>JARFIW010000673.1:2400000-3067833 GCA_036346225.1 Platerodrilus igneus | reverse complement strand
ATATACCTTCATTTCTCTCAATATAAAGCATGCTTTTATAAAGGTTTTGCATCTTTCTCGCTCTTGCAAGTATTCTACATGCTGAATGAATGAAAAGATGTATAAAATCTTTCCTAATTTTGCTCATATAAAATGCATTACCAACATCAAGTGTCTTTAATAAGAGTGGGTTGATTTGTATTTGCTAAAACAGAGGTTGTATTCAACCCCTGTGAACTAAAATGGCGTCGCTATTTTAACATTATGTATAGTATGCACGAGTATACCTCCTTGAATATACGTTTTCACACTAATAAGGCTTAGCCTATAGGAAGGAGTCTTAGGGCTAACAGGTCCAGTCATGTATATTAATAACTATCAAAACAAAAACTTCAAAACTTTTATTCAGAATTGGTGGTAAAAAAGCAGTGCCACACGAAGTATAACATTACACATTCAAAAAATACAGCAAAGTGACATGATAAAATTGAATTGTTTTGTATTTTTAAGGAGAATTTATATCAAAAAATAATGTTGAAAAGTAAACTCGAATCAGGAGCTATATAATTTATTGCGGCCGAACCTACGGCTTGCTAACTTCTACTGCTACTCCAGCACCGACGTTGCCTCCTACCTGTACTCCTAGCTTGTCATTCTGGGTACTGATTCCCGCACCAACTCCAGCGGATACGCCGGCATCCACGCCCAGTCCTCCATTTGAGGTATTAACACCTGCTCCGACACCAAGATTAATTCCCGTTCCAATCCCCAATTGTCCTTTAGGCTTGGTCACTCCATCGCCTACTCCCGCTGAAGCTCTTGCCCCCGCTCCATGGTTGTGATTTTTTTCTAAAGCTGGTACCGCATTTGTTAAAGATCCTGTTAGCGCCAGAAGAAGAATTGCCTGCAAGGATGTGTTAATTAAGTATATTTACAGTTATTGTTTAATTTCTTATTTATAAAACATCAGAATCATTTGTACTTATGAAATATCAATGGCGTTTAATGTTTCTAGTCTGAAGATGCGGTTACTAAACATTAGTTTGTGTGGATTGACCGGAAATTTTTACAAGAATAAATAAAACTTTAAAAAGTTAGTAGCAATAATGTCAGTAGAATTGTATAAATTGCCCAACAAGTGAATTTTCATTTACCGATATTTTAATAATTAATGTTTTGCACTGCATCGCGAATACTTTGTATTTATCTAAACGTATGGAATGACAAAAGGTATTAGTTGTGTTGTAAGGTCGTCGCGGAATAAGCATTTTCTTTTTGTGTGAGCAACAGAACAATAATTATGGTGATGCAGTCTTTCGAGGACAAGAGGTATTAGACTAAACTAATGTTTAGAGAGGACTCTATTGGCATTTGTACCTCATATGAGCTTACTAACACGATCTATAAAGTTTCTTTAAAAGATGCAATGTGTACAAAGAAAAGCAATGAATAATAAATGCCAAGTTATATTAGATGTGGTTACTGGTAAAGGCCGCTACAAAATAAAAAATCGATAAGTAAAACTATATCTTAAATGCTTTTAATTACTACTGTTTCCTGAAATTTTAACTATTTTTGTAGACTTGTTGGTGGTAATGTGTATTGAAAAAATAATAGTTAGGTTTTGAGTGGCAGCTTATAAAGGCTCAACGCAATAGGAATTTCTTTGTAGCTAGCATTCTATAGAATACTTTGAATTTAGTATCCTATAAAGGTAAAGGATACATAATAGTTCTTGACTGTAATGTAAATGTTGCAAATTGACGAAGTTTGTTCAAGGTTAAAGCGTTTTATTTAAAACTGCCTTGTAGATCATAGTCAATAATACGTTACGTTTCTTGAAACGACTAAGCTATTTGAAATAATAAAAACGCCGATTGTAGGTTTTGGATTTCAATTTATAAGGCGTGTTGCAATCGTAGATATCTTTTTCAGGGTGTGCATATGCGACCCTAAGTTGGACTTATGTATAATGCGAAATTATTTATTTTCTTAATCATATCTGCAATGTTACACTCACATTTTGTTACAGGCGGAAAAGCTACTAAGTGTATCTTTTCCAGTCAAATTATAAAATGGGGGCGGCCTGTAAAACAAAAATTAAAGGGGGGTCACCGGCACTAGCTAGCGGAAAGTCGTGGATCATATAGAGGGTTAAAATTTTGAAAAAAGGGTTAAATTAATTTATAATATACTACAAAAGATTTGGCACTCACCTTTCATAAAATATTGTGGCTTAATGACAATTGCCAAGGGCGCCAGACAAGTCGAGAATGTCCAAATGTTCGTAAAAATCCTTGAGAGACTTGTCATCCCAAGGAGGACAATTGTTTCTTTTAATCAATTCCTCACTTTTTATACTACTTATATAAAAAAATAAGAAAAACTATTGACTTAATCAACGGCAAACAAAACTATTTAATTCACAGAGCAATAAACGTGAACCTCTTACATGCATTGATTTTAGTTTATAAATTTAAGTGAATAGGTGACTATGGAATTTATGAAAATTTTGTGTTCATAAGTAGTTATCAAACACTTGTATATGAAAGAAACTTATATTATAAATCGTACACTAAATTAATCCTACGGTTTATGGCCAAAACGTCCTAACAAATAAACTAACTAAAATTGGTCATGCTACTTAACTATAAAAACTTACTTACTAATAATTGTCCATTGTTTGAGGGTTTGTTTTCCAACGTAGAGCAGTTATTAAATTTGGGAAGAGAATCTCGCTTGTTGCTTCTGTTTGTAATGTTTAAAAAAATTGACTGGCACACGAACCCGGCAGAATTTTGACAATATCACTTACTTGTGCGTCACACGCCTACAAGTTTTTAATATTTATCTTGCATCACTATAAATCCACGACATATGGGCATAACCCTCGCGAAACTGGAAGAGTAACACTTCTTTCCAATTTTTTTACTAACGTGATACAAAGTGGAATATTCTAGCTGTCATGCCGGAGAAACGCTACCCGCAAACTACGTTTCTCTCTACTTCTTGACCACTCGTCGGCCCCATTGGAAAAACTCCCTGTCTTTGGCTAAAGCCTTCAAATATATAGACTATTCCTATCCTAATAATTATGAGCGGCATTTTCTGTTATCCAATGACTGAACAGAACCTCCCACAAAACAAGATTTCAGAAACCAATTCCAACCCCTTTTTAGATGAGAATCACGGAAGCAACTATTTTCCCAAGAATATAAATTATCTTTTTTTCTTCTACGAATTTCTGAATTATGGCAATGTGGAATCTACCTATGCCGGCCGTAGTCTGGCATTAACAAAGACCGGCTAACCTACTTGAGCCGAAATGGATTTTAAATACAATGGATGTCTCCAGACTACTTAAAATTACTTGTAATATTTGAGCAAATCAATTGGAAATAGTTTCCGCTATTTATATAAGGTTTCGTTTTGTATAACCCGCTGTCAATCAACGGAAGGTTAAGCTTTTCAAACTGAAATTGGTTTCCTTTACTTACGCTAAAAAGGTACTAAACTTTTAAGAAGTTTATTGTATTTGACTTACGGAGGTCTAGAGCTTTAAATGATGACCTGCCGCTGGAATTTACTAGCCCGAAGCTATCGGTAAATGTGGTCTTTTATTACAAGGGAGCCTGACTGAATGTGAAGTAATTTATTGTGGGAATTTTTGTCTATACTTTATTCAAGTCACTGAATTTTTAATTAATTAATTTATTTAATCGTTAACATTACAAAATAATGTTACAATTTCTGTTCTTTGAGACTGTAATTAAGCAAGTGTACTTCCATTCATGCCAATATGTTTGAGGCACAATTCTTACAAGGATGTGGAATAAACTACTCTAAACTTATGTCTGAAGGAATAATATCGGTTAATACTGTGATCAGTTTGCAAATAGCATTTTGTCGTATATTATAACTAATTTATCATGTTGTAAAGTATTTTCAAGATTCTAGTAAAGCTTTTAGCAAGTGTTCAATTTAGAATAACTGAAGGAATGAATATTTTCAGTTCCTTAAAAGCGTATGTATAATTAACCATTACTTTTACAATGATAACTAAATCACCACCAATTATCTTACCCAGATAAAATCCGATATTTTGTTCTTTAAGCAAGTATGGTTGCAGTTTCCTGTTTTTCTTATCACGAAGGGTTTTTTTTTTCATACTGATGATTATTTATAAGTTTATTCGTGAGAGCAAATCATCTGTCATCGATTGTTATTACTATCAGCAATATTAGAACGGTTTAAAATGCCCTTTCCAAACGCAGTCGTGATATCGAAAGAATTTTGTGAATGCATTACAAATTCTGCAGGTGTTTGTTGCAAAATTAGTCTTTGATATAAGGAGCTAGCACATCAACCTAACACCAGAGACCTGTCGATAGTTTAAAGAAGCAAACTACCTAAACCTAACATTCTTTTGAGAGAAAAAGTACTTTCACCATTCGGGACGCACAAGTTTGTATAATCGGGTTTTGCGAAGCGTTGCTAATTATAATATTTTTATTGAACTTCCGCTATACCTTCATAAAATTGGTATTTGAATGCGCGTTTCTAGAATTGGAATAATTGAATCAATTTACTTCAATGCCCATGAAGAGCGGAAAGGTGACCATATTATAAATCAATATTCAACTAGTACAGAATAATGTACTTAAATGTGACTATTTTGTACAATAAAGCGCAACATCAATTACATCAGGAAGAACAACAGCTTTTCTCTGCAAGTTCTTTTATTGGCCGGGCATTAAATTGCTATATAGAACTTGAAGTTTCTATGAGATTGCCAGATTTACCAATATGGATTATTTCGCTTTGGTATATTCGAAAATAATTTGCAGGTATTGAAACAAATGCTTTTAGAAAAGAATGGCAGCATTTTGACAGCACACGAGGAAGAAATGTATTTAAGTATTGCACGGGTCGAGGAACAGTTGTTTAGTTTGGCGCCATCTAACGCATTTAATCGCTTTAACTCATTTATGACATTCGTAGGATACCAACGTCACCACATGACACTATATATTTGGAAAATCGCGTTCGTGATAAAATCAGTAGCAGACGCAAATTTTCTGAATAAGCAAGACATGCAAACTGGATTAACAAAATAATCCCTTATAATATTATTAGTTACATATTCGTAATTTGTGACACAACCATTCTCATATGGTTATAATACGACAATGCTACTAAAGAAGATGCAACCCTAGTGTGGTATCAGATTAGTGTTGACAGCTCCTTAGATTAAATAATATTAGCAGAAATCCATTAAAAATGGATTTGCTATGAGGTATATGTATTTCTCCAATGTAGAATTAAATATAAATTTGCAAAAATTACAGTGCTTGTTTGTCAAATATTAGATGAATCAATTTAACTGTAAAGCATAAACCTTGTTACCAATAATTTTATCATATTTTCCCTTATGCCACATTCTCAGATGATATATCTGCATTTATTGTTCTTGTGCAGCATATATTCACGAGAGAAGCGGTAATGATAATTGCAAGAAAAATGCCTCTATAGCTGTTAACTCTTCATACAAAGTTTCCAACAAATTTTAAAGCATTCTAGATCTCAACCATTTGTAGTGGTTGCAAAAGTTTACTTAATTCTAACACTAGTTACAGATTTCATGTAACTCGTATTAGTATTAGTATTATTTTAGCTAAGGTATATAGTATCAATTACTTACCAATGTGAAACACTGCATTGTTGTAAAGTTTTTAAACTTTGATACCATATCCTCAAGATATTTTGGTTTATATACTTCTTTTCAGGGTTGTAAACCAGTAGCGTATTTAGTTACGAATCAGAACCACATTTCCACCAGCATCCACATTTCCACACACATCTGGACCAAATTTACATGTAAAAACCCACTATAAAGTCTTATTTTTTAGGAATCTCCTCCTGCTCTCGGCCTGTGGACCGCCTTGTGGAATTTTTTACCCCAACCATTTTGATTACGTCACACCCGCATTCTTTCCACCCGCGAGATAAATCTTTCTCCACATTTCCACCCACGAGATAAACCTATCTTGTTTGGCATCAATTAATATTAGAATTTTTTCAGCTACCCGAATCTCTAAGAATTTTTTAGATTGCATCATCCCCCAGGGAGCTACTCTCATTTTAAGATTTCTTACCTGTTGCGATTTTTGAGCGTCCGCATAAATTTTTTTATACATGCGATACATTAAATTAGTTTAAAATTTTACGCAGAATTCGAATCTGTAAACAGATTTGAAATCGGACCACGCCCTGCAAAGTTATACCCCTTTAAAGTCCTGATCTTCTAAATTTTGCTCTTTGCTCTATAAGCATACCTAACAAATAGTTTTCTTCGTCTAGCCATTGCATCTTTCGAGATAAACCTATCTTGTTTGGTATTAATTAACATTAGATTTTTCTAAGCTACCCGAATCTTTTCAGATTACATCACCTCAAAGGGAGCTACCCTGATTTTAAGATTTCTTACCAGTTGCGATTTCCTACCGTCCTTAAACGTTTTTTTAGTCATGCGATACATTAAATTAGTCTACAATTTTACGCAGAATTCGAATCTGCAAACAGATTAAAAATCGGACTACTCTTTACAAAGTTACACACATGCCTTCTAGCGAGCATACCGCGACCGTACCACTACTCGCTTTTAATGTTACACCATACTTTCTATCTTGTTTAGCTCATCTTTCGAGATAAACCTACCTTGTTTAGTATCAATTAATATTAGATTTTACTCGGCTACCCAAATCTCTTTAAATTTTTTAGATAGCGCCATCTCCCAGAGAGCTACCTTGATTTTAAGATTTCTTACCTGTTGCGATTTCCGACCGTCCTTAAACATTTTTTTAGTCATGCAATACATCCAACTAACCTAATCTAACATGGTCATATGGTCATATGGTCATGTGGTCATATGGTCATGTGGTCATATGGTCATATGGTCATGTGGTCATGTGGTCATATGGTCATGTGGTCATGTGGTCATATGGTCATGTGGTTATGTGAGCAGGATACGAATCTGTAAACAGATTTAAAATAGGGCCACCCCTTACCATTTTACACACATCCGCTAAATTATAAATTTCCTGCGGCTCATACCTAAAAGAAAATCTAAAAACCATTCTTAAAACTTTTTATTACAGACAATTTTTACTAATACAGTTTAAATTTTGTAAACCACATTTCTAAATACATATTCACAATTTTTATTCTTAACCAAGAACTTCTCATATCGGCTTGTACTTATTAATATTTATTTCTAAATAGAGCACCTTTTTCAAAGACCAACCGGACTCACATGTTTCAAATTCCTCTGATTTTGTTCTTATGGTGTCGCTTAAGACCTCGTACATATTCTCCAGATTACTAGAAGACGTTATAACCACATTTTTTGTGTTAAAGAATTTCACATCGGACTTCTCTTCCCCCATTTTGGTGTAAACGCCGTAGAGTTCGCAGTAGACTTTTACTGCTGTATGTTATATTCTTTTTTCATTAATTAATCGAATAAATCGCTCTTTCTGCTTCCAAAGGAACTCGGGCACTCCATCGTCGACACTGGCGTTCTTTATGCGATAGCTACCCATACGGTTGTTAAACGCTGTGCTAACCATTTCTACACCATCGTCGCTAGTAGCGGTAACTGATGCATTTTATGTTTGTTGCTCCTTAAGTGTGCGGCATACGTAGTTTTTTCCATTTCGAAATCGCATACTTTACACATAATTCGTGGTTGTTTTGTACAAGCCCCTTTAACAGCTGGCGGAGTTGAACGTTTACGGCTTAATCACATGCCGTGCTGTTTTTCCTTGTGTCGCTGTAAGCTGTCCATTCTCGTAAAAGCGATACCGCAAGTCCCACAGTTTAAGTACTTTGCTGCCGACGGATGTATAAGCTTAACCGTGGACGATGTTACACCACGACATTTGTTCTGGTGCCGTTTGAGAGCATCCTCCTGGTAAAGTAGACGTGACAGGGTCTGCATTTATAAAACGTTTGCAGGTACCATTTTAGTACTAAAACAAAACCGACACTATAAGCACTTTGGTTAAACTTTAGCGAACTAACTTATAACTAAAATTTACTCTGCGTACCTGCTTTATGTCCCATAGAATGCAAACCGAAGGTTTCGAAGACACCCGAACGATGTTGAGGATTCAGCGGAGAACTAAATGACGTCATAATCCTTGCTGCTCGTCCAATACATTTAGCGCCAATGCATGCACCTGGTTCGCATCGTCGATGGTGCGAATGCAGTTAGTAGAAACACCGGAAAACGTCTTCCATGTTATACGGATTGCGTGCATATTAAAAATCCAAAAGGGTGATAGCACACGCACACAAATTGTGTGCAAGTCGTGCTGTAGAAGATGCAGTGCTACTATAACCAAAAACTTAATAAAAACACTTTAAACCATTACTAAGGGAACACCAACTTGTTGTCTACTGGATACTTACTAATAAAGCAATTTAATTTTAAATCAGTTCTACGTCATATTTTCGGGAATGGCAGGTTGAATATTTTCTTTAGAAACAATCGAGGATTGCCGAAGACACTCGATGAGTGCACGAGCGCCGCCACTAAACCAATTAGCATTAATACCAAGTATTCCGTACTTTTGTAGGTTGCTCATTTCCTAGAACCAAATCTTCCACATAGCGGTCGGTAGCACGTAATGATTACTAGAACCGGAAAGTACTCGATATCGCCCAAATAGAGAATTAGATGCTCGATGTCTGTCAACTTCCGATTCCGTCGTAAAAGGTAGAAAAAACTCGGTCAATCATCCATTATACTTCGACTCACCCCCGTTCTGATAATTTACAAACATTTTTCAAACGACAATGGGCTGAGAATTTTTAAACCTCCGAGGGATCTTTAAGTCGTGATCAATTACACATCCGAGCTACGCGTAAACTAACATATTTTGTAGCAACTGTGCACTGTATAATACATGCATACCCCTTCTCTGCGCTACTGCAATTCTTGTAGTTGCTTGAAAAAGTCAGTCGCCCTTTTTACTGCTAGGGTCGCTAAAAAGCACCATTCCTTACTTTCTTTATAAGTGTAGCACATCGAGCACTTTTTTGTCGGATAATTAAATTTTGTTTATGTAGGCCTTTACTCTTTCGCTTATTTAAACATCTAATACGATCGACTAACCACTTTCGATTATTCTAACGGATGCCACCATACATCTCGCCGCACCGTTTCTTTTGAATCCAACGATCCTATGGGCATCCACACACTAACACCTAACGTATCTTTCCTACTAGTTGTTAAACAAAAACTACAGGCATCGCCATTGTGGACGTAAACAGATGTTTGTAGATGTGTACGAGAATATGTCATATACATTAATCAGTCTAAGCTATTTTATTTAGTCCGCGAAAACTGCTATTCTTCTAAACCACAATTAATAATCGCCTTTATAGGTTTAACATTTCTACCATTACCCAATGACTGGTGCTACGTACAAGGAAACTTTAATTTCTTATTGGAGAGAATCCTTATTCTCCCACACACTGTTGCGTAGCTGCATGCGCACCCTTTTGGGAATATATGCTCGTTATAGGTTGTAAGACCCTCGGTTTTACTTAACTACACTTCGTGAGACCCCTTTAATTTTTTAATCGTACCTTTCTCGCCTACAATACAGTAGGACTTAGCCTTACTACCAACGAATTCTAATACTGGACCCCCATTAAATTCGTCTTTAAATTTCCCTACAACTTTTTTGTCGACAAGTGTTATATTGTGTTTATTATTTGCGGGGTAGTCACTCTTTTAAGATAACTATATTTTGTTTGGTATCAACTAATATTAAATTTTTCTAGGGACCCCAAATCTGTAAATAGATTTTAAATAGGGCCACCCCATACAAAGTTATGCCTTTTAAAGACCCCAAACCTCTAATTTTTGCTCATCTTTATTTAACTCCATCTTTAGAACCTTTTTTTGCTACGCAAGACATATGCCTTAACCAACCATCTCCCGAGAAATCTAAAACCGCTGTGTTCCGCGAACACCACGTGGAGATAACACGTATACTCTGTCAACCAGGATAGAAGCAGGAAAGATTTGGAAGGTGGGCGAGGAGCTTAAAAATTATGGAATCTTAAAACTAATATACACAATAGATTTACAAAATCTATACAAATATAAACAACTATCTTATATCTTTATGCCTCCATGCGTAGATTGCTGTACTATTAGGAATGATGTGCCTTTTGTTATCTTCCCTCGATAAACTAATTTTATTAATAAGCTGCGTGTACAAATCGTATTTTTTACTCCGGATACATACGCAGGCAAGTACTCGATACCATCCAAATAAAGAATTGGATGCTTGGTGACTGTTAACATCCGCTTCTCTCGTGTACGCCCAGACACATCCCAGCCCATGAGCACCCCTGCGCATGCACACCTCTGCCCATGCGCACCCCTGCGCGTGCGCACCCCTGCCCATGCGCACTGCTCATGCAAACCCCTCTCTGTGCGACTGCTATTTCGGGGTAACGTCACAGTCTTTTATAAATAAAGAACAATTTTATATACTATTATAAAATGTTTATTCTGACATTACACATAACAAATTTAAAAATATTGAATACCAAGCATGGAGTCATTTAAACTTAATTTTAATACATGGTTATACACAGAAGACAGTCCTTTCCTTATGTTTGTTTGGAGTGGTTTTAATTTTATCTAATTTTATTCGCAGCTTAAAATTTAAATCGACACCCCAAGTCTTCTATCTCCTTTTCTAGCCAATAGTTTGATACATAGAGACCGTCTAGGTTTTCGAATTGCAAAATGTGCCGAAGTTCGCCTCTATATTTAAAGTCTTTGATTCCACCGATAACCAGATCCATTCCTTCGTGTAATTCTTGCAGCTTGTGACAATCTTTTAATCGCGGCTTTCCCACTATATCCTGCATACGTATCTTGTTAGCTTGATCGACTTCTTCTTGTCGGTATTGGAGGAAATCCTTATTCTCCCACACACTGTTGCATAGTTGTATGTCCACCACTTTTGGGAATATATGGTTGTTATAGGTTGTAAGACCCTCGGTTTTAAATGATCCGAAAGGTTCTTTACTAGGTAAATATACAATGTTTAACGGACCCCCTTTGCGTGTGGTGTACGCAAAGATTACGAAACCCGCATTCCTTAGTTCGTCTTTGTTATCTGCCATTTTGATAAATACGTTTTTAGAATAACCTTTTAAAAAGTATACGGATTTAGTACCATCCTTTTCTGCAAGAACGCCTACATAACTAAAAGAGTCTTTTTTACTAACCACAAATGCATACAACTTGTACGACCCGGATGTATCTAAGTCAGTCCATCGGCACATAAAATAATCTTTTAAATCTTCCTCAATTTCTCTAATAAGATGTTCTTTGTCTAACACATCTTTGTATTGTTCGCGTATTGTCGCAGTGTTTTCCATGTAGTCCAATTTTCGCCTCTTTGCATCCATTTCCTCTAATTCCAGTTGTCTTTTTTTTCCACTTACAGCGTATGGCGTGCATAATGGAGCAATTTCCTTTAGCGTAAACGGATAGAGTTTACTACCAATATTTACGCGTTGTCGTACAACCTCTGGACGAATGTTAGGCGTATCTATTAACCCCAATTCCGAAATGACTATTTCTTTTGGAATTGTAGAATATGGTGTTGCAGATTGTGTAAAAGGGCGACTGACTTTTTCAAGCAACTACGAGAATTGCAGTAGCGCAGAGAAGGGGTATGCATGTATTATACAATGCACAGCTGCTACAAAATACAGTATTGCCCGAAATAAACAGTACTGAAACTAAGTTGGCGGTGTTTTTATGCGTGCGCTGTCACACTCAAGTTAGCTAGTATAGACCTGTCAAGTAAACCTCAAACAAGTAATTAGTAGGGCCTAATTGTTAAAAATGGTGTTAAGTACAGAGGAGAAAGTGTTTCTGGTAGAGCATTATTTTCGTTCATACGGAATCGGCCGACGTAATGGTGCAAGTTTGCTATACGTGTCTGATCAATTCACACAAAAGTTTAATAAACGTTCTCCAAGTAATGCTGTAATTTTGAAGGTTATTGAAAAGTTTAGAAATACAGGTAGTGTATTGTGCCAACGAAAAGGAAACTCAGGGCGTCCCAGGACAGTTAACAACAACAATAACCATGAACGTGTTTTTGAGCAAATCTTAGAAAATCCGAAAGTCAGCCAGGCAAGGACAGCGTTACAACTTGATTTAAAAAGAACTTCCTTTCAAAGAATCCTGAAGGAGCTGGGTACATTTTCGTATGTGATTCAGGTACATCAACAACTACATCCTCGGATTATCGCAGTAGAGTGGAATATTGCGCCAGAATTCTCGCGTTACAGTATGAAAATCCTGAATTTTTGAAAAATGTTTGGTTTTAGACGAAGCACATTTTCACTTGTCAGGTTATGTGAATCGTCGCACAAATCGATGTCTGGGCTTTAGCCAGACCCGATGAGGTTCAAGAGGTTCCTTTACATAGTGAAAAAGTGAGTGTTTGGTGTGCTGTTTCCGGACACGGAATCATTGGTCCGTACTTTATCGAAGAGAATGGTAGGCAAGTCACACTTAATCAACAGAGGTACAGACAAATTTTAACACGATTTATCCCTGATCTACGTCAATTCTGTCGTGCACGTAACTTGGCATTTCGAAACCAATTTTTCAGCAGGACGGGGCAACTTGCCATACTGCTGCCGCAATTCGTCAATTTCTTCAAGAACATTTTCCAAGCAAATTCATATCACGATTTACTGACTTCCTTATCCTTCACATTCTCCAGACCTCACACCTCCAGACGCATACATTTGGGGCATGGCTAAAATGCCGTTTTCAAACGGGCACCACAAACCATCGATGAATTAAAGGATGCCGTTAGAGTCTTCTTCGCAGCCCTGAGACAACCCTTATTCAATAACATGACCAGAAACTTAGAACATCGTTATGAAGTCTGTCTCGAACGAGGAGGTGCACATTTAGAACATATAATAAAGTGTCAATAATATGTATTTTTTAAATATACAAAACAATTACAATTTCAGTACTGTTTATTTCGGGCAATACTGTATGTTAGTTTACGCGTAGCTCGGATGTGTAATTGATCACGACTTAAAGATCCCTCGGAGGTTTATAAATTCTCAGCCCATTGTCGTTTGAAAAATGTTTGTAAATTATCAGAACGGAGGTGAGTCGAAGTATAATGTATGATTGGTAGAAATGGTTAGCACAGCGTTTAACAACCGTATGGGTAGCTATCGCATAAAGAACGCCAGTGTCGACGATGGAGTTCCTTTGGAAGCAGAAAGAGCGATTTATTCGATTAATTAATGAAAAAAGGATATAACATACAGCAGTAAAAGTCAACTGCGAACTCTACAGCGTTTACACCAAAATGGGAGAAGAGAAGTCCAATGTGAAATCCTTTAACACAAAAAATGTGATTATAACGTCTTCTAGTAATCTGGAGAATATGTACACCATAAGAACAAAATCAGAGGAATTTGAAACATGTGAGTCCGGTTGGTCTTTGGAAAAGGTGCTCTATTTAGAAATAAATATTAATAAGTACAAGTCGATATGAGAAGTTCTAGGTTAAGAATAAAAAATTGTGAATATGTATTTAGAAATGTGGTTTACAAAATTTAAACTGTATAGTAAAAATTGTCTGTAATAAAAAGTTTTAAGAATGGTTTTTAGATTTTCTTTTAGGTATGAGCCGCAGGAAATTTATAATTTAGAGGGTGTGTGTAAAATGGTAAGGGGTGGCCCTATTTTAAATCTGTTTACAGATTCGGATCCTGCTCACATAACCACATGACCATATGACCACATGACCATATGACCATATGACCACATGATCATATGACCACATGACCATATGACCATATGACCATGTTAGATTAGGTTAGTTGGATGTATTGCATGACTAAAAAATGTTTAAGGACGGTCGGAAATCGCAACAGGTAAGAAATCTTAAAATCAGGGTAGCTCTCTGGGAGATGGCGCTATCTAAAAAATTTAAAGAGATTTGGGTAGCCGAGTAAAATCTAATATTAATTGATGCCAAACAAGGTAGGTTTATCTCGAAAGATGAGCTAAACAAGATAGAAAGTACGCTGTAACATTAAAAGCGAGTAGTGGTACGGTCGCGGTATGCTCGCTAGAAGGTATGTGTGTAACTTTGTAAGGAGTAGTCCGATTTTAAATCTGTTTGCAGATTCGAATTCTGCGTAAAATTGTAGACTAATTTAATGTATGGCATGACTTAAAAAATGTTTAAGGACGGTCGGAAATTGCAACTGGGAAGAAATTTTAAAATGTGGGTAGCTCTCTGGGGGATGATGCAATCTAAAAAATTCTTAGAGATTCGGGTAGCTGAGAAAATTCTAATATTAATTGATACCAAACAAGATAGGTTTATCTCGTGGGTGGAAATGTGGAGAAAGATTTATCTCGCGATGGAAAGAATGCGGGTGTGACGTAATCAAAATGATTGGGGTAAAAAATTCCACAAGGCGGTCCACAGGGCGAGAGCAGGAGGAGATTCTTAAAAAATAAGACTTTATAGTGGGTTTTTACATGTAAATTTGGTCCAGATGTGTGTGGAAATGTGGATGCTGGTGGAAATGTGGTTCTGATTCGTAACTAAATACCCTACTTAAACCCCGGTAGAACATGATTTGATAACGTCAGTTAAGTAATGTTATTCTTTATCAGACACTGTTATCGTTGAAATAAGGTAACTCCTTTGCGTATCTAGAATAGTTACAATCACAATCTTTTCTTAAATTCTTAATTAGAATTCTATTATGATCGATATCTCAATATTTGCCTAAGTGTGTGTTATGTAACAATTACAAGGATAATATTCGTACTTAAATAAAGGTAAACATGCATGCAGGCTTATAATCTTATGAAAACATATTCGCATTATTGTTCTGTACGTTTATGTAATTACCAACTGAAAACAGCTGTATTCTTGAAAACATGGAAGCATAATTTAGTGTTATCATAAACAACATCAACTAACTGCTATTTTAATGCTTTAAAAGGAAATTTGAATTAATGTCTGAATATATTTTGCAAACCTTATTTAGCAATGATATTCATTAATAAACCGATCTTATTCAAAGTTGAAATAGTATCCGAGTTTTTGGATAGTTTATAGTGGACACTTTGCTAACATAAAAATGAGTTTATTTGATAATCTTATCGATTTATTGATTGATCAGACTTAGAAGTTACCTAACGCTGTACGGATTTGTTACATATTCCACGAATTTTTGTTACTTTCTGTTTTAGTTATAGGGGTGAGCTACATAGCGATTTCTTTTTAATAATACAATTATATACACATCAATCAATATTTTTCGGAATGTTATTGCTTTATTGCCAAGAGCAATCCTTCCGATTATTGTACAAATACAAGCTTATGTATGTGCCTGTATACCAGTTATCTTGACAGCATACTATCCTGTCAACCTAATTTTTCAGTACATTTTCGAATGTTTAGGACTCTATTACGTGATGAAATTCCCAGATAATGTGTTTAAAATTGTTAGTTTATTGTCCGTAGAATATTAATCTTATACGGCCCCCCACAAAAAGAAAACTAGCGACGTTAAATTGCAACTGCGCTAAGGCCAACTGTCATAACCAATACAGCTGATTGCGCGGCTATGGGCTATATAGAGCAGAAAAGATCGGTTGTCATCGGTCAATGGCTGAAACGGTGTTGGCAGCGTCACATTCGAAGAGAAATGTGTTATTCCACAAACTACCCCAAACCGTTACTCTTGGGGTATGCATTGGCTCTTTTACGATTACGTGTGGGTTTTTGGAATACTAAATTCGGAAGTTTTTCTTGTTTACATGGCCTTCGAAATGGAAATTCACCTCTCCGAATAGATTATTTTTCGAATTATTTCATTGTAAATTTGGAGGCGATGCGTGGCCCAAGCAGAGAAGCGGTATTTAAGTGGGGGGTCTCCGCTTTCAATTTCATTTGACTTTGTAAGCGAATGATCCTAGACTTTTGCGCTTAATTCTCCTTAGATGGGTACAGCTAATCTTGAACTCCTGCGATCTGTGACGATTAGATGTTTCGAGATTAAAACGTACACCTTCGGTTGCGGCAGCAATAATGTCAATTGTAAGCGCTCTACTAAACGAGAACTGACTCTGTTGCCCACTAGCATGCACGTTTAACAAATTTCTTGACAACAGCATGCATCATTTAGTATGAAATTTCAAAACTCGCAATTTTACCAACATAACACTTACTTAGGAAGGTAGTGTTTAATTTTTTTAACGCTGATGAAGCGTAAATGTGCCCATTTAGAAGTTTGGATATGCAATACTGTGTTCTTGTCAGTATTTCGAGCAGGAAACAGCTGTCAATGTCAAAATAACATATGTACACTAGCATGCCCGTTTCCTAAACTCTCTTGACAAATTTGCCAACAGCATGTCTCATTTTGTACAAAATTTCAAAACTCGCAATTTCGCCAACACAGCACTTACTTAGGAAACTAGTGTTTAATATTCTCCAACGCTGATAAAGCGTAAATGTGCCCATTTTGAAGCTTGAGTATGTGATACTGTGTTGTCAGTATTTCGAGCGGGAAACAGCTGTTGTTCGGTCTCTTTGTCGCACGTTCGCGTGGTTAATTTTAAGTTATTTAAATTTGTAGTCGTAAATCTAATAGTAAAACTGTCATCCCTTGTTCCCTTATATCCTGCCATAAAAATTCCTTCTGCATGTGTGAATAAGTTGGACAGAGTAGTGAACAAACACTTTCTTATGGATATTGAAGCAGAACGGTCGTCGGTTTCTTCGTTCGGTACCGTAAGTTAGTCAAGTGCCCCAGACTTTAGTTGTTAAACCCCTAAAAAACACAGTGCAAGTGTAATGTAACACAGACTCAATTCGCATACAGTCCACTTGGTTGAAGGAAGAGGAACTGCAGTTTAGAACAACAAAACACCGCGGAAGTAAGTCGATGTATAAATTTATAAGACCCCTAGTAGACCTAGTGAAGACAATCTGTCGTCGTCGGTTGTGCATGAACAACCTGTCACTAGTTCGTTGATTTCGACGTCATTAGAACACACAACCACGCTGTTAGCTACGGCAATGGTGTCGGTGCTTGATTATACAGGAACATTGCAATCTGTTCGTGTAATATTAGACAACGGATCCATGGAAAGTTTTATGACGGAAAGGTGCCGTCAGAAATTAGGTTTAAGGAAACGGAGAGCCAATGTCACTGTTCAAGGACTTGGCTTGAATTCGTCGTTGGTGTCTGGTGCACTAGACAACATACGCGAACATTGCGGCACTAACAAGGCTTCAACCACCGAAACAAGACGCAATCACACGGGCAATGACAAACCAAACTGGTACAGTTTTCATCACTTCCGTACGTGGGGAATCCATTAAACAAATACAGGACACCTTCATGAAAACCATCAACCCCAAAACAGATGGCATTAAGATCAAAAACATTCGAAACACCAATAACACTCTAATAATAGACACGGATAATGAAAGCGAAGCAAGGAAACTACTTCAACATGGTAAACTTACAGAGGTATTAAAGGTAGAAAAACCCCGGAAAAGAAACCCATTGGTTATATTGTATGATGTCCCAACGTATCTAAAGGAATCAGAAGTCAAAACATTAATATACAAGCAGAACCTAGAAGAGAAGTTAACTTGGAATGAATTCGACAAAGAATTCGTCCTCAGATTCAAAACTGGACCAAAAGACAAACCCACGGTACATCATGTGGCAACCGTCAGCAGTAAACTACGTAATATTCTCATAAATCTAAACAAGTTATACATAGAATACAGATGCATAACAGTAAAAGATCATCTCGTCGTCCCACGATGCATGAGATGTCAGGATCTAGGGCATATCTCAAAATACTGCCCACTTCAGACGGACACCTGTAGCCACTGTGGGGAACAAGATGCCAAACACAAAAGCTAAACTGTCCAAAAAGGGAAATGAAACCAGCTTGTATTCCATGCCAAAAAAGACACCGAAAATGTACCGATAACTCAAAGGACTGTCCGACATATAAAATGCTACTAGACAGACTTATACACAAAACCGATTATGGACAATAACACACACACAACCAACAATTATCGAGGAATCCAAACTAAGACATACCTACTGGAAACACGGACAGCTGAGATCGACGCTCAATCCCAAACAACAATACCGACTGCAAACACGAGAAACGGAACAACAAAAACTGAGACGCATAGGAAACCACAATAAAATTGGACAGCTAAACGCCATGCGTAGCGCCACGGTAACACAGGAAATCAGGCACCTGGCCGAAACACAACGACTAGATATAATCTGTATACAAGAACCATACTGCAAAAACGGAAAATTACCGGGAATGCCAACGACAGCCAGGCAGATATGTAAAGGAGATAGACCAATGGCAGCCACTATAATATTCAACCCTAACATACAAGCAACAACAATACAAAGATACACGAACGAACACAACGTCTGTCTAGAAATATCCGGACAAAACATACACAACTGGATACTGACCAACACATACTTCCAATTTCGGTTGGACCCCGATCCATACATCACCAACATTAAAAACATTGCACGTACATACTCAAACCAACCCTCACTTTTTATGGCTGATGTAAACGGAAAATCCCCAATGTGGCACTGTAGCAACACTGATGCGCGTGGGGAGAGAGTAGAGGACATGATCAACGAGCTACAGTTTGAAGTGATGAACTGTCCCTTCAATCCACCCACCCACAGAAACCATCGGGCAGGAGCAGAGAGTAACATTGACGTCACAATAGCAAACGGACTAGCGTACTCCCACGTACAAAACTGGAAGGTACATGACAACTTAACAATAAGCGATCACAACCTCATAACTTTTGACATAAACAAGGATAACATACCATTACATGCGGAAACGGGCAAAAAAAGACTAAAATACAATATACAAAATGCCAACTGGCAAAGACTACTGGACAACTTCAATCCGCCCCCTGATATCCAACGCAACGACAACGTACACGCTTACGCCCAAGCCCTAACAAGAACAATTAAAGACACTATGAAACAAACATTAAAAACAGTAAGACAAACTGCGCCACAAAAACCGCTAAAATGGACCACAGAGGTCCAGATACTGAAAAGCAAAGCTCGCAAGGCAAGGAGACGCTATCAATCCGCCCTAACACCGGTAGAAAAGGCCTTCCAGCTGACCAACTACAGACAACGCAAGGCGACATACGAACAGGAACTATACAACATGAAACGAAAATCCTGGGACACTTTCGTCGAAAGACATTTGCAGACGGATGCTTGGGGGGTACCGTACAAGATAGTATCAGGAAAAATTGCACCACCGACAACGTACTCGACTTTAACCAAGCCCGACGGAACAGAAACCAAAGACTGGATTGAAACCGCGACATTACTACTACATACACTCCTCCTGATGACAACTGGGAAGAGGACACACAAGAACAAATACGCAAACGACAAAGAGTCACCGAACAAAACGCGAATGGGAACACACCATGGAATAGAACACAGGACGACGTAACACCTTTCACTGAAGACGAGATTAGACACGCTATTCGTTCAAGTAAAAACAAAAAAGCTCCTGGGCCAGACGGGATCCAGGCAGAAATCACAAAGGCACTAGACACCAAACTCACACCGAAACTTACTAAACTGTACAACGAATGTCTAAGACAAACAAAGTTTCCAAACTGCTGGAAGCAAGCAGACGTAATCATACTCTAAAACCGAGAAAAGACCCGAAAATCCGGGTTCGTATCGCCCCATCTGCCTTCTAGACTCGCTCGGGAAAACTTTCGAGCGACTACTGTGTACGAGAATGCAAGAACATCGGAAGACGAAAGGCATGCACCCGGCGCAGTACGGATTTAGACAAGGACGATCAACCGAAGACGCCGTAAACAAAGCCATAAACTCTGCAACAACTTCAAATAAAAATACGTGGCAATAATCATGATAGACATAGAAGGAGCCTTCAACAACTTATGGTGGCCAACACTGTTCCATAGGCTAATCGAAATACAATGTCCAAAACAACTACATCATACCTTCAGAAGCTATTGCCAGGATAGATTTGTAACATTATCTGGTACTAAAAACATCACAAAATCAATCACGAAAGGATGCCCACAGGGGTCAGTCTGCGGTCCCATATTTTGGGACATTGCGACTGAGGAGCTTTTGGAGCAGCTGGAAACCGCAAATGAGGTGAGATCCGTAGTAGCTTATACGGACGACATCTTGTTGGTGGTGGAAGGAGGTTCCAGAAATGAACTACAGCACAATGCAAACACCGCATTGAACAAAGCCCTAGAATGGTGCAACGCAAATAAGATGACGATAGCACATGACAAAACAACTTATATGATAGTTAAAGGTTCTCTAGAAAGAGACCCTATCATTAAACTGAACAGAGTCAGAATACGAAGAACACGGGAGGCCAAATACCTAGGGCTAACCCTTGATGAAAAACTGAACTACGAGAAACACATTGCCACAGTGACTGCAGGTGCCAGTAAAGCTATGCAATGCATAGCAACTCTTGCACAACGTACGTACAATATCCCCCTAAACTGTGTAAGATTATACTTATCTAGCGTACTTGCAGCAATAATAAGTCATGCAGCGAGCGCCTGGGCAATCAGATTACATCTAGTAAAACCCAAACAAAGTCAACAGTGCCCAAAGGGGCACTAATAAGACTTACTGGAACATACCGGACCGTATCACACGACGCCCTCTATGTGATATTAGAGTCCTTCCTCTTGATCTGTATATCAGGAAGAGAGCGGCGACATACTGGTTAAAAACAACCAACCAGAAAAAGTCCGGGAAATCCTAAAAGTAACATCAGAAATTCGGATAAAAAAGGAAATTCAGGACACAATACTAACCGAGTGGCAAGATAGATGGAACCAGAGCACAAATGGGAGGAGGGTATACGCACTGGTTCCAAACATCCGAGACAGGCTAAACTGTCACCACTTGGTCCCCTCACAAGGGCTCATTCATTTTCTCACGGGCATGGTCCTTATCCAACCTACAGGAACCGCTTCGACTTCCAAGACAACAACAACTGCACATGTGGTGAGGTGGGGACACCAGAACATCTGGTGTTCCACTGCGCCGAACTGCAACAGGACCTAGGAATGGACAGGACAATCCTACGGGACATACCCCTCTCGGACATGCTTTGGAACGAAAACATATTTCCTTACCTAAACAGAATCACTCACCAAACTACTACTATACTACACCAAAGGTACACAAACGGACTCTGACAGGACACACACAAACACCATACAAACCCCACACATCACAAATACCACAAACACAGATCACACGAAACACAGAAGTTTGACGTAACACATCGAACGTGCATTACAAAAGCACAATCCACCCAACACACATGGGAACCGACAACAAACAAGCGGCATTCTCCCAAGGACATACCAGGAAGCACGTGTCTCCTGAAGATCTACCAGAAGGCTCGTGAATCCTGACGACCGGGAGTGATACCAGTGAAAACTAAGTGAAAATAGTGAAAACGGCAAAAGTGCGGCAAACGTACCTCAAACACAAGTTTCCCCCCAGAACACTTATTAGCATTAGAATACTAACACTAGTAGGATAAGGTCTCAATACTAACCATCTAAAATAAAAAATACAACTAACTAAAATAAACAAGAGAAAATACTAACCATATTCGTAATTGCTTTAAAGAAATCTAACCCTAGCTTCAGTAACGTAATGTTTATATATCCAATGTTGTAGCGTAACTAAAAATTACTACAGAGGAAATATTCTGACAACATAATTACAACACATCAGCACGACAAAATACACACAAACACGCACAAGCACACACACACACACACACACACACACACACACACACACAACAGAGACTGTACGTGGCCTCCCTGGTTTCCGGCTGCCGATAGCCAGGACACGTACAGGAACGCGTATTTCTCGGTTTCTGATTTCCGGCTACCGGCGGTTGGAAACCGGGAGAGGGAAACAGTCCCAAGGACTTCACCACAGACATAAGCACACGCACACACAAACATGAAAACAATAAACACACACACCATTATAGCACACTGGCACGACAAAACACACCAAAACACACAGAAACACGCACGTACACGTACCTGCACGCAGACGCACACGACACAGATATATACGCACACGCGCGCACACACACCAGGGACTGTACGTGGTTGCCCTGGTTTCCGGCTGCCGACGGCCAGGACACGTACAGGAATGCGAACTTCTCGGTTTCTGATTTCCGGCTGCCGACGGTCGGAAGCTGGGAAGGAAAGCAGTCCCAAGGACATTACCACAGACAGAAACACACACACACACACACACACACATACGCACACATACACATCACACCAGGGACTGTACGTGGTCCCCTGGTTTCCGGCTGCCGATGGCCAGGACACGTACAGGAATGCGAACTTCTCGGTTTCTGATTTCCGGCTGCCGATGGTCGGAAGCTGGGAAGGAAAGCAGTCCCAAGGACATTACCAAAGACAGAAACACACACACACACACACTCACGCACCCACACGCGCGCACAGACACAAACACACACACGAGTATTTCCAAACGCAAATAATATAAAACTAACTAATATAATTTAAGGTAGCAAATAATTCTGTTAGATTTCTTAGGAGTAACAGGTTTGCTGTAATTTTTAGGTAGCAGACTAATTGTAATGTTAGAATAAATAAAAAAAAAAAAATATATCGTGTGTAGTCAGTCCCTCGAGAGCACGGTCTCCAGCATATGGAATTGATTGTTATATTTTACCTAACATTTGTAATCAATTACCTTCGTCGTCGATAGGGGTCAAGGAATGGTCGCATACTCGAGGTTTGGCCTTAGCTGATCCTAATTTTAATGTTCCTGGTAAAATTGACATGCTACTCGGAGCGGAAATCTTTGCTCAGGTTTTGTTGTTAAAACAACCTTTGGTTGGGTTTTAACGGGAAAGGTCGTTTCCCCGAATAGTTCTGTTACGTCGTTGTGTGCTTTCGTTGAGCCCTTAGACAGTGACATTCGTCGATTTTGGGAATTAGAAAATATTCCCTTCAAAAAACACATTTCTCCTGAAGAAGAAAGGTGTGAAAATCAATTTGTGGAAAATTATAGACGTAACAAGGACTGTCGTTTTGTAGTGTCCTTGCCCTTTAAAATTTCGGAACCCTCATTCGTGGGTATGAGATCAATTTGTATTAAAAGATTTTTGTCGTTAGAACGTCGTTTGTTAAAAAATCCTGAATTGTTTTCGGATTATAAAAAATTTATGGAGGATTATTTGACAAGCGGTCACATGGTTCAAGTGAAATCGCCTGAAAATACGTCGGGTTATGAAAAAATGTATTACATTCCCCATCATGCTGTACATAAGCGGGATAGCACTACCACCAAATTGCGGGTGGTTTTCGATGCTTAGTGTCAGGATCAATCTGGAAAGTCGTTAAATGATAGCTTGGCTATTGGCCCTGCTTTGCAAAAGGACATTGCAGTTTTGTTATTGCACTTTCGTGTACATCCTATCGTAATTACAGCTGACATTAAACAAATGTATCGGCAGATTTTGGTTAAAGATACTCATCGTGATTATCAACGTATCGTCTGGAGATTTTCTCCGTCGGATCCTATTATGGACTTTAAATTAAATAGTGTGACTTATAGAGTTTCGTCGTCGCCTTTTTTGGCCTTGTGTACTGTTCAAGAATTGGCAAGGTTAGAGTCGATTAATTTTCCTTTCGCGTCATCGGTATTGGCGAGCGATACCTATGTTGATGACTTAGTCACTGGATGCAATTCGATTGAAGCGGCTAATCAATTAATTGGTGAATTGAATAGTATTTGCACTAGTGGTGATTTTCAATTAAGAAAATGGAGTAGTAATTGCCCGGAAGTGATGTCCAACTTGAGGGAGTCCCTGTCCAGTTCGGACGCAATTACATTTTAGGATAAAGATAGTGGTTCAATAAAAATTTTGGGCCTTTCGTGGCGTGCTCTTACAGATGCATTTTTATACAACTTAGACGTTGAAGAGCGCACTTGCACTAAGCGTAATATTTTGTCGGCTATCGCAAAAATTTTTGATCCTCTGGGTTTGATAACACCTGTAGTACTGTTCGCTAAACCTTTAGTTCAAGATCTTTGGCTTTTAGGTCTCGGATGGGACTAAGAGCCTCCATTGGAAGTCATACAAAAATGGAAACATTGTTTGGGTGAATTGCCAGCGGTTTCGAATATTGAGATTTCGCGTCGCATCGTATGTCATAATTTTAAAAGGGTGGAGTTGCATGGATTCTGTGACGCTTCTGAAGGCTGGTATGCAGCTGTCATCTATTTCCGTTCGTTCGATCTAGAAGGTAATATTACCATTTCATTAGTATGCGCAAAATCGAAGGTTGCTCCTACTAATCGCGTTTCATTGCCCCGTCTCGAATTGTGTGCTGCCGTACTCTTGGCAGATTTAGTAGATTTCGTCAAAAATACTTTTACAGATATTTTATCATTTAGTAATATTTTCGCGTGGTCAGATTCTACTGTTGTTTTGTCTTGGATTCGGTCTTCCTCGCTTAAGTGGAAGACATTCGTTAGCAATCGTATTTCGCATATTCAAGAACGTATTCCTCCATCTTCGTGGTTTCATGTTAAGTCCCAGGATAACCCTGCGGATTGTGCCTCACGTGGACTTTTGGCTTCAGAGTTAGTTCATCATCCATTATGGTGGACAGGACCTTCCTGGTTAGTGCGTCGTAATGAAGAACGGCCAGTAACATCGCTGCCAAAACTTATCGACTCATCTCAGATGGACGTCGAATATCGTACTCTGTCGTTAACAGTCGTTATGTCTGACAATTTCTTAGATATGTTGTTGGATAAATTTTCAAACCTGCAGAAAATTTGTAGGATTATTACCTGTATTCGTCATTTCATTCGTAATGTTCAATGTCCAGATTTGCGTTCAAAATATTCTGATGGTTTGTCTCTAGCTCAGCAGCAAGAGGCTATACATTTATTGATTAAAAGAGTTCAAACAAATGTTTTTGCTCAAGACATTGCAAATATTGAAACTGGAAAACTTGTTAGTAAACAACTTCGTAGCCTTAGTCCGTTTCTAGATAGTCATGATTTGTTGAGGGTGGGCAGTCGCCTACGTAACTCAGAGTTGTCGCATGATGCAAAATTTCCAATTTTGCTTTCTCGGTCGCATCGGTTGACTGAACTTATTATATTAGATTGTCATGAAAGACATTTACATCCTGGAAATCGAACAACACAATTTTTACTAACTCAAAATTATTGGATCTTGTGCGCCAAGAGGGCTATTCGGAAATGTCTGAAATCCTGCATTCGTTGTTTTCGTGTAAACCCTGTGGCTTTATGCCCCCCTATGAGGAATTTACCAGCTTCTAGGTTAACTCCAGGTAAGGCGTTTTTACATACGGGAGTCAACTTTGGTGGACCTTTCTCTGTCACGATGAATCGATGTCGTGGCGCAAAATCATTGAAAGCGTACATTTGCTTATTTATTTGTTTCAGCACTAAAGCCATCCATTTGGAACTAGTGTCTAACTTGTCGACAGACGCTTTCTTGGGTGCTTTACGTCGATTTATTGCTCGAAGAGGCAAATGTATTCAAATCCATTGTGATAATGGTACTAATTTCGTTGGGGCCTCTCGTGAAATCTCTCAATTGATGCGCCATTCGGCAGGCATTGAGGGAATCGAATTTGTGTTTAATCCTCCTGCTGCTCCTCATTTTGGTGGGTTGTGGGAGGCCGAGATTAAATCGGTAAAGTCCCATTTAAAGAGAATTATCGGTGAACAAATTTTGTCGTTTGAAAAATTCTCGACGGTATTGATTCAAATCGAAGCGATTCTCAACTCACGTCCACTATGCGCACTGAGTTGCGATCCGCATGATTTCTCGTATTTGACCCCGGGTCATTTTCTTAATGTTGAACCAGTTTCGGTGTTACCAGATCCAGATTTGTTGTCCATAAACCCCTCTCGTTTGAATCGCTGGCAATTGTTGCAGCAAATGCAACAAGGGTTTTGGAAGAAATGGAGTGCTGAATACCTGCACACGTTGCAGCAGAAAGGTAAGTGGTTGAAGAATTCCGCTACCCTACCTATTGATTCGCTTGTCCTCTTAAAGGAAGAAATTAACCCCCCTCTACAGTGGCGTTTAGGAAGAGTCGTAGATGTTCACCCTGGTAGAGACGGTATCGTTCGGGTAGCTACAGTCAAGACATCCCAAGGGTTAGTTAAACGCCCTCTAGTGAAACTATGTTTACTGCCAGTTACTTGATATTTAATGGTATGTACACGTATATTCACTTATATAAGTTTGTCGGTTAGGTTTCTTAGTTAATAGCTCTAATTAGTTTTTAAATATAAAATAAGTTAGTTCATACTTATTTTGGTGGGCGGGATGTTCGGTCTCTTTGTCGCACGTTCGCGTGGTTAATTTTAAGTTATTTAAATTTGTAGTCGTAAATCTAATAGTAAAACTGTCATCCCTTGTTCCTTTATATCCTGCCATAAAAATTCCTTCTGCATGTGTGAATAAGTTGGACAGAGTAGTGAACAAACACTTTCTTATGGATATTGTAGCAGAACGGTCGTCGGTTTCTTCGTTCAGTACCGTAAGTTAGTCAAGTGCCGCAGACTTTAGTTGTTAAACCCCTAAAAGCACAGTGCAAGTGTAATGTAACACAGACTCAATTCGCATACAGTCCACTTGGTTGAAGGAAGAGGAACTGCAGTTTAGAACAACAAAACACCGCGGAGGTAAGTCGATATATAAATTTATAAGACCCCCCGCGCGTATACAGCTGTGAAAGTCAAAATAACATATGTACACTTATATTTAGCTTAAAATATATTTAGATAGTTATTTCAAGTCAATAATCTGCTTTTACCAAGAAACACAAATATGTTACTATAGAAAAATCTCATAACTTTGAATTAAAATTTATTGTTGTGTTAAAAAATTGTGGTAGATACTCTTGCTGTATCTGACGCGGGTTCTTCAATTAGCTAAAGTGGCACAAGCTCGTGCTACGTTTAACAAGAAAAAGCAACTACCATGCTCAAAGACCACAAACATAGAAACAATTAAAAGATTGCTTAAAACATATGTGTGGAGTTAAGAACAAAGACGTACTAGAAATGGTAGGGGAAGAAAAAACTATGTGGAAAACAGTAAAAACTAGGAGATATAGGATGATAGACCACATACTAAGACATGAGGGAATAGTGCAGTGTATATTAGAAGCAGAGATAGGAAAAAAGAGAAGTAGAGGTAGACCTAGGTTAGACTACTGCACACAGGTAGTAAAAGATGTAGGTTTTAAGAATTTCAGGGAAATGTGTAAGCTAGCTCAGAATAGAAATCAATAGAAGTACGCTTGCAGCCAGTCGCAAGATAGAAAAACTAATGACAATAATAATTACTGTACTTAAATATAGTGATTATTATAAACAACTACAGATATCGGTTTTACAATATTGTCAACTAATGTTAATTGTGCGAAAAAATTTACTGGAAAACTATTAATACGGGAAATCTCTAACTGTTGGGGGAACCTTGGCAGCCACAGGCTGCTTAACCCCTTTACATACAACTGAATCTCGGTGAAATAGGGCATATAATTAGAAAACTATTGGAGGGAATCAAGTTGTATATAGGCTGTTGGGAGAATTACAGGGAACTGTGTAGGCTGACTCAGAACATAAATAAGCTGAGGTACAAGTCCAACCAGTTTCAAGACGTAAAACCCAATGACGAAAAAATAAGTGCTCCTAAATCTGATGATCATTATAAACAACTACAGGGGTTGGTTTCTTACGCTTTAAACCCAAATTCTTACAGTTTAAAACGTGAATTCTTACATTTATAAACATCGATAATCTACAGTTAAAAAGTCGATAAATACATCGCGCAAGCGCGAAATAAATGAAGTCACGGGCGGTTGGTAGCGCTAACCTTTTACAGATTTGGCGCGCCCATCTATCAAAGACGTCACCAATGCACAAATTTAAGACGCAATTATCGGAAAAATATATAAATTTAAGACAATAGATTATACAGTCATTACTTACATGATAGGTCCAGATTTCCACGAAGTACGCCAATCGTCCTTCAGGATAGATAAAGATGGTGGCTGCACGTCCCTAAGGGCTGCTGCTGGCCCTCTTACAAGAAACGGCAATTAACGGGGGTACATCTGACGTACATCCAAATAGCTTGGACTCGATCTCAGGGCTCCACTCCGGCGTGGAATGCGGTTCTACCTACGGCTCAAATTCATCACCTATGTAGGGAATGGACAGGAAACATGGTAAAGGGCGCCAAACAAAGACAATTAGGCAAAGGAATCTACATAGATAAAGCTAACGATACGTTACCGGAAAACGTCCACTCCACTCGAAGGTTCTGGCAAAAAAAGCCACTTTACATAAAATCACGGAAACACGTGTCCCACTTTTTTCCTACTCCACTCGCGTCGCGCGATCTGGCGCAAAGCACTGTGACGTAACGGAAATACGCGCCCCGAGTCTTTTGAAATTATGGCGCGAAACTTCCGCACATCAAAATTAACCTAAAAATAATGTTTAAGTGCCAATGGCACGTAACAGGTTGTAAAATATTTCAACTAATGTTGATTGTGTGAAAGGATAAATTGGAAAAACTACTAATTCGACAAAGGTTCAGGTGCAGGGGGAATTTGGCAGCTAAAGGCTGCTTAACCCCCTTCACATGCAACTGCTTGTCGGGGCAGTAGGGTATATAACTGTAAAACAATAGAAGGTGACTGGTGACTGAAGTGCATCAAACAAGAAAGAACAGCAGCTAGGTTCAAAGACAACGAATATAGATACAAGAAGAAAACTGTTCAAAGCATAGTGTGGAGCACAGCACAGTACATCTATGGAAAGAGGCAGTAGGAAAAGCAGACAGAAAGAGATAGAAGCCTTCTGGAATGTTGTGCTTCAGACAAAGTTAACAACAACTAGGTTGTTGAAATGGTAGAGGAATAAAGATATCTGTGGAAAACGAAAAAACATATAAGAAATAGAAAGACAGGATAAGTTCTAAGGCATTTCTGGGGAATAGTACGGGATATATTACAAGCAGATATAGGAAAAGATAAGTAGAGTTAGACCGAGATCAAACTTTTGCACACAAATAGTGATAGATACAGACTATGCAAATTTCAGGGAAATGTTTAGTTTGGTTCAGACTAGGAAACAATGAGGATACGCGTCCAACCAGTTCTAGGACTGGAGACTTGATGATGATGGTATGTATATATATATATATATATATATATATATATATATATTGCTGTGATAAGGGGTTGTTTAGGGGTGTATTGAATGGCAAGGGTCATGTAGTAAACATAAATTGCAATAGGAAGCAGAAAACTGCATTTATTTAGCAGAAAATTAAGTAATTCATACATTATGTAAATAGTAAGCATTTAACACCCTGTATATTGACCATAATTAGCTTTAAAGGATGCAAGGAAGCACATCTTACAACAATAGAACGCGTATTCAGCAGGAAACTACGTAATTCATACATTATGTAAATAGCAAATATTTAACACTCTGTATATAGAACATAATTAGCTTTAACTAATGCAAGTGAGTATATCTTTCAACAAAAGTACGCGTATTCAGGAGAAATGATAATACATGTAATTAAACACGCATTGAGAAGTGTTCTAATTAGTTATAAAACAAATACGAAGATAATAAATAAAACCTAACAAAGTTTTACGCAATCACACAGAAACAATAAACATTTTGATAAGAAAACGCAGATTCAAAAAAACATAAACGAAAGTAGAATTAAAGTTACTTCATTTATTTTGTTCAATTATCCAAAAAACCGATATCTATACAAAACAACGTATGGTTAAGATAACGACGTATCTATAGCAAATAGATATTATACGGAAAACCGAATATATTACATCAGAAACAGCTTCAAAATGCATGAAATACAAAGACCTGATTGGTTAAGATATCTGCAGGACTTGTTGAAAACTCAGCCCACATGTAAGTGGTAACAGCCTATATTAACACAGAGCAATGAAGACGAGTTAGTTTAAAACTCAGGCAAAGCTGCGTCACTGCTAATCAGCAAGTCATGTGTAACTTAAATATAATAGTGTATGTTATAGTGACAAATAAGTGCAACAATTATGAAGCCTTCTTTAGCCGTTTAACGTGAGTAGAATTTGGGGTAATTTATTTAAACTAAATATTAATAATAATAGGGCTTCGAATGTGTGGATACTTCGAATGTGTGGATATTTTGAATGGATAAATATAATACTTCGAATTTGTGATATAATAATTCTAATTGGTGATACATTTTTGAATACTTTGAATTGGGCGATAGAATATTTCAAATGTGTTAATGAGAATAATTCAAATCTGGGTGAGTATAATATTTCAAATCAGTGTCGACGATTGTAGTACCATTCTGGTACAATTTTGAGTTGCGAGATTCAATGCAAATAAAATAAGGAAGCACAAAGTAATTTATAGAAAACGAGGGGTTCAACTAAACAGAGCAGTGATAGACGAATGAGGATAACAAAGGGCTGTTGATCCACAACCCGAACAACCTGTAGCAGGTTAGATCTAATTAGTTTTAAGATATTTTTTCTATTTAAATTTCGATACTGAATTTATTCAATTTATATAAATTTGTGATAAAATCAACTACAAACTTTGCATACGTTAAACTTACGTAACATATGATAAAGGGTCTAGAACGTTCCAAATTCTTTTGGTTAAAAAAGGTAGTTTTTGGTGACTTTAGATTGAATTCAGAGCATATAAAGTTTGGGATAAATGATACACATGATATTGATTGATTGAGGAGTGTATTTTAATATTTTTCAAAACTTGTAAATAATATTTCTTTTCATTATATGAAATAATTGACTTCGTTTTATAAATTCAAACAAATAGGTAATCATAAAGGGGTGGAGAAGAGAAAAATTGATCATCGTAACTATTAACGCTCGGTTAAGACACAGTGGACTGTATTTTTTAAACATGAACAAACAAAAGGTAAAACAATGAACTCACTCAAGATCTGCAGCTCACTTTAAATAGGTGTTTAAAGGGTGAGATTTAGGATGATCATTAAAGGAAGGCAAGGATCACCAATTTAGAAATTTCACCGTTTTCTAACCCCCTCTCTAAGACGGTTGCAAGGGTTTATTTTGACGTACACACCGTAATGCCACAATTTACTAGAGAACCGAATCACACCGATGTTTGTTACTATCTGTCTTAATTTTGTTATTGTCAGAATTGGAATATATTTCAATTTATCTATAAATTAAAATTACTTGAATTGAATGCTATTCTGGCGATAATTTATCGGATTAATAAACTGTAATTTAAAAATAAAAGGAATTTGTTGCTGGCGTTAGCATATCCTCCGGCCTTAAAATAAGATTTTAACAAAATGAAAAATTCATATTAAATGGAAAAAAAACTATAAAGAGCGCATGTAAAAAAATGTTTACTGCGTGGGGAGTGAACACAGCTTTGCTACTGGACGGGTATAAGCCCCATCTTTTATACGTACTGTGACAACCCTAGTAATGCCGTCTTTTCCTGGGTGAGTTTGTTCAATTACCCCTGTTGGCCACTGCAAAGGCGGGCAGTTATCGCGCATCACTATCACGACTAGGCCTGGCTTAACAGGACAGGAAGGTGTATTCCACTTCTGTTGGAATTGTAATTCACACAAGTATTCCCCAGACCATCGCTTCCAATAGAATTGAACAATTTGATCTAAAAGGTGCTTGCGATTTACAAGCGTAAGCGCTTTTCCGGTTTCATCGGCAGCTGGCAAGAACTGCAACGGGGTGAGAGTTAAAAAATGAGCTGGCGATAATGCGAGAGGTTCCGAAGGGTCTGAACTAAGCCAGCATAACGGACGTGAATTTAACAACGCTTCGATTTGTGTTAAAACCGTTGAAAATTCTTCATAAGAAAGTATTTGCTCTCCCACAACTTTTATTAAATGATCTTTCACGCTTTTGATATTCGCCTCCCATATTCCTACAAAATGAGGAGCCGAAGGCGGATTGAATTTCAAGCAATGCGCCTTTGACTAAGTTCATGGCCAATGGCATTTAGGCAATTTGAATTTTGGAAAAATTCATGAAGGGAATCTAAATAATTTTTAGCGCCCACGAAATTTGTCCCGCGGTCGGAATACATAATCGCACATGGTTCCCTTCTAGCAAGGAAACGCTTAAATGCGTCAAGGAATATGTCGGTTGACAAACTTGACGCTAATTCTAGATGCATGGCACGAGTTGTTAAACAAACAAATATGTATATATAAGCGTTTTGAGATTTAACTCCCCGGTGTCTACTAAGAGTTATATTAAAAGGTCCGGCAAAATCAGTGCCAGTATGCATAAATGCTTTGGCCTGATTAACCCTAGGAGACGGTAAATCAGCAATAAGAGGAAAAGAACGTCGAGGTTTTCTTCTGCAACAATGATTACAATTTTGAACACGAGTCCGAACCAAATTTCTATCCGCTATAATCCAAAAATGCTGACGTAATAGAGAAAGCAGAAGATGTGGCCTTGTGTGTAAATTTTTTACATGAAAATGATCAATTAATAAATAGGTAAAACGATCTTTCTTAGGTAAAAGAACTGGATGCTGCTGATCATATGAAATATTTGCATTTGACAGACGGCCTCCAACTCTAATTAAGTTATTTGAAAGAAAAGGATTCAAATGTCGAAAGGGTTTCGAACAAAGTTGTCCCTTTTCCAGAAAAGTCTTTTGGGAGAAAAGTGTTTATCTTGCACTGCTAAAATTAGAATATTTTCCGCCGCAACAGGATCTTCCGCAGAAATGCGGTTCCTTTTAGGCAAACGTTTAACAAATCTCAAAACATAAACAGTTATGCTTAACAATTTAGAGTAAGAACTGCATCTATCAATCAGGGCGTATAAGGGATGAACTTCTGATTGTGTCACGGGAAGTGAAACCAATTTCTGTTCAAGTTTATTGTCAGCCAAAATAATTTCTTCCGTGTTAATGATTTTAATAGGCCAATCGTTTTCTTGAGAAAAGAGCCATAATGGCCCCTGCAACCACAACTCGGCGATCAAAAATTGATTTGGAGATATACCACGAGACGCACAATCGGCAGGTTTCGAATTGCCATCAACATGAAACCAGCGAGTTACTGGTAATAAATTTTGAATTTTTGCCACTCGATTGGCTACAAAAGTTTTCCAACAATGGGGCGATTTATGAATCCAGTTAAGAACCACCATGGAATCAGAAAACGCAAAAACCTGTTTGATAGTGCACCGTGGGGAATATGTGCGAATGATGCAATTTAATAGTCTTGCAAGCAATAAAGCAGCACATAACTCCAAACGAGGAATAGTGACAGTTTTTATTGGAGCCAATTTAGCTTTACCGCAAGTTATAGGAACCCCCATCTATTATATATATAAAACTAATATCTGTATTAGGAAATATTAGGAAACATTAGTAAATGTTAAGACAGTGCAACAATGTCGTTGCAACATTTTATTACATTATATTATGATGATTTCAGTTCCCACGAGTGGAAACGCTACAAAGTAGCCCAAGGATAAGTGACACTGCAAAAGTCAGGTCACAGACGGTCGACGGATGTCACGTACCGAGATTACGCAGAAAAAGCCTGCAACATTGTATTTATGAATAGCTTTTAAGATAGCAACTAAGTATTGCAAAGTGTAAGCGGACATTACGTCCGCAGGTTCCCACAGTATTGTGAGGGGGAGAAAGTTATATATGGACTGGGAGCTCCACTCCTAGTCAGTTCATCAGACGTTCAGCTTTAACCTTGCAGTTCACTGATAGCTCACTGTACAAATTAATTAATGTAATTCGACTTAGAATAAATTAGTTTAAATTGTTATTGTTCACATCTGTAAAATCAAATAAATTTGTTAAGGACCAAAGAAGTCTTTTTAAAAAGGACCGCTCGAAGCCACGAACCTTAACTGGCGCAGTCGTAACGGATGTCAAAAGGGCACTAGCGAATCCAACATCGAGGAACTGGTGGTCCGGGAATTTCAAATTCCGATTTTGGCAGAACAAAACCAAAAACTGGAGAAGAAACACGCATCGTTCAAATCCAGCCGTTGAAGGAGAAACAAGCATAGTTCGAATTCAACAAAAGAAAAAATTGGAGGCGATACAAGAGTAGATCAAATCCAAGAAGCCCAAAAGAAAAAACAGAAACAAAGAAAACAAATCAATGAAAGCAACCAAGCAAATAGTGTAAGTTCATTTTCCTAAACCAATTAAAAATTTATTTTATTATTAACAAAGACAATTGATATTTGCTAGTTTTATGATTTATGATTTATTTATGTATATATTGACTATTGTTACAAATATTTTATGCCATTTTTGAAAATAATCGACTTAGCAATTGCTAGAGATTATCTTCAAGCCTTTATTGAAATTTTATTATTATTTTACTTGTATATATGAAAAATTTATGAAAACTGGAGACAACAAAAAATTCTGAGACTAAGAACTGAGAAAAATTATTCTGAAACAAAAACTAGAGACAATTATTAAAAAAGTCGCAAAGCGCAAGAGACTAGAACACGTTTTAACTAACGTAAGAAAAATTCCTAGAAACAAAATCAAACCTCTTAAGATTGCGGAATTAAATCTTAACTGGCGCGAAAAAATTTTTTAAAAACCTCTAACTCGACAACCTTAACTGGCACAAAACTTTTTAGAATTTTGAATCAAAACTTAACTAACGCAAGAAATTTTTAGAATTTCTAATTCAATCTTAACTAACGCAACAAATCTTAGAATTTCTAATTCTACAATCCCAACTAACACAAGAAATAAAAATTTACAATATCAATAAAAGAATTAATTGACGCACAAAATAATTTAAATACACCAAGAAAAAACGCAAAAGCAACACCACGATTCAAACTCAAATACCATCCATAAATAGACAAATCGCATTCTATTATTAAAAAACCACATCTTAATACGAGAAATAACAAAGCGCGAATTGAACGCAAAACCAATATCTCATCCTTACAAAAGTAAATGAAACTAACCTTGAATAAATACGCATAAAATCTAATAATAAATCACAGTACAAAAGATATTTAAATACATTGCGAAACCTTTCAGCATTGTTAAATTAAAAACAGCATAAAATTACGATCAGAAACTTTATTTAAGTATCAATCTAAAACCAACTCAGGAAGAGAATAAATAAAGTACGGTACTAAAACTTAAATTACAACCGTATTCAAACGTGAAAACATTTCAGTAAATCTCACAAATTTCATTGTATAAAAACACTGCGAGTAATAATTTACACCCACGCAAAAATTAAATATATATTATAATAGAGACGCAAATGCAACTAAGTGACTAACAACATCCTGTAACAGATAACATTGTAAGCATTACAGACACCTTACAATCGCATAAACCAACGAGAGAATTAATACGCACCTAAATAAAATCGACATAATTAAAAATTAGGGAAGTAATAACTGACGCAAATAACGCAAAACATTCACACCCGATAAATTACCACAAAATTAACCCAGCCTATTGAAACTTCAGAAATTAAAATTAAAAATCGACAATTCAAAAGTAAACTCAACCAAACTAATACCAAGCATAAAACTCATCAAATAACACCCAAAAACTAGAAAATAAAACCAAATATTAAAAAAAAAATTATTCTTTTAAAATTACCCAAATATTACCCCAGCCAAGATGACTAATGAAATGAAGCTGTACCTCGAAATGATACCGCCATTTAATGGAAATGATACCTGCTTACTCAGTAATTACATTTCGGTAAGCGAAATATTCTTAAAGACTTTTTACAAGCCGGGAGATAACGACAGAAACACTTTGCTTATCCGCCTTATAACCAGTAAACTAACCGAAAGGGCACTAACGTTAATAGCCAGTCGCGAAGACGTAGACCAATGGGAACAGTATAAATCATTATTAATCGCATATTTCGGCGATCAACGGAACTTAAAATGTTTAATAAGAGACTTAACCGGACTGAGAATGGAACACAACCAGTCACCCTATTAATTTGGAATGAGATGCCAAGATGTAAGAAGTCTAATCTTGACAAAGCTCAAAATCGAAGTAACCGACCCAAACGTAAGACTAATAAAAACTAAAATGTATGACGAGATGGCATTAGATACCTATCTAAATGCACTACCCGAGAGACTTTCAGATAAAATTAGATTTCAACATCCCCAAAACTTAGAACAAGCAATGAATATGATAATTGAAGAAGAAAATGTAATGTACTACAGAAACCGACTATATAATCGCAACGCGAATAAAAGCTATACGCCAATGAAAACTATACAACCCGCAAGACAAATAAATCCACAACCAAAATTTAATCAATTCAACGCACAAACAAACCAAACGCGAACAAATAAACCACATTTTAATAATTCAAACTTTAACAACCAATACAAACAATTTACAAAACCAACATTTTACCCGAACTATTCAAAACCCACCTTTCAACCAACATTTAACTCGAACTTTTCAAGACCCGCATTTCAACCGAGAATTAACCAAAATATAAAACAACAAAGACTAGCATTTAACGCGAATCCTAACAGAAACTCACCGATGATAAACAGTAATAATCCCAATAACTATTACAAACCTACACCAATGGATACCTTATCTGGTAACACCAGACCTAACACAAGAATAACGCACATAAGACCAAATCCTAATCAAAAACGCACTTTCACTTCAGAAGAGCTATTTCACCAGGAAGTAGAAGAGTATGAAGATGAACAGAATAATAATAATCAACCGTGTACGAATAATGAACAGAATCAATCAAACCATTATGAACGCGAAGAACCACAGGAAAATTACGAGGAGGACGACGAAGAGAACACATGTTCAAATTTTCAAATGGACCATTTTATAAACGACCTAACGTAATAAATCTAAATAATATGAATCACCTTGTATTACCCTATATCGAAATACCCCACGCTGAATTTAAATTACTAATCGATACCGGATCTTCTAAAACATTAATAAGCCCGCGAACAGTAAAAAAACATTATCTAGACTATGTAGAGAGAGAACCCTTTAAAATTAAAACCGCCCATCAAACAACCATACACCAATTCGTAGCAAACATACCTTTACCAAAAACCTTTAACGTAAAGATGAAACACAAATTCTGCATATTTGAATTTAATGACAAATATGACGGACTATTAGGAATGGACCTTCTAAGAAAATTAGGAGCCAATATAGATATCAAAAACAGATTATTAAGAACCAAGTATGGACGAATCCCCATTAAATTTCAAAATACCAAATAGACGAAAAATATACATTAGAACCCCGAACGGAAAAAAAAAAAGAATCCCCGTAGATTCAAATAAAAACTTAGGAATAATAAACCACATAACTTTTCAACAAGGAGTAGAAACCCCAACCGCATTAGTAAAAATCAAAAATAATTACGCTACAACAACAATAATAAACTCAAATGATTACCCCGTAGAAATATCTTTAACAAACCCGATAAACGTAGAAGAATTAAACTTTGACGAAATGGAAATAGATGAATCCACGAACGAAAATTATAACCCCGCAGAAAATGACGAAATGTTAAAACAAAATTTAAATATTATTCGATTTAACCGCGACATAAATCACGAAGAACAAAAAGCAATACAAAAATTATGTTATGAATACCGCGATATATTCCATTGCGAAGGAATACCCCTAACGTTTACAAATACAGTTAAACACAACATTGAGCTAACGAATAACAAACCCCTATTCACCAAAGCATACAGATTACCCCAGGCAAGTCAGGAAGAAGCTGACAGACAAGTAACCGATCTATTAGATCAAGATATTATACAACACTCCAATTCACCATGGAGCAGCCCCGTACTAATAGTACCAAAGAAACTAGACGCATCAGGAAAACGGAAATATCGAATGGTAATAGATTACCGCAAATTAAATGAAAAAACTGTAGACGATAAATACCCGTTACCGAATATAACAGAAATATTAGATAAGTTAGGCAAATGCCAATATTTTTCGACGCTAGACGTAGCATCAGGATACCATCAAGTAGAAATGGAAGAAGGAGAGACACAGAAAACGGCCTTTAGCACACCTAGAGGACACTACGAGTATAAACGGATGCCATTTGGACTGAAGAACGCACCCGCAACTTTTCAACGAGTAATGGATAACATACTACGAGGGATACACAACGAAAAATGCCTTGTGTACCTAGACGATATAATAGTGTATTCAACATCATTAGTGGAGCACATAGAAAGATTAAGAGAAGTGTTCGTAAGATTAAGAACCGCAAAATTTAAAGTACAACTAGACAAAAGCGAATTTCTACAGAAAGAAGTAACCTTTTTAGGACACGTAATAACACCCCAAGGAGTGATGCCAAACCCCGACAAAACAAACGCTGTATTAAATTACCCTATACCCAAAACGAATAAAGAAATTAAAGGATTTTTAGGCCTTAGCGGATATTACCGAAAATTTATAAAAGGTTATGCTCAAATAACGAAGCCCCTAACCAATTGTTTAAAAAAGGGAAACAAAATTGTACATACCCTAGAATTTATAAAAGCAGTAGACAAAATCAAAAGTATTTTAACAAATCACCCCGTATTAGAATACCCAGACTTTTCAAAACCATTCATTTTAACAACGGACGCATCAAATGTAGCCTTAGGCGCAGTATTAAGCCAAGGAACAGTAGGTAACGATAAACCTATCAGTTACGCATCAAGAACCCTCAATGAAACAGAGCAACGATACAGTACGTAGAGAAAGAATTGTTAGCCATAATTTGGGCAACAAAATATTTTAGACCGTACCTATACGGACGGAAATTCTATATATATACCGATCATAGACCATTAGTTTGGCTATGCAAACTCAAAGAACCTAATTCGAAATTACAAAGATGGAGAATCAGACTAGAAGAATATGATTATGAGATCATATACAAAAAGGGAATTTACAACAATAATGCAGACGCCTTAAGTAGAATCCAACTTGACGCACTTGAGACAGAATCATTAGCAGGAAACGTAGACGAAACCGAAGTCAGAGAAGACCCAGAAGAAATGGAAACTATACATTCAACACAAAATGGCGAACCGGAAACCGCAATAAAAATTTTAAACGAAGCTATTGACATGAAACCCAATCAATTTATAATCACAGAAGTTTTAAACAACCCCAACCCTGTTAAATACACGAAAGTGGATAATAAGAAAATTTACAAAATTCAAATAACTAAAGACGACAATGAATCACAGATAATTAAAATATTAAAGGAATACACCCCCGAGAAAAAACGATTTGACTTTTATTTTAACACGGAAAACTTATATAAACGATTTTCAGAAATATATGTAAAACTATTTAACAATTCTGGCCCCGAACTTATAAGATGCACAAGAAAATTAATAACATTAGACGACCCTGACGAAATAAATGACGTAATAAGAAACCAACACGAAGGAAAGACCAACCATCGAGGAATAAACGAGACCCTAAAACAAATTATGAGACGCTACTATTTCAAGGACATGAAAGAATTAACTACAGACTTTATCAAGCAGTGCGAATTATGTGATAAAGCCAAATATGACAGAAAACCCCCAAAGATACCCTTAATGTTAACTAAAACACCAGACAAACCTTTCCAGAAATTACATGCAGATACTCTAGTAGTAGAAGCACAAAGTTACTTAACAATCGTGGACGCATTTACGAAAATAGGACAAGCAATACCAATCACTTCTAAAAATAGTATAGACGTAACCCAAGGATTTCTATTTTACATTTTACGTAACACCCGAAACAATAACATTAGATAACGGAAGCGAATTCAAAAACGAAACAATTCAAAACACTTTAGAATTACACAAAATAAAAATACACTTTATAACGGAAAACCACCCTGAATCAAACGGACTAATTGAGAGACTACATTCAACCCTATTAGAACAGATCAGACTATTAAGATTAAACTACAACAAAGAACACATAACTAACTTAATGTCATACGCATTAATCGCGTATAATAACACGATTCATTCAACTACAAATTTTACACCCTTAGAACTAACCTTAGGACATTCAGATTCACGCAACCCCTACGACATACATTATAACAAAGAAATCTATCAGCAATACGCTAAAGACCACAAGGAGAAACTAAAAATAACCTATGACAAAGTAAAGGACAAATTAGATAACAATAAAGAGCGAATTACCGCGACCCGTAATAAAAACTCAGACATAAACAAATTTTCCATAGGACAAACCGTATTCGAGAAAAATTACCAAGGTAAAAGACACAAAACGGCACCGAGAAATTTAGGACCCTTTAAAATAAAACGAATATCCGACAAAAACGTAGCCGCGATAGACGATGGCAAGATAACAAAATGTGTTCACCTCAAAAATTTAAGACACCCTGTAGTTTCAGATGGACAATCGTCACCCTTACCGTCAACCTCTACCCAGGTAGAACGGACACAGAAATTATAATTGAAGACATAAAGACCAACCCCGGTATACTACCAATTAAATTAGGCATTATGCAAAACACTATAGATTATTGGACCTTTGCACAAAAATTCGATTTAACCGAGCTAAAACAAGAATTTCAAATAATCAAAAATAATTATTTTCGACTAAAACAATCAATGGACACAACAAAATTCGGAAAAGAATACGCAATCGAAATGATGAACTACGACAGTATAACAGAAAGCATTTTGAAAAATATCGAAGACAAATTTAATCGACTAATACCTACAGAACAAATGACGAGAAGAAAACGAGGACTAATCAACGGATTAGGAAACGTAATTAAAGCAATTACCGGAAATTTAGATAACCAAGACGCAGAACGCTATGACAACGCGATACAACAGTTGATAGAAAATCAAAACGACATTAAAACTATAATCAGTAATCAAATATCGTTAACACAATCAACGATCATCAAATTTAATGAAACCCTTAGAAACCTAGTTAGAAATTAAGATAGTATAGCCAATCGAATAGAAACCTTAGAAAATAACATGCGAACTACCATGTTAGGCATGCGAGATTTAATCAGATTCAATACGATATATAACCAGATAATATCAACCCTAACTTTAATTCAACAAATCCTAGCAACATTAGAAAACGCAGTAACCTTTGCAAAATTAAATACCCTACATTCAAGTATAATAGAACCAATAGATTTATTAAAAGAATTATTGAGAATAAAACCTTTTATAACTAATAGTAAATTACCTTTCGATGTATTAGAATCAAACATTTTAATATTTGAAAAAATAGCCATAGTTAAAGGCTATGTAAAAAACAACGATATAACATTTTTAATAGAAATACCAATAGTAGAGATTAACAGTTACAATTATTATCACTTATTTGCTTTTCCAATGAAAATGACTAGCACATACCAAGTTATTATTCCAAAAACCAAATTCCTGTCCTTAAATGAACAAAGATATGGTTATACGAACGACAAATGTAATGAAGTCACACCCAGTCAATAGTTATGCCAATCATTAACAACCACAACAATTCAAGAAGACAGCCCTTGCGAAGTACAACTACTAAAATTTACCAATCACTATGAAAATTGTGAAGCCAAACCTGTATTAATCAACAACATGAAAATTCAAAAAGTAACAGAAAATAAATGGATAGCCATTTTTCCCACTGAAGTAATCGCAACAATGTATTGCAATCAAGATGAAAGTAATTTAGCATTAACCGGAAGTAAATTAATCACCCTTAAGGAAAATTGTTATTTAAAATTAAAAAATGAAATAATTAGAGTTTACCAAGATCCAGTACAAAGCAAGAAATTAGCAGATCTACCCGACCTGCAAATCAAGATTAACCGAGAAGAAGATGAAGAAACCCTTCAAAAACCAAAGCAATTGGAACACCTGGAATTAGACAACTTAAACCACGCCATGAAACTCATGGAAGAATACAAAGAAAAACTAAACGAGATCAAGACGCCCAAAGTGCACTATGATAACATTAGTGTATGGACAATTATATTGATTTTATTAACTATTTTATTGACCATTTATGTAATGTACAAAATATGTATTAAATAATAAAGAATAATAAAGAAAACAGTTTTAGATTTAAGAAACCCAAACAAACAAATGTACCCCTAGAAAATAGAAATTTTAAATGAGATTAAACGAAAACGAATTTATTTAAAAATCAAGAAAAAGGTAAAAACCCTTAATTTTTAATGTACGTTGGGAGGAGTTATAGGAACCCCATCTATTATATATATAAAACTAATATCTGTATTAGGAAATATTAGGAAACATTAGTACATGTTAAGACAGTGCAACAATGTCGTTGCAACATTTTATTACATTATATTATGATGATTTCAGTTCCCACGAGTGGAAACGCTACAAAGTAGCCCAAGGATAAGTGACACTGCAAAAGTCAGGTCACAGACGGTCGACGGATGTCACGTACCGAGATTACGCAGAAAAAGCCTGCAACATTGTATTTATAAATAGCTTTTAAGATAGCAACTAAGTATTGCAAAGTGTAAGCGGACATTACGTCCTCAGGTTCCCACAGTATTGTGAGGGGGAGAAAGTTATATAAGGACTGGGAGCTCCACTCCTAGTCAGTTCATCAGACGTTCAGCTTTAACCTTGCAGTTCACTGATAGCTCACTGTACAAATTAATTAATGTAATTCGACTTAGAATAAATTAGTTTAAATTGTTATTGTTCACATCTGTAAAATCAAATAAATTTGTTAAGGACCAAAGAAGTCTTTTTAAAAAGGACCGCTCGAAGCCACGAACCTTAACTCGCAAAGTAAAATAATTTTTACTTCGCCATCCAGAGACACTGTTCGGGCGTATACGACTCTGGGGACGACTCAGTTGACGACTCTGGAGACGACTCTGAAAACGACGTTAGAGATTACTCTGGAGAATAATCTGGTTAATCACCTCCTGTTAAATTACTTTGGAGATATACAAATTGAATCTTAAATTAGATTCACTTATGGGATTTTGAATAACGATTTTGATAGTATTTTGGCTTAATGTCGACCTCCAAATTCGACTCTAAATATTCAGACTGGGCACGAAAACTCTTGGGGAATGCAGACGAACTATGGGACCATTCCAGGTTAGCCATATTGATATAATTTATTACTGAAAACTGTTTTAATTCAATATTTTAGGTACATCTAAGGTACAACAAAACATTTGTTTCATTGATCAATTTATGAAAGGTAATAGGCATCTTGAAACGTTTCAAAAGGTGTCTGAATATAACAAAAGACTTCGTTTTGCTGGCTTCAATTTCTTAAATCTGGTATATGTAAATATTCTGAAAAAGGGGAAGATTTTAAAAAGGGTAAATATTTAATCATTATATTGTGTATTGAAGAATTGCTTTATTTAATTGAATCAGCTAGTTGAAGCAAAGAAAATCAATAACTTAACATTTCACATCATAAGTGCTTGATTAATATAAAGGAAGCATTATATTACATTAAGAGATCGCGGGGCATAATATTGAATCGGGCTACTGCTGCCGCGTTTCTCTAATTTAAAACAAGTAATAACAAAAGTTTTATTACTCACTGTTCACAAGTCTAATTAACAGTATATGCCTTATTTATAGATGTTTTCAGGACACTTAACAATGAAGCACTATTACACTAATGAATTTACAAGCACTAATATCTTCTTAAACTAACTTCTTTAGGATTGGTCCATTAGCAACACTAACACAACTATTTATTTATTATACACTTCTATCTATTTATGTATACTACAAGCTGCATGTACATTAGGCATGTTCAGCTCATATAGCATTTATGTTTACTCTCGGACTTTCAAAAGCTCAAATACATTCACTATACACGATATAATTTATATACGACATTCTTATATAGACTAACTAATTACATTCATATGCGGTCTTATATATACCCTGAATTAAAAATATGACTCTTTCTCTAGTAATTTCTAGAAAAATTCTCGAATCTTGGAGAATATGCTGTGCCTCCCGCGTTGGTATGTTTGACGGGTTGCCTAATAGTGGATCGCAACACTGCCCCCTCTTTAAAACCGTTACGTTTCGTAACTGTAAATCTATTTTCCCGCCAATTCGATGACTGATGACGGTATCGGCAGCTATCTCCTCTGGTGCATCCACCGCGTCGTTGGAAATAACAGTCAACAGTCTTTTCTTGGTCTTGGTAGGCAACCGGTTAAAAACAACAAACAAGGACCTGGACGTTGGTTCCCTGAAAAATTATTCTAGCATATTTCGAACTATCCTCCAATCTAAGCGATCCAGTCCACAGCCTAGCTTGGGCACCGCTAGTCTCGTTACTCCATTTTCCATCATCTGCGCCTTAAGATTTAGCAAAGCCTCCCATAGATGTCCATAACCAAGTCTCTGCCGTGAAGAATTTTTGGTGACCAGAAGAATTCTCGAATCCTGGAGAATATGCGGTGCCTCCGGCGTTTGTATGTCTTGACGGGTTGCCTAATAGTAGATCGCAACAATATAAAGGGATTAACACAGCATTTTATGTACGCCCAAATCGTGGGGCTAAGTATTAAAATAATATCAAAGGGGATAATAAAATAACACAGCATTTTATGACGCTCATCGTAGGGGCTAGTGAAATATCCCAGCATTTTATTGCGCCTAATTCGTGGGGCGAAAGTATCATAGCAATATATATATATATATATATATATATAAATATATATAGAGAAAGAGAGAGAGAGAGAGAAGAATAATCCACATTTGGAATGCAAATGAATGCTTAATATATATTAATAGTTATTAAGATGAAATGAAAACCCAACTTTGTATTTAAAGTTGAATTACCATTTCAACTCGAACTAGTCCTGCTGTAGAAAATTAAATAATCACATCAAATAATTTTAATCACCGTGTAGAAGCTTTGGGAAAAGGTACGCGTTATTAAAACCGTGAAGCATAAAAATTCAGTCGTTTCATTAAAAAGAAGAGATTTAAATTATCTACAAGACGCCTTCTACAAAAAGAAGCAGTATTAAAATGCTCTACGTGTAATTTAATTATTCCAAGTAAAGAAACAAATGGAAATTACGTGCAAAATCTATATTAATTAACTCAATTTTAAGTAACCGGTATTAAACAAAATGTACAGATAATAATTAATATTTGATTAGGAGTCACTAAAAATTAAAGGGTATTATTTTAATTGAAGTTAATTTAACCATTAGTAACATATAATATGTATAAAAGCTAGTAAAAACCCAATAATATTCAGATCGTAGAAGTATTATGTTTGAACACCTGCGTATTTTTAAATGTTTTATGTTCTGCGTAAAATTTGCAGATAACAAATGGTTACAGAGAATGTTGGAGAAACCATCGCTTAATATTTACGGGAAATGCTAATAAGGTGGGTTATTTCACAAGTCCACGTGGATTGAAAATAACCGATACTAAAGAATATAGATTTGTACCACTCGGAACAGGGTAGATAGAGACAGATAATATGCGCAAGACAGAGACACATATAGTAAAAGGCGTGAGTTGAGCAACGTCACTGGGTTGCGATTGGTTGAAAATAAGAGGCAAACTTGAGAGGTAAAATAACATTTCTGTATAAAAATTAATTAGTTATTCCCAGACGTTGCAAGCCGTGTCGAAATTTCTGAGATTTAACTGGTACGAGTGCAAATTTAATAAGAACCGACGCACAGGCGGTCGAGATGGTAACATAGTATACGAAATTCTAGAAACTGGCCGTTTTGAGGACAAAACCGACAGACAGGCTAACCACTGTATATACCCGGGTTAATATGAGTTTCGCTCTCTTAGATTTTCGATTTGATTCAATGCGTTAAACAGTGCTTTTTAGTTTTCCGATTTTGATAGAATAATTTAAACAGTTTGCTCGTATATTTTGGTGATTTAAAACAGTTTGTTCTTTACGTGCTACAATGACTGTAATTTAGTGCACTTAGAAAAGAAGATACAAGGTAATAAAGTCTAGTATCACTGTACCAATTAGTCAAATGTGCAACGACAAATGAATACACAAAAGTAGGCAGTTTTGGCGTATATTTGTGAAAGAAGTATGAATTTCTTTGCTATTTTTCGGGGGTGTTAATAATTAAATGATTCGTAAACGTGTCTGGATCCACAAAACAAGCTTCAGATATACACAAATGAGTTCCGGAAAAGCCCTGAAACAACTTTAGATGAATGATGGTGTAGAAAATTTTAACGGCGACCAGCAATACGAGGAACTAAACATAACCCAGTTGGATTGGTGTGATTAACAGAGGACGATATACATTGGGGCCACGAGTGCATTAACCTTCAGGTAACTTATGCTTTGTTGTTCGATTTTTGATGTTTTGGTGTGTGTTGAATAACTTTATAATTGATTTACTTAAAATGGACAGTAGTGAAATTGTACTAACAACAAATTTTTAATTTTAAGGTTGAGATTTTCTTGTTTAAGTAGAAAGGGATATTTAGTATTTATGTTCTGGATTATGATGAAAATTTGGGTATGTCTTTGAGCTCAATTAGACGAACCTGGTTAATTAACGTAAAGGGTGGAGATTCTCCCTTTGTACTCAGACTCAGGTCTGCATATATTGTTATATTAATTAGTAGGCATCTACAAAGACTTTAATTCTGGATGCACATTAAAATAATAACAAATTTAATCTTGAAATTTTCTGATACTGAAATTTATGCTGAATTTTAATTTTGAAATTTTAATGTATTGTGAATATTGATGTAAATAGAGTTAACGTTGATGTTTGTGGTAGGAATGTGTTTGTTTTTTTTATGAATGAGGATGAAGGTTTAACTAGGTGAGCAGCCGAGGCGGAAAAGAGTAAAGAGGCGATTAACAGAAGAAAGTCAACGGACCAGTTAAGTTAATAGCTTTTTGTAGGTTTCACAGCATTCTTGACGCCCAATTCGCGAGGCTCGATTCGAAAACCGTAGTTCCCGGATTTTGGTGGATTCACAGCAATATATATATATATATATATATATATATATATATATTACTATGTAATTTGTAAGTTAGAATTAGTTAGATAATTTACTAAAAAGTTATATAGGTGTGATAAAAATCTAGTGTAACGATGAATTAGTTAGAATGGGAATTTAAAGTTAATTTTATTACAATATCAGCTTTGCACTTATTTGCAAGGAATTTTCATAATATTTAGGGAGCAGAAACAAGTATTGTTAAGTATTTATCATAAAGGTCGATTCATTAGTGTACAGTATGAGAATGCAGCTTTAATTACAGTAGAGTCAGCGTATAATAGTTAAAAAACTTTTTTATTTTATTTTGCGTAAGATAAAAAAGTTCCTGGCATAATTTTAGTGTAGTAGAAACATTTATTTAGTGTCGTTTAGCGTATGTAAATATTATAGGGGAGAATTTAGCAAAGGATAGCATTTAAAAACATGAGGTTAGTAGAAAGAGATAGTTTTTAAGTATGAAAGTGTTTTCGATAAACAAAGTTTGACGGTTACGATGGGCACGTTCTGGGTAACGATTATTTTCAAAGATGGTGCGCGTTGTGAACAACCTCATAATAAAATCAATATTTTCTCCGAATGGAAGTGGATGTTAAAGAAAGCAGGAATCGATATGAAAACGAGGACAGAGGATTTTAGCATGTAAAAGAGGGAGATGCATTTGTCAGATGTCAGTTAGACTTGGTAACTAACGAAGAAACAAGGATAGATTCAAAGTTATAGACAAGAGTGAGTTGGAAGATGCTTGTAATATTGATATAAATGGGGATGAGAAAGGTACTTGGACGTCGCAAGTAGAAGAAAAACGCGCGACACTCTAAGATCAAGATAGGGTACATATGTGAGTGGTATTCGTAAACGAAGCATAAGAGGGACAATATTCGTTTGTACGATACTAAGAGATGAGGCTAGGTTCGTCTCACATATGGGGCGTGAATCTAATAAGAATAGATGTCAGTTGAGGCTAGTTTCGGGGAAGCAAAACAGCCGTTAGAGAGTCGGAAGTGATTTTCGCGGTAATTTGTTACGTTCAAGTGTTAAAATTCCTGGATTGTAAAAGACCGTTGATGTTTGTTAACAAAATTACATAGAATTACTAAAGGCTAACTGGGGATTTTTAGAATTTTGTTTCGGTTGTGATTTCAGTTTTTGAGAAGTGTTGCAACGGTTTGGAAATTACCAAGAAAGCCAGTTCATGTGGGGTGGTGAATTGTGAGAATAGCAAACAACAGGGGGTACTGCTGATCTATATAAACATCAGGCTTGTCATCAAAGTTAATACAGGTAGTAGTCAGTATTATTCGGTGATATTTAAGTTATTATCTATAATTACACACAAATTGGTGTGCTGTATTACTTGTGGTATAGAAAATCATGAAGTACGTTTAGAAATAAAGGCGAAGCTTATCACAGTCATGTAAGTACTGACTATAGTTACTTTGGTTGTCGGGACTTGCAAGGCGTTCTCAGACGAATTAGTGATTGTGTATGTATCAAGTGATGGTTTGCGGGTGGTGTATGGAACAATAGAGAAGTTTAGAGAGTTTGGATGTACTATTGATGGTTAGTTGGCGAAATATGGATAGTTGCGTGCTGACAAGGCTTGTGTAACTCAACTGGAGAGCGCTTGCATAACGTATAGTCATTGTCAAGGGCAACATCATCGAAGGCTTAATGGCAGATGCGTGCGGTGTGATGGTTTTCAGGTGATTTTTATAAAAACATTGTTGTAGAACTTTTTTGATGTGTTTTAACATTTTGTGCTTTTTGAGTGCATTTTTATGATTTCTATGGACTTAAAAATTTATTGAACTTTATAATTAAATGAAAATATGTTTATGTAGAGATTAATTTTCCACTTTGTTCGAGCAGGAGAGTGTTTATATTCAACTTATTGAAATAGTATAGAAATTGGTCTCTTTTATTTAGCTAGGAGATCCTGCGCCTGTTGTGTAAGCATATTAACTTCAATGCCACAGATGTTGGAAGTCTTACAAAAACATCCCTTACCTTGAGAGCTAATTTTCTTTTGCTTTTGAACTTGTAGTCACCTCCTCTATCCAGAAGTTGCAGAATCTTCTCTCTAAGTAATAGAAACAACTACCACGATTATTCAGCAAATAGAGCACAGACTTTGCTCCTACTTAATTGGTATATTAAATCTCAGAAATAGTATAGAAATACAAATATTCACTATAAATACCATTAATGAAGCAAAGTAAAGGACCATCATCAGCATTAGGTACTGGTTGGACGCGTACCCTCATTATTTCCTATTCCGGACTAACCTACACATTTCCCTGAATTTTGCACAGTCTGCATCTATCACTATTTGCGTATAAAAGTCTGATCTCGGTCTACTTATATTTCTCTCTTACCTCTGCTTGTAATATATCCCGCACTATTTCCCAAAAATGCTTTAGAACGTATGCTGCCCTTCTATTTCTCCAATTTGTTTTTGTTTTCCTCAGGTATCTTTATTCATCTACTATTTCAATAACCTATTTGTTATTAACTTTGTCTATCCATGCTATCATCCTGATACATCTGAAGCACAACATTCCAGAAGGCTTGTATCTCTTTTTGTCGGTTTTTCTTACTGCCCCTATTTCATAAACGTACTGTGCTGTGCTCCACACAAATCATCAGATTTAAATGCATTTATTTTTCGTCAGTAGATTATACGTCTTGAAACTAGTTGGATGTGTACCTCCCCTTATTTATGTTCTGAGCTAGCCTACACAGTTTCCTGAAATTCCCACAACAGTTTATATACAGCTCGGTTTTTTGTCTATTGTTTTCTAATTATATGCCCTATTTCACCGACATTCAGTGGTATGTGAAGCGGGTTAAGCAGTCTGTGGTTGCCAAGGATCCGCCAATATTTGTCGAATTAATAGTTTTCCAGTAAATACTTTCGTACAATTAACATTAGTTGAGAATATTGCAAGACCAATAACTGTGGTTGTTTATAATAATCAATATGTTTTAGTACATTTATTTTTTTTTTGTCATTAGTTTTTCCATCTTAAGACCGGTTAGATGCGTACCATCAATCTTTATTCTAAACTAGCTTACACATTTCTCTGAAGTTTCCACACTCTAAATCTTTTACCATCTGTGTACAATAGTCTAACCTAGATCTACCTCTACCTCTCTTTTTTCCTATCTCTGCTTCTAATATATTCCGTCACTATTCAGTCATGTCTTAGTATGTGACCTATCATCCTATCTCTCTTATTTTTTATCGTTTTCCACATATTTCTTTCTTCTCCTACCATTTCTAGTACCTCTTTGTTCTTAACTTTGTCTGTCCATGATATCTTCATCATACGTCTGTAGTACCACATTTCATGGGCTTCTACCTTTTTCGTGTCCACTTCTCTTACAGGCTACACAGCCATACAGTGCTGTGCTCCACACATATGTTTTAAGCAATATTTTTCTTGTTTGTATGTGTGTTGTCTTTGATCACAGTAGGTGCTTTTTTTTGTTAAATGTAGCACGACCTTGTGCTAATCTGTGTTTATGTCTTTTGTACTTTTCCTATCTTGCATTATTTGGCTTGCTAGGTAGCAGAATTCTTAACCTCTACAAGTTCTTGTTAGTTATGTGTGTTCGGGTTTTTTTATTTATTTTCCTTCTTTTTCATACTACAACTTTAGTTTTATTTTTGTTAATTTTCATACACGTTCTGCCTGTTAGAACTGTTTCCATTTCATTAAGATCAGCTTCTAACTCGTCTTTGCTAGATGCTAATACCGCTATATCATTTGCAAATCTAAGAATATCAAATGTTTTGTCCCTGTGTAGTAATTCCAAATGTCTTCCTGTTTGCTCTTTGTATAAGCTATGTACCATCCATCTATCCCTAAAATTCATTTCCATCTTTTTGAGTATTTCAAATATTTTTTTTTTATTTTACATTGTCGAATGCCCCTTATCTATTGTTTTCTCCATAACATAGCATAGCACAACAAATCTCATAAAATATGAATTGTTACTAATGTATCAATTTACGCTACGTCATATACTGTTATTAACCTCTCAGAATTAAAGCACCCATACCTCCGAATTTTATTGGAAAAAAATACCTTTGAACAAAAGATCTTGTAAATTACTCTTAGTTATAAATTATTACATAAATTGATATTGAATTGATGAAGTCTTACTACTACAAAATATATTCATAGAGTTATTCAATTCACAATGCACATTTCCAAATGCCCTTATATAAAACACACAGCTTAGAAACTAGTCTAACCTTGATTACTGTAGACTCGAAGTATATCCAAATAAACGGTTTCCGTCATATACACGTAATTCTCATGCATTGCAGTACGAACAAAGTTACCCAAATTGACGTTCGGTTTAAAATCCAAAACACAAATCTTATTCAAGCAGCGAGAAGCAAATTAAATTAAAACAATAATTTCAGGTGAATGCATTAAATCTTGAAAAAAGAACTTTGCAGTATAATTTAAAATTTTCTGTGGGAGTGTTATAACCGTTCAAAGTGAAACTTATAACATTTATAATAGCACTTAGTAACTTTAAGTGGTAATTAAGGTGCTACGGAAAATAATTAGAATTCTGGGTGGTGATGGGAAGTCATGGATTTATCCCTCTTACTAAAAAAAACACTTCAAACTGGAAATGTTACTTTCGGATTGAGTTGGCCGAGCGGAGTTTGCACTCAAACTTCATTTATTAAAATTTTATTTTTAATAATTATTTAGACGTAGCACTTTCCGTGTTCTCATTTTACTGGCTCACTGTACGCCTACTTTTATTTATTAACATTATCTTCGATAAGAGAGCACTTGTGTGAAGGAATGTTGATGATACACCACGTGTAGAACTGGAGAAATTGCACCCACACAATGATTAATGAGTTACTTGTATTTTAAATTTTGAACATTCTTTTCGTTAAAGGGTTCTAATATTGCCAGATCAAGTTTATTTTCGTAGGTAAAATTCAAATAAAACTTGAATTGATTTAATTCAGCTATTTCCAACTGTAAATTAGAGCTTTGTTTCCATATTGTCTTTAGCTTGCAAATGTGGCAAATGTGCCATGCTAGGTAACGGATTAAATGCAATTCGAATTCAAAGTTCTCAATTTAACATCTGTACCATTAGTAATATTTTAACAATTTTTCCAAATGAATGCTATTTATATTAATACGTTTTTACAATAATGACTTTTGATTCTAATGAATGAAATGATGCTATAGAATATGCCTCCATTTATCTCAATATAGAGCAAGCTTTAATAAAGGTTTTGCAGCTTTCTCACTTTTGCAAGTAAATAGATGCATAAAATCTTCCCTAGTTTCGCTCATATAAAGCGTATTACCAACATCAAGCGTATTTAATAAAAGTGGGTTCATTTGTATTTGCTAAATCAGAGGTGGTATTTAACCCCTATGGACTATAAAGGCGTTGCTATCTCATTATTGTATATATAGTATGCATGAGTATACCTCTTTGAATATTTGTTTTCACACAATGTACGTCAATAGTAATGCTTAGCCTATAGAAGTATTAGGATTATACAGTTCCAGTCATGTATATTTATAACTATTAAAACAAAAGCTTCATTAATTTTATTCAGAATTGGTAGTAAAAAAAGCAGTGCTACACGGAAGTATAACATTACACATTCAGAAGATACAGCGAAGTAACATGATAAAATTGAATTATATTTTGTTTTTTAAGAAGAGTTTGTATCAAAAAATAATTTCGAATAGTAAACTCGAATCGGGAACTATATAACTTATTTTGCATGAATCTACGGTTTGCCAGCTCCTACTGCTACTCCGACACCGACGTTGCTTCCTACCTGTACTCCTAGCTTGTCATTATGGGTACTGACTCCCGCACCAACTCCAACGGATACGCCGGCACCCACGCCCAGTCCTCCGTTTGAGGTATCAACACCTGCTCCAGCACCAAGATTGATTCCCGCTCCAATCTCTAGTTGTCCTCTAGGCTTGGCCACTCCATCACCTACTCCCATTGAAGCTCTTGCACCTGCTCCATGGTTGTGACCTTTTTCTAAAGATGGTACTGCAGTTGTTAAAGCTCCTGTTAGCGCCAGAAGAAGAATTGCCTGCAAGGATATGTTAAATAAGTATGTTTACAGTGATTGTTTAATTTCTTATTTATAATACATCAGAATAATTTGTAGTTTTGAAGTATCAATGGCGTTTAATGTTTCTAATATGAAGATGCGGTAACTAAACATTAGTTTGTGTGGATTGACTGGGAATTTCATCAAATATAAAACTTTTAAAAAAATGTAGCAAAAGGTATAATGTCAGTAGAATTATATAAATTGTCCAACAAGTAATTTTCTATTTTCTACCAATATTTTAATAATTAATGTTTTGCATTGCATCGCTAATACTTCATATTTATCTAAAACTATCCAATGAATGAGTTGTGTAGTAAGGGCGTTCCGGAATAAGCATTTTCTTTTTCTGTGAGTAATAGAAAAACTACACCTTCTCAATAATTATGGTGGTGCATAGTCTTTTGAGGACAGGAAGTATTAGACTAAACTAACGTTTAGACACGGCTTTATTGGTATTTGTACCTCATATGAGCTTACTAAAAAATGCAATATCTACAAAAAAAAGCGATGAATAATAAATGCAAAGTTATATTAGATGTGGTTACTGGTCAAGGTCGCTATAAAATGAAAACTCGATGCTTTTAATTATTATTGTTTCCTGAAATTTTAACCATTTTTGTAGACTTAGTGGTAATGTGTATTGAAAAAAATAATAGAAAGGTTTTGAGCCGCAGCTTATAAAGGCTCAACACAATAGGAACTCCTTTGTAGGTGGTATTCTATGGAATACTTGGAATTTAGTATCCTATAAAGGTAAAAGATACATAATAGATCTTGACTGTAATGTAGATGTTGCAACTTGCAGAGGTTGGTTCAAAATTGAAGCTTTTTATTTAAAACTGCTTTGTAGGTAATAGTCAATAAGTTCCGTTTCTTGAAACGACTAGGCCATTTGAATTTATAAAAGCGCCGATTGTAGGTTTTGGATTTTAATTTATGAGGGGTTTCGCATTCGTAGATAGCTTTTTCAGGAGGTGTATGACACCTGTTTGGGCTTATAACCCATTATAATCATATCCGCAACGCTACACTAATATATTTCTGTTCTTTGAGATGGTAGGTAAGCAAGTGTACTTCCAGTCATGCCAATATTTTTGAAGCACAATTCTTACAAGGTGTGGAATAAACTACTCCAAACTTGTGTCTGAAGGAATAATATCGTATATTACTGTGATCAGTTTGCAAATAGCATTTTGTCGTTATATCAAAACTATTTTATCATGTTGTAAAGTATTTTCAAGATTCTAGTAAAACTTTTAGCAAGTGTTCAATTTAGAATAATTGAAGGAATGAATATTTCAGTGTCATTAAAAGCGTATGTATAATTAACCATTACTCTTGCAATGATAACTAAATCACGGCCAATAATCTTGCCCAGATAAAATCCGATTTTTGTTCTTTAAGCATGTATGGTTGCAGTTTTCCGTTTTTATCCCGAAAGTTTTTTTTACATACTGATAAATATTTATTAGTTTATTCGTGATAGCAAATCATCTGGCATCGATAGTTCTTACTATCAGTTATATCAGAACAGTTTAAAATGCGCTTTCCAAACCCAATGGTGATATCAAAAGAATCTCGTCAATGCATTAGAAATTCTGCAAGTGTTCGTTACGAAATTAGTCTTTGACTGTAAGGAGCTAGCACATCAACCTAATACCAGTGGCTTGCGAATAATTTAAAAAAACAAACTCCCTAAACCTAACATTTTTTTTAGATTAAAGTGATGTGTTTGTATAATCTGGATTTGCGAAGCGTTGCTAATTATAATATTTTTATTGAACATCCACCATACCTTCATAAAATTAATATTTGAATGCCTGTTTCTAGAATTGGAATAATTGAATCAATTTACTTCAATGCTCATGAAAAGCGGAACGGTTACAACATTTTAAATAAACATATTCAACTACTACAGAATGATGTACTTAGATGTGACTATTTTCTGCAATAATTCGCAACATCATATATACACCTAGAAGAACAACAGCTTTTCTCTGCAAGTTCTTCTATTGGCCGGGCATTAAATTGGTATAAAGAACTTGAACTTTCGACAAAACTGACAAGAGTTAACAATATTGGTTATTTCGCTTTGGTATATTCGAAAATAATTTGAACGTATTGAAACCAATGTTTTAGGAAAGCATGAAAGCATTTTGACAGCACAAGAGGACGAAATGTATTTGTGTATTGCACGGGTCGAGGAACAGTTGTTTAGTTTTGCGTAATCTGATGCATTTAATACCATTACCCCATTTATGACATTTGTAGAATACTATAAATTTGGAAAATCGCGTTCGTGACAAAATCGGTAGCGGTAACAGATGCAAATATTCTGAATAAGCAAGACATGCAATCCGGATTAACTAACTAATCTCTTATAATATTAACAGATACATATTGGTGAATTGTGCTACAACCATTCTCAGGTGGTTAAAATACGACAAAGCTAGTAAAGAAGATACAGCCTTGGTGTGGTAGATTAGTGTTGACAGCTTCTTAGATTACATAGTATAGCAGAAATCCATTAAAAATGGATTTTCTGAGGTACTTGTATTTCTTCAATGCAGATATAAATATAAATTTGCAAAAATTACAGTGTTTATTTCTCAAATATTAGATGAATCAATTTAACTGTAAAGCATAAACTTTGTTACCAATAATTTTATCATACTTTCCCTTATGCCACATTCTCTGTTTGATATATCTGCGCTATTGTTTTTGTTAAGCATATATTCACGAGAGAAGCTTTAATAATTTATTGCCACAAAAATAAGCTCCATAGCTGTTAAGCTCTTTCATACAAAGTTTCCAACAAATTTTAAAGCATTCTAAATCTCAATCATTTGTATTGGTTGCAATGGTTTACTTAATTCTAACACTAATTACAGATTTCACGTTTCTCCTATTAGTATTATTTTAGCTAAGATATATAGTATCAATTACTCACCAATATGAAGCACTGCATTGTTGTATAGTTTTTAAACTTTGATACCATATCTTCAAGATATTTTGGTTTATATAGTTCTTTTCGAGGTTGTAGATCCCGGTAGAACATGACTTGATAACGTCAGGTGAGTAATGTTTTTCTTTATCATATGTCGTTATCGATAAAATAAGGTAACTACATATTGTGTAACAAGAATAATTATAATCAGAACCTTTTCTTAAATTCTTGATTAGAATTTTAATATGATTGATATCTCACTAACTGCCTATGTGTGTGTTATGTAATATTTGCAAGGATAAAATTCGTACTTAACTAAAGGTAAACATGTAGGCTTATAATTTTATGATATTCGCATCATTATTCTGTACGTTTATATAATTACCAACTGAAAACAACTGTATTCTTGAAAACATGGAAGTATAATTTAGTGTTATCATAAACAATATCAACTAACCGCTATTTTACTGCTTTAAGAGAAAATTTGAATTCATCATCATCATTGGGTCTTCAGTCCTAAAACTGGTTAGACGCTTACCGTCATTGTTTCTTATTCTGAACTAACCTACAGATTTCTCCGAAATTTGCAGTCTGCATCTACCACTATCTGATCTAGGTCTACATCCACCTCTTTTTTTTTCCTATCTCTGCTTGTCATATATCCCATACTATTCCCCAAAAATGCTTTAGAACGTAATCTGCCCTTCTATTTCTCATATTTTTTTCCCAAAGATATCCTTGTTCCCTTACTGTTTCTATAACCTATTTGTTATTACCTTTGTCTGTCCATCTTCAAACATCTGAAGCACGGCATTTCAAAGGCCGCTACTGTTCTTCTGTCTGCTTTTCAGACTGCTCGTATTTCGTAGGCATATTGTCTGTGCTGTGCTCCACACATACGCTTTCAACTACTGTTTGTTCTATATTTGTAGTCTTTCATCGTAGGCGCCGTTCTTTCTTGTTAAATGCAGTTCGGTCACCTTCTATTGTTTTACAATTATATACCCTATTTCCCCGACATTCAGTGGTTGCGAAGGGGGTAAGCAGCCTGTGGCTGCCAAGTTCCTCCAACATTGAACATTTACTGATTTAATATTTTTCCAATATGTCTTTTCGCACAGTCAACATTAGTTGCAGGTATTTCATAACAAACAACTAGTTGTTTATAATAATCATCAGATTTGTCTATGCTTATTTTTTCGTCATTGGGTTTCCCGTCTCAAAACTGGTTGGACATGTACCTGCACTTATTTCTTTTCTAAACTAACCTACATGGTTCCCTGAAATTCTCACACAGCAATACAGCTCGTTTCCCCATATATTTTTTTCTAATATTATGCCCTATTTCACAAAGATTTATTGAAGGGGGTTAAGCAACCTGTGGCTGCCAAGATCCCCCAACACTTAGACATTTGCCGAAATAATAGTTTTCCAGTAAATTTGAATTAATATTCGAATATTTTGCAGACTTTATTTAGCGATGATATTTATTACTAGTACAATCATATTCAAAATTGAAATAATTTCCGATTTTTTGGTTAGTTTATAGTGAAAAACGCTTTGCTAACCTAAAAATGAGGTGTATACGGTAACCTTATCGATATATTGATTGATCAGATTTAGGAAGTTACCTAGGACAATACGGACTTGTTACATATTTCACGAATTTTTGTTGTTGTCTGTTTTAGTCATAGGTGTGAGCTATTTAGCGATTTCTTTTTAAAAATACAATTATATACATATCAATCTATATTTTTCCGAATGTTATTGCTTTATTGCCAAGAGCAATCCTTCCGATTATTGTACAAATACAAGTTTATGTATGTTCCTGCCAATTTTTCAGTACATTTTCGAATGTTTAGGACATATTACGTGATTAATTTCACAGATGTTGTGTTAAAATTGTTAGTTGATTGTCCGTAGAATATCAATCTTATACGGCCCCCCACAAAAGGAAGACCAGCGACGTCAAATTGCAACTGCGCTGAGGCCAACTATCATAACCAATACAGCTATGTCGCGGTTATGGGCTATATAGTGCAGAAAAGATCGATAATCATCGCTCAATGGCTGCAGCGGTGTTGGCAGCATCACATTCGAAGAGAAATGTGTTACTCCACAAACTACCCCAAACCGTTACTCTTGGAGTATGCATTGGCTCTTTTACGATTACGTGTGGGTTTTCGGAACACCAAATTCGGAAGTTTTTCTTGTTTACGTGGCCATCGAAATGGAAATACGCCTCTCCCGAAAATATAATTTTCGAATTATTTCATTGTAAATTTTCAGACGATGTATGGCTCACGCAGAGAGGCGTTATTGAAGTGGGTGGTCGCAGCTTTTAATTTCAGAGACAATTGGACTTTGTAAGTGAATAATCCTAGATCCTTGTGATTAATTCTCCTTAGATGGGTACAGCTAATCTTGAACTCCTGCGATCTGTGACGAGTAGAAGTTCCGAGATTAAGACGTACAATTTCGGTGGCAGCAGTAATAATGTCAATTGTAAGCACTCTACGATACGAGAAATGATTCCGTTGCCCACTAGAATGCCCGTTTCGCAAACTTTCTTTACAAATTTGCCAACAGCATGCCTCATTTTGTACGAAATTTCAAAACTCGCAATTTCGCCAGCACAGCACTTACTTAGGATGATGTGTACATCGAGATGCTTGGATATGTGATACTGTGTTCTTGTCGGTATTTCAAGCGGGAAACAGTCTTACGCTACACCGGTGGTTATATTTACAAAGTTTGATAAATACAACACCGGTAGCGTGGTATGATAGACACTATTAACAGTTGGCTGCACTAATTCTTATACGGATTTTGGGCGCAGTCAACTACTATGATGTCATTAATACATAAATTTAAGACGTAATTATCGGAAAAAATAGATACATTTTAGATAACACATAATACAGCGAACAAAGTAGAAAATAAGTAAAGGATTACTTACATAAGGAATCCGGTATCCGGCGGGATTGCGTTACAGTTCGCTTCTCTGAAGTCCATCGGGGGCTCCTCCCGGAGGAATTAGAGATGATACGTCAACGCTATCAAATGCATACGGAACGGCTCCGGCTAGCTAGGTAAACATGAGGTCATCCTCAGGCGTGAAGATCGGTAGTCCTCGGTGGCAGCAAATTCTTACCTATGCAGGGGTTGGCGGGAAGAGGTATAAGGTAGACAAACAAACGATAATTAGGAAAGGAACTACATAGGTAAACCCTAACGATACGTTACCAGAGACAGAAAACCAGCACTTCACTTGACGACGTTATCGCGAGAGAAGCGGGGAACTCCCCCACCCCATTGTCTAGTATTGCCCTATCCCTCTAGGGATAAGCACACTACGCAAACTCACTACTATGACGTACGGAAGTACCGCCTAGTCCATTTAAAAGTTCCCGCGTACCGCGTATTTGAAAATTATGGCGGGAAACTTCCGTATATCAAAAAACTTAACATAAAAACATGTTGAAGTGCAATGGCACGTAACAACAGCTGTCAATGTCAAAATAACATATACACTTATATCCAGCTTAAAATGTATTTATATCGTACAGTTATATATTTTAGTTTCAAGTCAATTTAATAATAATCTGCTTTTATCAAGAAACACAAATATGTTGCTATTGAAAATCTCATAACTTTTTATAAAAGTTCCTTGCTGTATTAAAAAATTGTGATAGATACGCTTTCTGTATCTAACGCGGGTTTTTCAATTAACTAAGTTGTGAACTGAGAATCATAAAAAAAGTAAATGTACTACGCCTAAAACGCTACAGTTTATAAGGCGATTACAAGAAAGTAAAAGAACGTGGGCGATTTTATTGCCCAATTTTGTGAATTTTGTAATGGTTTACCGAATAAGTGGTATAAGTGGTAAAAGGATCGTGTGATGCCAACGATCCCATACATACTACTATTCGATTTTCAAGCAGGTCAATGTCTTAGTACTATTGATTAAACCAGTCGTTACTGGCAATTGAGTATAGCTGAACAGGATCATAAATATACGGGTTTCAATTTCGAGGGCAATAGCTATGTATGTTATGTTATTACCGTCCCGTAAACGCGGCATGCGCGCCACAAATGACAGTTGGTAACGATATTCCACAATGTAAAAATTGACGCGCAAATTTAGATAACGTCACACAATATGCAAATTAGGGCGACGCGATTTACGATGTATACAAATTTTAGGAAACCCCTAAGGGTACTTACGCGAACAAGTAGAGCTTCCTACAGGATCACTCCATGATAGCGGCGGCTTTCATCAAGATTACTCCATGCTAGCGGCTGCGGGGCTCCGTGGATTCGTTATTTCTCGGGTCGTGGATCTCCTAAGCCAGGTTGCTTCCAAATTCGGTCGTCTTCTTTCTGTATGCAGAGGTACGATAAGGGACTGGGTTAGGAAACGATAATCAAAGATAAGGCAAGGGAATCTACATAACACAAAGATACCATAAGACACAACCACTCTTCTTCGCGTTTCAAAGGCCAGTCCCTACGCGTTTTTCGCAAATTCCCCACTTTCTTCTTCCCCCACACGCGTTAACGCGAATCTCGCGCAACACACTTCTAACGTGACGGAAATACGCGCAACAACTCTTTTTAAATTTATGCCGCGAAATTCTCACATATTAACACTTATCTAAAAATGTCTAGTGCCGATTTCGATTTCTTGGAGCAAACGACATAAATCTTTGAATTGAGGTAAAGAAGAAATGTGTTGTAACGCCAGACGTTCGGAAAAATATGGATTTAAATTTCTACGCAACTGATCGATAATTTCAAATTCTAATGGTTTATAATCAAGTCTACTATATAGAGCTTCTATTGAGGTAATAAAGGAAATTTCATTTTTATCAGGTCCTTGGGTTCGATTTCGTATCTCATTCCAAAGGTCGGTAATATAACCATGCGGTAAGAAGTCCCGTTTTAAACACGTAACTAATTCCTCCCAGGTAGAAATCTGATCTCTAATGTTACGATACCAGATTAACGCGGAACCAGAGAATAATTCACCCGCTGAAACAAATAAATCTTGATCCGTGCAATTTCAAAAAATTCTGAAATCGTTGATTCTATCAAGGAAAGACATTAAAGAAATTTTGAAGTCAAAACCCTAAAAAGTTAAACCCCATTTATAGACAGGTATGGATTTTCCCAATGGTGGAGCTTGAGAAATTACGAGATTTGATAAAGGTAGAGATATATCAGTGTCTGTATTTGGATTTAGTCTATCAAGAACTATTCCTTTAAGTAACAAAATATCCAATAAGAAAGTTTGTTTAGCTTGGGTCGTTTGTTCATTGTCAAATAAACACAAGTCTATTCGTTACTTAAGGTGAACAATGCGGGAAACCACGCGCCTTAATTCGATTTCGCTTGGGCCGGGATCAATTTTGTTTATTATGTTAGTTATATCTTTAAGGGAATGTTTAATTTCAGATATATTTTGAGATAAATCAGAAACGATTACTTTTCAAATGGGTGGCCCATTAGCTTCTTGCACTAGTATAGCTTTAAATTGCAATCGTCTGTCATTTTGGGTAGTTGCGGGTTTAATATTTCTACATTAGATTTTGTAAATTAGCTCCAAAAACTTGAGATGAGTAATATTCATTTTAAGGTAGTATTTGAGACAAAAAAATATACGAAATTTAAGATACTGCAAGATTTCACAAGATAAATGGTATACCAAACTTCAATTGGTTACGTTAAATGTATTTGAAGGTAAAATCTTCTTTAAAAAGGCATTTGTAGGTTACTACTATTTAAATTACTAAGGAAACACTTTTAGAACGGTATCAGAGCAAGATAGTGTTTAAGAAAACAAATACAACAAGATTAGGTTAAAATAACGCTTTAAGACATACTAAAAACTCAGTTAATTGCGGTAAACGTTTTAAAACGCAAAGTCTTCTTTACAAATGTAAGTCATAGTTAAATATTTAGATTACTAAAAAACACTTTTACAACGGTATCAAGGCAAGATAGTGTTTAAGAAAACAAATACAACAAAATTAGGTTACTATAACATTTTAGAACATATATTAAAAGCTCAGTTAATTAGAAAATCTATATTTCGGGATGGAATTTTCTTTATGTAGGTAATTGTAATTTATAATTGATTATGTAGATTATAAAAAGACACTCAAAATTATAGAAAGATACATTATATGTGTTAATTAAACGGTAGCTTTAAAAATGTATCTCAAAAACAGCTTAAGATAGGCTAAGGGAATTTCAAAAGTTAAGATATTATTCTAACTACATTTTACAGCAATTTTAAAAGATTTTTTGTTTTTCTTTTTGATAGTGGATAGAAAATAAGCTATTTACTTATATTTAGAAATTCTTACATTCAAAATTATATGGTGCAAACATGTATGTAAGTGAGTTTATATTATACTATATACACTTCTGAAAGAAAAACACTTTCAATTCTATTTCAAACAAACCAGCACTTATTTAAGACAATTCAAGTTAGGAAGGACACTACTTTTAAAGTTACAACAAAATTAATTGGATTAACAAAACATTATAAAAACATAAACCATGAATTTCAATAGTCAATATGACGGTTTATGTTAAATTATCATAACAGCTGTCATGTCATTTTAGGTAACTTTACAGTAACTTAGAGGTACCACCCTAAATTTCATAGTTATCAGGTATTAAAATTTACATAATTATTATTTTTTTTTTAAATAAAAAAGCTATAGATATCGTTAATTAATACAGTATAAAGTATAGAAACAAAAGAAACGATTTTTATTTCACAACCTCACACGTTGAAGGCGCCATTATTACAGTCCCGTAAACGCGGCATCCGCGCAAAATGACAGTTGGTAACGATATTCGACAATGTAAAAATTGACGCGCAAATTTAGATAACGTCACACAATATGCAAATTAGGGCGACGCGATTTACGAAGTATGCAAATTTTAGGAAACTCCTAAGGGGTACTTACGTGAACAAGTAGAACTTCTTTCAGGATCACTCCATGATAGCGGCGGCCTTCATCAGGATTACTCCATGCCAGCGGCTGCGGGGCTCCGTGGATTCGTTATTTCTCAGGTCGTGGATCTCCTAAACCAGGTTGCTTCCAAATTCGGTCGTCTTCTTTCTGTATGCAGAGGTACGATAAGGGACTGGGTTAAGGAACGATAATCAAAGATAAGGCAGGGGAATCTACATAACACAAAGATACGATAAGACACAACCACTCTTCTTCGCGTTTCAGAGGCCAGTCTCTACGCGTCTTTCGGAAATTCCCCACTTTTTTCTTCCCCCACACGCGTTGACGCGAATCTCGCGCAACACACTTCTGACGTGACGGAAATACGCTCAACAAACCTTTTTTAATTTATGCCGTGAAATTCTCACATATTAACACTTATCTAAAAATGTCTAGTGCCGATTTCGGCACGTAACAATGTACTACCATTCGAACTCAGCACATCCGTTGGAAGTTTTATTAGATGCTTAAATTTGGCGTTGGGGCCGGAAGTAGAGTTCTTTACGTGTCCATACGTGGATGACATTTGAATATTTCCTAAAAGCCCAGATGAACATTTAAGTCATTTGAAGCTACTATTCAAAAAACTTTTACGAGCAGCCTTCACCATTAAGCTTCGAAAATGTCTGTTTGCAAGAAGGAAAGTGCCCTATTTGGGTCACATTCTGACCTCGGAAAGGATACAAATTGACCCGTCGCGCATTGAGACGATTAATCAATTTTCCACCCCGCGTAATTTAAAACACTTACAGGCCTTTCTTGGGCTCTGTAATTACGAACGCCGGTTTGTAGAAGGTTATTCGGACCTGACGATCCCGTTATTAAAATTGTTAAAAAAGGATGTAAGATGAAAGTGGACGGAGGCCGATCAAGAGGTTTTTAATATATAATGAAAAGCGATTTTTAGAGGTTTGTTTTCTGTATCACCCTAAAGTGGGAGAAAGATATTTTATTCAAACTGATTCCTCGGGATATGCTGTGGGTGCAGTTTTGTTCCAACGGGGTACTTGTGCTGGAGATAGGCAAATAATTGCCTTTAGCAGCCGCACACTTAGGAGTAGTGAGCTTCAATATTGCACGTCAAAGAAGGAGGCGTGCATGCTCCAAGTCAGTGGCGTGTATTTGTATTAGGTAACCCCTTGACAATATTAACAGACTACAATGCTCTGTCATTTTAATTTAATTGTCGCTTGCTCAATAGCAGATTAACGCGATGGATTCTTTTAATTCAGGAGTACGTCTTTGGCGTGTTGTACATCAAAAGAAAGGCAAATATTTTGGCGGATTGCTTCTTCCGGTACACAGTGAATTTAAAATCTGGAATGGACCAACCATCAACGTCAAACGTTATTGAGATAAACAAGATTATAAAACACAGTACGGCTTTTCACAGGGCCAAGGAGAAAATGAATTGGCTGGAAGCGGCCCCGGACAAAGACTCTTGTTTTGGGGAGATCAAGACTAACTTAACAGATAATGATTTTGATAAAATCAATAAATACTACCTTATCCATAATGGGATATTATTTTGCAAGAAGTCAATAGACGACCCCAACCCTAAATTTGTATTTTAAAATGCCAGATTATCGATATTGTTCTGTCTGAGCACGATAAGTTGCATTTTGGTGCTTCAAAATGTTATTTTACTCTAAGGAAGCATTTCTATTGACCCAAAATGCAAGCTAGAATTTGCAAGGTAGTTGCGGGATGTCAAGTATCTCAAAAATCAAAGATCAATAAAAAGGTCAAGGGGAGATGCAAAGTGTAATTCCCGAAGGGCCATCCCAACTAGTTTGTTTGGATTTAGAGGGCCACTGCCAAGGTCGCGTTTTGGCGCCACTCAGTTATTGGTGCTGAGTGACGCATTTTCTAAATTTGTGGCATTGTTTCCATTAACACGAGCCACCACAAATATAATATTTAAAAAATTACAGGTATAATTCATAATGGTTGGAAAACCAAAGGAGGTGCTGACCGAAATGGGTCACAATTCTCTGTGAAATGGAAATCACTGTTGAACAAAGAAGGAGTAAAAATGTATCATACGAACCTTTATTACCCTCAGCGCAATATGACTAAACGTTTAAATCGAAAGTGATTAGATTGCTGAGGGTAATGTGTCACGCGCGTCATACAAAGTGGTCCTATATAATGGAAACGGTACAAATTGCCCTGAATGAAGCGGTACAGGACAGCACCGGGTTTACTCGCAACAACAATACATTTTGGAAAAATTCGTGAACAAACCTTATTAACTGCTATTAATATGCCGGCGACTGCCAAATTCTGAAAGATGCGAATATGATCATTACACTAGCACATGACCGGTTAATGTCGAATGCTTGGCGCCGTCAGGAGCGTCATAATGCCCTGCGCAAACCTATGAGTTTTCAATTTGGTAATTTAGTTCATAGACGCACACATTCACAAGCATCCGCGGACGATGCAAAAATTTAAAAATTCTTTCTGTTGCATGATGGGTAATTTGTGGTTAAAGCAAAGTCTGGTATGAATGTCTATCTTTTAGAAAGTAAGGATCGCCATGAGGTTGGTAAATATAATATAGTAAATTTGAAAAAGTTCATTCCACCATGTACGGAGATCTAGACTCCCTTTTCAAATCGTTTTTTTGGTGTGAATAATCTAGTTATAAGCAATATCGTATTATAGGATTAGATATTAAAGTAACGTCAATGTTTTATGTTTACTTTAATGGGGGGGATGTAGCTTACCCAATATTTTATAGCATGGTTTGAACCAAATGCAGAGGATCACATAGTATAGAGAAAGTAGGGTGGTTGAGATTGTTTAGAATAGCGGCACGTACAAAGGAGGGTAGTAAACGCTGGTCTTCCAGACCGTTAAGATGTTGCTTGAAGCGACGCGTGGGTTTGTTCGGGACTATTAGTCTAGTTACTGCAATTATAGTTAGCGGTATTAAATAAGGGTGACAAAGTGCACGGAGCAATGTCGGTGGTGTTTGTCTTCGTTAACTGAATAATATAAAAAATGGTAGTAAATTCAGTAGTATGAAAACAAGAATTAAATGTCTGCTTGAAGTTGAGGCTCCACTGCTACTACAATTTGCAGGAAGTCGTTGCGGGAGACGATTACCGGTAACGTCAACCCACCTGTCCGGGACTTGGAGTGAGTTCTTATGTTGTTTAAGATTATTTTACTTGAATTCTGAGAAATCGCATTAATGTTAGTAGGTGGACGTCAATCCTGTATTAGCTTAATATTGTAGTAACGATATAGCCGGGGTTGACTGCCGAGCTTGATTGAACTTTATGGGCAACGCTTGGTGGTTGCTATTATTTAAGCTTTTTGGTAGTAACTAGGTTAGGCAGTTTGATTCGTTGACAGTTAAATAGTGATTATTCTTAATAATTAATGAGGGTTCATTAGCTTTATACAAACATTTATTCTTTTTCATTAAAACGATATCGACACTTGCGGATTTTCTTTAGTTCAGAAGCGTTTATTTGCCAAAAAGTTATCATCAAGAACCCCCGCCCAGCTGTGCATAGGCGGGTCTTTTATATTTGGCGCTCAATCATATGGCAGATAAATTTCAGAAAATAGTTCAATACGCTATAAGAACAGTTATTTCGTAAAAACGAAAGACAGTAAAAGTAACGGTCGAAGGTATCCGTTAAAATGTATAGTAAAACGGGTTACTGATGGGGAAGGGAACTGTAAAAAAGGATGATAATAATGACGGATAAAAGGAGGAAAATGAAGCCAGGATTTCTGAACTAAAGAAAAAGTTGAACGAATTAACGTTAAAGATGGTAGCTATTCAAGAACCAATAGGAAAACTTGTGGATTGTAAAAAGGGGTGTGGAATCTGTGCATGGAAGAGACGATTTTCTTTAGTTTAGAAGCGTATGTTTCTGTTTTCCTGTACATAGGCGGGCCTTTTATACAGGTATACATATAAATTGTGCATCCATTGTGCATGTGTTAAGATAAACAAAATAAGTTAATATACAATAGATAACGATTGTCATTGTTAAAAAAACATGATTCTCTTTTAGTGTAAATTTTGTATAGTAAGCAAATGAACTTACTATGCAAGTTAACAAATTTTTTTTGATCATGCTAAATAATTTAATTGCACCCGTGTTTTATCATAATCATCAGTTTGTAGGATAATGAGTTATTAATGAAAGGTTTAATTAAAATAGGTGTGGTGACTTATTAAACACTAAGTAATTGTAAATATTTTGAGCACATTGATTTAAGAACTGAGTGAAATAAGTTTTTTTAATATTTTAAATGAAAGTTGTACAAAAAAGTTACTTGAACGTATAAATTAATTAACTTTTTGCAAATCAATTGACGCTTTTAACAAAGTCTCGTGTTTCTTTGTGGAAGAGTTCTTCTTTGTGATTTTACTCCAAACTGGTAGGAGCATCATCTACCTAACTTGGACGCAACTAGCAAGAAAGTGGTGTTCCGAGTGAGTTCTGTTTGCTTCTGTTTTAGGATTCATCATGGGCATTGTGCGTTATAGAATTTCAACACGTAGCACAAATTCTATAGCACAATATATAAATATACCACTAATTCGGTAAACCATTACAAAATTCACAAAATTGATACAATGTGGGCAATAAAATCGCCCACGTTTCTTTCTTTCTTGTAATCCCCTTATAAACTGTAGAGTTCTAGACGTGCTATATTTAGTTTTTATGATTCTCAGTTTACTTCTTTAGCTAATTGATGAACCCCGCGTGTGTCAGATAAAAGTTAAATTTTCTACCAAAAATTTTTAACAAAAAGAAAATAATTTTTGTGTTCTTTGGTAAGCGCAGATTATTGTCTAATTGACTTGAAACTAAAGTATGTAATTGTACCATATTAATATATTTTAAGGTAGATATAGGTGTATATACGATATTTTGACATTGACAGCTGTTTTCCGCTTGAAATTCTCACAAGTACATAGTATCACATATCCGAGATTCTAAATGGGCACAGTTACGCTTTATTGACGTTGGACAATATCAAACACTATATTCCTAAGTAAGTGCTTATGCTGCCAACTTTTCGTACAAAATGATAAAACTAGCCTCGCACGCTGTTGTCAAATTTGTCAAGAAAGTTTGCTAAACTGGTATGCTAGCAGACAACAGAAGCAGTTCTCGTGTCGTAAAGTGTTAACTATTGAGAATATTGCTGCTGCGAAAGAATAATTAACGGCATCAACTGTCCCATCGCAGGAATTTTCTCATCTGAAAAGAATTAAACAAAAGATCGTCAATTTTATTAAAAGGGACCACCCCCACCCCCCGCTTCCCTACCCTAAATTTACAATGAAATAATTCCAAATAATTTTTTCGGATGAGGCTTTTCCATCTCGAATATATATATATATTATATATTTTTTATTTAAAAATAAAAAAAAATTATTTGGGTTTCAGGAAAAATTTTTAAAATTTTTCAAATCCCTTTCCCAAAAAATTTTTAAAATTTTTTAAAATTTTCAAACCAAAAATTTCAAAAAATTTTTTTTTAAAAATTTTAAACATTTTTCCCCATATTTTAAACCCCAATAAAAAATTCTTTTCCCCAAATAAACTTTAGAAAAATTTTTAACATTAAATAATTTTTCAAAATTTTAATTTTAAAAACCCCGGGCCCACAAAATTTTTAAATTTTAACCCCCAAAAGCCTTTAATAAATTTTAAAACCGAACTTTTTAAAATTTTACCCACCCGTTCAAAAATAAAAACAACTTCCAACCCCCTTTAAATAAAAAATTTCCTTTCCAAAAAAAAAACCTTTTAACAAACAAAAAAAATTCCAATTTAAATTTTTTAAACCCCTTTAAAAAAATTTTTTTAAATTGAACTTTATTTTATCAAAAACATTTTTTTTTCCCATTTTAAAAACCTTTACCATTTCGGAAAATCCCTTTTCCCCAAAAAACTTTAAATTTATAAAAAATGCCCAAAATTTTTTTGAAAAACCCCCAAAATTTTAAAAAAAACCCAAACCCATTATTTAAAATTTTGCTTTAAAATCCAAAACAAACCCCAAAACTAAATTTCACCCTTTCCCGGGAAAGCTAAATTTAAAGTAAACCAATTTAAAACGGGACGGGAAACAAAATTTGGAAAATTTTTGAAAAACGAAATCCCCTTTAAAAAAAGGGAAATTTAAACCCTTAAAACGTTTTAAAACCCCCCAAAAACCCAAACTAATTTAAAGAAATTTAAAAATTTTCCCCCGGGCACCCCATTCCCGGGGTTTTTCCTTAAATTTTAAATAACCCAAAACCCTTTAATTTTTAAAAACCCCAAAATAAGAATTTAAAAACCCAAAAATTTCAACTTATTTTTAAAACCCCAAAATTTTGAAAAAATTTTTTTTTTTTAAAACCCTTAACCCAAAAAAACGGAAAATTTAGGCAAAAAAGAATTTCAACAAAATTAAAAACCAAAAAAAAATTTTAAAAAACCCAACAAAAGTAATTTAAAACCCGTGAAAAAAGGTTGGCAAACAAATTCCTCGCCCCTTGGGGCCCCCAAAAATATAAACAAAATTTCCAACTGAAATTTAAAACCAACTTTCGGTTTCCCCCCCCTAAAACAAAAATTTTTCCGTTTAAAAAAAAACAAATTTTCTAAACCCGGGTTTCCCCTTAACCGGCAAAAAAAACCCAAAAAGGTTTCCCGTGGGAAGAAATTTAAATTCCCACCCCGAACTCAAAAATTCCCCAAAATTCACAAAAACCCTTAAGTCCCCACCCAAAAAATTTTTCCCCCCAAACCTTTCCAAAAAGACGTTTTAAACCCAGCACCAACCAGATTCAAACCGCCATTTTAAAAACAAATTTAAAACCCCACACCCAATTCCACAACAATTATTTTAAAAACAAACTTTAAAATAAAACATTTTTAAAAAAACAAAAAATAATTTAGTAACCCATTTATCATCCTCCGATTTCACAACCGACGGATAACGCACAGGTTGCCGCGAGACACCCCGGCCAAGCGTAAAGCATTCCAAATTCCAAAAACAACCTGAACCAACAACGCGAACAGTCCTTTAAGCCCCGGACGACGATTAGGAGAACCTTTCAAGCCAAGAACTTTCAAAACCATAACGTTTGCCAGATAAAACGGCCACCGTTTTAAACCCCAACGCCCACCATTCTCCACCCGACGGTTTTTTTCAACAATCCGCCGTGGAACGGCCGAAAAGTTGCCCGCCCCGACAACCTTTCCGCGGATGGGACGAAACACTTTTGAAGGGTTCAGGCCGAATCCCGCACAAACCGACCGGCCATCCAACGAACGGTCATCATGAAATTTAACAATTTAAATCAACATTTTTCGTCGGTTCAATAAATCGTTCCCAAAACATTCAACCTAAAACCAAAATTTTTAGATCCATCGATCCGAAAGAAGCCCGGATTGGACACATTTCTTACCCAGTTTACCAGCGGTTGCATAGAACCACAGCGGGTCGACGAAAACCGAATTTACCCGTTTGCAGAAAATCGAAACCTTTCCTTAACAAAACGGTAACCCTTTTAACGGAAAAGCCACCTTCGAACATTTTACCCAGCCCGGCACAACGCTTGGTCCACGAAAACAGACCCCACCTTCACAGAAAGCCAATTCCCGGATTTAACCGGCCAACTACCAAGCCCCGCACCCAAAACCTTGCACATATTTAAATGAACCGACCAAGATTCCCTTTTCCAGTTGAAAATTTTCAAAAATTTGCCTCATACAAATTTACAAACCCCAACGACCACACAGAACGACCAATGACCATAACGACACACCATACATTGATCAATACGACAAATGACCACATATTTTAAAACCTCAGACCAAGCCGCACGAGCCCATTAAACGGTGAAAAGGTTGAAACGGTTAGCCAGCGCCGCCCCAACCTTAATTTTTTTTATCTAACCTAGGTCCACACTTGGTTTTTAATGGAAAACTCAAAAAGCAATTAGTGTTAATGGGTTTTTAATGAGAAAACTTTAAAAGCAATTAGGTCAATTGGTCATGTGGTCCCATGTGGTCATGGTTTGGTCATTGGTCATGGGTCATGTGGTCATATGGGTCATTATTCATATGGTCATGTGGTCATGGGTCATATGGTCATGTGGTCATTGGTCATTGGTCATGGGTTATGTGAGCAGGAGATTAAATTTGGTATAAAGGAAGTAGTTTTGTTGAGCTTAGTTATAGTAAGACATTTTTCGAAAGATGTCGCATTCAAGCAATCAGTGGTGCTCCAAACAATCTATTACAAAAGCAGCAGAGGATATCCTGGATGGCTCGAGTTTCTACGCTGCTAAAAAAATAATATACCTAGAACAACGTTATGCAGATATGTTAAAAGGTTGCAGAACGTGAAGAAATTACATAATTCCAACGATGCATCCAGAGATGTTATACCAGAAGTTAAAATACCTATACAGAATTATGATAACTTTGCTATTGCTAATGCAAAAGAGGATGGTAAACATGGTCCTTTGTTCCCGTCAACATACGAGCTATATTCGTGGGACCATCGTGTTGTGGGAAGACCAACGCTTTAATATATCTGATCTTGCACGTGAACGGTCTTAGATTTCAACATGTCTATGTATTTTCGAAGAGTTTGTATCAACCGAAATACGAATTGTTAAGAAACGTTTTACACCATTAAAAGAAGAAATTGGTTACCATGAGTTTGAAAATTACGATGATTTGATCGAACCCGGAATACCAAAGAAGATTCAATTATGGTTTTCGATGATATACCTGCAAACGAGCAAAGTAAAATCACTCAGTTTTTCTCGTTCGGTCGACATAAAGCAATAGATTCGTTCTATCTATGTCAAACTTACGCTAGTGCCTTAAAACATAGACTCAGAGATAACGCCAATGTAATCGCATTATGGAAACAGGATGAAACCAATTCGGAATATCTTTTCGGATCATATAAGTGGTGACATGATATATCCGAAATTTAAAGAAATGTGTTTACAGTGTTGGGGTGACTCAAAACATAATTTTATAACTGTTGTTAAAGATTTTGATTTGGATAATGGTCGATATAGGAAGAATTTCGACGAGTATATAAATATTTGATATTATTCAAAAAAGTTAGTTCCCATCCAAAGTTTCATGATGACGGACGTTAACAATTTTATTGCAATAAACGCAGTCTTCATCTTATGCAGGATGCTGTACGAAAAAGTTTGTGCGTACAAAAGGGAGATGCTACATCTCAGCAAAAATTCAAAGAGGTGCAAAACAATTGATCGATCCACTGCAACAACCGCTTCCCAGTTGCAATCGATCACCGAAAAACCCCATACCTACAACAAAGGTTAAAGTCGAAAACATGGACGTACCTAAAAAAAAAATTAACAACTCGTTCCAGAAGAACCGTTCCATCTTTACTATGGGATGTTTAGCTAGAGACGAAGACGAAAATATAACAAGTCGGTTATGGAGTAAAGTATAACCGTCAATTGATACGCATAGTTTAGGAAAAGTATGTAGGAAATTGAAAAAAACAGTGACACAACCTAAAATAATAACGTTTATCTAGAGACTAGAGGTCTAACAAGAGTTATAATTATTTTTAAAGTCCTTAGCATTTTTCTTAAGAAATGTAATGATTTTGTTCATAGAATACATTCCATACCGGTTGCTTCGTGTGCACAAAATCGGGTGCAATCGGTACATATCCGAATAGGAGTAGCTCATATAAAAGGACTGTTCGCGTAGAAGTTATTATTTGTTGATTGTACGGTTCAAAGAGACAATATAACAAATATGTATAAAGACTTTGGAGAGGTTATTCGAAGATTTCGCAATGTTTCTACGAGTAAAAAAGCAGAATGTGGGCAACGCTTTTCGATAGAAGGAGAAAATGTCTTACGTGTCAGTCATACGAGGAAGCAATACAGCACTGTCTGCAGTGTTATCAATGCCCGAGGATCTGGATGATTTTATGGAAATAATCGAGGAGATGGGGTTTATAAAACTGTTGGCAGATATTCAAATGGAATATATACTAAATTGTAAGTTTTAGAATAAAAATTTAACCACCACAACTGTTATCATAAGAAATGAATTATGTGAATTTAGAAATTATTTTGTATATATTAGCTTGTTTATGTTTTAAAATATAAAGCATACATTTATTGTTTAATTTTTCAAATGTCCACGTAACTGAAATGGGTATCTAAGTAATTATGAAAAGAATTATAACAAAGATGTTATTATTTTTTTAAAATTTATAAACGTTTTCAAAATTATTAATCAGAATTGTTTTATTTAAAACTATAACATAAATTGACATCTATTAATTCTGTAGTTGAAATACAACAATTTAGAAACGTATAAGAAAACAAAAGTGTAATTTTAGTGTTACAAAATTTTCATTTCCTTAAAATTTAAACACCTTCGTAAATGCGTGGAATGGAAACCTGTTTATTCTTCCATATTCAACTTGTTTACAAATTGTTTTCAAACAATCTTGGGTAGGTTCTTAAAATTGATAATATGATCCCAATATCACTATTACTGTATTTGTTTAATTACATCATGTGGAGATTTGTAGGACATCATTCCTTTATATCTTCCCATTGCGACATCTAACAGAAACAGATCTATATTAGAGTACCTTTCCAGTTCTTTTAAAGTATTAGCAGGGAGAACGATCTGAGATACCCCTAAAAGTGCTCTAAAGTTTTTGGTAACATCATAAATTCATCAAATGTCAACATCTTCACTAAAGAATTTTATTTAAAAAAACGCAAGTTTAATTTGCATATCTGATTTTGCCAACTTCCATATTTAAAATGTGCGGAAGATTTGATATAAACTTCCTAAATACGTTGAGGGAGAAAGTATAAGTATAATTTGTCCTTACATTAACCCAATTTAAATCAAATTATAGAATGTGTTTCCCGATATTAACTAGAATTGTGGAAAGTGCTTTATTAAATTAATAGTCAGACGTCATCGAAAACAATGCAAGGCTAATGATCATACATTTCACTAAATTTATTTAGAATATACGTCTTATGTTGAACTACATTTAAAAAGATTATCGAACCACTTTCTAGGTCACCGTATAGAATTAATATATGTATTATAATTTTGGTTTAATCATTTGTATGTGGATTCACTAATTGAAAATTTTAACAATTCTAGCCACTAATAAATATTTTTGAGTTTAACTCTATTATCGAGCTAAATCTAAAAAAATGCAAAGGTGTTTTGGTTGATAGGTTTTGAATATTAATACAATATAACAGGTCTTTGTTGAACTAATTTTAAAAGATGATAATTAATTTCAAAGGAAAATTTATACTAATTTATAGGTTACACCAGGGTTTATCTCAAAAGACAGAGCGATACGGTTTAGAAATAGATTAAAGATGAATTATATACGGTGCTTGCAAAAGGTTATTCTGCAAATCAGTAAGGGGTCATTCGATTTGAAAAAATTCCGAGGGATTTGAGAACCTGAGGAAAACACAATAATTTGAAATCTTACACGATGGTATATTAAAATACTGCTAAGAGTAATTTTGTTTAATAATTCTAAAATGGCGTTGGTGGTTAAATACATACAGGTAAAACCCACTATAAAACAATTATAGACGTCACTTTTCCAGTCAAGACTTGCATATAACGCCAACTAATAAAAGGGAGCTGCGCACGCTCGACCATCGGCATAAAAGGCGAGAGCCATGTTCCAGTGCATTAGTCGTCAAAGTATCGTCGAGTTTGATTAAAATTATAAATTAAAGATGGATTTTTCTTGTGTTGACGTTAAAGTGATGTGCGAGTACCAAATTAAATATCAACCAACTAGTTGGTAAGTCAACCCATAGGTTAGGCGAATTTCCTTCCAAATTATCACCACCATATATTAGAAGTTGGTTTTGATTTATATGGTGGTCTTCAACCCCATCCAAGTTATTTGCTGTAGTGGTATGTGTTGATTCTACGATAACATTCTCTTACTTGATTGGAAGAAATTGTGTACTTTTCAAGTGGAATTTCAAATTCAACAATTTGCTCAAGACTCAAAAAGGATTAAATGGTCTGACTACTGGAAACGATGTTGTTGACATACAATTGGATCAAGATTTTTGCCTGAGCACAGCCTTTAATAGAAGTATATGGTTGTTGAACAATTTTGAAAAGAGAATTTATATAATATGGAGATTACGAAAGATGGGAATGTTATTGGCTACCTGCGTACGAGTGCATCAAGCTATTAAATTTGCGAAATTGATCTGTTATAAATGGTTGAGTTAAGGTGTAGAAACTTTCCAGAATTTTACGAAAAATTTGTTGGTGATATAAAAAGTATGTGGAAATACGGGAGGAAGAAAGGGTTCAAACGTTATTAGAGGGAGAGAGCAGTGGTATTTCTCTGTCAAATGATTGCAGCAATTTAAATTACTTGACAGTGTTGGAACTTATTAAATGTTTTCCATTCAGTACTTAAAAGATGCAACTGCAAGGTTCGCAAATGTTTAGAGATTTGGCTATCCCAGATTCGCCAGACTCTGGTTACCACAGCGGTTTATAGATGTTATCAATACATGTATGTATTCTATTAAAACATTATATTTTCTTGATAAAGTTTGTTTTACATATTTGTATCGTCAACATTACCATAAATTATTAATAGACGTATTAAACTATCCTGTTTTTATTTTTAAGTTTAAATGGGCCAAATAAAAACACAATTTACCGCATGTTAACAAAAAGTTGTGGGGAAATTTAAAGACGAGTTTAACGGTGACTTGGTGTTAGAATTTGTAGGGTAAGGCTAAGTCCTACTGTATTGTGCGCGAGAAGGACACGATTAAAAAGATTAAAGGGATCTCCAAAGTGTAGTTAATAAAACCGAGGGTCTTACAACCTAGAACAATATACCTCCAAAAGGAATGGACATGCAACTAACAGTGCGTGGGATAATAAGAATTCTCCAATAAGAAATTAAAAGTCATTGGGAAATGGTAAAATGTTAAACCTATAAAGGCGATTATTAATTGTGGTTTAGTGACCGCGTTTGTGCACTCTTCGAGTGTCTTCGGCAATCTTCGATTGTTTCCAAAAAAAATTCAAGCCTGCCATTTAATGTCGTGGGTAACATCGTCCACGGTTGCTTATACATCCGTCCCAAATACTTAAACTCTGGGTCTTGCAAAGTTTTTACAAGAATTGCAGTAGGCAGAAAGGGTATTATGTATTATACAGCCATTGTTTTATAAAAAAAGTTTAAAAGTCGAACGGACAAATTAAATTTTAATCTTTAACTATGGTCAAAATGGAAATTAATTTAATTTAATATGCTGCAATACTTTCGTTGGTGATTCATTTAGAAAATATTCGCCCACCTAAAATATGACGTAGGTTTTTAAAATTAAATTGTTAAGTATCCAAACAACAAGTTGGTATTTTCTTAGTAATGGTTTAAAGTGTTTTGGTTATAGTAGCAGCATCTTCCAAGCACGACTTGCACAATTTGTGTGCGTGCCAATTTTTGGATTTTTAATATGCACGCGATCCGTATAACATGGAAGACGTTTTCCGGTGTTTCTACTAACTATTCGCAATCGACGAAGCGAACCAGGTGCATGCATTGACGCTAAATGTATTGGACGGAGCAAGGATTATGACGTCATTTAGTTTGAAATTCAACTTCGTTCGGTGTCTTCGAAACCTTCGGTTTGCATTCTATAGGGCAAAAACCAAGAGTAAATTTAGTTAAGTTGGCTTACAAGTTCAAGTGCCCGGATTTTGTTTTGTACCAAAATGGTATCTGCAAACGTTTTTAAATGCGAGGGTCACGTCTTTTTTACCAGGAAAATGCCTCAAACGGCACCAGAACAAATGTTGTGGTGAACATCGCCCATTAAGCCGTCCGCAAAAGTAAAAACTGTGGGACTTGCGGTATCGCTTTACGAGAATGGGCAATTTACAGCGACACAAGGAAAACAGCACGGTATGTTTGGTAAACGTTCAGCCCGCCAGCTGTTAAAGGGCCTTGTACGAAACAACCACGAAAGGTAAAGTAATTTTGAAATGGAAAACTACCATGCCGCAATTTAAGGAGCAACAAACATAAAAATGCATAAGTTACCGCTACTAGTGACGATGGGTAGAAATGGTTAGTAAAGCGTTTAACAACCGATGGCTAGTTATCGATAAAAAGATTCAGTGGGTTCCCGAGTTTTTTGGAAGCAGAAAGAGCGATTTATTCGATTAATTAATGAAAAAGAAACAAATTTAAAAGTCTATTGAAAGGCGTTTACACCAAAATAAGAGACTAAGATGTGAAACTTTAACAAAAAAATGTGGTTATAACGTCTTCTAGTAATCTAAAAATTAGAGGTCTTAAGAAAACCATAAGAACAAAATCAGAGGAATTTGAAACTTCCGGTTTTTTGGGGTGCTCTATTTAGAAAAAAAAATAAGGAGCCGATATGAGAAGTTCAAATTAAAATAAAAATTTGAATATGTATTTAGAAATGTGGCAAAATTTAAACTGTTTATAAAATTGTCTGTAATAAAAGTTTTAAGAATGGTTTTTAGATTTTCTTTTAGGAAAGCTGCAAAATTATAATTTAGAGGGTGTGTAAAAATGGTCCTGTTTCAAATCTGTTTGCAGATTCCTTTAAAAATTTAGACTAACAAGATGTATCGCATGACTAAAAATTTATAAGAACGGTCAAAAGTCGCTACAGGTAAGAAATCTTAAAATTGGGGTAGCTCCCTTTTGTGAATCTGAAAAATTTAGAGATTCGGGTAGCTGAGAAAATCTAATTTAATTGATACCAAACAAGATAGGTTTATCTCGAAAGATGCAATGGCTAGACAAAAATTTTGGTTCAGATTGGGGAAAATTCTCCTCATTTCTAAATATGTAAATTAAGGAAAATGGAGTCATTTATCTCGAAACATAAAAAATTTAAGATATTTATCTCGAAAGATGAAAATGGTTAGTCGAAGAAAACTTTTTGGTCCAGATGTGGAAATGAGGATTCTAAATGGGACAGAATGCCTGATTTTACTCTACTTGAAAACCCCACGTAATCGTAAAAAGTCAATGCAACCAAACGAGTAAAGGTTAGTTTGATAAACTTTTCCTTTAATGGATTCAACATTTAAGACGGTAAGACCGATGAGAATCGATTTTAATTATATAGTCCATAACCGTAAAAGTGTGGTTTGAAGGCAGCTGCAAATTTGCCTAGTCTTCTTTTTTAGAGATTATAAGATCGATATTCTAAACAATCAATTAACAGTTCAGGCGCTACACAAACATCTGTAATTAATTAATCAATTTAAATATTCGATAAACATGATTGAATCAAGAATGGTTGAGCAATAGTGGTGATATTCATGACGTACATTATTTCAACGCATGAAAACATGCAAATGTTAAGTACATTTGTACTGAAAGAAAATTTTCACGAAAAAATTTTTTTAATAAAAAAAAATCAAAACATTTACCTAAAGTGTGTAATTTACAAAAGTTCATGGATTCTTGCGTTCGGTTTATTTTTGAAATATTTAGACAACTTATGAATACTTTTTGTTAAACGCTCCTTTGATTTCTGTTCGTTATCTGTCGGTCATCCAGATTGTATTCTATCGGTTGTTTTTAATAAATTTCTATCCATGCGTCTAGCAATTGATGTTATTTGCATTCGAATTTGTCGAAACCGAGTAAATGCATTTACTGCATAATTTAACCTTGTTAAGTATAAATTATTTTTAACGTTAAATTTAATTTTGTTATTAAAACAGTTGCCCAAGTAAACAATTTTTTTGAAAAATAATACTGTTAAATTCTTCAAAGTTCTTCAAATCTTTGGTTAAATCGTTCAATATAGTTTGTTCGTGACGATGTTTGTCACATTGCAGTTTCTTTGGAAGCTTCATCTATCTCAATGGTTCCTCATTTTCCATATTCTTGAAAAAATCTTAAAAGCATATGTCCCAACTTTGTTTAATAACTTAATTTGTCTTTAATATAGACCGAGTTTTAAAAAGAAATCGTTTATAGCCAAATGTACTTAGTGAAATCAACCAGGACAACTATTAAAAAATTTAGGTTCTAGAATAACATTTTAAAGATACGAATAGACATTTGTAAAATTTGTTATTTTCCTCTTGTAACATTTGATCTATATTAATAAATTCCAATTTTTTACAGTTTTATATAAATTTTACCGAATTATTTTATTTTTACTTGACATTAAAACACAGAAATGTTTTTTCTTTGTATCAAAAAAATACATTAAACATTTTATAATAATGCGACTATTTCTTAGCCATTATTATTATTTTAATTATTGACCACTAAAAAATACAAAAATAAAGAGATGTTATATTGTTTATCAATTTCTTTTCATAATTAGTTTAAAAATGCTTTTTAGTTAATGTTTCTTTAGCCACAGAAAAGCCATAAGTTTTAATTTCAAGCAATGAAAACTGGTAATTCGAAATGTACAACTAAATGTAAACATGTTTTGATTGGTCCAATTCTAGAGTCATGAACATATTTTCGGTTGAAAATTCTTCAAATCGTTGTTACGTGCCCAAACATTTCGGCACTAGACATTTTTAACTAAGTTTTAATATTGAGAATTTCGCGCCATAAATTTAAAAGACTTGTTGGCGTATTTTCATTCAGAAGTGGCGAATTTCGCGCCGACCGGTGACAAAGATTAATTTCCAAAAGATGCGTCAGGACTTTCCGAAACCGAAGAAAAGTACTGGTATCTTATCTTATCTTTATATTAAGTAGATTTTTGTTTTTTTGATTATCGTTTCAAACCCGTTCCATATCTTTACCAGGAAGAAGACCAGCGAATTTAGATGCAACATGGCTCAGGAGATCCACAACCCGAGAAATATCAGCGAATCCAAAGAGCCCCGCAGTGCTAGCATGGAGTAATCCTGAAGAAAACCGCCGCTGTCATGGAGTAATCGTGAAAAAAGCTTTACCTATTCACGTGAGTACCCCTTGGGGGTTTTTATATAATTTATACAATTGGAAAATGTGTTGCAATAATTTGCATATTGTGTGACGTCATCGAAATTTGAGCGTCGGTTTTCACATTATGTAATATCGTTACCAACTGTCTTTTGTGTCGCATGCACCGCGTTTACGGGACTGTAATAGCATAATTAACGCAACAACAACTATTAAAAGCAGTTATCTTGAAATCCGTAATTTTTGATCATAGTATTTCTAAAACGTTAATTTCATCGCGACCACCTTATTCAGATGTCTGCCATTTAGCGTAGAGATATTTCATTTATCTTTCTGTCGGATTGATTTGTGCGTTGGCTAACACAGATAACACATCGTTTTCCTTGCTTTCGAGTATTTTTATTTCATGATATGCTTTAGATGCCGATGATGTCATTCCTGACTTAAGATATGAATTAAACGTCTCTATTGTTTGTATCGGTGTTCAAACGTAGATAGCTATAAGTTTCGGCAACGTAAACTTTATGCGAATAAGAAAAATTAATATTAATGATTACATTTTTACCCTCTTTTAACAAATAATCGTTTCTGATTGTACCCCGATTAATTTTTTTAAAATCAATTGTAGGACAGTTCTTTCCTGTTCCTAGAATCTTTTGTTGGCTGAACTACTTTATTTAATTCAGCATGCTGGCAAAAATATTTCAAATATGTGGTAGGATTTGCAAATCTTTACTAATCCAGTTGGTATGAGTATGAGTATGAGTCAAATTAGAAAATGTTGATACCCAATTATTACATTTTTTTCAGAATTCTCTACGAATTTAACATTAAATATAACTCAAAATTATTAGTTACCTTTCACTTCTATAGTTTTAAATAAAGTTACAAAATTTGAGAATAACAGATTCTCCACAAGTTTTGTATCTGTGTTGTAGAAAAAAATGCAAATATAACAACTGCAAAATGTATTTTGCTATAATTTACTTTACCAAGAAATATAACTAACAAAAATATCTGTCAGTATTTTTCAGACAGATACTACTACACGTGTACCACAGCGACATTTATAAACAGGCTTGCATCAGTGACAGCTGACGGAAGCCAAATAACAAAGAGAATCGCTGGAAGGGGATGAGTATGTGACCGCCGTTTGTGGCTATACCGCACAGAATTTTATCTTCGCTAATTCTTAACAACCAGCGTCATTCACGTATCTGCTACAACACGTTTCCTACTGTTCTACTGTACGGGACAATGGATTTACGCAACCGTTGCAGCCACATGGACGAACTTGTACTTCATCAATAATCGAAAGGATTGCTCTTGACAATAAAGCAGTAACATTCAGAAAAATATTGATTTGTGTTTATATAATTGCATTTTTAAAAAGAAATCCCTAAATAGCTCACCCCCTATGACTAAAACAGACAATAACAAAAATTCGTGAAATGTGTAACACGTTTGTATTGTCTTAGGTAACTTCCTAAATCTGATCAATCAATAAATCGATAAGATTATCGTATACATCTCATTTTTATGTTAGCAGTGCGTTCTTCACTGTAACCTAACCAAAAAATCAGAAATTATTTCAACTTTGAATATCAATGCTAAATAAAGTCTGCAAAATATATTCGGATGTTAATTCAAATTTTCTTTTAAAGCGTTAAAATAGCGGTTAGTTGATATTGTTTATGATTACACTAAATTATACTTCCATGTTTTTAAGAATACAGTTGTTTTCAGTTGGTAATTACATAAACGTACAGAACAATGATGCGAATATAACCCTACATACATGTTTACCTCTATTTAAGTGCGAATATCACCCTTGCAAATATTACATAACACACACACAACATAGGCAATTAGTGAGATATCGATCATAGTAGAATTCTAATTAAGAATTTAAGAAAAGGTTGTGATTATAATAATTCTTGTTACACAATATGTAGTTACTTTATTTTAACGATAACAACATATGATAAAGAATAACATTACTTAACTGACGTTATCAAACCATGGTCTACTGGTATCTACAACCCTGGAAAGAACTATATAAAACAAAATGTCCTGAGGATATTGTATCAAAGTTTAAAAACTTTACAACAATGCAGTACTTCACATTGGTGAGTATTTATATATTTAAATTTGCAATGGCGAAATACATGTACCTCATAGAAAATGCATTTTTAATGGAGTTCCTGCTATACTATTTAACCTAGGGAGCTGCCAATACTAATCTGATAACATACCAGGGTTGTATCTTCTTTACTAGCTTTGTCGCATTTCAACCATATGTGAATGGTTGTATCACAATTTACGATTATGTAACTAATTACATTATAAACGATTATTTAGTTAATCCCGTTTATTCGGCAATTTATACAATTCTACAGACGTTAAATATTTTACTACACGTTTTTTAAAAGTTTATATTTGAAGAAATTTTCGGTAAATCCACACAAACTAATGTTTAGCTACCACATCTTTATATTAAAAACATTAAACGCCACTAACATTTCAAAAATACAACTGACGGATATATAATAAATAAGAAATTTAACAATAATTGTATATATACTTAATTAATACCTACTTTCAGGCAATTCTTCTTCTGGCGCTAACAGTAGCTTTCACATATGCGATACCATCTCAAGAAAAAGACCGCAATCACGAAGCAGGTGCAAGATCTTCAGTGGGAGCAGGTAATGGAGTGACCAAGCCTAAAGGACGTGTAGGGGTTGGAGCGGGAATTAATCTTGGTGTTGGAGCAGGTGTTGGCACCTCAAACGGAGGACTGGGCGTGGGTGCCGGTGTATCCGCTGGAGTTGGTGCGGGAGTCAGTACCCACAATGACAAGCTAGGAGTACAGGTAGGAGGCAACGTCGGTGTCGGAGTAGCAGTAAAAGTTGGCAATCCGTAGGTTCACGCGATATAAGTTATATAGCTCCTGATTCGAGTTTACTTTTCAACATTATTTTTTGATACAAATTCATCTTAAAAATAGAAAACAAAATCAATTTTATCATGTTACATTGCTGTATTTGCTGAATGTGTAATGTTATACTTCCGTGTAGTACTGCTTTTGTTTCGCTACCAATTCTGAATAAAATTCTTGAAATTTGTGTTTTGATAGTTATAAATGTACAGACTGGAACTTCTTATCCCTAATACTCCTTTAAGATAAGCCTTACTATTAATGTACATTGTGAGAAACGTATATCCAAGGCGGTATACCTGTGCATACTATATATAATCATGAGATAAAGACGCTATTTTAGTCCATAGCGATTGAATACCAACTCTGATTCAGCAAATACAAATGAACCCACTTTTATTAAATACGCTTAATGTTGGAAGTGCGCTTTATATAAGAGAAATTGAAGAAGATTTTATTTATCTATTCATTCATTCGGCATAGAAACTACTTGCAAGAGGGAGGAAGCTACAAAAATTTTATTAAAGCGTGCTTTATATTAAGAGAAATGGAGCAATATTTCATTCATTAGAATCAAAAGTTACTAATGGAAAAACGTTTTAATGTAAATAGGATTTATTTTGGAAAATCAAGCTAATCGTGCTGATCTTAAATTGAGAACTTTGAATTCGAATTGCATTCAATTGCTGTGTAATATAGCGAATGATGAATTGAAATGAGCCCGTTATGTTTTAGTGTCAATAGAATTTGTGTGAAATGTTGCCTGAAAATACCAGTATTACCTTGCTAGCTCAGTGTAAATGAAACAACGAAAACCTAACATCAAACTTATAACATCAAATATTCATTAAACAATAATCCTTCCATTAATAATAATAGCTACATCTACAAACATCTTTCTTCAACGCACAATATCCAAAAAGGTTGCTTACAAACAGGCAATAAAATCTGCAATAGCAGATTAATATCGTCGGTACATCGTAAGTCTAAAAACATTTTACAACTTTTAGATACTAATATAGAGCTTATAAAATCTTTATTTTTGATTAATATTTTACAGCCTCAACTTACATAAATCACGGTGTATACAAATTTTTGTAGAAATTTGTATGGATAATCTTAATAATTCTTTCTTGCCTCGTGACTAAACATAGTTGATAAGATACATCTAATAAAACCTTTTTTAATGGTCAAAGTAAATCGGAAGTCGACCTCAAAAAATCTTAAATCCGTTTAGTAAAAAAATCTACATACCTAACTCTTAGGCAACTTAATCTATTTAAAATAAATAGAGCAAACAAATTATTCTTCAAAAGTTTTAAAACAATGATATACTTGCGCTCACAATTAAACCATGCTGGGATTCATATATTCGTCAAACTCTAAATCGTTAATTAAATTTTCACCTCCATATTCAAGTCGTTCCATTCTTTTAAAAGTAGTTTACCAATAAATTCATGTCGTATCTCTCTTTGCATAATCAAATCTATCGTACAGGAATCTGTTTTCATTATTTACTTCAAAATCTAAGTTCTTCATCGATCGTTATACTTCGTACTTTAAAATACATTGTTATTGACAAACATTTTAAATGTCTAGTGAACTTAGACGCAATTTAATTTAATTATCGTTCACAATTTACAATGCATAATTGACCGACAGTTTTACAATTTTAATTGATCTCGTTCTGATTATTTACCGGTATATATAGTATTAACTTTCCTACGTCATAAAATCTGAAAAGGTCGTTGGGGGTCAATGAACGTTGCTGTGTACGGTGAAGATGATTCTAGTAAGTGTTGCCTTAATTATTTTGCTGACCCAGATTAAATGAAACCACTACGATCAGACTTTCAAATAACAATTACTACATTCATATACCGCTGTTATTTAAAAAACAATAACCTACATGTAACCTAAAAAAATTACTTCCATACAAACATAAAAATCTAAAGATAGACTACATAAAAGCCACAAGATTGCCACTAAGATCAAACAATTATAACTACTACATAATAACTCGCTTACACTAAAATAGTCTACAAAATCTCTTTCTAATTAAGATTTTCATTCACAAATCATTCCGTATTTAAAACCTAGTACAAATAACATTTTACAAAATAAGTTAGATAATTTTAACCACCTCCCCTTAAAATCGGATATACATGTATCTGATTATATATTCGCTAAATCTACCGAAGTACAACCATTCTCAAATCAAATTATCCACACAAAGACTTGTACGCAAAATATTAAGTAGCGTAAATTACAAAAAATGTTTTTTAGAGATTGTAAAACAACAGGAGTTTACTGTTACCGTATAAATTAGGCTGATCATCCTTTTCCATATCGTAAGTTTACATCCATGTCCAAAACCATTAAAAAATGCTTAAAAATAGCACTTCAAATTCTTAATCAAGATCGGCCAAATCGTTTTAAATTAATTTAACATTAAATACCTTTAAATTTCAACTATGCTTTCCAAATCCCTAATACTAATATTGTCTATATCGTTTAAAATCTTATAATCAATTTACCATTAAATCTATTCCATTTTTAAAACAGCGTAATTATATAGTTACTTCTAAATGGCAATATATTTTCAAAATTGTCTGTTTACTGCATTGCACTAGCAGCCCGAAGTTTAAAACGAGTATTAAACAACTAACCTCTGACTACATCTTTTAATTGACTGTATAACGCCGAGCCCTAATGGTACTTCACTTAATAAAAAGAAATTAGAATTTTCTACACCTATACATGACAAAAAGAAGTTATAGCAGTTTGCTCTTAAAGCTCTACGTGTAGCTGCAGTTGCAATTAAACAAGCTGTTGACCAAAAAGCATAAGAATACCAAGGATTGTACCGTTTGAAAGCAAAATTGGAAGATTTTTACCGCATCTACCTATATTGGACGCACTAGGAGTGTTAACAACAGTTCTAGTGGAGGTAGCGCTATTACAAAAACTATAATTGACACTATAAATGCTCAAAAGGAGATACTCGTCATAATAGATCAATGAAAGAAATTGGTAAAAAAAAAGGATAAAGACTTTATCTACGAAAAACTGATCAAGGTTTTGGACTATACTTAAACAAACAAACAAAAATTTCATTAAATCTGCCTAATAAACAAACCTCTATGATGTGGATGTACTAAAATATGTCAAAGCACTTAAAATTCCGCATTTCCGAAAGATTTTCATACGAGACACTTTGGCAACATCATCATCATTGGGTCTTCAGTCCTGAAACTGGTTAGACGCGTACCATCATTGTTTCCTATTCTGACCTAACCTACACATTTCCCCGAAATTTGCACAGTCTGCATCTATCACTATCTGATCTAGGTCTACATCCGCCTCTTTTTTCCTATCTCTGCTTGTCATATATCACATACTATTCCCCAAAAATGCCTTAGAACATATTATGCCCTTCTACTTCTCATATTTTTCCCAAAGATATCCTTGTTCCCTTACTGTTTCTATAACCTATTTGTTATTAACTTTGTCTGTCCATCCTCGAACATCTGAAGCACGGCATTTCAAAGGCCGCTACTGTTCTTCTGTCTGCTTTTCAGACTGCTCGTATTTCGTAGGCATATTGTCTGTGATGTGCTCCACACATACGCTTTCAACAACTTTTTGTTCTATGTTTGTTGTCTTTCATCATAGGTGCCGTTCTTTCTTGTTAGATGCAGTTCGGTCACCTTCTATTGTTTTACAATTATATACCCTATTTCTCTGACATTCAGTGGTTGCGAAGGGGGGTAAGCAGCCTGTGGCTACCAAGTTCCCCCAGCACTTGAACATTTACTGATTTAATATTTTTCCAATATGTCTTTTCGCACAGTCAACATTAGTTGCAGATATTTCACAACAAACAGCTAGTTGTTTATAATAATCATCAGATTTGTCTGGGTTTATTTTTTCGTGTTTGGGTTTCCCGTCTCAAAACTGGTTGGACATGTATTTGCACTTATTTCTCTTCTAAACTAACCTACATGGTTCCCTGAAGTTCTCACACAGTAATACAGCTCGGTTCCCCTTATATTGTTTTTTAATATTATGCCCTATTTCACAGAGATTTATTGAAGGGGGTTAACCAACCTGTGGCTGCCAAGATCCCCCAACACTTAGACAATTGCCGAAATAATAGTTTTCCAGTAAATGCTTTTACGCAATTACCATAATTCGAGAATATTGCCCATCCAATGCTTGTAGTTGCTTATAATAAATATCATGTTTCTTCTATTGTTTTCTAATATTATGCCCTTTTTCACTGAGATTTATTGAAGGGGGTTAAGCAACCTATGGCTGCCAAGATCCCCCAACACTTAGACAATTGCCGAAATAATAGTTTTCCAGTAAATGCTGTCACGCAATTACCATTATTCGAGAATATTGCCCCTCCAATGCTTGTAGTTGCTTATAATAAATATCATGTTTAAGTGCAGCTACTTTCTTCGTCATTAATTTATCCATCTTGGGACTGGTTGGTTGCGTACCTCCATTGATTTCTCTTCTGAGCTAGCCTACACATTTCCCTGAAACTCCTACAGCCTACATCTTTCACTATCTGTGTGCAGTAGTCTAACCTAGGTCTACCTCTTCTTCTCTTTTTTCCTATCTTTGCTTCTAGTATATTCCGCACTATTCCTTCATGCCGTAGTATGTGGCCTATCATCCTATCTCTCCTATTTTTTACCGTTTTCCGCATATTTCTTTCTTCCCCTACCATTTTTAGTACCTCTTCGTTCTTAACTTAGTCTGTCCATGATATCTTCATCATACGTCTGTAGCACCACATTTCAAAGGCTTCTACCTTTTTTTTGTCCGCTTCTCCCACTGTCCAGACTTCACAGCCATACAGTGATGTGCTCCACACATATGTTTTAAGCAATCTTTTCCTTGTGTCTATGTTTGTGGTCTTTGAGCACAGTAGTTGCTTTTTCTTGTTAAATGTAGCACGACTTTGTGCTAATCTTTGTTTTATACCTTTTGTGCTTTTCCCATCTTGGGTTATTTGGTTTCCTAGGTAGCAGAAATCCTTAACCTCTTGTAAGTTCTTGTTACATATTTGTATTCTTGTTATTGATTTATTTTTCCCTCCTTTGCATACTAGTACTTTAGTTTTACTTTTGTTAATTTTCATACCGTATCTCTCTGTTAGAACCGTTTCCATTTCATTGAGAGCAGCTTCTAACCCTTCCTTGATAGATGCTAATACCGCTATATCATCTGCAAATCTAAGCATATCTATTTTTTGTCCCTGCATAGTAATTCCAAATGTCTTCCTGCATTTGACAGCATTCATTGCCTCCTCAATGTACAAGTTAAAAATTAGTGGTGATAGGGAACATCCCTGCCTTACCCCTTTCCTGATGTTTACTTCTCTAAGTTCCTGCTCTAATTCTATTACTCCTGTTTGCTCTTTGTATAAGCTATGTACTATCCGTCTATCCCTATAACTCATTCCAATCTTTTTGAGTATTTCGAACATTTTTTTCCATTTTACATTGTCAAATGCTTTTTCCAGATCTACAAACCCTATATACACTCCTTCCCCTTTTTCTATTGTTTTCTCCATTATCACCCTCAGAGCTAAGATAGCCTCCCGTGTTCCCCTGTTTCGCCTAAACCCAAATTGGCCTTCCCCTAGTATTTCTTTAGCCCGTTTTTCCATTCGTCTTTGTACAATTCTAGTTAATATTTTTGATACGTGTGCTGTCAAGCTTATTGTTCGAAAATTTTCACATCTATCTGCGCCTTTCTTTTTTGGTATAGTTACTATGATGTTATGTTTGAAATTTTTGGGTATCTCGCCTGTCTCATACATATAGCTTACAAGTTGGAAGAGACGTTCTGTTACTGCTTGACCAGCGGCTTTTAGAGTCTCCGCTTGCACTTTATCTGTACCCGGCGCCTTGCCATTTTTCAGACCCTTTAATGCTATTTCAAATTCATCTCTAAGTATAGGATATCCCAAGTGATCATTTTCAATGTCTGATTCCTTTTCTAATGCAGTTAGTTCTTCTCCTGCATATAAATTCCCTATATATTCTTGCCATCTACTCACTTTCTCTACATTTTCTATAATGACATTTCCTCCCGCATCCCTAATATTTTTGCTATTCGGTTTTATTTCCCTAAAATTGATTCTAATTAGTTTGTATGCTTCATCTGTCTTTCCTACTTCCATCTTAGTTTGTACCTCTTTTCACTTTTCATCAATCCATTGTTCTATAGCTTTCCTGCATTTTCGAATAATTTCCCATTTTATGGCTTTGTATCTTTGTTTTCCTGTTTCGTCTGATTTATTTTTGTATTTTCGTCTTTCTTCTTTTAAATTCAGGATATCCTGTGTTATCCATGGTTTCTTATTTACTTTTTGTGTATACCCCAGAATATCTCTGGCCGCCATGTCGAGGCTGGATTTAATGTTATTCCATTCTGTTTCTACTTCCTTAGTATCAGATATTTTCCCGATATCTTTGAGCAATTCATTTGACCTTTTTTCGATCTTTCTTGAATATCTTTCTCTTTTAGTTTCTGTAGGTCCAAGTGCCTTTTTCCGTTTCTTTTTTTCAAATTTTTAAATTTAAGTGCGGCCTTCATAATTACGATGTTGTGGTCAGTGTCTATATCTGCTTCAGGGTAGCTTCTACAGTCTTTTACCTGATTCCTAAACCGTTGTCTAACAAGAATGTAATCTGTTTGATATCTTCCTATATCTCCTGGCATCTTCCACGTATATCGTCTTCTAGCATGATGTTGAAATAATGTGTTTGTAATGATTAAATTGTTCTTGTCACAAAATTCTACCAGCCTATTTCCTCTGTCGTTTCAAGTGCCTAAACCAAATAAACCTACTATCGCTCCTTCCCTACCCTCATCTACCACTGCATTAAAATCCCCCGTAATTATTAAATTTTCATGTCCTTTTACGTGTCTTAATATGTCTTCGATATCTTTGTAGATTGTTTCTACCTCTTCGTCACTGTAGCTAAAAGTGGGCATGTATACTTGTATTATTACTGTGTTTACCGGTTTAGATTCTAATCTAACCATGAGTACTCTTTCATTCTTTTGTAAGTAATTTTCTACACAGTATCCTATCTTTTTCCGCATAACTATCACCACACCCAAATTTCCTTCCTCGGCTCCTGTATGAATTACCCTGAAGTCTCCACTCCAAAAATCCCCCGCCTCTGGCCACCGAACTTCGCTGATCCCTACTATGTCTAATGATAGCCTGTTCATTTCGATTTTTAGGTTCTCTAGCTTACCTACTTGCTTCATAGTTCTAACATTCCACGCTCAGACTCGCAAAATGTTCCCGACTCTTATTCTTAACTTTCCGATCGCATCCTCCGAAGTAGTCCCCTCCCGGAGATCCGAATGGGGGACTATTTTAACTCCGGAATCTTTTACCCCAGAGAATGCCATCATTTTATTATAATTTAGATACGCTGTGTACTTGGGAGGTAATGTGGTGGTTTCCCGTTGCCTTCCACATCGCGGTAGTGTGTCTTAGACTGCCATACCGACCCCTATGGTATCTGCCAATCTAAGTACCGAAAGAGCCGCTGCCCTCTTTCGGGGACCTGTCTTAGTCTGGTTCCTCACTAGCGACCCTACTACTTTGGTTGGACCTGTAGTTTGGCTCTTTAGCTCATTAGAACACGCAAGCCATTTCACCTGTTCTAGTAATCTAGAACTTCGGCAAGGTGCAGGTCCATTCGAAATGGACTTTGGCAACATCAGCGAATAATAAGGAACCTGCCATTTTGCATTTAGGTGTTGAAAGAAATAAAGAAACTTATTGGGTAGCTTATGTCAAGTTTATTTAACCGCATCGTTGCTTCTAGATCGCTGTGTTTACTTGCTCGTTTCAATAATAACTTTAGCTTTTATTACCCAACGCTATTGTCGTTTTTGTACTCAATGCATTTAGTTTAGTCGATATTGTAAACACAGCTGCAAGCATTCTTGAACCTTATTAGACAGTGATATCTCGCCATTCCCTGATAGCGTCAGCTCTGTTGATTTTCAGATATCATAGTATCGTAATCGTTGGCGCACCCCATAATTTCTTTCTCGCGAAGCTAAGAGGACAGGTTGTACTTTAGTAGGAGCTGCTGTCCCTTCCTCTTCAGATGTAATTAAAATCATTGGTAATGGGTCTTGATATATATTACGTTTCATAGGTAGTAATTATGCTACGCCGGTTTGGCAAAAAACCGCACAGCAACATACATATACGCCGGTTTGGCAAAAAATCAGTGTAGAATCCCAGGTATATCCAATGCGGGCGAAGCGCTGGGGCTGAGGTGTCTTTGTTGGTTGAAAGTTTGCTTAATGATCAATGTGTAATGGGGCTCGTTATGCCTTTACACTCGAGGGGCGCATTGCTAAGTGTCTTTTTTGTGGGGCTTCGGCCTAGTAGGGCGTTCGTGTTTTTATTGATGAGGATCGGGGCTCCTTAGAGCTTCGCCCTCGTTTATATCCTAGTTGTATTAGTTAATTGAAGAGAGAGATTTTTTTAAGTTAAGCAAGAAACGTGGTGGATGACGTTAAACATTCTCAAAATGATAAATGCAGAATGGGACTCCCTAGTATGTTCTGAACGAGACTGTGCCCCCCCCCTCGTTAGATACTAGACTACTTCGGAGATTTTTAGATTAGGTAAAAGTTAAACGTGGTGAAGCATTTTTAGGTTAAGCAAAAACGTGCATGTGGGGAAGAATTTAGCGGTGCTGCTTAGAGCTTCGCCCACCCTCGTTTTCACTCTCGTCTCATTAGTTAATTGAAAAGAGATCTTTGGGTTAAGCAAAAAAACGTGGTGGATGAAGTAATCACTCTCAAAATGATCTAGCCGGAATGGGGCTTCCTAATGTGTTTTGAACGAGACTGTGCCCCCCACCCCGCCTAAGTACTTGACTACTTCGGTGATTTTTAGGTAAAGTAAAATTAAACGCAGCGAAATTTTTTTAGGTTAAGCAAAGAATGTGCATGTTGTGAAGAATTTTCAGCGGTCCTCGAGAGCTTTATTTTGTATTAAATATCAAATAACACCAGAAAATATACGATTTGTAATATAATGATTTTTAAAGTAAAGTGTAACGACAATTTTTTTTCATGGTTGCATCATCAAAATAATTTAACAAGAACTCGCTGTCGGAAATTTAGAAAATAACCTCGACTTTTTAATCGTAGTTATAACTGTCTGGTAATATATGGAAATTGGCCTATTGCAAAGAGAATATTGTGATATAAGCGACATAAAGTGATTAGAGCTTCAAAGACGTAAGCAACTGGGCAATGTAAGTCGTTGGACGCAGCTGTCTCAAGTTGGCGGAGCATTTGGCACTCTACCTGCCTCTACGTGGTTATGCTGGAAACGACCAAGGAACCTTCTTCAAAAATTTATTTTTGAACTAAGTTGAAACACCCTTGGCGGCTAAAGGGTAGACAAAGGGGAGTGCCTTCGGCCCATAACCCGGACAATTAGTGAGTGAAGTGATAGGACACAGTGTATAAGTGTAATTAACGAACAATGCCCGTTAACGAAGAAGAACAAATCATGAGGAGGAGAAGCAGTTTGACTCCTCGTTCTCCGACGGGTAGTCAACAAAGCTTCGTCTTCCCAATAAACATCGATACAGACGATACTCCCAGAAGACCCGAATCAAACCAACCCCAGAGTGCGACAACTCATTCGAAAAAGAAAAAAAGTGTGGACGATAGCCCTAAACAAGACTCTAACGAAAAAGAGGAAGAAAGCTTAATGGAAAAGATCCAAAGCACTTACCTCGACATAATGAATTATATAGATATATCTCTCGATGTTCTAAAGACAGGAAAATCACATCGAAAGAAAAAATAACAAACATCACTTTCAGAATGGCTAAATCGATATGCTAAATAAACAGAATATTAAGTACCAAAAAGAATTGGAACAATATAAAAATCAAACATTAACTAATACGCAAATACCGTCTGCATCTTACGCAGACGTAACAAAGACATCAACGATAAACTTGGGACCAAAACAAGACACGATAGGAAGAGTGACCAAATCAGGTAATCACACTTTTTTTATCACCTCAAAGACAAGAGAAGACGCAAAAAAGTGCAAGATACGTTTACGAGAATAATCAAACCAGCAGTAGACAAAGTAAAAATCAGATATATGAGAACCACAAATAAAGTACTCATTGTGGAAACAGAAACGTCACAAGACATAGATAAACTTAGCAACCACGTAGAACTTACACAAGCACTAAGATGCGAACACCCAAAGAAAAGGCAACCGTTAATCATCATTTATGATGTACCCTCAAACTTGACAGAACAAAACTTAGTCGATCTTGTATACAAACAAAACATAGAGGAGCTTATGACGCTAGAAACATTTAAAAAGAACTTCATACTAAGATTCAAAACAGGTCCAATACGTAAAGCCACCCAACACCATGTTGTAGAAGTTACGCCACAAATGCGGAAACGACTATTAACACAAGGTAGAATTTATCTAGGTTTCAGATCTCTCATAGTAAAACATTATATAGTAGTACCGAAATGCATTAGGTGTCAGTATTTGGGACACGTCTCAAAGCACTGCACCAAAGAAAAAGAAACGTGCGGACACTGTGGCACTGAGACCGAAAAGGACTCTAACCACAGGAAACAGAACTGCCCAAAATCAAACACTCCAAGGGTATGCATTCCATGCCTAAGACGGTACAAGAAATGTACTGGCGACTCAAAGACCTGCGCAACATATTAAACGATGCTGGAACGACTAATACAAAAAACAGACTATGGATCCAGTTAAAATACCAGAACACCAAACAAGCAAAATATTAACAATTGTAACACCCAGAAAAAAACCACCATCACAAATAAAAAGAGACAGACTCAGGGCTGAAAAGCATCGACAAAATATACAAAATAGTCAAAGCAAAGGGGAAAGTACACAGACCGACCCATTAAATATTCCGGAAACAGTACAGGAACTAATAACCCTTACAGAATTTAGTAAAAACAAAAAATCTTTAATGAAACGGATAAAACAACTAAATATACTAAAGCGAACCAAATCAAAGCCTATACTAGCTACAGTACAAGCACGGGATTGCTCAGAGAGCTCAACGCTTGAAGAAGATATAGAACAACTAGAAATTTCGGAAATTTTCGAAAATAATGACCCACAAGACGATGGAAACGAGAAACAAGGTGAAAGTGACTGTAACTTCCCAGCACTAGATATTATATATAAACAGCTAGAAAATGCGATGCAAAGATTCGCTCTGGAGAAACCCGTCCTCCTCACCACAGCGTTAAGACACCTAATTAGAACAAATCATCACAAAGGGAATAGGATCACATTCCCTACAAAAAGACATTTAATACCGACAGAACCAGAAGCCTTTTACATCATTATCTTAGGTATATTCAAAAGACGCGAAGAATCCTTCGACATAAACGCGATATACAAGCAATTTGTAACGGCACACGGGAAAATAACATACGACCACCTTAAACCATGGCCACAATCATACTCACATACAAAACATCCTAATGGCTAAAGAACTTAAAATTATTTAGCTAAATGCTAACAACAACAAAACAGTCACATACGAACTAAGAAAGGTGGCAGAAGATATGGACATACATATTGTAGCCATTCAAAAACCATATCTTTATAAACGTCAATTGCGCGGTATGCCGGTGGGAGCAAGAATAGTAATGGCTGAACAACAAGCCAAAGCAGCACTTATAATATTAAACAAAAGTCTAACCATTACAGTAATACACAAGCATACAAGCACACATTGTGCTTGCATACAGGTGAGGGTCCGGAAACGTTGGCACCTGGATTATGGCTAGCCTATATTTCTAGTATGCCGATGCTATCGACCCCCACCTGAACATTATACAAAACATTAAACTAGAATATGACAACATACCTACGCTACTCCTAATGGATGCCAATGCAAAATCCTTACTATGGCATAGCAATCAAACGGATAGAAAAGGAGAAAAATTTGAAGAGCTAGTTAACGAACTACAGCTAGAAGTGCTTAATGAGCCTAATAACCCCGCAACTTATAGTCATGCGGGCGCAGAAACCAACATAGACATCACACTAATAAATAAAAAAGCTTGGGGACGAATGACCGAATGGAAAGTACATGAACATCTAACCTTAAATGATCACAACATAATAACATGTAAAATAATAAACTCTAATGAAATTCAACAAACACCCAACATGGAGATGCAAACCAAATATAACTTGAGGAAAGCCAATTGGGCAAAGCTAATACAAAATTTCCAACCAAATAATAATATACAACCAGAGGACACAGTACACTCACAAGCTGCCAAACTGACCAAAAACATACAACAAGCCATGAAAGAAGAAATACCGGTAATTGAAAAACCTGACAAACTCAAAAAATTTAACTGGTCAAATGAACTCCAACAACTAAAAAGTACCACACGCAGGCTTAGAAAATATTATCAAAGGTCAGTTGATGGGAACGAAAGAGAATTTAATCTTAGCAGGTATAGAGAAGCCAAAGCAACATATAAAACCAAGTTAAAAGATGAAAAACAGCTAACCTTAAAACAGTTTGTTGAAAAATATCTACAATTCGATATGTGGGGCTTACCATATAAAATAGCAACGAAAAAAATAGGACCTCCACCCACTTACTCAACACTTGTAAAAAACCAAAACATTAATACCACTAATTAGAAGACACCATCGAAACTATGCTTGATGAGCTTCTAGCAGACGACAATCTGGAAGAAGATACTTCACATCAAGCACAAATAAGAACTTTAATAGGCACAGATTACGCAACCCCCTACATAACAAAAGAATTCACAGAAGAGGAAGTGAAGATCACGATACTGCAAGGTAAAAGGAAGCGAGCACCAGGTCCAGATGGAATTAAAGCGGAAATCCTTAAGGCCCTAATAGAACCTCTAACCAAACCGCTAACGATGTTATACAACAAATGCTTACGACAGGGCAAATTTCCAAATCCCTGGAAAAAGGGCAACCTTGTAATCCTGCAAAAAGCGAAAAAAGATGCAACGAAAGCGGACTTCTACAGGCCTATATGCCTTTTAAACACCATAGGCAAAGCATATAAAAGGCTTATAGTAAAGAAACTGAAAGAACACAGGGAGGAAACTGGAGAAAATCCAAATCAATTCGGGTTCAGGAAAGGCAAATCGACAGAAGATGCAATAAATAACATCACAAACGCGATAAAAACAGCTACGGGTAAATATGTAATTGCAATCTTCGTAGACTTTAAAGGGGCATTCAACAACCTATAGTGACCGGCGTTATACAAACGCCTACAAAATATTCAATGCCCAAAACCGCTGTACAAAACAATAAGGAATTACTTCCAAGACAGATACATCAAAGTACAGAGAGAAAACGAGGCTATTTCTAAAAGAATTACCAAAGGATGTCCACAAGACTCGATCTGCGGTCCGACCCTTTGGGACATGGTGGTCGATGAAGTGCTGGAGTCCCTCTGCGGGGCACCGGAGATATGGTCCATAGCTGCATACGCGGACAATATTGCCGTTGTCGTGCAGGGAGAAACATTAATTCAATTGCAAACTAAATCCAATAAAGCACTAGAAATACTAAACAACTGGAGCAATAACAATAAGTTGAAAATTTCCACAACCAAAACCACGTACACCATTTTTAAAGGACAATTGAAAACCGGACCAAGAATACATATACAAGATACGCTAGCTAAAAGAACATCTGAAAACAAATACTTAGGAATACCCTTAGATGAGAAATTAAACTTTTAGAAACACATCGAAGAACAAATGTGATAAAGGAACTACAACTATGCATACAAAAGCCAACATTGCTCAGAGGGACTATAGGCTCCCCCTGCGGCATATACAAATCTACATGAATACAATCCTAAACGCAATAACCACATACGCAGCAAGCATATGGGTTTACAGAATAAAATTAATACGACCAAAAACAAAATTAAATCAAACTCAAAGGAAGATCCTAATTGGATTAACAGGCGCATACAGAACTACGCCACAGGACGCCCTACTGGTAATCCTGGGTATAGTTTCTCTAGATCTCCAAGTTATGTACAGTGCAGTCAGCTACTGGCTACGTACCAACAACCAAACCGAAATTCATAATCTATTCGGACAAATATTCAACAACAAGAAGGAATTACGCACAAGAATCGTTGCACTATGGCAAGAACGCCGGGGCACCTCCGAGACGGGAAGAAGAACATTTAAATTTCTACCAAACATAACGGAGAGAATAGAACTAAACCACATCTAACCAACCAATGGACTAAAACACTTTTTAACAAGGCATGGCCCATACGATACGTATAAAGCCAAATTTAAAATCAAGGACGGAAACATGTGCGAATGCGGACACATAGAGGACAAAGAGCACATACTACTAGAATGTCCCCTGTACGTCGAAGACGCAGGGGAATTTAGGCAAAAACTAGAAGGTAAAAATGTATACAATATACTACGAAATAAAGAAGACTGCACAGCTCTGAATCTCCTAGCACAGAACATCTCTGTAGTAGAAAAAAATAGATTCATTGCCTCTTTGAGGAACAACTAACCGTAACTATCGACAAACACCGCTATTTAGCACAAAAGGTTTCGAAACATACTCCTGGAATACCAGAAATATTCCTTGCTGCCAAGAGTAACCAAACAAGAAAACAACCTAAAAAGAGTAAAAGATAGCTTACTAAGTAACTAGGTGGCGGGTAAAAATAGTTAAGAAAAATAGTTTAAGTAATAGAAAGTAAGTTAGAAGATTAAGAACATAGATGTAAGAGAGTAAAGCAAACAAATAAGATTGTCACATGAAAGGAAGAGGCGCATATAATAAATCAAGCGAAAGAAGGAGCGGCGTTCGACGACCGCAAGGAAATATACTACACAATCCTAACACAATCACCAACTCACCCACAAACCACACACATAAACACTCACATCCAACACAAACATAAACAAACATAACACAAACACGACCTCTCGGCGCGCAAACGGACTTGTCCAGGACCTGGGGCGTTGTTTTCCGGTTTCCGGCTGCTCATGGCCGGGACACGCCTCAGAAACGGAAACTGCGCCTAGTACTCCGATTTCCAGCTGCCGATGGTCGGAGTTCCTGGGCGCAGGTGGGGAAAGGGTTAAGTTAAGTTAGGGTTAAAGAGTAAGCATAAATTGGGGTAGTGTAGTAACTTAAGTTAAGCCCTGTGTCATGTATCCTGGTATCCGGCAGCGACGGCCTGGGACATGTTGACAGCTAGTTTTAGGTTTCAACCAGGAAAACCGATTTCCGGCTGCCGATGGTCGGGGACCCTGGAAGAAACACTTAGGTTAGTCGACGTAAATTAGTTAGACTAAGTTAGGTTAGGAATGTAAGGCACCAAATGCCGACATCTTTTATGTTAGGTTTAAGTTAAATTGCGCATACATATACATGCAAATTATGTCGTTGTTCGACTCTTAATACAATCGTTTTAATTTAAAATAAGGTGTGTATGCAAAAACATGTTACGACTGGTATGTGGTGTTTTTTTTTATGGTCGCAGATGATAATTTTTTTTGTATTAAATATCATATAATGTTTAAAAAGAACCACACAAACGTTTAATGTTTTATTTATAAAAAATTACATTCGTTAATTGTTTTTATCCTTTTTGTGGAGTAGCGGTAGCAGATTCTTATTTATTCAATTTACTTGCTTTAACGTTATCATCGCCGCTAGAGTCCTATTAATTTTAAAAAGATTTTTTAGTACCAAATATTATATATTATTTTCACTTACCGTATTTTCTAATTACATGTCAATGAGATAATATTTTCGTGAAGTTTGATTGATTTACAGCAGAAACAAAAAACTTTTTTACACAGCTGACAATACTGTGTGCCGTACATTTCAATATAATACCAGTAAAACATCTACAACGCAGCTGAAAGCTGAATGTATTCTCGGTTTTTCTAATTATGGTTTGAATATATATATATATATATATATATATATATATATATATATATATATATATATATACATATATGTATAAATGGTTTTGGGGACAAAAGCGACGCACAGGCTAGCCGATATATAAACCCGGACTTTAAACAGTTTAGCTCTCTTAGAGTTTTAATGATTCGATGCTTTTAAAAGTGCTTTTAGATTTACGATTTTGATTTAATACTTTAAACAGTTTGCTCTTATATTTTGGTGATTATTGAACACTTTAAAACAGTTTGCTCTTTACGTGCTACGATGAAAGTTAGTTAGTGCATTTAGAAAAGAAGATACAAGGTAATAAAGTCTAGTTATATTGGCGAGTATACCAACTATCGAAATTGTAACGATAAATGAATAAACAAAAGTAGGCAGTTTTGGCGTATAGCGTGAAAGAAGTATGAATTTCTTTGCTATTTCCGGGGGTGTTAATAATTAAATGATTCGTAAACGTGACTGGATCCACAAAACAAGATTCAGATATACACAGATGAGTTCCGGAAAAGCCCTGAAACAACTTTAGATGAATGGTGGTGTAGAAAATTTTTAAAGGCGACCAGTAATCCGAGGACCTAAACATAACCCAGTTGGAATGGTGTGATTAACAAAGGACGATGTACATTGGAGACACGAGTGCATTAACCTTCAGGTAACTTATGCTTTGTTGTTCGATTTTTGATGTTTTGGTGTGTGTTGAATAACTTTATAATTTATTTACTTAAAATGGACAGTAGTGAATTTGTACTAACAACAAATTTTTAATTTTAAGGTGAAATTTTCTTGTTTAAGTAGAAAGGAATATTTAGTATTTATGTTCTTGATGAAAATTTGGGTATGTCTTTGAGCTCAATTAGACGAACCTGGTTAATTAACGTAAAGGGGTGGAAGATGCTCCCTTTTATTCAGACTCAGGTCTGCAAATATTGTTATATTAATTAGTAGGCATCCTACAAGGACTTTAAGTCTGGATGCAAATTAAAATGATAACAAATTTAATCTTGAAATTTTCTGATACTGAAATTTATGCTGAATTTTACTTTTGAAATTTTAATGTATTATGAATATTGATGTAAATAGAGTTAACGTTGATGTTTGTGGTAGGAATGTGTTTGTTTTTTTTTATGAATGAGAGTTTTAACTAGGTAAGCAGCCGAGGTGGAAAGAGTAAAGAGGCGAATATCAGAAGAGAATCACAGCAAATCGTAGCGCCCAAAAGCGAGGCTCGAGTTCCAAAGAAAATTTTGTGATTTTATTCCAGGAAACTGGCGAGGCTTTTTGTACATGTCACAGCATTTTATGACGCCCAATCTGTGGGGCTCGATTTGAAAACCTTAGTTTAAGATTAATGGTGAGGTTTCACAGCAATATATATATATATATATATATATATATATATATATATATCAGCAAACGATATATATATATATATATATATATATCAGCAAACGAAAATCGTGTTGGTCTGTGCTATCATTTGTATAAGTCTAAAACTTTTTCTTTTCCAACGTACGATCTTCTTTCATATAAATTTAATACCTATATTTATTCTACACACGAAATTAAGTAAACAAATAAGTAGAAATTGTAGAAAAATACATTCATTTTCCAACCAGTTTTTGACCTTCAATTTTACACAACTTTATCACTAACATTTTTAATGTTAGAATAAGGTTTATTATTAAGTGATAAACTTTTCCAGGAGGTTATCATTAATAAAATATTATTTAGCAAACATTATTAATTTTTATTGTGACAATCCTATGTAAATTGAGTTCCTTATAACTAAATGATTAATTAAGAGTGAATGTGTTTTATTTATTCCAGAAGTGCACAAGTATCTCGATTTTGTGTTGTTTGGTATGTAATTTATGTATTATCTGATATTTTTATAAATATAAAAGTGATATAGACGGTATCTAAATGATCCTCAAATAGAATATAACCATTAAATCAATAGCTATATTTTAAGAAATAAAGTGTCACATGTTTGGTTTCATGAAAGACTTGACAAATACTTTTGGTCGTACCAATTTTATTTCTAACATTCTATTTGCTTAAGCTTAACTTTTATGTGGCTGAAGGTGGTACCCGGGTACTTCTAGTGCATCAAATGTGAGATATTTTATTTTTGGTAAATCGAATCATTGTGGGCTTCTAGGACATCTTCAAGTAGGTCATTATACACACATTTCAAATTTTTTAGATATGGTGGATGTATGGGGGTTGCATTTTTTTTACCATGAAGAAATTTTACATCCTTCAGGCGGATGGTGGTACCTGGGTACCACATGTATTTTATACAGGAAAACAATGGAAAGTGTTTGTAGTAATTTATTATATTGTTATTAGTATTATGTTTTAATGTTATTTACATGTTATAAAATATAATGAAAAAATTATAGATGATTATTTATCCTGACACTGAAGACATTTAACCTTGCATCTGTGTGCTGAAGGCACACCGGATGTTTACAAACGCTACATGCTTTCCGAGTTTTCTTTTATTTTCTCTTCGCTGTGATAGCACATTTTACATATTCCTTTTACTGCGATGCGTCCAGAAGAATCCCGCTGATTTATAGAATTAGGATTATGTGAAACTTCCAGACAAATTCCTAAAATGCTTTCAATCGCGCTTTTAGTAAACCGATTTCGCAATATTATGGCGTTTTCACCTCTTTGAGTTACGGCAGATAAACACAAATCACGAGCTAGGTCTTTTAGAAAATTTCGCCTCTTATTTGTACTATTATAGATTTGAGGATTGTTGTTCGTATATATGACGAAGGCACCCAGAGCTGCTACATCCAGCATGTTGTAAAAAAAGGCCAAGGGCCAGCGACTTGTTCGCCTCTTGGTTGTATAACTACCCAGCATTTCATCCATAACGTCAACGCCTGACTTAGTATAGTTATAAAAAGAAATAATTTCAGGTTTTTTCTTCAAGGTGTCATCCACTGCATTCGTAGGGTGCATTGTAGATAATAAAACTACTGCTTTATTTACTTTTGGCACATACGAACACAGCATAACATCTTTCTGGAATGCAAAAGTAGTAGAATAGAGATCTCTCTCTTTGCTAGCTAGAAGGACCTTAGGAATGAAGGGTTTGTTTTTCCTAAGGGTACCAACCAAAGTGAGACCAATCGATTTTAGCATGCAAGCAAGGGGAATTGATGTGAAAAAATTGTCGGTGGTAATATTACGGCCCGAATTTTTGTAAAGTTGACATAAATGCATAACTGTTTTTTCACCGATGTTCACTTCTCGCCCATTGCCAGCTAATTTTCCAGTGTAAATTGATCCTTGGCATGGATAAAACGTTTTGGCATCACATACCCAGAATACCTTAAATCCATACTTAGCCGGTTTGGAAGGCATGTACTGAGTAAACCTTGTTCGTCCACGATAAGGAAAAAGTTGCTCATCAACAGTTAGGTGTTCATAAGGCGAATAACATTTCAGCAGATTTTGGTTTAGCATAAACCAAATGTCGCTTATTGCCGCAGCTTTATCCGTTTGTAATCTATCCGGTCTTGTTATGGAGTTATCAAATCTGATGAAACGTAGAATCTGTTTGAAGCGAGCTCTACTCATTGCTGCTTTGTATAACGGTAAGGCGTCTGATTTCCACAATTCATCAATATGTTCAGTATTTGATTTATGAACGCCTGCCATTAGTAGAATCCCCAAAAAAGCATCCAGCTCCTGAACCGTAATATCTTTCCAGACTCGTGGTACCCGAGGCGAGTTTTTGTTGAAATCATAATAAACTTTTTTAGCTTTTCGATTAGACTGCTTTATGATAATCGATTTCATTTCAGATGTCACTAATGCACAGAACGTATCTTTACGTGAATGTAAAGCGGTTATTTTAGTTGGACCACCTAAAATGAATCAAGAGATTAGAATGGGGCAGAATAGGTATAAGTTTTTACCTCGTTTTCGAATAATATTATACAACCGCGTTTGCGTTGAACGTAGTGGGTTCTTGTTCCAGATGGTCTCATCTTTAGCACGATAAACGTTATCTGTTGGTGGTGTTGTAGTTTCTTCCTCTGGCTCCACAACCAATTCCTGTTCCTCGTCACTGTCGACTGCTACTGATATTTCGATGGGGACCCTCTCTCCAGCGCGAACATCATCGACATCTGAGTCTTCGTCGCTTACTGCTGGTACATACTCATCTTAGTCATCATCTTCATACTGATCACTAAATTCTTTGTCGGACATTACATACAAACCTTCGAGGTGCTCATCTGTTATTCTATATGCATATAAACAACAATCAATAATAATTACAAAAGTTGTGATTTGTATTCTTGGATATCTACATAAACAAAAATATACTAAGCCAACTTACTTGTCAAATTGAAGATATCCTGTTGAATTATATGGCAGGTCAGCAGCAGGGGCTCTACTTCTAGAAGGTCGACTAACAGAAACAGCATTGCTACCAGGAGTTCTATTTCTAGATCTATTACCAGAGGCTGCATTGCTACCAGAACTATATTCACCGCCTTCAGAAGTACTTGGAATATTATGCTGAATTCTACGCATTGTTATAACACTGCTAAACAGTATACCGCACTACATAAAATCACAATTCAGACTAAACATACGCTTCTCCTATCGCAGGAATGAATGTAAAGCGTATCTTAGTTGACGCGATTATAATAGCACACCAAACATCCTGTAAAATATACTGTGGTACCCGGGTAACACCTGTAGCCATGTATGTAAAGTTATTTTTGCAGCCTTATAAGGGTTAAGCAATGACTAGCAAACGTAGTATGCTTGTAGACTCCTAGGTTTAGCAAAAATCTGACGACGAACTTCCAAGTAAAATAAATACAAAGTTTCATAATCATGGAACTTAAATGTCTTGAATAGTACGCTTGGAAAGCAGGCATCAGTTCCTGTACAGTGATCTATAATTCAAAGTTTTGGTCATCAGAATTTACGGTATCATTGTTAAAGCATTGGTTGCAGCTTCTCATTTTTAGACGATTCATTAAATTGTATTGGCCTATATTCAACTAAGTTTGTAAAGAAGGATCCAATGCCTAATCGGAGGTGATACGAGGGACACTATTTATGTATTAAAAACTGGCAAGGCTGGTATTGCGAGGTGAAATCTGAAATTGCCATCGTAAAGTTTGACATTTTTGAGGTTATAGGTACTCAGAACGTTTTGACGTGCGAGCACTATTTGTGTTTTTCAGTGTTTAAAGTTTTATCTCGGCCAAAATATAGAATTAACTCGCAAAAATTTTCGAGCTATGATTTATTATGACCTTCGACGTGCTCTAACTCAAGAACAATGCATTAATCAACTGAATTCAACTTTTGGCGATAAAGCGCCATTCACAGCCACTGTATATCGCTGGTCCACTGAATTCAAACGTAGACGTAGTTCGCTCACGGACAAAGTAAAAGAAGGTCGTCCAAAATCGGACGCTGTGCCTGAAAATATCGACGCTGTGCGAAAACTAATTTAAGAAGATCGTTATGTGACATATCAAGAAATCGATAGATGTTTAGGCATTAGTATGACCAGCATACATAAGATTTAGCACAAACATTTGTGTGTTCGGAAGCTGTGTGCGCGTTGGATTCCACATTTGTTGACAGATGCTCAAAAAAATGATCGTGTCGATTGGTGCCGTAAAATGATTACAAAATACAACTGTGGTGCATCCAAAGCGGTATGCAACATCGTCATAGGTGACGAGTCATGGATTTATGCGTATGAGCCAGAAAGAAAAGGCCAGTCGGCAATTTGGGTGTTTCAATGTAAAGCAAAACCAACAAAAGCTGTTCGTTCTCGAAGCGCTAAGAAGCAAATGGTGGCTTTTATCTTCACGAAAACCAGTCTTATGGCAACTGTAGCTCTCGAAAACAAAAGACCGTTAATCCAGCATGTTATATGACCATTTGTTTGCCTGAAGTTTTCGGTAAATTGCGAGAAACCAACCCAAAACGACAAATCATTTTGCATCATGACAATGCGAGCTCACACACATCACATGCAACAAACGAGTATTTGGACACACCAAAGATCGAATTTGATGGGTTATCCGCCTTACAGCCTCGACTTGGCATCCAATGATTTCTTCTTGTTTCCAGTAATTAAAGATAAACTGCATGGACAAGATTCTCATCTCCCGAAGAAGCGGTTTGGGCCTTCAAAATGTATGTTTTAAAGCTACCTTCTTCTAACTGGACAAAGTGCTTTGAAAGGTGGTTCAATCGTATGCAAAAGTGTATAGATTCTAAAGGCGATTATTTTGAAAAGCAATAAAAGTATTCTTCATCAATTCATTTGTTTATTCTTTCTATATTCAATACATAAATAGTGTCCCTCGTATAGTGAATAATCCTTTCAAATCTTTATCTGAAACCAGAAAGAAAATTGTTAAGCGTTGACAAATAAGTAAGTAGATATTCATCTCCTGTTTAAACTTTCAAAGGATTTAGAATCAAGTATATTCTCTTGTCAGCACGTTTTGTCTGTATTGAACAAGTTTCTCAACGTACGTATAAATACTTTTATAGGGATTCAATGTAATTGATCACTTGGGTTGCAAACCGACTTTGTTACATTTGGTAAATAAGGTAATCATATAAGCTATGTATTCTTTTGATTAATTGTATTTTATCAATGTCCTCACTTTACAGGAATTTCAACACCGAATCAAAGGGTGCGTAAAACCATTATTCCAAATAAATATATATATATATAATTATATATATATATATATATATATATATATATATATATATAGATCTGTTGGTTTCTTGGGATGCAATCGTTCGTAAAATTAAAACTATAATTTCAAATTGTAACGTTTATTCTGACGTTTCGGCATGAATATTTATGCCTTAATCATAGACTAATATTGATGAATTTAGTTTTGTAAGGTTAAAAACAGCATAGCTAATCTACTTACATAATTACCATGACTTAAAGAACTTCTACATTTAAAAACTAATACCTAAATTACAGTTATGATTTTGGAAACAATAACAAGTATTTACAAAAGCTAACTATGTTATAGCCTTTCAATTATATTAAGGGATTTTTTTATCAGGTTTTTACTCCTATGTGACGAGCTGTAAGGCACAAGGATGTTTGACGAGGATTTCCAGTAAGTGTAAAGAGCCCACGACAAGTTTCGGTGGAAAACGGCTCGTAGATATAGATATAGATATAGATATAGATATAGATATAGATATAAAATATATATATATAAAAATATAGATATAAAATTTTTAAGGTGTTAGAATCTTCTTTGGGAATATGTTCGTCCATTAATTAATAAAACGCTCATTTATAAATTTGTCGACGTTTCGGTAAATTTATTTCCTTAGTCATGACCTATAAGTGATAGGCTGTAATACAAATGTACAAAATAGATGTTACTTACAATCTATGTGAGCTCTGAGTAATTCGAAAATCATCAATAGAATAAAAGCAGTTACTTTTAAAACATGAAACAAATTTTAAAAATAACAGTCATAAAAATAAAATTAGTTTAAAACTTAGAAACTATAACATATAAGAACGGTCACTAATTCAAACAAGATTCTCACAATATAGTGTTGTTGGTTTGCCTGTTAATACTGATTAGTTATCGCAATTGAGAATTGATATTTTATATGAATTACATTTTAACGATATACATGGTGAGTGTGAATTATGACTTTGCTGTCTTTATGCGCCTACTTAATTTATATAGTAATGAATAAACTGTATTTAAATTATCAATATCGGATTTGAAATTTATTGCAGAATTGTTGTTTTTAATATGAAAAGATTCCAAAAATAATCGTTTTTTGTAATTGTTTTCTATTTCTAAAATTTGTATATCGTCAAAATTAGCGTTATGTGTTTCTTTATTTAGATGAATTGCAAGAGCACAAGATTTTTTATTTATTTTATTATCGCTTTTATGCTGGCTTATACGATTGCGTAACCATTGTTTAGTTTCCCCGATATAGCATTGATTGCATTCACAAGTAATTTTATACACTACATTACTTAATAATTTTTTGTTTGTAGGATCTTTTAGCGGAGTGAAGAGGTTTCTTAGGGTTCTGTTATAATTTACCGCAATCTTCATATCCGGTGTATTCAATAGTTTTATTAAGCTCGGAGTTAAGTTTCTTATATAGGGGAGGCTTTTATGCAAGGTTGTGGTAGCTCTCTTATCAATTTTACTTCCGGTAGCGGTATTAAATATTATTTTTGTAGTAGGGTTCTAGGATAACCGTTATTTATTAATGTGTTTTTAAGTTTGTTAGATTTTGTTTAAGAAATTGTGGGTGACATATTTTAATAATTCTATTTTTAGAGTTAGAACGGTGTTAAGTTTATGTTTAATTGTGTGGTCCGAGTAAAATTAACATACCTTCCGGAGTCAGTGGGTTTTTATATATATCTAGCATTAGTTGGTTATTATTGTCTCTTGTTATTTTTATATCAAGAAAAGGAATACTATTGTTTTTCAACTTCGATTGTGAATTTTAGATTAGGATTAAAATTATTGAATGCGTTTAACGTTTCCGTTACAGAGTTACTTGGTATCGAGCAAAGAATGTCATCCACGAATTTAAGTATGAAGGGCATCTGAAATGAAAGTGACGGAAGGGTTGTTTCTATTAAGTGATCGAGTATAATCTGGGCGATAATCGGTGATAAAGGTGAACCCATTGGAGTTCCAGATGTTTGTAAGTAAAATTGATTTTGAAACGAGAAATAGGTGTTATTGAAAATTAAATTTATTGTAGCGATGAACAGTTGACAAGAAAAATTGCAGTGAGGTTGAATTTCGTCCCACTTTTCTTCTAATAGTTTTATAACTAGCGGTAATGGGATGTTTGTGAATAGTGATTCGGCATCCAGCGAGACCAAGATAAAATCTTTAGGTAATTGAAATTCTTTGAGCTTCTCCACCACATTAAAAGTTCCGGGAAAATATTATGGATTACCCAAAATCCACAAGCAAGTTCTCTCGTTAAGGCCGATTATATCATCTGTCAATACACCCACCTATAATATTGCTAAATACATGACCGAAATATTAACAAAAGCATTCCCGTTAAGCGAAAGTTACAGTATTAAAGACACTTTTAATGTGGTGGAGAAGCTCAAAGAATTTCAATTACCTAAAGATTTTATCTTGGTCTCGCTGGATGCCGAATCACTATTCACAAACATCCCATTACCGCTAGTTATAAAACTATTAGAAGAAAAGTGGGACGAAATTCAACCTCACTGCAATTTTTCTTGTCAACTGTTCATCGCTACAATAAATTTAATTTTCAATAACACCTATTTCTCGTTTCAAAATCAATTTTACTTACAAACATCTGGAACTCCAATGGGTTCACCTTTATCACCGATTATCGCCCAGATTATACTCGATCACTTAATAGAAACAACCTTCCGTCACTTTCATTTCAGATGCCCTTCATACTTAAATTCGTGGATGACATTCTTTGCTCGATACCAAGTAACTCTGTAACGGAAACGTTAAACGCATTCAATAATTTTAATCCTAATCTAAAATTCACAATCGAAGTTGAAAAAAACAATAGTATTCCTTTTCTTGACATAAAAATAACAAGAGACAATAATAACCAACTAATGCTAGATATATATAAAAAACCCACTGACTCCGGAAGGTATGTTAATTTTTACTCGGACCAAACAATTAAACATAAACTTAACACCGTTCTAACTCTAAAAAATAGAATTATTAAAATATGTCACCCACAATTTCTTAAACAAAATCTAACAAACTTAAAAAACACATTAATAAATAACGGTCATCCTAGAACCCTACTACAAAAAATAATATTTAATACCGCTACCGGAAGTAAAATTGATAAGAGAGCTACCACAACCTTGCATAAAAGCCTCCCTATATAAGAAACTTAACTCGAGCTTAATAAAACTATTGAATACACCGGATATGAAGATTACGGTAAATTATAACAGAACCCTAAGAAACCTCTTCACTCCGCTAAAAGATCCTACAAACAAAAATTATTAAGTAATGTAGTGTATAAAATTACTTGTGAATGCAATCAATGCTATATCGGGGAAACTAAACAATGATTACGCAATCGTATAAGCCAGCATAAAAGCGATAATAAAATAAATAAAAATCTTGTGCTCTTGCAATTCATCTAAATAAAGAAACACATAACGCTAATTTTGACGATATACAAATTTTAGAAATAGAAAACAATTACAAAAACGATTATTTTTGGAATCTTTTCATATTAAAACAACAATTCTGCAATAAATTTCAAATCCGATATTGATAATTTAAATACAGTTTATTCATTACTATATAAATTAAGTAGGCGCATAAAGACAGCAAAGTCATAATTCACACTCACCATGTATATCGTTAAAATGTAATTCATATAAAATATCAATTCTCAATTGCGATAACTAATCAGTATTAACAGGCAAACCAACAACACTATATTGTGAGAATCTTGTTTGAATTAGTGACCGTTCTTATATGTTATAGTTTCTAAGTTTTAAACTAATTTTATTTTTATGACTGTTATTTTTAAAATTTGTTTCATGTTTTAAAAGTAACTGCTTTTATTCTATTGATGATTTTTCGAATTACTCAGAGCTCACATAGATTGTAAGTAACATCTATTTTGTACATTTGTATTACAGCCTATCACTTATAGGTCATGACTAAGGAAATAAATTTACCGAAACGTCGACAAATTTATAAATGAGCGTTTTATTAATTAATGGACGAACATATTCCCAAAGAAGATTCTAACACCTTAAAAATTTTATATTATATATATATATATATATATATATATATATATATCCATTCTGAACGGACCTGCACCTTGACGACGTTCTAAAATAGTAGAACAGGTTGAATGACTCGCGCGTTCTAATGAGCTAAAGAACCGAACTATAGGTTTAACCAAATTAGTGGGGTCTTTAGCGAGGAACCAGACTGAGACAAGTTCCTGAAAGAGGGCAGCAGCTTTTTCGGTACTTAGAGTGGCAGAGACCATAAGAGTCGGTATGACATTCTAAGACAAATTACTGCGATGTGGAAGACAACGGGAAACCACCACATTACCTCCAAAGTACATGGCGTACCCAAATTGTTAAATATCCTCTGCATCCTCTGGGGTAAAAAATTCCGGAGGTAAAATAATCCCCCATTCGGATCTCCGGGAGGGGACTGCTTCGAGGGATGTGATCAGAAAGAATAGAAAAAGATCCGTGAACATTCTGCGAGTCGAAGCGTGGAATGTCAGAGGGGTGAAACAAGAAGCTAGAGAACCTGAAACTCGAAATGGATAGGTTAGCACAAGACATAGTAGGAATTAGCGGAATCCGCTGGCCAGAGGCGGGGCATTTTTGGAGTGGAGACTTCAAGGTAATTCATACACGATCAGAGGAAGAAAATTCGGGTGTGGGGATAGTTATGCAAAAAAAGATAGGACAACGTGTAGAAGACCACCTACAAAAAAACGAAAGAGTACTCATGGTTGGATTTGAATCTAAACCAGTAAATACAGTACTAATTCAAGTATACATGCCCACTTCTAGCTACAGTGAGGAAGAGATAGAGGCGATCGACAAAGATATCGAAGACATACTATGATACGTAAAAGGATATAAGAATTTAATAATTACGGAGGATTTTAATGCAGTGATAGGTGAGGGTAGGGAAGGAGCGATAGTAGGTTTATTTGGTTTAAGCACGAGAAGTGACAGGGGAAATACGCTGGTAGAATTTTGCGACAAGTACAACTTAACCATCACAAATACATTATCTCAACATCATGCTAGAAGACGATACACGTGGAAGATGCCAGGAGATATAGGAAGGTATCAAATAGATTACATTATTGTTAGACAACGGTATAGAAATCAAGTAAATGACTGTAGAAGCTGCTCGGAAGCAGATATAAACACTGACCACAACATCGTAAATATAAAGACCGCACTTAAATTTAAAAATCTGAAAAAGAGGAACGGACTTTGAGAAGCTAAAAGATAAAGATATCCACGAAGGATTTGAAAAAAAGTCAAATGAATTGCTGTAAGATATCGGGAAAATTTCTGATACTAAAAAAGTAGAAACAGAATGGAATAACATTAAATCCAGTTTAGACATGGCGGCCAGAGATATTCTGGAGTATTTACAAAAAGAGAATAAGAAACCATGGATAACAAAGGATATCCTAAATTTAATAGAAGAAAGACGAAAATACAAAAATAGATCAGACGAAACTGGAAAACAGAGATACAAAGCCATAAAATGGAAAATTATTCGCAAATGTAGGAAAACTAAAGAACAATGGATTGATGAAAAGTGCAACGAGGTGCAAACTAAGATGGAAATAGGAAACCCACGACGAAGCATACAAATTAATTAGAATGAATTTTAGAGATATAAAACCATATAGTAAAAATATAAGGGATGCAGGAGGAAACGTCATTATAGAAAATGTAGAGAAAGTAGCCAGATGGTAGGAATATATAGGAATTTATATTCAGGAGAGGAATTAACAGCATTAGAACAGGAATCAGACATTGAAGATAATGACCTGGGAAATCCTATACTTAGAGATGAGTTTGAATTAGCATTAATGAGTCTGAAAAATGGTAAAGCCCCGGGTACAGATAAGGTGCAAGCAGAAAGTCTAAAAACCGCTGGATAAGCAGTAACAGAACGTCTCTTCCGACTTGTAAGCTATATGTATGAGACAGGTGAGATACCCAAAGATTTCAAATGTATCATCATAGTAACTATATCAAAAAAAGAGGCGCGGATAGATGTGAACATTTTCAAATAATAAGCTTGACAGCACAAGTATCGAATATATTAACTAGAATTGTACAAAGACTAATGGAAAAACGAGCTGAAGAAATACTGGAAGAAGATCAGTTTGGGTTTAGGCGAAACAGGGGAACATAATGGAGAAAACAATAGAGAAGAGGGAATGCGTATATATGTGTGTATAATATATAATATATAATATATAATATATCGTATGTGTGTGATATATATATATATATATATATATATATATATATATATATATAACTACCAGCCCGATTTGTATTTGTCAATGGCTCTTATTATTTTCATAAGAGTTTGTTTACAGATACATCTTACTTTTTATATATATATATATATATATATATATATATATATATATATATATATTGGCATTCTCTTCATAACTGATTGTCCGGTTGCTATCTCGTTTCCAAATTTTCAGATTTTTTGCAAGTTTACATAAGCATGTTACACGATCTAATCTCGTTTTAATCTTGCCTGAGACGAACTCTTCTTGTTGACATGGCTTCCAATTGTACAGTTGTATATTGTCGCTTCCAATTGCATAATACCATTTTCTTTGGTCAAAGTGGACGCGAATGTTTCCCTTAAAAGTGCATCTGGACAACGTAAAATATCCAGTGTATGATTTCCAAGTTGTTTATTAACATCAAAACTTGTTATCTAACACACAAATTTGTTGTATATCTTAATTCTTGCATTGGTTGCTAGCCATGTTAAACAACCTATTCCCATAGTTTTATCGTTGTCAACTATAATATTGCAGTTTCTTCGTATTCGCACTAGTAGCAAAAGTTATGGTTTGTAGTTAAATAATTACACATCGTGCTAAATATGCCAGCAAAATCTTGGGTTACATCCATGTCAGAAAGATAGTAATAATCTATTTTGAGTCCGTCTAATATATCTGGTAGTTCTTCCAATAAACTTTCCAACTTAACATCTGCTAGTTCCACTTTGTACGAAGCACATATAGGAATTTGGAGTTTTTTATTAATGCTTTCGTTGTCTTCTTTTCCGATAATTTCTTTTACGCCCCAGCCCATCTTGTTAGTGCTTTCCAGAGAAAATGGAAGCTTAGCTTTAACACCATACCTAGCGCAAACAAATCGGCCGAACATTCCTCGTAGATAACTGTTACTATTCTTAAATTTTTATTCTGACATTATACATAACAAAATTTAAAAAATATTCAGTGTCAAGAATGAAACCATTTAAACTTAATTTTAATACAATATTATACACAGAAAACAATCCTTTCTTTGTGTTTGTTTGGAGTGGTTCTAATTTTATCTAATTTTATTTACAGCTTAAAATTGAAATCGATACCCAAGTCCTCTATCTCCTTTTCTAACCAATAGTTTGATACATAGAGACCGTCTAGGTTTTCGAATTGTAAAATGTACCGAAGTTTGTTTATTTATATAAAGTCTTTGATTCCACCGACAACCAGATCCATTCCTTCGTATAATTCTTGCAGTTTGTGACAACCTTATATCGCGGTTCTCTCACTATATCATGCATAAGTATCTTGTTAGCTTGATCGACTTCTTCTTGCCGGTATTAGAGGGAATCCTTATTCTTCCACTCACTGTTGCGTAGTTGCATGTCCACCACTTTTGAGAATATATGACCGTTATAGGTTGTAGGACCCTCGGTTTTAAATGATCCGAAAGGTTCTTTACTAGGCAAAAATACAATGTTTAGCGAAACTCCTTAGCGTGTGGTGTACGCCAAGGTTATGAAACCCGCATTCCTTAGTTCATCTTTGTTATCTGCCATTTTGATAAATACGTTTTAAGGAATTACCTTTAAAAAGTATACGGATTTAGTACCATCCTTTTCCGCAAAGACGCCTGTATAAGTAAAAGGGTCTTTCTTGCTAACCACAAATGCATACAGCTTGTAGAACCCGGATGTATCTAAGTCAGTCCATCGGCACATAAAATAATCTTTTAATTTTTTCTCATTTTCTCTAATAAGATTTTCTTTGTCTAACATATCTTTGTATTGTTCGCGTATTGTCACAGTGTTTTCCATGTAGTCCAACTTTTGCCTTTTTGCATCCAATTCCTCTAATTCCCGTTGCATTTTTCTTCCTCTTACAGCGTATGGTGTGCATAATGGGGCGATTTCCTTTAGCGTAAACGGATAGAGTTTACTGCCAATATTTAGTCGTTGTCGTACAATCTCTGAGCGAATGTTAGGCGTATTTATCAACTCCAATTCCGAAATGATTATTTCTTTTGGAATTGTAGAATACGGATTTGCAGATTGTGTAAAATATGTACTACCTGCTTTAATGTAGCAGTAAGATTTTTATTTTATCTTGGCTGTCTTTCTCCTCTACTATCTCCAAATAATTTACATAGTTAAAGTTAAATCTAAAAGCCGAAAGCACATACTTTATCAATTTTTCTCTTTCACTTGGTTTCTCGGACAACTTAATTTGCAAGCCTGTCAATTTCTTTGTAATGCTATTCCCCCAATACACGTACTGTAGTAGGTTATTATACACTAAACAGCAGCTATTTTGTAGTTTGTCCGATAGCTTACTCCACATTTTGGCAAGTGGTACTGAGTACATTGGCGCCTTTAGGAAGTATAACTTACTATCTTCCAATAAGGTTAAACAGTCTTTTAGGGGATTATACACCTGTACCGCACTGAGATGATTTCTAAGTGTACAGTTGTTTATTGTCGCTTCCAATCGCGTAATACCATGTTCTTTGGCCAAAGTAGACGCGAATGTGTCCCTTAAAAGTGCATCTGGACAAACTAAAAAACTGGAATATGTTTTCCAACTTGCTTATTAACACCAGGACTTGTTATCTGACACACAAATTTGTTGTATATCTTAATTCTTGCATTGGTTGTTAGTCATGCTAAACAATCGATTCCCACAGTTTTATCGTTGTCAACTAGAATGTTGCAGTTGTCTTCGTATTTGCCCTTGAAGCAAAAGTTATGGTTTGTAGTTAATTAATTACACATCTCCATCTTGCTAAATATGCCAGCAAAATCTTGGGTTGCGTCAATGTCATAAAGATAGTAATCATCTTTTTTGAGTCCTTCTAATATATCTGATAGTTCTTCCAATAGAGTTTCCAACTTAGCATCTGCTAATTCCACTTTGTACGGAAGACATATAGGATTTTGAAATTTGTTATTAATGCTTTCAAGGCCTTCTTTTCCGATAATTTCTTTTATTCCCTGACCCATCTTGTTGGTGCTTTCCAGAGACAACGGAAGCTTAGCTTTAACACCATGCCTAGCGGAAACAAATCGATTGAACTTTCCTCGTAGATAGCTGTTAAATGCACCACAAATTTCTTTTTTTAGGATAAACATCCTTTTGTTTGCAGATGTTTGCTCGGCGTCAGAAAGTTGCAAATTTTAACCAACATTATATTGTCACAAAATGGTTCTGTAATTGGTCTGTATAGTCCACCAGTCAGCATCTGTTCGCCTTCAACATAACAAATATTACCAATATCTGTCACCAGATTATTGCTCCACATATTTTCTGCCAAGGTAAGGGATGGCGGAATTTTAAATCTATTTACAGGTTCGGATTCTGCGTAAAATTCTAAACTAATTTGATGTGCCGCATGACTAAAAAATTTATAAGGACGGTCAGAAATCGCTGCTGGTAAAAAAATCTTAAAATGAGGGTAGCTCCCTGGGGGATGACGCTATCTGAAAAATTCCTAGAAATCCAGGAATCTGAGAAAAATCTAATATTAACTGATACCAAACAAGACACATTTATCTCGAAAGATGAGCTAAACAAGATAGAAAGTATGATATTACATTAAATGCGAGTAGTGGTGCGGTGGCGGTATGTTCACTAGAGGGTATGTGTGTAAAACGGTAAGGGGTGGTCGAAGTTTAAATTTGTTTACAGATTCGGATTTTGCGTAAAATTCTAGACTAATTTGATGTATTGCATGGCTAAAAAATTTATAAGGACGGTCAGAAATCGTTACCGGTAAAAATTCTTAAAATGAGGGTAGCTCCCTGGTGGATGATGCTATCTAAAAAACTCCTATAAATTCAAGTAGCTGACAAAAATTTAATATTAATTGACACCAGACAAGGTATATTTATCGCGAAAAATGAAATGGCTAGTCGAAGAAAACTATTTGGTTCAGAATGTTACCGGTAAAAATTATTAAAATGAGGGTAAACATTCCACAAGGAGGTCCACAAGGAGGGAGCAAGAAGAAAATCCCCAGTAAATGTCCGAAGGAGGTTCACTTCCAAAGAATTTACATGTAAATTCCCATAAGCATGTGGATTCGGTGGATTCCATAAGGTGGATTTTCACCTGAACGAACACCATCCTCTACCCGTGTTTAATTTTATAATTGAAACCTGATAAATATATCGCCTATCATTGTAAACAACTTGCCTCCATTCATTGAATCCCATTATTTTCACCAAATATTGAAATAAGTGGGTTGTGATCCGTTTTTAATATATTTTGTTGGCCTAACAGATATTGCTGAAACTTTTTTATTGCGAAATTAATTGCTGGCGCTTCCTTATCGATCCTAGAATAATTTGTTTCAGCGTGGGTGAGCGTTCTCGAAACGGACAGGTCGTTCTGTACCATAGTTGGTTCAGGTGCGTGTAAACTTGCTTTAATTTTATCTTGCGATTTTTTAAACCCGTCTTTATTAATAGTGTGCCTCAAATAACATACTTGTCTAGTTTTATTTTTAACTCCGCATCCACGAGTTTGAGTTGTTGAACAATAAGGTCACGTTTTATGTCGTTTGTGTAAATTGCAATGTTTTCCGAGTTTTGACGGGTTACTAAATATTTTAATATAGAACATACTGTGTGATAAGATGTTCACTATATAAATATAGGCTCACACGTTAAAGTTTGCACGCATTTTCTACAAAAACAACTGTCTTTACTATATGTGAGTATAACAGCATTATACGACCTCGTGCATAATTTATATAGTCCGTATTTACATTGATAACAGTGCGGTTTATCGAACCTGTTTAGGTTATCACTATACCCCCATGCTTGCTTCTAATTTCAATAACATTTTCTTACTATTTCTATAAGTAAAGAATACACTTTTGCACTTCTGATTGCTGAAATTCGTGTACTCAATCTTATCGTATATAAATTTGGTACCGATCATGCCTCAATGAACATTACTATGGTGCACGTGCTTATAATTGCTTGATTTCATATATTGAAGTTTTTCTCCTCGAGCGCAACTATGGATACTAAATTTATTGCTGAATTGTCTGAACTAAGAGTGATGATAAGTGATTTCCAGGCGCAATTAGATTCGCTTGCTGGTGGAGCAACTATACTACCGCTAGCGCGGACAAAACTACAATAGCAAATAAAATCGAGCTACTTATTCCTCGATTTTCCACTTTTTCGGTCCGTGCTTCTAATTTGTTTAGTGAAGTCGATCAGCGGCTGGAAATGATAGAGCAAGCTATTGATGTCAATCATCAATATTCTAGAAGAAACTGCCTTCTCTTACATGGATATCCGGAAAAGCCTGAAAGAGAGAACTGCGTACAGATTGCCTTAAACGTCTGTAAAGAAAATTTACGGCTTGATTTGAATGAGTCAGACATCGAACGAACACTTCGGATAGGGAGTTTAAAACCAGTTCGCTCTGTTTCTGAGGTGGTTAAAGGCGGTACAAGACCTATTATTATTAAGTTTTCTAGCTACAGCCCGTGTAATATAGTATTTAAGGAAAAAAAACTTTTAAAAGGTCGTAGCTGTCATTACTGAGTCGCTGACTAAGAACAGAATGACTGTGTTAAATACTGCACGATCTAAATACAACGCACGTAATGTGTTCATAATTGACGGTCGAATTACTATTCTTAACAACCATAAAAGATTTGCTGTTACTAGTATGAAAGAGCTCCTGGCTTTGCCATCACCATCGTTTGAAGCCTTGGCTCCTCCTCCAGTTAACATACCACCTGGCTCACGTATTGCAACAAGAAATAAGACTAAGTATAAAACACTAACTCAACCTTAATATCATTACTATTGGGTATTTCTTGTTTCTCTTTTTAATATTATTTCTATACCTTATATTATAGTTTGAATCTGTTGATTCTAGCTAATTTCTCAAGCAGTCTTATAGCGCGATGCACTTGCAATAATTAAATTAGTTTTATTGTTGTGTTAGCGTTTTTTTAAATTTCATATATTTTTAGTTCACTATTTGTGACTTATAGTTTAATATGATTTATTGTAGTGTTATCTTAAGTTTGTGTGTTCGCGTGTATTTGTGGATGAATGGGGCCGATGATTGATTATTCTATTAATCTCTACTATACTTTACTTCTGCACAATAGTTGATAGTTTTGCTGACTTATGCTTAATTGAATGTGATGTTCTATAGAAGACTGCGAGTCAAATGTTTTGAAATCTCTTCCTAGTGTTCCTACTGCTCAATCATTGCTGTCTCTTGAGTTCTCTCACCATCTGCGTGCTTTCAACTGTTGCCATGTTAACGCAGAATCATTGCTTTCGCACCTTGACGATTTTCCTTACGCCTTTTCCTCTGTAGGTGTACATTGTATTGCGATATCGGAAACTTGGTTAAAGACTTCATTATCAGACGTCCTTCTTCACCTGCAGGAGTACAAAATCATTAGAAATGATCATACAGGGAAGGGTGGTGGAGGAGTTGCTATCTATGTCAGGTCTGGCCTCAAATGCAAAATTGGTGCGCAATCCCCAAGTAGGTATCGGGCTAGACCAGAATATCTTTTTATAGAGATTTATGACCAATCCATCAAATTACTCGTTAGGGTAGTGTATCGCCCACCTCATATTAGACACCTCACGGATATTGAGGAGGTTCTATTTGATCTATTGCCTTCTTATTCTGAAACAATACTTCTGGGGATTGGAATGTTAATCTTCTGCATAATACGAATGATGTTGGACATTTAAGAACTATATTTGAGTAATGTAATCTAAGCATTTTACCTTTTAATCCAACACACCACCATGTATCCCTGCCTCGTGAATCTCATACCACTATTGACTACAATTGTGTTCCTAATAAGAATAAGGTTTTGAATTTTGGTCAAATCCCTGTTGTTGAAATCTCAAAACATGATCCTTTATTTGCCTCTAATTTCATTAAATTTCCCAAATTTGTTTCTACAATGATAAGATACCGTAACTTTAAAAATGTTGATCTCAAGGCTCTTAAATCTGATGCTCGTCTTTTACCTTAGGATGAAATCGATAACCTTCATACGGTTAATGAGAAAGTGGAAAGGTTCAATGCTTTAGTTAATACAGTTTACGAGACCTTCGCCCCATACAGAACTAGGCCAAAGTCTCCATGGATGACCGAACAAATAAAAACTCTTATGCATCTTAGAAACGCTGCTTACCTTTTCTTTAAGCGATCTAGAACTGATCAGAACTGAACTCGTTATAGATTCTTTAGGAATCGAACTAAACAATCAATTAGCAATGCAAAAATGCGTCATTTTTATACTACTTTATCAAAACCAAACTCATCCAGGATATAGAGATAATTAAAATCCTTAGGCTGTGGCAAGGCAAATCATGCTATCCCTGTTAACTGTTGTTCTTTAAATTCTTTAAATTCTTTAAAATTCTTTAAATACATTTTTTACTCAATGTCCATTATTAGATCCCAATAAGCATTCTACCTACTCTGTCAAAGTCTCTTGAATATATTGCAGCACACCAGGTTACAGCATACTTGCAAAAAAACTTTCTTTTTGACACTTATCAAGAAGAATTTCGTAAAGGGCATAATACCTGCATTGAGTAGTTGATGATATTAGACACGCTCTGGACAATAAACATATTACCATTCTTATTTTAATTAATTTTAGCCTAGCTTTTAATAGTGTCAATTTTGAAATTCTCTGTGTTAAATTATACAAGCTTGGCAATTTATCTCATTCAACAGTTCAATGATTTCTATTTTACCTTAGTGGCCGCAGGCTACAAATTATCTCTGTTTGTTGTAAGTCCTTCTCCAATTGGGCAGAACTAAAAGCAGGTGTTCCACAGGAAGTGTCTTAGGTCCTCTTCTATTTAGTTTATATATATTGTAACGCGCTACTACTACCGCGTTTCTTTAATTTAAAACAAGTAATAATAATGGTCTTTATTACTCACTGTTCACAAGTCTAATTAACAGTATATGCCTTATTTATAGATGTTTTCAGTCCACTTAACAATGAAGCACTATTACACTAATGAATTTACAAGCACTAATATCTTCTTAAATTAACTCCTTTACCATAAGTTCATTAACAACACTAACACAACTATTTGTTTATACACTTCTATTTATTTATGTATACTACAAGCTGCATGTACATTAGACACAGCATATCACGTTTATATATACTTCTAAAGCTCAAAACTACTATTACTTTACACGATATAATTTATATTAGACATTCAAGAATAGACTGCCTCTTGCATTCATTAGCGGTCTTATATATACTCTGGATTACAAGGATGACTCATGCTCCCGTAATTTCTAGAAGAATTCTGGAATCCTTGAGAATGCGCTGTGCCCCGAGCGTTTGTATGTTTGACGGGTTGGCTAATAGTGGATCGCAACAATATATATATATATATATATATATATATATATATAAAACCACGGCACTCATCCACCAACGTTATCTTGACGGATAAAAGACACAAACAAAACTACCCGGACAGAGACATAAAAGTACCACCTCTCCTTAAACCGAGGCTCTGCCCCGGAGACCGGAGACCGATCTCCTGGAATTCCAAGAGCTCTGCTTTTGACGACCAGAAGCAACAAGATCAAACCATTAACCCGACTTTGAAGCGATGCAACCCCTAATATGTAGAATTTGCATGCTTCTACATATTAGCAACCCTGTCTCTCACAAATAATGACCAACAGTAGTAGTATAAGTTAATTTTAAGTAGTAGAATAGGGAATTTCTTTTCATTTTAACAAACGCTAAATTTTAAGAACTTACACATACCCCAGGCAAACAATACAGCAAACAAATCCTTTCCTCTGAAAGAACCTAATTTTTTATTTATGTAATAGTATAAGTTCAAACATGTACAAAATTATACTAATTCATTCCAATCTTTTAAACCTGGGCAAACATAAACACAAATTAACATTTCAAACACACTTCACACACACTTCACACACACACACACATACAAACACACAAAACACCTCTTATGTACTGTGCAAACACAAAACACCATTCACACACTTACATTGCCTTTTCAACATCTGGATTGCCGGCTGCCGATGGTCCAGACTGATAAAGCAACATCCGTCGAGCGTTTCTCTTCGAAGATTGGGATATCCGGCTTCCGATGGTCCTGGTCCTAAAGGGGGAACGTAACACTGATACCAATATCACACACAACACACACACACACAACTCTCTCTCTCTCTCTCTCACACACACACACACACACGCACACAACACACACACACACACACACACACACACCTAAACACACGCTTCCATTGCCTTTTCAACATCTGGATTTCCGGCTGCCGATGGTCCGGACTGACAAGGCAATGTCCGTTGTGTGTTCTTCCTTGACGACTGGGATATCCCGCTGCCGATGGTCCTGGTCCTAGAGGGAGAACGTAACATGGACCAACATCACACACAACCATCCCCCCCACACATACATACATAACACATGGTGGTTACTTTCTGTGGGGAAGCCAGGTCTGCTTAAATTTCAGGTAGCAGACTACTGAAACGTTGGAACAAATAAATAGGTCCTCTTCTATTTAGTTTATATATTACCACTGTTATGCGGATAATATTCAAGTATACTTACATTTTCAGCCAGATAACATCACTTTCGTGTTTAATAAAATAGACAAAGATCTTTCGATCATTCTCAAGTGGAGTAGAAATAACGAACTTGCCATTAACCCATCCAAGTATAAAGCTATCCTTGTCGAAACCCCAAAAATGCTTCGAAAAATTGATTTTAACATCGCTCCGTCGCTGAGCCTTGGCATGGATACTATACAACTTTCTGACTGTGTTAAGGACCTTGGGTTCTTTATTGACCAACAATTGAGTCTGAAAAATCAAGTAACGCATACGTGTTGTATGGTGTTTGGTGCGCTGCATTCGTTAAACCGTCTAAAAAGGTTTATGCCTGTTAAACTTAAGGTACAAGTGGTACATAGCTTGATTATGCCGTATTTCGCTATTGTGATATTATTTACACAAGTGCTTCAACTGACCTTAGCGAAAGACTAGAGAGTACAAAATAGTTGTATTCTTTTCATCCATAGTCTTAAGAAATAGGATCATGTAACTCAATTCTACATAGACATGCGTTGGCTTAAGCGTGGTGATAGAAGAAAACTTTATACGGTTGTTTTTCTCTATTAGCTCTTTACTGCTAAAAGTCCTTGTTACTTCTTTACTAAATTCTCTCTTCTATCCAACGACAGTAATAATACGAGACATGATTATCTGCGGGCCATGTCTATTCATCATACATACATTTTTCACCAATGTTTCCAGGTTTCCTTTGGAGCTCAATACCGCTAAACATTCGACATACCTCCACAATTGTTAGTTTTTGCAGACTCTTCCTTGAACATCTTTTATCAATCGATGCGTAATAAAACGTTTATTTTGCTACAGCCTTTACTTCTATCATTGGCTCTACTCACAGTATGTTTGAATGTGTGATTGAGTGAGCGATTGAAATTTTGTTTTTCCACATTACAAATTATTATATTTTGTTATATAATTTACTGTGCTGTCACCCTCAAGTTACGTGGTAGACGGAGCCTATAATGACTTCAATCTCGCTTAAGGATGCCAGTGTATATTTAACTTAATTTAATTTATTTTAAGTTACAGTCCTAATTTTTTCTGTAAGTTCTTAGTATAATGACGGCGAATATACATACATACTCGAGTTTTTCAAAAATTTTGCTAAAATTTACTAAACGCTCCTCTTTACTTTTCCCTGTGATATAAAGTCCTCTAAAAAATTGCATACATTGTCAATTCCTTGGATCGATTGTTCAAAATGTCTTTGAAAAATTGCCGCTGCCGGCGATATACCGTGCGGTAAAGGATTAACTTTGAATAGCCCTTTATGCGTACTCCAAGTCGCTAATTTTGCGGACTCTTCGCTTAACATAAATTGATTATAGGCCTGACTAAGATCAATCTTGGAAAATTATTACCCTTCTTGATGAGCGTAAATTTTTTCAATTCGCAGCAATGGGTAAACTACTTGTTTTAAAAATTTATTCAAAGTAGTTTTATAGACGGCGCAGTCTGACTGTACCATCTTGTTTTATCACAAGCACCAGCGGTATGTTCCAATCACTTGCATCTCCTGACGTATACGTATAACACTTTCATTTTGTAATCTTTCTAGTTCTGCTTCTACTTCCTCTTTATACGCTAACGGTACAGTACGCAATTTGAAAAAATTGGTTTGCAATTCGATTTTAACTTCAATTTAATGACATCGTATTTAAATTGCCCCTAAGTTACCTTCAAACAATACTTTGAAGTTCTTGATTAAGCTGTCCAGAGATTTCTGCTCTATTTGGTTTACACTTACCACTGATTGATGATCTTCGAATTTAGCGAATCCTAAATTAAATCGTTGCAACCAGTCCCCACTTAACAATGCAGTGGAGCCCTTTTCGATCACATAAACATTTATTTCGCCTACTACGCCTTTATATTCAACATTAGCTGGTAAATAATCTACTTGTTGATTTGTAGTTGCAGTAAATTCCTTTAACACTAAGTGACCAAGTTCCAATTTGCAAGATTTAAATTGCTTATCATGCAGCGTGTTTGATATGAGCGTTATAGCCGTTCTACCTTCAATTTTCATTCCTGTTCAAATACCTTCTATTAAAACATATACTAAAATTGACTTTAGTTTCCTATCCACTTCTAATTCGAAATTTACTACTTGTACCTCCGAATCATTGCTACGTTCATCAACGTAGTACAATACAAAAAAAATCAAAGAAAGACTGACCGGGCTCAGTCGGTGAGTAGGCGGGGTATTACACATACAAAAATTAAAGAAAGGCCTAAAATAAAAATACACACACTCATTCACAACTCACAACTAAACGTACACAAAAGAAAACCACTTATTAAAAAAAATATGTACAAAAGCACAATAGAACCAAAAAATCAGACAATCAATAATTACAAGCTACACATATCAACAAAATCACAAAAAAACATTATTAAAATGACGAGCTGCCGTTTTTAGGTACCTACCCCCTACATTATTTAGTAACAAAGAACAAAAACCCAAATGCAAAACTAAAACCACAGCTCTAAATCATTGTAAATATAAAATTAAACATATAGGATGGTCACGATAAATATACTATTAATAATAAATATCATCTCACTTGATGATAATTATTTTAAAAATTCTAAGTTTATTCAACACGTGGAGCTTGATAAATATACTCTTTCGACCAATTTCACAGGACCCATACAAGAAAATAGTGCATAAGCACTCATGCGAGCTTTCACGGTGTAGGCTTGGATCACACCATCCCTAATGACAGAGAGGAGCAGAAGAGCTCGAGATCCCGCAGTGTTGGTGTTCTCCCATAACAAAAGAAGCGGCAATGCAATAGGTCGTAAGGTCCACCGGAGGAAGAAGTACGCTGTAGGGCGCGCACGAAATTTTCATAAAGAAAAACGGAAACAACCAAAAATACAACAAATGTTTTTGTTGTGTATATCGAAAAAAAAGTGAATATTAATTTATTTAACTAAATATCCAGAGCTCCAAGTAATATTGGTGTTATCAAACGTGATTAGCAAACTTGAAAACACGGTTTTATCGGATAGTTTAATACGTTATTTCCAAGTGTTTTAAATTGAACCAATAGAGAAAGTAATTACACGCTATCGCAAGGTATAACCAGTTCACAGATACCTAAAATAGGATATAAACTATTTAATTTATAGAATAAACTTTCCATTTTAAAACAAATAGATTTGAACTTGAAAATTATCAGAAAGCGTATTTAGTGTAGAAAGGTCTAATTATATCGAGTGTTGTTGCAGGATCTGAGCAGGATCTAAATAAATGAATAATGAAGTGAAAGGATGTAGATTTTAATTTAGTCTTAAAATGAACCTAACATCATTTTCTACAACTTTGGATCAACATATTTGTTGTTTTTACAAGATTCCTTTTGTTTAATGCGCGGGCGGTTTTATAAATTTGTATATCGACTTACCTCCGCGTTGTTTTATTCTTCTAAGGTGTAGTTCCTATTCTTCAACTAAGTGGACTGTGTGCGATTTATAGTACGTGTTACATTTGCACTTTCACTGAGTTTTTTAGGGGTTTATCAAATAAATTCACATTCGGCGGCACTATTGACTAACTCACTTACCGAACGAATAACCGTTTCGTTCCGATATCGAGGAGAGAGTGTTTCTGTCACTACCCCTTTTTCAACTTAATTTACACATACACAAAGGAGGTTTTACGATAGGATATAACGGGACAAGGGATGATAGCTTTACTATTTGATATACAACTACAAATTTAAAATAACTTAAAATTAACCACGCAAACGTGCGACAAATAGACCAAACACCTTTTGTATATATACACCAGCAAAATGCCCTACTCCTTTACAATTATAACATCTGTCATTTCTGAATTTACAGATTTGACCTTTTTGGTGTTTATCACCACAAGAGCTATAGGTGTAGTGCTTATTGTTACCGACACCTTTTATTACTTGTCTTTCTTCGGATGAATGCTGTCCGGTGTTATTGACCCTAGCTTGTTCCTTGTTAACTTTAGCTGCTTTACCACGAATTCCCGTCTTCTATCCTGCATTGTCCATGCGTCTTTTTTGCTTACATGCTGCCTATTTCAACTATTTCTAACAAGTTCTTCGTTTCCGGAGACGCGCTCTCACAAATTTTATCAAGAACAAAGGAGTTAATGATGCCTGTAACAAACTTGTCCCTCAAGACGCTATCTAGTATTTCACCGAATACACAGTTTACCACCAATTTCTTTACGCGCGCATGTTATTCACCAATACTTTCTTGTTTTTCTTGTGTAGCTGAATTACATTTTATTCTTTCCCTAAAAACCGACACTTTAGGACTAAAATGTTTCGCTAAATAAACACAATTCTTCATACGACATTGTTTTCGGCAATTCCTAAAAACAAAGATCACACAAGAGGTTATAAGTATCTGCACCAGTCAAACTGAGTAAGGTTGTCGCACGCCTGTTGTTATCCTTAACATCCTGGATTGAATTTGCTATAAAATATTGTTCCAATATTTCGTGATAAATTATCCAATCGTCTGTGATAGGATCTGTTAAATAGGGTAGCGGGCAACACTTGGAATAATAGAACAACCACAGAGGTGACGTCAGGCAAAATAATTTGGCAGTTCCTAGTTTATTGTTTATTATCTACAAATTACATTTGTTATAAAACTTACAACATCTAAACCACTCACTTCTTCAGTGTTTCCTTCCTGCTTTAACATAAATTATTCAGGCTTTAATACAAATTTAATAAATGTCGACCATTACTTGTCATTACAACTTATAGTCTTTTAATAAAGAAACCTAGGCAACCCCAAAGTGCAAATATGGCTCATTTGATCTTATTTCAGCTTTAGACTTTTCCACATTCCTGCCCCCGTGAATCTTCTGCCGGATTCACATCTAATATAGCTAATTTACTTGCTGGGCGTCGTAAAATGCCCGAAACTGTCTTAACATTAGCTGTTCTAGTTTGTCCATCTCTACCTTCAATGACGTTCACTATGCGACCTCTCGGCCACGTACTTCGGGGCAATCTTGAATCGCAAACTTTCACAAGGTCCTCAACTTTTATAGGAGGTACCTATTCAAACCATTTGCATCGGCGGGTTAACATAGGCAAATATTCAGCTATTCACCTTCTATAGAAATGGTTTTCGAGTTGTTGACCTATCCGCCACTGTTTTCCAAGACACAGGGGACGTTCAGTGACGGGTCCCGGAGTATGAGTCGAGTGAATACGCCCAAGAAGGAAATGGTTGGGTGTTAATGGTTCTTGTTCTTCGTGGCTGATTTGAACGTCGGTCAGTGGTCGATTATTAACAATGTTGGCTGCTTCTACCAGGAGGCTTCTTAAGGTTTCCACCCTAGGAGCGCTTTTGCTTAACGTTATAGTCAACGACCGTTTTATGCTTCCACCCAATTTTTCCCAACTACCACCGGCGCTAGGGTCAGCTGGACTATTAAAGAACCATTCAATGCCAAACTGTGGCAATTTTGAATGGACTGCGCCTATGTCCAAGAAATCAGGAACGTTTTTCAGTTCGTTTTTTATACCGACAAAATTCGTTCCGTTATCGCTTCTTATTCGTTTAGGAACTCCTCGCGTATTAATAAAGTTTCGTATACACAAAATGCAAGCGTCAGTTGACAAGTCCGTCGCTGGTTCTAGGTGTACAGATCTAAGTGTTAGGCATGTAAAAAAAGCTGCCCATCTTTTTTCCCGGCGACGTCCTACTGAAACCTCTAATGGACCAAAATAGTCAAGGCCGGTATACGTAAAAGGAGGGACAAAGGTGGCTATACGATCGTACGGTAAGAGGCCCATTTGTAGTTGTCTTGGTTTAGCGAGCATAATCTTACATTGTTGACAAGTGGATTTTACCGACTGTACTTGAGACCTTAGGCCGGGTATCCAGAATCTCTCCCTAATTTTGCAAATAACGGTTTCCTGGTTCCCATGCAGCAGCGTTCTATGATATGATGCTATCAATAATCTAGTGAAGGGGCGATTTTTTGGCAATATTATAGGTCGGCGCATGCTAAGTGGCACGATAGACGCTGCATCGATACGACCACGTATCCTAATTAACCCGTCGTCGTGCAAATAAGGGCTTAACTTATATATATCGGACTGTCAGGTTTTGCCGTTTTGCCTTTGCAGAGTTCGTGATATTCATTAGTATAAACTTCCCTCTGGACGTATTTACATAAAAACATATTGGCTTCAGTTAGTTTCGATGCTGTTAACTCTTTGTTTTTGTATAGAGTGCTTTGCTTAACTGCTTTAAACGTTGCTACAGCCCACAGGAACCATACCGGGGCTCGAACTAATCGGCTATAATTCGAGAAACGTGAGATATCAGGTAGCGGTAGAGACCTAGCGTCTGGGGTGGTGGTATCGACTAACGACCAATTAACCAAGCGTTTCTCTTTTTCAACGTCGTACTGTCTTAGATCAGTAGGTAACTGCGGCAAAGTAATGAGTCTGTCCTTCAAAAATTCAGGCGCGTTGCTACTTGTTAAATTTGGGGATTCGATTACACCAAATCTAGTGCTACAATCAGACTGTGTAATGCAACTTAATTAATATATTTTTTTAATTGTAATATTATACTTGATTGTGTAAATTTGCTAAGAGTTTTGTAAGATGCGTATCGAAAACCGTTAGCAATAAGCACGTCAGAAAGTGTGGCGGAGGGGTGATTTGATGTCTAACAAAGTGAAAGGTAGATAGTAGCGGCAGGCAGCCGGTTTCCAGAAGTAATGTTGAGTGGGTGAAAACACTCTGAAAATTCTTTGAAAACGGGGTTAGTTGAACGGAAGCTTAATTGTGCTGTTTTATGTTTGTGGCCGTGCACGCATCATACATTCTATTGCTGCAGCTGAAAATTTGTTATGGGTTCTGGTTACCAAAACCGCCATTGAAAATTATGTACTTCACGATCCCATCACAAATGGAAATCGTTATAGCTACATGCTTATAAAGGTTAGTGCATAATTGATAAACGTTAAAAGAACCAATATTATTTTAATTTAACTGTAATAATGGGCGCTGATTCTAGCTGCTTCGTGGCGTAAGAGATTAAGGGTGCTTTTCCCACGAATTTATAGTTATAAGTTTTTATGGTTGTTGCATTGTTGACTTGTTTTTATCCATTTGGAGGTGGTATAATTCCAATAAAATTTGTATTTATGCTGTCATTGTTCTAAATAATGAGTATAGGATGAACACAGGTGCCTCATTTTAAGAGGAGTAAAGGTTTTAAATAGAGCAATACCTACAGACTGAAGTGCTCCTTTTGTTCACACCTGAATTTATTTCACTATTTTGATGATTAATTGTGCCTCGGACTAGTAAGTCATTCAGTAAACAAAACAAAAAGAACATGGAAACTATTTATTCATTACAATTATAAAAACACAAACTCTTCCTCTCAGGGCGCGCAGAAATATTGAAAGGAATCGTATCCAACGTTAATATTAAACCACATGCAACTCGCAGTATTTCAATTAATGGCTGTTACAATTACAAATAGATATACCGTGCCACTTCGATATATCAAATAAACAATAATACATTCCATAAACAACTGGAAACAAAATAAAGAGTGATACTACCTTAATAATAATTGTCCCAGAGCATTTATTACACTGGTCACAATGAACGAACTATCACTCGCGACTTGCCTCTACTTTAGGGTCACATCTTACCCTCACAAGCACTCAAGGCGGACTGCCGAATCCGTACTCCGCGCACATACCACTTAGTTAAGGGCGGCACCACTAAAACGCACCACAATACCCCTCCGATTAAAATCGATAACATAAAATGTTGGAGAGATTAATCTCACTAACAACTAACAACGCACTTAACAAACTTAAACTAACACATTGTAAAGTGATTAAACAACGTCAGGCATTACATGGAACCTCTTTAAATTTACAATATTGTGAGGGCCCAAAACGTCCCCATTTGAATCTTTTAACATATACGCATTACTATTTACCTGTTTTATGACCTCATATGGGCCTTCATATAAAAGAAAGAATTTGCGAATCTCTGACCTCTCTGCGGAAGATTTTGGATGATTTTCACTAAAACCATATCCCCTTTCTTAAACTCTACCACGATCCTCCTACTATTAAACTTTTCACGTTTCCTCGCGTACTTTGAACGAGCGCGTTCATATGACAACTCCCAAAAATATTCTAAATTTTGTTTATTAAGATTTTCTTCTTTTGGAAAATTAAGTTCGTCGCAAATATTATTGGGTGCATCTCTTCCAAACATCAAAAATGAAGGACAAAAGCCTGTAACATCATGAACTACTGAATTCAAACACAACTCAATCTTAGCTACCTCATAAGCCCATTTCGTATGCTTTGTAAAACAATATGTTCGAATCAATCTACCTATCTCCTTATTTACACGTTCCGTGGGATTTCGTTGTGGAAAATAGACGGACGTATGAAATATTTTTACGTTTCTTTGTGTAAGGGCGTTTACCCAAATTTTTGAATGGAACTGCGTTCCATTATCGGTTAAAATAGCTTCCGGAACTAAAACGTCATTAAAATAACCATTTGCTAGTTTATTGACTATAATCCTACCAGTACCACGTTTCAACGGGTATAGTTTTGTAAAACGCGTAAAAGAATCTACTACTACCAATAACACCGTACAACCCCCCCTAGACGTAGGCAAAGGGCCCATCAAATCTAGACTAATTAATTCCCCGGGTCTCTTATAAATAAGAGAATTAAACGGACCTCTCTCCGTCTTCGATACCTTACATTTCTGACAAACTTCGCACGACACGACAATTTGTTTTATATTCTTTAACATTTTAGGCCAATAAAACGTTTTCCGCATATGCAAATGAGTTTTTTTATAGCCGAAATGGCCAATATCCGAGTGCTGCTGCAATATTAATTCTTTTACCTGATTCTTCGGAACACATAATTGAAAGTCCCCATTTTCCTGATCACTCTTTTTAAACAAAATCCCTTCATGCATTTTATACCATTTAGTCACTCTATCAATTCCCCTTTTCAATTGCGATAAAATTTGTCCAACCCAAGGATCATTTACTTGGTCGTCCCTGATTGTGTTTAAATTATTCCTAACATTTTTAAACTCATTTGTTAATTTGAGCATATACAGCCCTATAGAACTACTGTTGTCTGGCTTTCGAGAGTCCCTTTTTACCAAAGGCCGTCGAGATAATGCATCTGCCACAACGTTTTCGCTACCCTTGCAATACTGAATACTAAAATCGTATTCCTGCATAAACAATACCCAACGTGTCAATCTGGGTGTTTTCAATGAAGAATTCATAATAAAAGACAACGCCTTGTGGTCCGACACAACCACTATTGGACGTCCCAATACCAATACCCGCCATAATTTCAACGCATAAACGATTGCCAAAGCTTCTTTCTCAGTGGTCGTATATCGCAATTCAGCTCCACGTAATGTACGACTACCATAAGCTAAAACCCTTGTAGCCTTTTTACTTCCAATTTAGTTTAACGAGAAATTCCGATAATTAGAAATGGAGCCCACGGCAAATTAAGATGGAAGGTGGCTCTAAGTTGAGGAAATCTCAAAGGCAAAGCGGCTAGTCGAACTATATGCTCTGGGTAGAGAATGAGCTGTGGGTCGGGGTGTAATTGCAACCACTAATAATAAAAATAAGGCGCCACCGTATTTTTTATACTGAGAAGACCTAATACAAGTCCCTTGTACAAGGCTAATGCGGAAACCTTTCTCCTATAACCGCTATATAATTTTTAAAGACCACCTAATCTTTAAAGTGTCTTACCTTATGGCTCGACCTTGACCTTAGCAATCCTGCACTGCACCTGTGAACAGATTAAACAAAGAAAAGCACTGTTTGTGCATTCAAACTCAAAAATAATTAAATACAATCAGAATCGACTTTCATTCCTCTTAAATAAAAGATAGTCTTTAGTCCGAAAATAAGAATCTATTTTTTGGTATCCAATAAAGTAATTTTTACAAAAATATGTCTTCCTTTATAAGTTAATTTAAATTAGGAAGAGTTAATTACAATGGTACTGAATATATCCGTACCAATTACTATTTAATGAAGTTTATATAACAAATTGACAAAGCATAAAATTGCTTATTTATAGAAAGAGTTAATTATGGTACATTTACCTTAATTTCACAGTAGATAATTACAGATAATTGTTCATAAAATATCAAATGTAGAAATTTATTTCTAAAGGTTCAAAGTTATGAGAATTTACTTTATCTAATTAGTAGTGACATCTTCTGATGTTTCATTGAGTTAATAAAAGAATTTGTAGGAACAAATTACAGATTCATATCGTATGACTACGAAAAATATAATTGAGGTCTGTCCTTGACCTGTTCAAAGTTAACACAAGTCGGTTAAAGTAAAATTTATCTCGTTACTACGTCGACAGTTCAAACAACATACGAATATAATTTCTGTACATACCAGAACTCCAAATTGCACCTAAATACTTGCTTGAAAGCTGACGTATGTATAAACAACGGAAAATTTCATTCCAAACAAACAGCTGCGCTGCATACTGAAAAACACGTCACTTGGCTTCCATTATCTGCGTTTCAATTTACAGATGTTCCAGGCGTAATTCACACCACAAGAAAGCAAATGTTGTTTGTAATTAACTTGAATAAATTATAAATGTGATTCCATATTATACAAGGATAGAATTGTTTTCCATCAATTTTGCATGAATACCATTCAGAAAAGTTTTTTTATTTATAATTTACGTTGCAATATAATTTAAATTTAAATTCAATTATTTCCAAAGTTACACTGAAAATTTCAATTAATATTATTATAGAAACAAATTCACTTACTGTTGCTAATGGTCTTTTAACAAAAACTTCATCGTTCTTCACGACTGGTTTCAACAAACAAATGGACCATCCAAAACAATTTATGAAGATAGCTTACACGAGCAATCTTCCACCGTGAATGCTTCCAACAGCAAAAATCAATGACGGACATCGCTCCTAAGAACAATTTTCGACCTGCTTGAACCCCAGCTGTGTTAGAAGTACCAGCCGAGCTTGTTGCTGCCCAGTAACAAAATTACCTCGCAGTTATTGAGTAGAGGGGGCTTTAAGAAGGATACCACACAAAAGCTTTTATATTGTCTCCGTAGGATTTAACTTTTAACATGAACTAAATACTAGTTCTTTATTGGACAATAGATGTTATTAAATTAAGTGGATTGGATAACATTATAATGTATTATATTATTTAATATTTAATAAAAGGATTGATTATACAGATATATATATATTAGGTGGAAAATAAAATTGCTACACCCTTTCATCACCTGTTGCCGGTTCTATCTGATAAAGATAACAGCCTAATCCCACATCAGAGCTATCCGCTTGTATGTACATGATTTCGGCTAAATTTGGGTGGCTCACCACCGTAGATACGCCCTTTTTATTTTAATAAACGCATCTTCTTCACACGTTCCCCATTCCCATTTTACATCCTTCCTCAGTAGCCTTACCAAAGGAGAAGTTAAATCGGCAAAATTTCTACAAAACCGCCTATCGTAGTTGACGATCCCCAAAAACCCCCTTAACTCACGCACGTTACGCGGTCTAGGAAACCCTTGAATAACTCCAATCCGAGAGGGATCCATCGAAATACCCTCTGACGTGATAATGTGCCCTAAAAATGAAACACTCCGCCTTGCAAAAACGCACTTCCTTAACTTCAGTGTCAAATTAGCGTTCCCTAATTTTGAAAAGATAATTTCCAAATGCTTAACATGCTCCTTCGCAGTCTTGGAATAAATCAATAAATCATCGACATACATCACTGAAAAATTATCAACGTTCGACCCCAAAATTTGGCCTAACGCCCTAATAAAACTAGCCACCGATGTCGATAGCCCAAATGGCAAAACATTAAAAACATACGTGACCTCATTAAAGAGGAATCCTACATACTTCCTATCTTGCTTTCTAATTGGAATTTGGTAATACGATGACGTGAGATCCAACGTTGATAAATATTGTCCTTCTCGAAATCTCACCAACAGTTCATCCGGTCGCGGTGGAATAATGTGATCTTTTTCCATTCGCGAATTTAGAAACCGTGCGTCCAAACATACCCGTACAGTTTTATCTTTTTTAACAACCGCCGTTAACGGTGAAACGTACTCAGTTTGAGCAGCTGAAATAACATTTGATTTTATTAGTTCGTCGATTTGACGTTGCGCTTTTTCGCGGTGCGTAATTGCAATTTGATATGTTGCCTTAAAAAACGGTGCGTCATTCCGCATACGAATCTCGTGCTCGTAACCCCTTATTTTCCCGGGCGTTTCCGAAAAAACTCTACCATACTTTTGTAATATTTCGTACAATCCCGCCTTTCCGTTCTCATCAAAACACTCCGCCCCTTTACAAGCCTCTAGTAAATCTAAATCTGAATATCGATGTCTTATTGCCGCCGATTCTACTTCGCGTACCAAATTTATAGCCAAGTGTTTTTCTTTTCTCTCCCCACAAAGCAGTTTAACTTTTAATCCTTTCAAAGGGATACTTAAAAATCCGTTATCAAAATCTAATTAAACTTTTTCTGCTGCGAGCCAATCGCAACCTAAAACGATATTTTCGTTAAGCTTTGGAACCACTACACAAGGTACCTCAAACAAAATTTTATTTACTACATCACTCAATAAGTCCGTAGGATGATACATAGATGGCGTTGCTATGTAATAATCCATATGATTTGTAGGAAGTACTAACCTTAAAAAGATATCTGTCAAAATTTCATGACAATCCGACGATTAGTTTACAAGTTACAGAGGTTCAAGTGACGATACTTTTGAGTTTTTCAAAAAAATGAATTCCAAGCAATTTCGCGTGTTGATTTATCATTGCTTTTTGATGGGTAAAAATACCATCGCAGCCAAAGCATGGCTTGATAAGTGTTATCCGGGCTCTGCTCCATCGAGGCAAACGGTGGAGAAGTGGTTTGCTGATTTTAAACGTGGCCGTACAGACACTGACGATGCTGAACGCTCTGGAAGGCCAATTGAGGTGGTTACACCGGAAAACATCAAAAAAGTCCACCGAATCGTTTTGGAAAACAGAAAAGTGAAATTGCGTGAGATAGCTGACACCTTGAAGATATCAGAAGGCAGTGTGCACACTATTTTGCATGAACATTTGTCCATGAGAAAGCTGTTCTCAAAGTGGGTGCCGCGTTTGCTCACAGTGGACCAAAAACAACAACGTGTCGATGATTCTGAGAGCTGTTTGGAGCTGTTCAACCGGAATAAAAGGACTTTTGCGTCGGTATGTGACAATGGATGAAACATGGATCCACCACCACACTCCAGAGTCTAATCGGCAGTCAGCTGAGTGGACTGCAGCCGGAGAACCACGTCCAAAGCGGCCAAAACCGCAAAAGTCGGCTGGTAAGGTTTTGGCGTCTGTATTTTGGGATGCGCACGGAGTTTTGTACATCGACTATCTTGAGAAAGGAAGAAGAATCAACAGCGAATACTACATGGCATTATTAGTGCGTTTGAAGGAAGAAATTGCCAAAAAACGGCCACACATGAAGAAGAAAAATTCTCTTTCACCAAGACAATGCACCGTGTCACAAGTCGATCGCAACGATGGCCAAATTGCACCAATTGGGCTTCGAATTGCTTCCGCACCCACCGTATTCTCCAGATTTGGCCCCCAGCGACTACTACCTGTTCGCAAACCTGAAAAAAATGCTCGCCGGAAAAAAATTTGACTCGGATGAAGAGGTGATCGCTGAAACTGAAGCTTATTTTGAGGCCAAAGACGAATTGTTTTACAAAAAAGGTATCGAAATGCTAGAACGGCGTTGGACTGATTGTATCACTCTTGAAGGAATGTATGTTGATGAATAAAATCGAATTTCGCCAAAAAAATGTGTTTTTCTTAGTTATCCTACGGACTTATTGAGTGATGTGTTATATACAAAGGCAGTAGAATTTGCTTACTAATCTTCTGTTTCTTTGATCCAACTGCAACCGAAATCCACATATTATTTACCGGTAAAGATTAAAATTTTGCTGGTTCCCTCAAAACATTAGTTAGAAACTTTTCAGAAATTGCGCTGCATTGCGATCCGGAATCAATTAACATTTCGACCTCGGTCCCTACCACATTAGCTTTAATTACAGGAGACGACTACACTTCGGCTCCATCTATTGACTCATTTTCGCCTTCACTGTCAGTTACTAAATCTTGACCAACCTCAATGTACCTTACTGACCTATTAACCTCTTCGCGAGCATCATTATTACCACCCCTCCAATTATCACGCCTATCCCCATTGTCATTACTATTATTCGACTGATTTGCATTACCATTGTTATCATTATTATTGTTTCTACTTTCATTAAATCTCCTTCTCTCCCCCTGGTTTCCAAAATTCTCGTTCCGATTCCTATTCCTGTCAAATCTATTATAATTACCCCTATAACTATGCTCTTCCACCTCTCTCTTTTCTTTCCTATTATAATTTCTGAAATTCGACTCCTCTGCAAAAGTAGAATCTAAATTACGCAAATAAGCTTCGACTTCTTCTACACCTTTCAAACCTGAAATGCAAATTCCTCTCTGAATTTCTTGTGAAAAATGTTTAATTAAGAAATGCACTAATTGCTCCTCCTCCATGTTCTCAGATAAAAATACCACTTGTCCTACCCTTTTTAAGAAATAGTCTGCACGACTCCCACTTTTATATTGTCCATATTTGATTTCAAGAAACAATTCCCGCTCTTGTTCGATTCCCCAATATCGATTTTTAAAGCACTCGCAGAAATTTTCAAAACTCTTAAAACTATTTTCTTTTGCGACGCCCCAATCATAAGAAGATCCTTTCAAACAATTTAATGCCAATCCTAATCTATTACGTTCGCCGACACCTGCCTCATTCATCAAATTTTTCAATTTTTTAAGAAATATCATGGGATGTAACGACCCTCCTGGCACAAATGATAAATTTAAACCACCCAAATCCTTCCACAAAGAGACGTAATTTCTATCATAATTATTTTCATTTTTAATTTTATGTTCTGTGACAACATCATCGGACTTCACAATATCAATCTTTTTCGCTACTGTTTGCGCTAGCTGATTAATGCTCCATTGCATTTCAGACATGCCTTCTGCTAGTTTAGTCATAACATCTTCTAATTTATCTACTTTCGATGCTTTACTACATTTTGCATTTTCAATCTCGCCCTCATCATAATCGTTCTTATTTTTACGTGGCATTTTTATACAAATTATACAATTCACAAAATAATACTCCTAAAACTAACTAAAAGTTAACCTTACAACTTAATACTTCAAACATGATTTCTCGTTTCACATTAAGTTTAATAATTGTCAATGTGCGCATTCTTTCCTAACACTGAATTTTAAACTTTCAAAAGCATTGTAATTGTAAACAAAATAAACCTAACACAACGTACTTTAAAACTCGTTAGCTTTAATCTGTTAAAGATAGAAAATTTCGAACTCCGGGGTTACAATACCAGTTATACCTGCAAATTCCTATCTAGCATCCTACACAAACATGAGTCATATAGGTCCAATATTCTCTTCACAATTCCACCCAAACGCGGCCCCCATTACACCGCATTCCAATGTCATAAATTTTTTCTCTTACGAGTTCGGCTGTACCTAACAAATATGTCTTTGTTTCCTGTAAAGCTGGAATTTTACTTTTCCCCTCGCCTTTATTTCTGGTCTCACTTTGTGGCGTCAAATTGAAGTGCTCCTTTTGTTCACACCTGAATTTATTTCACTATTTTGATGATTAATTGTGCCTCGGACTAGTAAGTCATTCAGTAAACAAAACAAAAAGAACATGGAAACTATTTATTCATTACAATTATAAAAAAACACAAACTCTTCCTCTCAGGGCGCGCAGAAATATTGAAAGGAATCGTATCCAACGTTAATATTAAACCACATGCAACTCGCAGTATTTCAATTAATGGCTGTTACAATTACAAATAGATATACCGTGCCACTTCGATATATCAAATAAACAATAATACATTCCATAAACAACTGGAAACAAAATAAAGAGTGATACTACCTTAATAATAATTGTCCCAGAGCATTTATTACACTGGTCACAATGAACGAACTATCACTCGCGACTTGCCTCTACTTTAGGGTCACATCTTACACTCACAAGCACTCAAGGCGGACTGCCGAATCCGTACTCCGCGCACATACCACTTAGTTAAGGGCGGCACCACTAAAACGCACCACAAGACGGCCATGAGAAAGAGAGTAATCATTTTGTTCATCAAATAGTCGTGGCATATCATTAAATAAGAAATTTTAACTAAAACCTAATTAAAAGATTTAACGAAGTAGGTAAAATGGGAAATTTTAAAGGGGTGTAGCAACTGTCTACTACGTCAGCACTCTACTAAAAACGCATTTTCTTGAATATTTAATGTATATTAATAACTCTTTCATTTCAGATACTTGGAGCATCTAACAACTAAGGTTGTTTTGCGATCCTGGTATCGCGTCTTTGCTGATCTAAGTTATCATGGTTAAAGATGTTTTAATTTCAATCTTGGTTTGGACTTACTTAGGGTGAGTATCACGTACGATTTCAGTAAAAGCTCGATGTAGGCAAAAAGATATTTTACTATGGGATAAGTGAATGCATAATAGATATTTTGAAAACTTAAGATTATGGTCATGTTTCGAATGTGTTTGGATCATCTAAAATCACTCTTAGGTGTGGTACTACGTCAACCTTGCTTAACTTTTGATAGTTATGGCGCCGTCAAAGGACACTTTGACCGTAAAAGTTCAACTCTCTTCATAATTAGGGCGCGGGTGTACGATCTGCTTTGAAACTTTTATTTTACATATAGAGTATTACTTTTTCACAATGATATTTTTTAAATGAATATTTTTATATAAAATTTATTTCAACGATGCTTTTTCATTTTCCATTATTAATACATGGGTTTGCGTTTACTCATGATAATAGTGGCGTAGCTAAAATAGCCGTTTGTACGACCAGCTTAAATCAAATGCGCTGAAATAAATAATTTTAAAATTATTCATTAATGGGATTGTGTTACGTGGCACTCATATACAACCCAGAGATATAATTCCTTGTAAGTTTTATTGCTGCCAGGTTTATTGCTCACAATCGCGTTCTTTAAAATTAGGTGTCACAGCATAAATGGAAGAGATAAAAATGAAACTGCTATGGAATGGAGTGTAAAAACTTGTTACGTGTAGAACTGATGCTAATGACCTGAATAAAATTTACTCTACCAAATAGTAACACTGAGGGGGAGTATTCTCAAAAGACGCTGATATTTGTCGCATGCGATATTTTACGATTTTTGCACGAAACGTCGAAGTTGGTATTCTTCAAATTTCGCAGGAGATATTTATCATTCAGTTGCGTTGCTATTTTTTCCCACTCTTCGAACGCTTTTTTTTTGTATAATTAGAAGAAAATTTACGTGATTTCGTTCCGGTTGATTATTGGCTTTTATTATTATTCTATTTACGACAAGCCTCACTTCATTCGATATTTAAAATATCATGTCATGTCAAGAATAGCAAGTCGTCATAGAACTGCTTCATACTTTTGGGTGATAAATATCACCGATGATATATATCGAACGAGCTGGAGAATAGACACCCAGGGAGTCAATTCTGGAGCTCGTTCGATGCGATGCCAGTAATACCACAAATGTTACTTTTGGGCATTATATCATTCTTTTTTGACAGCAGCTTTTTTTTTAATGAAATTTTTTTTTACAAATCTCGAGCTGCCCTTTTATTAAAAATTCGTTGATAACATCATCACCTGTGTCCCTTACAACAAAATTAACGAAACTCTTATTACATTTAACAGTTATAATGAAAAAATACATTTTAATGTAGAAACCGAACAAAATAGATCGGTTTCATTTTTAGATACGCTAGTAATTAGAAATGATACACATAAAATAATCTTGGATTGGTATCTAAAACCTATAAATTCTAATAGATATATAAACTATCATTCATATCACTCATACAAAATTAAAATTAACTTTGTTTTAGAACTAAAACACCGAACTAAAAGAATTTCACTGAATTTTACTGTTAACTTCTTAACAAGTGGTTTATGGTGTTTGAAATAAAGTTTATAATAACCTACATACGAGAAATTTTTATTAATTTTAAAAGGGCAATTTTGGTTCATATTTTAGCGTGGGTAAATATTACAAAGAACTTTCAGGATATCTAAAGGCTAGGTAACATAATCTGTAAATTATAAATACTAATTGAAAAGAACCGGTGTTATAGGTGTAAGTATTCCTAGCGTGCATATTTAATCATAGTTTACAAGTGTAAATATAATTAGTAAACACTTTAGCATTTGTACGTAACCTTCAAAAGCTAAAGCAACAACGAGTAGTTTATAACGTATATTGTAGAATGAAGTTTTTTTAGTATTGTTTGCAAGTTTTGAAAGTGGTTGTATCAAGAATTTCTGAATATCGTTGAAAACAAGTTCAACCGCCGTTGGATTTCTACGTATTCTAACAGAGAACGTGCACAAATAACATTCACATTCTACGAAGGGCGGCAGGTGCTATTGTATTAAAAGGGATCGATTGTAGAAGTGGGAGGAGTAAGGTTAGTTGGCGGCTAAACATGCAGGGACCAATATAGAATAAAGAGAGGTTGTGAATAGCATGCATAGAAACAGGATAAAGATATCGTGTGATAGGATTTCGTTGTACTTGAAGGAGATGCAGGGAGATAGGAGAGATTAGATTTAATAGGTACAGATGAGATACCGCATGTTTGTATAAACATCATTAAAAGATTGTAATGTGTAGAGTGGGGAATAAGGTGGAGAGGTTACAAGTACAAGTTACCAACAATTAGCAGAGAAAGATTATCAAATAGGATATATGCGTAAGAAAAACAGACTTATTTTGAATATTACTTGAAGATGATTATTGCATCAAGGACAGAAGCAACTTGCGAACTAAGTAGGAATTGGAAATTGTGTGAATAGGTTAAAAGAAGACAGTAGGGGGGTGCTTGCTATAACGGTTGGCAGTAGGGGCTAAGATTCGACGAAGTGGATATCCGTTACGGGGCGAAACTTGTGTGTTCGTAGAAAATATTTTGTTTGTATCGTCAAAACTGTAAAATTTCGATGGCAGTTGAAATTGGGTTTCTGAGAATCGTGTAGATTGTGCGAAAGGTTATATTGAAACAGTATTATTTCGGCAAATATTCAAGTGTTGGGGGATTTTGGTAGCCGCAGGCAGCTTAACTCCTTTCACATGTTACTGAACATCGGGGAAATAGAGTATATTTATAAACAATGGAAGGGCAACCGAACTGCATTTAACAAGAAGACAACAAACATAGAAACAAAGAGAAACTTGTTGAAAGAATATGTGTGGAGCACAGTACAGTATGTATATAAAATACGGGCAGTAGGAGAAGTAGACACAAAAACGGTAGAAACATTTTGGTATGGTGTGCTTCAGATGTATGAAGGTGATAGCATGGACAAACCAAGTTAATAACAAAGAGGTTATAGAAATAGTAGAAGAATAAAGTTATCTGTAGAAAAAAATAGGAGAAATAGAAGATCAGGATACGTTCTAAGGCATCTTTGGGGACTAGTGCGGGACATATTACTAGCAGAGATAGGAACAAGGAGCTAGAGGTAGACCTAGATCAATCTATTGCACAGATAGTGAAATATGCAAACAGTGTAAATTTCAACAAAACAATGAAGGGACGCGTGTAACCAGTTCCAAGACTGAAGAGCTAATGATGATGATGATGTTGATTAATATTTTTACAGCTGTGTGTAAATAATCACTCCGGAGAGATATCATAAAGCTAGAAAACATTTCATTTACTGTAAAACAAATCTTATTGCGCTTATGAAGCATAAGAACGAAGCCCTCACTAATTATGTAATTAAAAATTGATGTATATGCATTTAATGCAGACTGAAAATGAGCCGCATACACTTTTAAAGTACTGAACACATTTCAATTCGTAAGTTTCCTTGTTAAAAATACAAATTTTATAAGTTTACAATAGAGAATACCCTTCTTTCAAAAAAGTCCATTTAATAAAAATTATTTGTCAAGGAATAATTTCTAACAATTTTGAGTTCAGAGCTCGAGGAATTTTAACCTTCTTCAAAATTTTCTGCCCAGCGGCATTGGTCAATTACACTCACAACCTAGGTTCTAAAAGGATATGTAAATTAACCCGAGATTATAAAGAACGTTTTTGTAACTCAAATAGGAGTTGTATGGGTTCCTTACTTGTTAACAATTTGCAACGAGCTCCGTATGGTAATTTGTTCACAATAATTATTTTTGTATTTTAGTTAATAATTTTTGTGCTGTCAAATGTCATGTTAAAATACATATGCATTAATTGACTATATACTAAAATATAAAAATAATTATTGTGAACAAACTACTACACAGAGCTTGTTACAAATTTTACTGCCGCTTTGAGCTTTTACTGACCTCTGCATTTTGCACGTTGGTTAGCATTGGTCTCCTTTGACCGTAATAAAACATTTTTCAATTCATTTATAATATACTATTACAAACCAATACTCATATCATTAAGGAATGGAGAAGCTAGTTCTCGACTTTTAGTCACTCTAACCAACTTTTGCAACTTTGTACTTGCTGGGAAAGTGCACCCTGAAATCATACCCATTTTCTAGGACACTAACTTTTGGAGCAGTACGACTCGTTGCAGTTGAAAACGCCCAGCAATAATGGTGGCTAGGATGGCGTTTTCCCAATATGCCCCGATTGAAGGGTGCTTACAACCGACTTAATTAGGATTTGCCATCAAGCACGAATGTGAATCAATTATTTATGCCTCTAGATCTTTGTTGGCAGCCAATATTGAATCGGGATAAGTGATGCTATTGATTTCAGTAATGATTTTAAAACGATAAATAGATGAACAATAATAAATTGCGTTAAATCTAGAGCTTGTAAGATATTCTATTTCTCTTGGCAGGCATACTCGGCCTTATCAATTTTCTTTTCAGATTGGATATTACCTTTTCAATCTGGGTGTCAGTAAGGAAATCCAGCAGAGTCCCTACTATTCTGCTTTTCAATTCATTCAAATATCAAAAAGTTAACCTCTCAACTGGCTATGTCGAATTGGGATAATGGAGCAATTGCAGGGAACTGAGAGGAAGTTCTGAAAGATATCTTGCCCTTCACTTAGTGTAGTAATATTGGGATGTCTGTTACCAAAGGTTTAAGAAGATATCGCCAGGAACGAAGATTATATTGTAACTGATAATACTTAGTGCTCCTATCACCAACGGCGCTTTTAAAGAAGTATTGGACGGAAAGAAAGAAGAATTATCGTTTCTTTTCGGCCGTCTAATGGAACTAAAGGTATATAACATTTCTTTTTTCCTATTATGTCATTGTTTTGGAGTCTTAAGATTGATATACCTCTTGACAACCACTCCCATTGTAACAAAATTTTTGTTACATTAAATATCTCTAAAGAAAAACATTTCTAGCCGTTGTTATTTTACGAATTTGTCATTTAGCGTGAAATCGTTAAATAGATTAATTTGTTATAAGTAAGTACATCTCGTTCCTTTTTACATTATTTTCACCTATACGGAGTATTTAATAGTGACTCCTACGCTTTTGATATCTGCAAATAGCCAGAACGTAACTTGAGTTGCATAAGCTACAGGCGTTCTGAAGTCCACTTGTACAATTGCTAGACACAACGCCTGCGCGAAAGGTGACGCGATATCTAGGGTGTTGGCAAGGAAGCGAACGCAGCGTTCTTGCAAGCAACTACGAAGAAGTACGCTTCGCTTGAAGATGGAGAATTTTGTTTGCAAGTGGGAGCTTAGAATAGCTCTACCATCGTAGAGGGGCTAGAGGTTGCCGCGCGGAGGCGTTACAATAGAGCTCTTGTGATGCTGCCCAGACAACCAACAGCAACAGTAACAACACGTGATGAGGAAGTCCATTAGTGCACATTTAGGTAGGCACCTTTAAGTATGTTTGTATGAAGGACAGGATTTTAAGGAAACACGTTTGACAATGAAATTGGAACTTGGTTATGTATTGTGTGATTACTCATTTTGAAGCTGTCCGAGGGGCTGCATCTAGTAAAGGCATATTTCGTACCTTTCTAAATTTCAAGGAGATGGGGTGTTATGTGTTTTGGTTGGTCTAGTGCATTTACCAGCATCACCGTCGAGTAATTAAAACAAAGCCAGTCAGGTACTTATAAAACTATTTTTTGAGAGAATTAATTTTACGTGTTAATTACGTCCAAAGCTTTGATTTAACGTTTTCCAAATCATAAGAAACTTTTGTTAAAGAATGTTAATGTTAAATTTTTTTGCAAGATATGTTTATGCTTAAATCCCACATAAAAATCAGTTTGGAAATTATATCTTAGAAACTTAATAGGTCAAATACTTTGTTTGTTCAGAACTAAATTTTTTTTATAAGAGGAATTTTTGAACTTTTAGATTAATTAAATTAAAGTGTTATTCAAAGCACGTAAGAAATGCACATGTTAATTGAGAAAAATAAGTATAAAATTCACTTCTGATTGAAAGATGTTTACTTACAATATGTTATGTGATTAGTAGAATATCAATGCTGCTGCTAACATATGTTGAACTGACTTTCTTTAATTTCATGTAATGTTCGAGCCATATGAACTTTTTGTGTAATAAGTTCTTTAGAGAAATTTTGTAAGCCAGAACAGATCTGTTGTATGGATGTTTAAGAACCGACTGTACTAAATAATTTTTAAATGTTAAGATCTCTCTATGTAGAGAAACATATTCAGAGATTTTTGAAACTTATTTTATATTGATTATTAAATTTTTTATAAATAATTTTTGCAACGAAAGAGAAACAAATTCAAAGATTTTTGAAACTTATTTTATATTGATTATTAAATTTTTTATAAATAATTTTTGCAACAAAAGAGAATTACAATTAGATTATACTTTGATGTAAAACCTTTGTCTTTTTATTTCACTAATTGAAATTAATACTATCCAAATTAGATAAACTAAATTTTGAAAGGGGAACTTAGAAAAAAGTTGATCCAGTATTAGGTATTAGAAACAGAGTAAGTGATTTCCAGTAGAGTACTTTTTCATAGGTAAGGTGTTGTTGTTGAGATTTTGAATTCAGGACAGTCAATTTATTTTGTTGTCGTAAGACACAAACAGTGTCTTATATTTTATTTTTTTGTGTGACATTTTCTTGCAGGCCCGACATCGCAGAAGCTGGAGCAGAGGTGCAAGAGGTTTCCAGAGGTATTGCTTATTTTAATTTGTATGCTTTTTGATAGTCATTATATCCTATAGGTTTCTGCGTCTTCCTGTAGGATAATTTAGTTTTATTTATTGTTTATATAGATGCAGTGGCGCCCATTTACTTTTTTTTGGTCCCGTTTGTAGTCGAGCCCACCCTATATCCACGCCCAAACTCATTGCTCACCCTTGGGGTAATTCCCAGACTAAGCCGCGAATATAGTAAAGCTCGTGGGTCCACCGAGGTTTTGTTCACTAATTGACCCACTCCAAAATTAAATAAAGAAGAAAATAGTAAGTTTCACTTAAGTTTCACCATATGGCGACGTAAGGACTTTCTTGATTCAGTTTATTTCAAAATAGAATCAACTTTAGAACAACTGCTCAATTGTTAGTTACACCTAGTTCAATACGCCAAAGCTAACTTTCCAATCGGACTCGTCGAATTGTAACTAAAAAATATTTAGAATTTACGCCATCCGGCTTCAACTCTGCAGTTTATAGAGTTTCCTAACTTGTTGACGTGATGCTAAGCGTACTGCATTCAGATAAACCAACGGTTCCATACTTTGATAAAGTAATGTCAGTTTGGAATCAGTTAAAACTCGAAATCAGTTTCTCCTATTCCATCAGTTCATCTCTTTTGGAAGAACATGAACTGATGCTGTATAATAAAAACCCTCAACAATGCCATCCACGACTAATTGACTGCAATATTTATAGCAATAGAAAAACGCAAATTCTGCATGACTTCGTCGCCGTCAGCGACAGTTCCATACGTTGGAAACCAATGCGCCATGGGAAAATGACCAGTGTTTGATGTGGAACGCAAAGGTTTCAAACACACTAGCTCCATTCAATATTCATATGACATTGAAAAAAGCAGGTGCATTTGCTAAAAAAAGCAGCAACAAAAAAATAAGGAAGTACCACTCAGTAGTGGAACAGAATCCTAGCTTCCTCTCATCAGTGGTAGAAACATTAGGGCGCTGGTGCAACGAAGCATTGTATTTTGTGTCTAAACACGATGGTCTGTTAGCATTACACAGAGAATAATCTAACGCCTTTATTTTTAGTTCAAAAGATTGGTTTTGCCGTTCAGTCATGAGTACTTTCCAGATTCTGCATAAACTTTCACCAAAGTATACTATATTCTAACTAATAATTGTTAATTTTGTTCCAATTAACAATAATATTTAATTAACAATTATATAAATATGGTAATTCAATTTAAATTTTAACAAAGCTCTTTTAATTTTAGCTGCTACTGCAAATTCGAGGAGGAGAGCAAGTGCCTTGCAGAATTCCCTGCAGAATTTTTATTTGGAGTTGCTTCTTCGGCTTATCAAAGTGAAGGAGCTTGGAATGAAGACGGTATGACACCTATAATTTTTATAGCGGCTTAAACTTGATATAATACATACTTGCAGGAAAAGCCATTGGTGGTTGGGACCATTTCACTCACACAAAGCCTGAAATAATTGCAGACAGAAGTAACGGTGACGTATCATGCGATTCGTATCACAAAATCGAAGATGACGTAGCTCTATTAAAGTTGTTAGGTGTTCATATATATAGATTTTCGGTGTCTTGGTCTCGGATATTACCAACATTCAATAAAGTGAATTTGAAGGGTATTAGTTACTACGATCGTCTTATTAATCTTCTACTGGAAAACAACATACAACCTATGGTCACTATTTTTCATTTTGATTTACCCAAGTATCTAGAAGATTTTGGCGGTTTTACAAATTCAGAAGTAATTAAATATTTTGTACAGTTTTCAAGAGTTGTTTTCAATCACTTTGGAGATAGGGTAAAACTATGGTCGACCTTCAACGAACCGAAAGTGTATTGTACAACAGCTTATGGAAGTTATTTGTTTCCCCCAGGTATAAATCAATCCGGTGTCGGTGATTATTTGTGCGGCCATAATATCTTGAAAGCCCATGCGAAGGTGTATCACATTTACAATAACGAGTACAAGCCTACACAAAAAGGTAAGTAAATGCTAACTTTTTATATTGATCTAAATTTGATCTACGCGAGTTACGTTTCTGACCTTGGGAGCGGTGTTTTTAAAAACTGTTTCCAAGGATTCGTAACAATTTATTGGTATTAACTTAAACAGAAATTATAATGGAATTTTGACAAACTGATTAAAATAACTTTAAATCGAAATGAATTAATTAATTGAACTAATATTAGGGCGAGTAGCCTAGGTAAACAGTAGATAATATACCTTCCTTCTGGCGCACTTCGATCCTCACTCGATCGATCCCCCCACCCTGCCTTCTATTTCGCAGTTGTTGAGGTGGTGTGCCTTGTAAATTCTGACGATCCTCAAGACACTTCTGGCGCACATCGTTTTTCACTGGATCACCGCCCCCCTCCTACCCCTTTCTGCTTGCCTACTAGTTGTAGGGTGTTGAAGGGGGAAGGGGGTCCTAAGACAATTCTCATGACTCATTCGAATTCTTCGTTATGTTTATCGGCTTTGCGGGTGTCCTATTCATCATTCTGCGGGCTAGAAAATTTTTAACGATAGTGATAGGCAGATATAATTAGCATTGTGAAATTACATGGGATTATTTAGCACTATTATTTTAATATTATAATTTTACTTTTAACATATATCATTTTAATATTAGACTAGTATAAGTGTGTTCTTAAATTTTAGAATTAAGTTGACTCCATAATTGGACTTATATACATATGTCTGTGTAGACTTATTAATAAATGTAATAAATGAAATTACGTTTATCGGCTTTGCGGGTGCTCCATTTGGCATTTTGCGGTCTAGAAAAAATTTTTAACGATCCTCATGACTCGTATGAATTCTTCATTAGGTTTATCGGCTTTGCGGGTGCCCCATTCGGAATTTTGAGGTTTAGAAAAAATTTTAAAAAATTTTAAATCGAGCTAACATATGCACTCAAAATTATATGGCATAGGTATGGGTAATCAAAATTGTAAAGGGTAATTGTTTCCGTTCTCTGGGATCGGTGATTGGGCACAGAAATAAAAATAAACTGCAAAATATATATGGAAATAAAAATTTATTAGACAATCTATACACAGTAGTAATAAATTCTTTGTATCTATCTACATTTACAATAATATTATCATTGTACACGTTTTTAGGCTAAACATGTATATACATTGTGACCCTAAAACAGTCACGTAATGTGTACAACTTAAATCCGAGCAATATATACAACTTATAAAATAAGTAAAATAAAATCTATTATCTATTTCACTATGGCCCCATGCATACGTTAAGGTCGTGTTAGGGATGACGAAACGCTTATCATATGCGCCCGATAAACTGACCTTGCTAAGTAACAGCGTAAACAAATCATGTTTTTTGCTCCTAATAGTTCGCATCGAATGCACGAGGGCTCGGAAGTTACTGTTATGTGCTAGGTCCTTAAAACTGTCAACACTTATACCCTGCGCAACACTACGCTTAACCCCTTTAATCTTTTTTATTACATCCCTTTCACTAACTATACAGTAACTCTTGGCGCGAGTACCCACAAACTCTAAAACTATCTCACCACCAAACTCATCCTTGAACTTTCCGGGCACTTTCTTGTTTACAAGTGGGATCTTATATTTATTGTCTGGGTGGTAGTCACTAGTGTCGAATAGGTCCAGGTGGGTATGAATATCACTGTACAAGTCTTCTGTTTCGACACTATACACGAGCGAATCGGTATCTGTATACAAAAGCGAAAGCTTAGACCCATACAGAGGCAACAGTTTCTCATAGTGAAAGTCATAAATCAAGGTTTTGATAGGTCTAAAATCGAAAAGCCTGCATATATAGGTTTATTATAGGTGACTTTAACGCGGTCCATCTGTATGAGTGCTAAATTTTCGCCTAGTACCAGAATACAATTAAAGTTCGGGCGGGCAATCAGGGTACTCGCACACAAGGTCTTCCGGTTACACTCCCATCGAGTCACAAGCTTCACGTCGACGCGCTTGTCTATATTTTCTATGGTTTTACCAAAGATGGCATTATTCATGAGTTTGAAAAAGTCCTTCTCAAAAGCGTTAGTGGCACGAGTGCGAAGGTCCGTGTTCAACTCGATATAAGGCTTCAACCATGGAGACTGGTCGAACTCGAGAACCCGATGGATGGAGGTCAACACTAATCCATTCCGCACACACTGCTGTAGATTCCTGTAGTGGATAATGTAGCGGTGTTTGTCTTCTAAGGTGGCGAGGAGCTTCGGAGCCTTGGATGTGATATAAGGCGACGTTTTCATTTCCGGGCAGAACGGCAGCACGTTGTGGAGATCATGTAAATGTGAAGGGTACTCCAAGTCGACCTCCAGAATGAATCCTTTCGCAGAGTCCTTGGGAACATTTAAGATGGTGGCATGTAGTTCGGCTATATCGGTAGAGGGCAACCATCGAAATCCTCCAAGAGGGAGAGCCTGGCTCATGGCCCAGCCATACAAGTTATTAGCATCGTAGTATGCCAAATACTTAGACGTAGCCGCAGGATCGTACTCTTCCATGTACTTGTTGTTGGCAGCAGCGTAGCGTCCACTACACTGGGTCAAACCTCCTCTGATCCCAGACTTTATAAAATGGTACATGTCAATATCCGTGAGGAGCTCCAGTTTCACGCCGGTGTATTTTAACATGGCGTCCCAGGTTAATGAGGGCGCTGTCACATACTGGCACGGATCAAGGTCATAAGTCGACATGCACACCCGGCAAAAGTTCTCAAAGACGTCTGCTAACAACAGTACATCTGTCTTCAAATAGAGGTCGCTATATTCTCCGAGCGTGTTAAGACCAAAGTCCCTCCATACCTTCTGAGCCCTGTCGTATTCGTCGGTGGTAATGGATGTAGAGGCGAGATCATTGTAGAAGGCAGCCTGTGGTGGAAGAGCTGTTTTGTCCAATACTTCCATACTTTGTATGTAAGTGTATGGAAACACACCTTTCTTGGTAACCAGTTGGAACCTGGAGTCCTCGGGAAAGTGACGTCTGACCTCTACAAACTGGTCCTGGGGCAAATTCTTCGCCAGTGTATCCAACCCGGCCGCCATAAATCGGAGAGAGTCGATAAACCGAAGTTGGACACAGGGCTTGTCGACAGTCTTTTCTTGTCCGTCTAAGACCACTTCTGAATCGTATAGTCGTACAGTTTTTGAAAACGAGATGAACCGCTCTTTATTGTTCGGTATAACGTTAATCTTCTCATTATCATACCCCAGTTCTTTTATGATGAAATGAGCATCATATCCACTAAGGTTGTGAAACACCACTGGGATAAACTGCGGAACCCGATAGAGGATGTTACATTTGGAGTGTACAGGAAGCGGTACACACCATTCATGTGGTTGTGATCCCGCACACGGTCTGTTCCAAGCGGTTTCTTGCATATCCCACAGTCTTCGGTAGTGTGGAACAAAAGTTCATTCTGGGCATCCAAAGGAATCATGGGCACATTCGTCGTCAATATCTTACCCAGACGTCTAGCTTCCTCTCTAAGTTTGGTAACAAATTTACGTGCTGCGTCTGGACCCCGGTAGATCTCAAATTTATTGAGGGAGTTGTCATAGCAGCATTTAATGTAATATGCCCAGCTATAAGGGGTATGCAGCTGAAGCGGTGTTGTAGATGATGTGGAAGGGTCGGGCGTTGCAAAACTGTACGGCTGTAGGAGCGACTCAAAGTCTGCATAAATAACGAATGGGACCTGCATTGGTTTTGGATGCTCGAAAATTCTAAAACGTTGTTGAAGACGGTGGGCATTTGGGTAACGACATGGTTACAGTCCTGCTTAGTATGCCTAATTAAGGCAGTCTCAGTCGGAAAAAAGATTAAACATCCATCGCAGATCCATTTATGTAAGCGATCTTTTGATAACTGTTTACCGACCAGACGTCCCAAATCCTTGATCCAACAGAAGTGACCTTTTTCTTCATCCTGGATGTAAAGCAAGTTAACGTGCCGGGCTCTCCTGCGTTTAGTAAAATGTAGAGGACCAACAATAGACCTTCCTTCCACTCCGAATACATTGATACTCAGATCGTTCAAAGCCTCGAACTTGGCAATCTTGTCAAAGGCCATAGGGAACTCTATACCACCCCTATTTAAGCAGCTCGAGTAATGGGGTACTTGCTAAGACGTTGGGGTCATACTTGGCAGGATACAACGCTGCTACAATGGAGTATGCAAAACAGGCTGCGTCTCGGTTTTAACATTCACCACCGCTTTTTAGCTTTTATCCAGCGTGGAAGGTCAATGTAAGAAGATCCCTAAGTGGTTGGTATTTGTTGATGTTTAGTTCTAAATGCAGGACACGTTGTAAGGCCCAACAGGACTGGTGATGTTCAAATTCTTGGGATTTATCGAGCATCTCCCGAGAAAACGCCGTATACACTTTGTTCAAGTCGCTCGATCGGGTTATAATTTGATTCTTGGTATTGAAAGATTTAGTTGCTTCGGTATCACCCAAGTCCATCTTTGTGTACATACCAAACACTTCCACATTACATTTAAGGGTCGTGTGGACCTCCAAGGTGTCCTGGATCAACTTTACAAAATGCCGCTTTTGTTCAAGTAAAAAAGTCTCCAATGTCTCTACAACCTGACATATTATTGATGCGGTAAGTTGCGATCCGGGAGCGGAAGGCTGACGATAACAGCTGTATCGCTTCTTGTTCGGGGTCTCCGGATTTGGTCTTATGCGCGGCACTGCGTAAATGTCCAGGGAACTGGCGTGAAGGAACGTCCATATTGCAATCCTTGCAATATCGTATGTCCTGTCGCTGGCGTTTTGGGGCAGGTGCAGCACGTGGTGGTGATGCTCCACGTTTGGCTGACATCGATGTAGAAGAAATAGTATTTCCGTGGATAGCGTGCTGATGCCGGGTTAAATTAGCTCGACGCCCAAACCCCATATCACAAATGTCGCACACAAATGATACTGGTGCTGATAATCCAGTCGGTGGAGCTGAGGCTGTAACCTGACGTGGTGGTCTAATGATATTATGAACCTCCTTTTTGTGTCGGTTAAGGTTGCTCTGGATCGAGAAGTTTTTCTGGCACACATCGCAGACGAATACTTTGACGGATTCCATTGTAATCTGCACAATAAAACTATGTTTATTACTCAGTTTAAAACACGTAAATTGCAAATTAGAAAGAATGCGCACAGATCGCTAATAAAACGTCGCCCCAGTGGAGATACTCCTAAAGGAATGGAGCACAGTTACGTCTGGGGAACTTGCTATACAACTAAAAACAGAAAAATTAGCATTATATGAATAATAAATAGTCATTGCTATGTTTTCGGACCTTATTCGATATAGAACCATGGCGCCAACCGCACACGACAGCATTGTTGCATTCTATAATTTATAATGAATACGACCGTGGGCTACTTCAGTTTTATTCTAGTATTTTTAATAGCTTGTAAATTTCGATATTGATATTGGAATTGATGTGTAAATATAATATAAGAATTAAAAATTAAAACCAGTAGTTTACATGGAAACTGGGCATGTCATCAACCAGTTCAAAAAATATATTTTATAGGTATTTCAGTTATTAATGACATTGCACCAAATTCATTCCTATAATATATCATGATGCTAACCATCATGATCCTATTACGTAATACTATAAACTAGTGCTAGCGGTGACTTAAGTTGCTGCTACAGTTTAGAAACCTATAAAACTTAATTCATATACAAATTTTCAAGCCACTGAATAAATAAGATGTAAATAAAATAGCCGAGCGCCTGCCTATTTGCAACATTTATTAAAACGTGTATGCCAAGGTCATATTAATATACACGTCTGGCGAATACTAAACACATAATTAAGCTAAAATAAATCTTATAAAATAAGCATCGTCATCATCTGAAACAATGTTTTGTTAAAATCCGAGTATTTTACGTTAATGTATCAGCATATGTCATAAGGAAATGCTCCGAGTGTAGACACCGGGTATTTATTTATAAGTAAAATATTTAATCATTACTATTATTGTGCTATTCATTAACAGAAATCTGCATAAATATTACGTCCAATGCTCGATTTGATTGCATAGAATTAACCTTGTACCTGTTTTTGTTTGAGGTCTGAAAGCATATAATTAAAATATTGTATCATCCGTTTTAAATAATTCAGGTATGTAAAATTTTTTAAAAATTCAATATTCGGATAATTTAAAGAAAGAAATAATGCTTTACATAATTAAATGGAGTATTTTCATTATACAATACAATAATAATTATTACAATAGGTAAACCTATTTTGACTATTAAAAACAATGTCGATGTGTGAGCTCAAACGTTTAGTTATTTGATAAAAACTTCTTGGGGGCGCGATTCGAGCGATCAACGACCTACTTAAACGTGTTTATGCCTGCATGAATGTGCGTGACGTCATAAATATCATTGCTCATAAATATTTCTAGGATTAGTTCGCTGTAAATTGCAGAAATGACTGCACTCCATACGATGGGATGATACATCTGTCTATAATTAACCGCAAAATACTAATTATAAAATGAGCTATGTATTAAAACAGAGAAAAATTACTTTTACCTGACGTTGAGTTAATCAAAGCGGTTGATAATTAATCAATTTATAAAACTGAATACCCTTCAAATCGATCGATTTACATATATTTTAAATTCAGGCGATTAATTGTTTTATTATGTAACTATGTTGTCTTGACTTATCCAAAATTCTACATCACGTCTGTGCGAATCTCGGTAAAATTAAAGGTCATCATAGCTTTTATTAGAACTCGAATATTTCAGTGGATCCTAAAATATTAACAAAAAATTACTAAAAATCAATTAGAAACCATAAATTATCCCGAAACTAAGCCGAATTTACGCTAAATTAAAATTAAATATGTAATTCATATATGCAACATTAAAATCTCGTCAAAACGTGTCCACGATTATATATAATATACACGTCTATCTAAAAAGCAAATACTATACATATAATTAAGCTAAAATGTGTCTTTAACACCGTAAAACTTGCAGGATAATCTGAAAAATATGCTGTTAAATATGTATACAAAGGTTTAATACTCACCTTCAACCACTTCTCAAAACTGCATTGATAGTAAACAGGAACCGGGAAAAAAAAACTGGTCCGAGCGCACTTTACGTTATTATATTAGCATATCTCGTAACAATATGCACCAGGAGTAAACACCTGAGGTCCATCTATATTCATACTACACCAACTATACCTATGTGCTATTCTTTAACAGAAATCTGCGTTAACAGATCGAGACAAACGAAAAGAATGACACATAGGTATAGTTTGTGTGGTATGAATATAGATGGACCTCAGGTGTTTACCCTGCATATTGTTACGAGATATGCTAATATAATAGTGTGAAGTGCGCTCGGACCAGTTTTTTCCGGTTTTTACTGTCCGTTAATCATAGCAGTTAGGTGAGTGACATATTTAATTTAATTATACGGAAATTCTGCATAATTTTCGATATATAATTTATGGTTTCTAATAGATTTTTAGTAATTTTTTGTTAATATTTTAGGATCCACTGAAATATTCGAGTTCTAATAAAAGCTATGATGACCTTTAATTTTACCGAGATTCGCACAGACGTGCCGAAGAATTTAGATGAGTCAAGACAACATAGTTACATCATAAAACAATTAATTGCCTGAATTTAAAATATATGTAAATCGGTCGATTTGAAGGGTATTCAGTTTTATAAATTGATTAATTATCAACCGCTTTGATTATCTCAACGTCAGGTAAAAGTAATTTTTCTCTGTTTTAATATATAGCTCATTTTATAATTAGTATTTTGCGGTTAATTATAGACAGATGTATCATCGTATCGTATGGAATGCGGCCATTTTTGTGATTTGCATAAAGCAAAACGACACATAAATAGTACAGTACAATAAATAATTTGCATGAGAAATCGATTTTATGAATAAACTATATTATAAAACCTGTATATCAGCCTACCTATTCGAAACCGCGATATTAGAGAAACAATATATTTCCTGAATTAATTGCAATTCAAGAACTGTATTACTCGGTTTATAAGCCCGGAATTTAACAGTAATGTGATATAAAACGTTAATAATAAATTTTGGATTCAAACTAAACATTCTTATTGCTATCGAATCAGTAATTATTTTATAAAATTAGCTATATATATCAAACCAGCACTGATATTTTTGAGTTATATAGACAAATGTATTCTTCTTCCTATAAATCGTGAGTAATGGTCATTTCTACAATTAATAGAGAACGATACCTAGAAATATTTATGAGCTATGATATTTATGACGTCACGCATATTCATGCAAGCACGTTTAAGTAGGTCGTTGATCGCTCGAATCATGCCCCCGAGAATTTTTTATCTCTAACGGGTCGATAATTATTTTTGAAAATTCATAAATCGATTCAATGTATAGATTTTTACGCTCTTATAATTGTTATACAAATTTCATGTTTGGACTTAAATTACAGCTTAATGTTTAAAGAACATCACACAAAAACCTGTTTCAATATAATAAAATTTAAGGAAGCGCTATAAAGTTTACATATTGTTGAAATACAAATATTCTGCTATGATAACTAACAATCCTACTTGTTAACTTTATTAGTGTTTAGGCTTAAAAATAGAGCAAAATTCGAGTAACCAGACGGTATATAGTATATTGTGTCACAAGGACAAAAAGTGCTCATTAGCAGCCCGCAGCTATTAGCTGATAGCTAAGGACTACTAAAGCATTTTTGCCTGTGTGATACACAACTGTTTTTCGTCTAACATTAAAGAAAAAATAGAAAAAACCCATAAAATAAAGAAAGTTAATAACATTCGACGTATTTATTTGTTATAGTATTTGGTATTAATTATCCCATGACCATTATTATGGATAGTGATACCAGAATTTGTAGGCACTTGGTAAGTATTTGAGATGCTGGTAGCATGATGACATTTTTTACGATAACGTTGACGGTCTATCTACATTAACTGGTATTTCATTTATTTGGTTTAAGAGCAATTAACATGTGAATTGTATTATTTGTGCTGGTACTAGACAGTTGATGTTCTTGGTTTGTTAGAATTTTTGAGAAATTTTAATCTTATTTGATAACCAATCACCTATATATCCTTAAGCAATTGCAGAAGAACACCATCCTCCATATATCTTAAGTGTTATTAAATTACTTCCAGCATTAGCTAATAGAGTTGCAGAACTACGGCGGAAGCATTGGCCTGTGTATGTACTAGGTTCAACCAATTTCAAAAGGTAGCTATTTTGCTTGGAATTTTGCTAAATACATTTTCCCGATCGGCTGTATTGTACATTTATTATTTTGTAATAAATGAATAGGGAATTATGAGTAATGTGGGAGGTCTAATAGAAACATATTTGTTGTATATTGTAAGTAGATTCAGTACATCAACTGTAGTGTTTGTGACTGTAAATGTTCTTGTAATATTATTTTTGGTTTGTGGAACTGTAACAATCAATACGTGTCCACTAATATCTATGTGGTCAAGTTTCATATTCGTCAACTCATTTCGGCGGCAAGCTCCGTATACTCTCATAATAAGAGAAACTTGCAATGTAAAGTTAATCTAAAAATTTACAATAATTTTATTTGTATACCTTTATCATTAGATATTCCTAATCATCTGCCGCCTTAAAAATTGAATACATTTATTGTACTTGAATCAAAATTTTAGATTTTTTGGGAAGGTAGTTTATAGAATGCTTTATGATGATTATCAAAATTAATATTTTCTTTGACTTTAAAAGTGCTTTTTAGCATTGAAAATTTAACCCATCGAGTAGTAGCATTTACACGTTTCGATCTTTCTGATAAATACGCAATTAAAACATTCTCTGTTACATTTTAGCTTTTTATTTTTTCTTTCTATTTATTAAATAATTCATAGTATTTTTGTACCGTTCTCTAGACTTTTTAGGTAAAAGATTTAAAGAAGCATTGCTCACTTTTCTTGCAACACCGGTGGAGTACTTGTAATTTCTTCATCATCATCACAGTCTAAATTATCATTCATCTTCACTAACAGTTATTCAGTTAGAATTACAATTATTCACTACTCATCTATGATTATTTTATATTTTTATTTGAAACTCTTATTAACAATACACCGACGCCGAGGTTAAATGATAAATTATTTGAAACGTCAAAGCCGCAATATATGAATCTCAATGATAGTCATAGGTGTCTAGATCGTGAAAACCTATAAAATCATGCTATTATGAGTTTTGCGGCCCTAGGAACTCAAAGGTTTACTTTCAGTCAGATTTTAGGGTAGATATGATTTATTTTCATATATGCTAGGCGAAAAAACAAATTTTTTTATAAAATCAACTTAAATCGGCGCGCTGAAGAAAATATATGTATCGTTGTGATACTAACGATTTAATTTTCTAGTACGGTTTAGTGTGGTTCCAGATATTGACAAAGACGAACGCGATTTTGTATATGAATTATATATTTAATGCGACTTTTAGTAAAATTCTACATAGTTTTTTGAGATAGTTTTAGGTTTCTAATTAATTTTAATAATTTTTGTTAATATCTTAGGATTCTTTGAAAATATTCGAACTCTATATAAAAGCAGCGCTGACCTCAATTTTACCGAGCTTCGCACAGACGTGATTTAGAAATTTCGATGAGTCATGATGTAATCATTTTATAACTTTTGTGGGGGTTCGAGACTAATCATAGTCGTCGGGTGATCGTGAGAGGTTAACACTCCTTCGACTGATATTTTTACTGTAATTAAACATCGTTCTAGGTAAGTCGAACATTTTTGGGCGTGTGTATGCTTGATTGGATATTTATATATTTTTTTCAGATATGTATAATGATTTCACTTTCTGTAAATTGCAGAAAATAGCCGCAATCTATACGATGGTACATCAGTAGTTTAATTGTCATACAGAAACACCTTACTGATTTAAATTTACTAGTGTTTAGGCTTAAACAACAGTGTGAAATTCGATGAACCAGATGGCATGAACAAATTTTTTATAAAATCTGCATTAATCAGTGCTCCGAAAAATATGTGCCGTTGTTATTCAATTTTCTGGTGCGGTTTCATGATACATAATTGTATCGTGGTACCAAAGACGCTCGCGAATGCAGCTCTCCATAAGGCAAATTAGTACGTATTATAAAAATCTTTTCTATTAGTGACCCATTTTTAAAAAATCTGTAAATTATATTGGTTATTATGTGTTCGGATCTTTAAATTAAAGACCGACATTCTGTGAATACAAAGCAATTTTCATTTTAAAAATAGAACTTAGTAAAGCGCGAGAAGCCTCAAACGTGCATCCGGTTAATATATTTTACAGCTAGAAATATTTATAAGCTATGATATTTATGACGTCACGCACATTTATACAAGCATAGACATGTTTAAGTAGGCCGTTGACCACTCCAATCGCGCCCCCAAGAAGTTTTTATCAAATAACTAATCGTTTGAGCTCACACATCGACTTTGTTTTTAATAGTCAAAATAGGGTTACCTATTGTAATAATTATTGTTGTATTGTATAATGAAAATACCTCATTTGATTATGTAAAGCATTATTTCGTTCTTTAAATTGCACAAATATTGAATGTTTACAAATTTTACATACGTGAATTATGTAAAACGGATGATGCAATATTTTAATTAGTTGCTTTCAGACATCAAACAAAAATAGCATTGGACGTAATATTTATGCAGATTTGTGCAGATTTCTGCTAATGAATAGCACAATAATAGTAATGGTTAAGCATTTTGCTCATAGATGGATTCCTGGTGTTTACACTCGGAGCATTTCCTTATGACATATGCTGATACATTAACGTAAAGTGCTCGGCCTTTCAGTTTACGAATCGAGTTTTGTGAAGTCGCTCTAGGTAAGTAAACTAATTTTTGTGGCCAGATTTTAACAGCACATTGTTTCAGATGATGACGATGCTTATTTTAAAAGACTTATTTTAGCATAATTATGTGTTTAGTATTCGCCAGACGTGTATATTAATATGACCGTTGCATACACGTTTTAATAAATGTTGCAAATAGGCAGGCGCTCGGCTATTTTATTTACATCTTATTTATTCAGTAGCATGAAAATTTGTATATGAATTAAGTTTTACAGGTTTATAAACTGTAGCAGCAACTTATGTCGCCGCTACCACTAGTTTTAGTATTATGTAATAGAATTATGATTGGTTAGCATCATGGCATATTATAGGAATGAATTTGGTGCAATGTCTTTAATAACTGAAATACCTATAAAATCTATTTTTTGACCTGGTTGGTGACATGCCCAGTTTCCATGTAAACTACTAGTTTTAATTTTTAATTCTTATATTATATTTACACATCAATTCCAATATCAATATCGAAATTTACAAACTATTAAAAATACTAGAATAAAACTGAAGTAGCCCACGGTCGTATTCATTATAAATTATAGAATGCTGTCGTTTATTATCCCTTCCCTCCCTTCTGCTTACAATATTACTAATTCATTTTACCTAATAATTTGCATCATAACAAAACAATCGCATTTATTCATTCTGTTATTGGCTACGCATAATTGCTTTGAGAGTCCATAATTCTATACAGGCTAGCACAACAGGCATCATATCCATCGTGTATATGTAACTGCATGTTTTGTTAATATCAACTTAATAGCTATAATTCATTTATAAAGGTGTCAAAAAATATTTACTATGTTGCTTTGATCTTTGTGCGCATGGTAGACCATTGCACACGCCTCTGACTAAAGCCGGGTCCACGGTGCTTGCGGCATGGTTCCAATTCAACATCAAAAGCTCAGCAAATAGGCTATGAGGTAAGTGTTATTGCACCGTGTTACCTTGCGCCCAAATATCATAACAATAAGTAAACTCGGTTGTTAACAATAGCATCATGGATATAAAGCTACTGGAAAATGGTTTGGGGTTTAAACTGGTGGTTGGCCATATTTATACGACAGATACCACAATGTGGGAGTGTATCGGCATTGGATGATCCTAATCCCTGCTTACAAACCAGAATGTCATCCATTAAAATGTCAGGTATATATAGTATAAAAAAAGCGCTGCCTGGTGGCTATAAAGAACCGTCGTACCCCACCCCTAGGCTTTATATTGCAATATGCTATTGTGATTAACTGTAGTAAGTTACTTAGTAATGTGACAATTTGGATATATATGGGACTGTTGGATCATAGGTTAGAGTAACATCGGGTACGATTAGAATATCACAATGTATTGGCGACTTAGATTGCAATCGATTGAGCAACTATCGATCGAGCGCTGTATTCGCAAAAGTGATGTAAAACGACATTTCATTATGAGCGTATTATCAAAACATTATTCAACTTTATACAACTTTATTTTTACAAAATACAATGCAGATACAAATTATATAGATATCCAGTTATTGGCTATCCTTTGGAATCTTTTCGGTAGTCTAGCGTTCCACCCTATTGGATGTATAAGGAAGCATTTTTCTTATCCAATTAATATTTTGCTCCTGCCCATTATAATATTAGAGACGGCAAAGCTGATGTTGTGGGCGTTGGTGCTGTAATTGTTTAATGGTTTCATGAGGTTGGTAAAGTTGATTATATTGTTGATATTATCGATGTTGTTGATGTTATCGATGTTGTTGATGTTGTTGATACTGTTGATGTTGTAAATTCTCATCATTCATTTCTTATGACAGTAATTGAGACAGTTAAATTTTTATCTTAAAACTTAGAATTTAAAAGATATTCCATCTGAATATCTGCCAACAGTTTTATAAATCCCATCTCCTCGATTATTTCCATAAAATCATCCAAATCTTCGGGTAATACTAACACAGCAGTACAGTGCTGTATTGCTTCCTCGTATGACTGGCACATAAGACATTTTTGTCCTCCTATCGAAAACCGTTGCCCGCATTCCGCCTTTTTTACTCGTAGAGCATTGCGAAATCTTCGAATAACCTTCCCAAAGTCTTTATACATATTTGTTTAATCACCTCTTTAAACTGTATAATCGATAAATTATAACTTCTATGCCAACAATCCTTTTATATGAGCTACTCTTGTTCGAATATGCCCCGATTGTGCTCGATTTGTGTTATGCTTATTCTATTATACAACCCTCTTCTCTTAATTCTTCTATTATAGATACCCCTCTAGTGCTAGGATGACCTCTATTATTTAAGGTTATGTCACTGTTTTCTGTATCAATTTCCAATATACTTTTTCCCGAACTATGCGTATCAGATTGGGGATTATACTTAACTCCATAAACTGACGTGTATATATTTTCGTCTTCAGTTTTAACCAACACGTTCGTATACTAACGATGTACAGGCTCGTCGTTAACTGGTAACTTAATCTTTTTTTAAAAGTTCGCCTTTGTTTTCAACTTTAATCTCCTTCATAGGTTTTAGTATTTTTCCGCTATTCCTTATGACTGGGAAGCGGTGATTTGCAAAGGCTCATGCAATGTTTATGAGCTTCTTTGAAATCTGGTTGTGAAGTAGTATATCTTTTGCGTTCCACAAACTTCCTTCGTACGGCATCCTGCATAAAATGATGCTTATGTTTGCTTACAATAAAATCTTTAGCGGTCGTCATCATGAAACTTGAGATTGGGGCTAACCATTAACGGCTTCTTCTATATTTATATACTCATCGAAATTTTTTCTATATCGCCCCTTACCCAAATCAAAATCTTTTACAATAGTAATAAAACTATATTTCGAGTCACCACCATTCCAGCATCGCTGACAAATTTCTTTAAACTTTATAAAGGGCATATCACTGCCAACATGATTTAGAAAGATATGCCAAAGATTTGCATCATCCTGTTTCCATATTGAAATAACATTAGCGTTATCTCTAAGTCCGTGCTTTACTGTGCTGGCATACGTTTGGCATAAGTAAAAGGAATCGATACTCTTATGTCTACCACAGGAGAAAAACCGTGCGATCTTGTTTTGTTCGTTTGCATGAATATCATCAAAGACAATAATTGAATCTTCTTTTGCATCCTCTGGCCTAATCAAATCTTTATAATTCCCAAATTCGTAGTAACCAATATCCGTCTTTAAGGGTTCAAATAACTTTCTTAACAGTTCATACTTTGGCTGATATAAACTTTTAGAAAACACATAGACGTTTTGGAATGCAAGTCCATTCTCATGTAAAATGAGAGATATTAGAGCGTTGGTTTTTCCACAACTCGATGGTCCCGCAAATATTGCCCTTATATTGGATGGGAACAAAGGTCCATGTTTACCAACTTCCTTTGCACTAGAAGTGGTATATGTATCAAAGTTTTGTATGGGTATTTTAACTTTTTGTCTTGCAGCTTCTACCGGGATATTTGATTCTCTACTTTTATTTCGAACACCAAGTTTATAGAGGTGATCCCGTAGCGTTGTTCTAGGCACATTATACAACCTACTAGCTTTACGCGTATTTAACACACCTTTCCGAATTTCACTAATTGCTTTCTCTAAAGATTGCTTGGTGTACATCTTTCAAATATACTGTTAAGACTGATTCAAAAATTTCAAAAAGCAGTCTTTTATACTAAATAGTCCATCCCTGCCCCGCCCGTCCGTCCATTCACCCGTCCGCCCACCAGCCCGTCCGCCCGTTCATCCGCTTTCGTTTGCCCGCCCGCCCGTGCAACCGGTCCGCCCGCCCATACGGAACGTTGCGCTGCAGCCAACAAGTACATGGACGAAGAGTACGATCTCATTACACCGTGTAAGTATTTGACCTACTACGATGCCAATAACTTTTCCCCATATCTATGTTATATAATTTCGAATTGATTTTTAAACCCCAGGACATATGTTCACTCAATTTAAAATTTTTTAAAATTTTTTCTAAACCTCAAAATTCCGAATGGGGCACCCGCAAAGCCGATAAACATAATGAAGAATTCATACGAGTCATGAGGATCGTTAAAAAAATTTTCTAGACCGCAAAATGCCAAATGGAGCACCCGCAAAGCCGATAAACGTAATTTCATTTATTACATTTATTAATAAAGTCTACACAGACATATGTATATAAGTCCAATTATGGAGTCAACTTAATTCTAAAATTTAAGAACACACTTATACTAGTCTAATATTAAAAATGATATATGTTAAAAAGTAAAATTATAATATTAAAATAATAGTGCTAAATAATCCCATGTAATTTCACAATGCTAATTATATCTGCCTATCACTATCGTTAAAAATTTTCTAGCCCGCAGAATGATGAATAGGACACCCGCAAAGCCGATAAACATAACGAAGAATTCGAATGAGTCATGAGAATTGTCTTAGGACCCTTTTCTCCCTTCAACACCCTACAACTAGTAGGCAAGCAGAAAGGGGTAGGAGGGGGGCGGTGATCCAGTGAAAAACGATGTGCGCCAGAAGTGTCTTGAGGATCGTCAGAATTTACAAGGCACACCACCTCAACAACTGCGAAATAGAAGGCAGGGTGGGGGGGATCGATCGAGTGAGGATCGAAGTGCGCCAGAAGGAAGGTATATTATCTACTGTAAACAACAATGCTGTAATACTCAAACTGACTGCTGTCAACTGGGGCTCCTGGGCTATTTATAATGTCCCTACCCCCCTCACATGGCTGCGAGAACTTGCAAAGCTCATGTCTGCTTATTCTTAATTCTATTCATTGTTACAGTCTTAATTTCTAGGTAATTGCGTATCTTAACCGTCTGCGACCTGCCACCTGCAGTGTCACTATCGACTGGAATACATTGTATTACATCCGTTCTCATGAACTGTTAATAACCTTTTTATATCTATCCTTGAATTACATTGTTGTAATTGACTTATGATTTCTTTAACAATTTCTAATAATTTCCCATTAGATTCTATTATTTAATATATATGAATATATATATATATATATATATATATATATATATAGATATGTATAAATTGGAAGATACATAACTCGCATCCCCATAAAATCCGGACGCAGGTATATACGAAATATCATAGTAAATATTTTGGAATACCCTTATTCCTTCCTCAATCTCCTTACGCCAACAATTACTGTTATTAATGAATTTTTGTTTCTTTTATAAGAGGTTCTATATACAGTTGAAAATACATAGGAACTTTGTGGTCCGATTTAAATTGTCACATACTTAAAAAACTATCCAAAAATTTATAACGTCGTTTGACGACTAATTCGCCATCATTAATGGTACGGCTATGTAAATTAAATTAAAAAAGGTGTCAGGGAATCACAAAAGTAACTTACAACAATAAAATAAAATAAAGAAGAAGAACTCTCTCTGAGAATATTCTCCACAAATCCATAAGCTCAAGCCAACCCTTCCAAAAGCAATTTCCTAGGAACACCTGAAATACTTAATTTATTATGCCGGTTGGTAACCTGCAGAATACAAGTAAAAAACATTGAAAAGAAAAGTATGCTGGCTCTGCGGAAAAGGATGGCCAAGAAGTCGATCTCTGCTCCGCACAGCGTAGCGAACTGTATTTTGAAACTGGGAGTGTTGAAGCTCATATTTTGAAGAAGTTAGATTTTATTTTGTAATGAAACTTCAGAAATTGGGTGTCATCATTATTGTCTTCAGTCCTAGAACTGGTTAGACGTGTAGCTCTATTGTTTCCTATTCTGAGTTAACCTACACATTTCCCTGAAATTCCCACAGTCTGCATCTTTCATTATCTGCGTGCAGTAGTCTGATCTAGGTCTACCACTGCCTCTCAGTTTTTCCTACATCTGCTTGATATATAACCCGTATATAAATTTACTATTTAGGTAGAAAACAGAGACGTTCGGCAAATGCTCTAGCTCTACAATCCAGGCTAAGGTAATTGGGAATAAGCATTGATTAGAATTTGAATTAAACCGTGAGTTGAAAGTTTCATAGCCGTCGCTAAAACGTGAATAGACAGACCACCAGCAACAGCAAGAGAGTAAAGAAAAGGCTTGGAAAAGGACGTTATATCATAATATATAATACTCGTATATGTAGTTAGTTGATTCCTTAAATTAGTTTTAATATGTTTAATGTTTTGTTGAAAGCAAACCCTCAACGGGGAGCAGTATGTTCGAGAATTCAAACATCATGATTCATAGGATTACTGACAATTCTTAATAGTAATGGACAATTTGGACGGGCGTGGCTAATACGCGACTGTTTGCTCACAATGAGAAATTTTCTGGTTTAGATAAAGTTTTTGTTGAATAAAGACGAAGGTGTTTACTGTAAGGCTGTGACACATCGTTTTTATTTATCGTGTGGAACTATAAGTGAATCACACTTTGTAAACTGTTTAAAAATTATGATGGACTTTTTCTTGTATAAATAGAGCGCATGTATTACTTGCGACTAGTTCCAGTAACACCTCGAGAGAGTTAGCATCGCAAGAGAACGACTAGAATCTACATACAGCGAGACACTTCAGTTCATCTCTACAGTTTTCAACGAAGACGCTCGAGTGAGCTGAAATTCTAGCTGCTGAAGAGGTGTACATAACGCGCCCCGGCACTTGGTGTACACCATCGTCATTCACTGCTCTTTTCAGAGCAAACCAATGCCAGCGAAGAATTTTCGCAAGACACGGGCATCCGATACCATCACCGACGACACCTCCGACATGGATTACGAGAACGCATCTACACGCAGACGACGTGACGACCGATATCCTCCAAAACGGAACACAAAAGAAGCAGAAATCTGACACCCATAAAATAAAAACGAACCGAAGACATCCACCGCAACTACCACATCGGGCTCCGACACCATCACGACTCCGATCACCGCAGACAAGAACATTCCATCGACTAGCAGAAGATACGCCAACGCCGCCACCACTATCTCCACCATGGACACTTCCGATACCGAAAAACGTTTACAGCCTCTGAGGTAGTAACCGCATTCCTCCTATTTTTATCGAAAAGTTCCCTAACTTCATTCAGCACGCCAAGGAGCTAAACCGACATCTACAAAACAAAGTCGACATCCGAGCATCTGGACAAGAAGCAAGAATAATACCCACTGACAGCACGCAATTTATATACCTGGAGGACTATTTAAAGAAGGACAACATCGAGTACTACACATACACCATCAGATGTAAACGCGAACTCAAAATAGTTATCAAGGGCTTAGCCGCCAACATCACGACAGAAGACATCAAGACCGAACTCACCGACATACGATACAAAATTAACTACGTTACTGAGCTACAGAGCAAAGAACGAGAATGCTGTAACACCGTCCTCGTATCTTTGGAGAATAACCCGACATCGACTGGAATCTACAACTGGACAACGTTACTCTACTGCAACCACATTAAAGTTGCCACATTCGAAAGCAGGGTGGAACTCCCATAATGCTTTTTGTGCCAACGTTTCGGACATTCGAACTTAAATTGCGGATACAAACCCCGTTGTGTTAAATGCCTCAAGCAGCACCAGGTAGTGAATTGCAAGAAAAGCAGGGAGTTACCAGTTATATGCGCCAACTGCAGTGGCCCACATCCGGCTAACTACCTAAATTGCACCGCATACCACGAACAACTGCGCAAGAGATACACCACCGCTACTCAGCAACGACGTAACCCACAAACAGCACAAGAAACTGACGACGTCGGATTCACTACAAGCAGAAATGGACGTCACGAAGTTCGAACAACCGCCCCAATAATTAGTCCAAAGATCATCGTCAAAAACGACGCAATTACTACAGAAGACGAAGAACAATCAAGCTCCGAAGAAGAGCCACGCGGAAAAGTAAAACAGAACAAAAGCAAGAGCCGACGAGAAAAGACCACCTACGAATACAACAAGAAGCAACAGAGACGAGCAGCGAAGCAATAGAACGACTAAAACACCTTCCACACAACCACAAGCAGAGCCGTCCATCCACGTCACCCTGACGATGACATTACTTTTACTGCAATGAGTGCAAAGACCCATAAGTGCCTAAATGACTGGAATAATCGAAACTGCCTTACTATGGACGGCAATGTGCGACATTCTGAAAACCTATAATGGACAATCGACCAACACCAAGAAACTTAGTACTTCTGTCTTGGAACGCCAACGGGATACGAAACAGGACGACCGAACTGAAACACTTCCTGCAGCACCACAACGTGAACGTCGCAATGATTGGGAAACCAGACTACCTGCAAACAAACAACTCAGCCAGTCAAATTACAACATTTACAGGAAAGAACGCGACCTAAAACCAGGACAACCAGCTCACGGAAGAGTTGCCATACTGATACACAACCGACTTCTTCACGAACAACTCCAATTACGCTCGACTGCTTTAAACAGTGTGGGCGTCAAGTTCAAAGCCAACGGACAATTCTTTAAAGCAATAGCTGTCTGCAGAAGTCCAACCAGCACGGAAATACGCCCTGCAGACATCGACGACCTGCTACAGGAAGATACGCCGACAATAATCTCAGAAGACCTAAATGCTAAACACGAAGCCTGCGGAGCAACAACTACCAACAAGAGCAGCCGCATACTCTATACACACTCTATCGGCAATGACTTCGACATCGTAACACCGAACGCACCAACGTGGATCTCACCGGACAGAACACAAAGAGCAGACATCCTCGACATCTCAATCATAAAGAACTCGCTCGACATAGAAGTTATTCAAGACCTCAGTTCGGATCATTTACCAATCATCACCGAAATACAGACACAACCACAGACGACACACTGGCGCACCAGGATAAGACATAATTGGCGAAAATTCAACGAGGCTCTCTAAAGGAAAATCACCTACGGAAACCCAGACGTAAACAGCGCACAAGATATTGACGAGTCACTACAGTATCTTAGGAAGACCATCCAAGAATCAATGCAACAGTGTTCCGTAGAGACTACTACCCGAGACAAAAGACCTGACATCCCACGATACATACAAGAGATCATCAACGAGACGGAAGCCCTCGTCAGAAGGTGGAAGAACACACGAGATCCACAAGTAAAAACGATACTTAACCGAAAGCAACGCGCAATCAAGATTATGCTGGACGAATCCTGGACCAACCACGTTAACTATACACAAGATAACTTGTACGCACTAAACCATCTACTAATAAATACCTACTTATTATTTTACTTTATTTTAGTATTGTAATAAATTCTTTATAGTTTGTTTATCTCAATTTGTGTATCTCAGTATTTTTCGATAGTATCCCATCACCATGATCTAGTCTCGGGACTCGGGATTGCGATCAGCCACCCGGGCCCGTCCGGCCTAGTCCGACCCTGTACTAATGACACGGAAGAAACCTGGCCCCGCACCGCTAAAAAGAGAAAACGGAATGCAGCACAGCGCCGAAGAGCGAGCAGCCAAATTCGCCGCAGTTCTCCAAAATACGTTTTGTAACAGTTTGGTTTACCTGTCACAGATCTGCATTTGGGACGGAAAATCAGTTTCGTTTGTCTTATTAATCGAAATTCTGTTAGGTAGGGATCAAAAGGCGTATTCTGGTATTCAATGCACTTGTTGAGGTCGGGCATATTATTTAATGATGGAAGATAAATCCGAAGCAGCGTGTTATTTTCCAAATGTTAGTTTGGTTGTTGGAAGCGTTTCCTATTGAAAATAAATTAAATCGCCGGCTAGGGGTAAGCTGATTTTATTTATAATACAATGATTTTAAAATAAGGTTATCTGTTGTAGCAAATTATTTTAACTTTTAAAAACGTGTTATTCACTTCAATATGGTTTTGGTTAGATTGCCATTTAAGTGAATTTGAATACTTGTTCGAGTATTGTAGAACGAGTAAACTAGAAAATATCAGCAGAGATATTGAGTTAATTTACACTGTTTCTACTTCTTGGATTGAATCCTGGAAGGCTTGCTTTTTCTGGATTAAGATTTTTTGGTTTAGAGGATCAGGTGTTCTAGTGTACGCCATGAGGTACACACCACCTGTTGCAGTTCAACTGATCGCGTTTTGTCTTGACGTGTGTTGAAGACAAGGACTTTGAAAATACTTTATTCGGGTATTTATGTATATATCCGTTAAAAATTTTTATAAAAGAAACCTTATAATAATTGTTTGTTTCACAAATGTTTGAATACTAATAGCACTGCGAAAATGCGATGCTTTAATTAATGTTTGAATTAAATAGTTGTAATGTTATCATGTAAAAACCCCCCGAGACATGAGCTCATATTACGTCGGTTTCATATGTTAGATTTTTAATACTCTGTAATTATTGAAAAGAAAGAAATTTACTGAAGTAAAATTGCCAGTTTTGTTAGAGTTCTAAGAGAATTGCAATTGGTTAAAAATTAAATTTTTATTAGTTTTACTAAAATACTTGAAAGTTTAATTATCTTGCTAGTTCAATTATAATTATTATACGTATTTATATCACTTGTAGTTGACTTATTTTTAACTGAATCAGTTAAGTTTTGTGAGATAAATTATTTCCATGTGTATGCTATTGCAGAGATGAATCAAAGAACCCACTGTGTATCCCTGATGATAAGGTTTCTCAGGAGTTTTAAATAATAAAGAAAATCTTTATTAAAAAAGATTAAATAAGTACAATAACCGAGGATCATTCAGGAACACGTTTCAAGCAAGTGAACCTCACGCGATAGTACAAGTTACACATAAAAAACAGGAGGTTACAGTTTTCAGAAAACCCAACAACGGACAACATATTCACTAACTTCATAAACACAATAGTAGATCAAATACTACAAGCACCTGCAGAGAACGACATTCTACATATCACTCCACAAGAAATAAAACAAGTTATCGCCAGAAAAAGTAACAGGAAAGCTCTAGGAAAAGACAAAATCACGCACATAGCGCTAAAATACATAACAAAAAAGACACTGGTGTTCATCACAAAAATAATCAGCAGCATCATCAACCACAAATACTTCCCAGATTTATGGAAAACGGCAATAGTGGTAATCATTCCAAAGCCAGGGAAGAAGAGGATGGACGCCGAAAACTACAGAACAATCCCCCTACCGAGCACGTTATCCAAAATCTACGAACGATTACTACTGGCAAGACTGAAACCACTGCTGAAAGACCGACCAGAACAATACGGATTCAAGGAACTGCACTCCACCACACTACAGGCCATCCGGGTAATAAACAACATAGCCACCAACTACAACCGAGGACTGATCACAGTCGCCATCTCCCTCGACATCAAAAACGTTTTTGACAAGGTATGGATCAACGGACTGCTGTTTAAGCTTGCCACCATTCACAACCTTCCGACGCCTTACATCCAATTGCTACGAAGTTACCTGACCAACAAGAAAATACAGGTAAAAGTAAGACATCCTGTCGTCAGAAACTCCCGTCACAGCCGGCGTCCTACAAGGAGGCTCTCTTTCACCAATGCTATTCAATGCAAACGTCCAGGACCTACCATGCCGCCAAAAAGTCTTCAGCGCCATGTACGCCGACGATACCCTGCTCCTGACGACCAAACAAAACGCTAAGGAAACAACAGCAAGAATGAAAAAACAGCTCTACACATTACTGGATTGGTTTCAACAGTGGAAAATAAAATTAAACGTTCAGATGACTGAAGCCATACTATTCTCGAGACGCAAGGAAAGGCAACCACCACCGACGCTAGAAAACCAAGAGCTAGTTTGGAGCAAATCAATAAAATACTTAGTGGTACACATCGACAAGCAACTGATGTTCAGCAAACACGTCACTAAAACGACACACAAAGCCCAAAGAGCAAAGGGCTTCATGCACGGAATACTCGTCCACAAAAACAGACTAACAATGGACATCAGACTCCAGACCTACAAGACATACCTACGATCCATACTGAGCTGCGCATCGGCGGCATAGTACACCTACAGTTCAAAAACAAACAGAACCAAACTTGAAGCAATCCAAAACAAGACCATTAGGACCATCACCGGAACACCAAGGTTCGAAAGAAATGAAACCCGAAGGCAGGACCTTAAACTACAAACCCTAGAAAATCACTTCAAGACGCTGGCGTCAAATATATATGAGAAAATCGTCAACTCCGATATCGAACACATTCAACACACCGCACCTCCACTGGACGGAAACGCAAGAAAAGACCCAGAAGCATGTTAGATGGCTGAGCCGTAAACACAAACACCAAGCACGCAAATCCTTCCGCTAGCAAGATTGGCGCGTAGAAACCATTTCACCCCTCTGCAAGCAAAGCACCAAAGATTTATAAAGCAATAAAATCAGTTACCAACAAGACAGCCAAAATCAATTGCTCGATGCTGTAGTAGAAAGTTGGACCTCAGAAGTCCAGGATCGGCCAAGCAGTGTCTTGCGATAACTTTTTAGTAAAACTCCGAGCATGATGCTATCCTTTGAATGCATTACGTATTTATAGTTTGTTTATACATAACGTAAAGTAAGATTAAACGTGAAATAGTAAAGTTTTGTTCAAACGAGTGTAATAATTTCCAAGTGCAATTCTAAATGGTCTTTCGTTGATAAAATTCCACAATAAAATTTAAATAATCGGTCACAAATCTATGTGTTTTATTTCTACCGACAAATGACCTATGGTGTAACAATACAACTGGTACAACGTGCTTTTCGGTTTATTTATTTGTCCTAATTTAATATTCGATTGAAGTAGTATTGTTATTAAATGAAAACTATTCATGCTTGTATAAATGTTTCAAAGTGCTTTGTTGATAAAGCTAATGATTTTCATAAGCATCTTTATAACTCAACAAGACATATCTATATTTTTTAGGAAAAATCACTTTAACGTTAGACGTCCCCTGCGGTGAACCAGCATCAAACTCCTTAGAAGACGTGACAGCAGCAGAAAGATACATGCAATTTGAAGTAACGTTCCTCTACCTTATTTTTGTGTCGTTTTAACAGAATTTTTCAGGTGGGATGGTTTGCGCATCCGGTTTTTACTGAAAATGGAGACTATCCTTTAGTAATGAAAGAACTGATCAAGAAGCATAGCAAAGCGCAAGGCTATCCTCACTCCCGCTTACCAAGCTTCACACAAGAAGAAGTAAATTACATTAGAGGCACCCACGATTACTTTTCTTTAAACCACTACATTATAGATAAAATCGCTCATAAAAATGTGGAATCTTACGAGACAACCTCGTTCAAAGATGATGCGGAATACAACAATTTTTACGACAACAATTGGGTCAACACATCAATTTCAATTTTTAAAGTAAGTAAATACAAAGATGCACCATACACTTCATGTTGAATGAAAAAGGAAACAACATCTTATTTCAGCACCTTGCTTTATTATTTTATACAAAAGCAGTTTGGTAGCGATTTACGTCTACTAGTTTTGGTATGGCTTCTTAAAAACACTTGTTTTTACGATAACAACTGACCTGAATTTTATTAGACATCTCCAGGTCTCTTCGAATTGCTTTCTATAGATATTTGGCTAGCTCATCCAAGTAGAAGTTGGAAGGTAAGGGCTTCAAATCCTATCCGTGAACTTGTATTTCCTTCTCTTAACTACTAGCTCAGTTTGAAATAATCGTTCGGGCTTTGTATAATAGTCTAACCCATAGATTCATCTTATGTATAAATAATTATTTTAAATCGAGCCCAAATGGTAGAAGGATTATATTAGGTGGCGAATGGAATTCGAACTGGTATAATTTTAATTTGTACTTGGATGTTCTACTATTTGTGTTATCAAGTTTGGTAATTCAATAGAAGAAATGGACAAATTTCAATTACTCACGTCACCAATATATAAAACTGAGTTCTAATAACACTTTGCAATTTTGTCTATCATACCTGACAGTGTAAGGTTGCATGTCCAACAACCTTGCTTGTTATAGGTTGGCCTTTGTTGATATTTTTAATATTAACACAATTATCGTCATTGGATTTTCCGTCCTGGAACTAGCAATACGCGTACTTCCGCTGTTTCTTATATTGAGCTAACCTATACTTTCCCCGAAATACCTTTTACTATCAGTGCGAAATAGTCTAATCTAGATCTACCATCTTCCTCTTTTTCCTTTCTCTGCATGTAATATATCTTACACTATTCCCTCATGTCTTAGAACGTCTCCTATTATAGTAACTCTTTTATTTTTATTTTTTCCACACAATTGTTCTTTCCCCTACCATTTCTAGTACCTCTATGTTCTCAACTTTGTCTGTTTATGATATCTTCATTTTCCGATTGTAGCACTACATTTCAAAGGCTTCTATCGTTTTCTTCTCTGTATCTCCTACTGCCCACGTTTCACACCCGTACAGTGTTGTACTCCACACACATGCTTTCAGCAGTCTTTTACTTGTTCCCATAATTGTTGTGTGCAAACACAGTAGTTGCTTTATCTTGTTAAATGCAGATCGGTCTTGTGTTAATCTTTGTTCTATATCTTTTGTGCGTTTCCCATATTACGTCATTTGGCTTTCCACATAGGTAAACTCCTTAACCTCTTGTAAATTCTCTTTTCTTGTCTTTATTCTGGTTTGTGACTTATTTTCCCATCTACTTGCTAGTACTTTCGTTCGAGTTTTGTTGATTTGCATACCGCATTACTCTATTAGTACTGTTTCCATTTCAATATGTCTGTTTCTAACTCTATTTACTTCTCTAACTTCCTGCTCTAATTCTATTACCACTGTTTGCTCTTTATGTAAGCTATGTGCTATCTGTCCTTCCGTATAACTGATCCCTATCTAATCGAGTACTTCCAACATTTTTTTTCATTTACATTGTCGAATGTTTTACCAGATCTACAAACACTATATACACACTCTTTTCTTTTTCTATTGTTTTCTCCATTATCATGCTTACGGCCGAAGTGGCCTCTTGGGTTCATCTGCTTTGTTTAAACCCAAATTCATCTTTTCGTAGAATTTCTGCAGCTCGTTTTTTCATCCGTCTTTAAACAGTTCTAGTTAATTTGACACGTAAGCTCCTAAACTCGTTATTCGAAAGTTTTCACATCAGTAGGAGGGGGACACGGTTTCTGGCGCCTCATTTTCCTCCAGCATCCTCATTTTCCTCATATATTTACATGTAAATTCCCATGAGGAAATGAGGAGGGATCCTTTATTTCCTACATCTGGACCAAATAGTTTTCTTCGACTAGCCATTTTCATCTTTCGAGATAAATATATCTTGCATTTTCATCTTAGCATCCTCATTTTCTCCCTCATCTGGGACAAATTTACATGTAAATTTCCATAAGGAGAAAATGTGGAGATGAATCTCCTAGGAGGAAATGTGGAGATGTAAATTCCCATAAGGAGGAAATGTGGAGATGTAAATTCCCATAATGAGCAAATGTGGAGATGAATCTTCTAGGAGAAAATGTGGAGATGAATCTCTTAGGAGGAAATGTGGAGATGTAAATTCTCATAAGGAGGAAATGTGGAGATGAATCTCCTATGAGGAAATGCGGAGATTTAAATTCTCATAAGGAGGAAATGTGGAGATGAAGTTCCTATGAGGAAATGCAGAGATGAATCTCCGTTTTCATCGACTAGCCATTGCATCTTTCGAGGTAAATATTTCTTGCATTTTCATCTTAGCATCCTCATTTGCTCCCACATCTGAACCAAATAGTTTTCTTCGACTATCCATTTTTCATCTTTCGAGATAAACGTATCTTGTTTGGTATCAGTTAATATTAGATTTTTCTCAGCTACCCGAATCTCTTTAAATTTTTCAGATGTCATCATCCCACAAGGAAACTACCCCAATTTTAAGATTTTTTACCGGTAGCGATTTCTGACCATCCTTATAAATTTTTTAACCATGCAATACATCAAATTAGTCTAGAATTTTATGCAGAATCCGAATCTGTAAACAGATTTAAAATTGGATTACTCCCTGCAAAGTTACACTTTTAAAAGTCTCAAACCTCTAAATTTTGCTCTTTGTTCTATAAGCAAACCTAACAAATAGTTTTCTTCGACTAGCCATTGCATCTTTCGAGATAAACCTATCTTGTTTGGTATCAATTAATATTAAATTTTTTTCAGCTACCTGAATTTATAGGAACTTTTTAGATAGCATCATCCCCCAGAGAGCTACCCCAATTTTAAGATTTTTTACCGGTAGAAATTATTGCCCCCGTTCTTATAAATTTTTAAACATGAGACACACCAAACTAACGGAGAATTCTACGTAGAATCCGAATCTGCAAATAGATTCAAAATCCGAGCACCCCCTGCGAAGTTATACCCCTCTTAAGTCCTGAACCTCTAAATTTTTTGCTCATCTATGACATATGCTTTAACCAAACACTTAGAAGTATTAACACAAAGAAATTAAGCACACAAAAATTTAATAATTTATTTTATGCGATTTACAGTTTAATAAACTAATACAATACAGTTTTTGCATTGCAAAGTATAACATTATTTTCTTCGTGTAACCAAATCCATGCAGTTGAAAATATCCTGTAACAAAAAAAAAGATTAATGTGTTGTTTAAAAGAGAGGAAACGTATTTTCAGTCAATAAGACATATTGTCGTTAATCTAACAATATGTTTTACCGTCCAGCGACACCACGTGGAGGTAAGCACATATCGCCGAAAGCGAAGGAATTATTAAGGATGGGGATAGCTTACATATTACTATATATACACAATAAAATATCTACAATATAAACAACTATCTTATATCTTTGAGCCCCTATGCATATGTTGATGTGCTGTTTGGGATGGGAAATGGCAGGCTTGAATATTATCTTTGGAAACAATAGAAGATTGCCAAAGACACTCGAAGAGTGCACAAACGCGGTCACTAAACCAATTAGCATTAATATCAAGTATTCCGTACTTTCGTAGGTTGCTCATTTCCTAGAACCAAATCTTCCGCAAAGTACAATGTCATTAAAACTATCTACATTAATATTCTTAACTACACTTCGTGAGACCTCTTTAATCTTTTTAATCGTGTCTTTCTCGCTTACAATACAGTAGGACTTAGCCTTACTACCAACAAATTTTAATACTAGACCCACATTAAATGTGTTTTTGAATTTTTCTACAACTTTTTTTGTTGACATGCGGTATATTGTGTTTATTATCTGCGGGGTACACCACCTGAAACTTAAAAATAAAAACAAGATAGTTTAATACGTCTATTAATAATTGTTGCTAATGTTGACGATACAAATATGTAAAAACAAACTTTATCAAGAAATATAATGTTTTTAATAAAATACCTACATGTATTGATAACATCTATAAACCGCTGTAGTGACCAGAGTCTGATGAATCTGAGATCGCCAAATCTCTAAGCATTTGCGCAAGCGATTGCCTCTTTTAAGTACCAGATGGAGTAACATTTAATAATTTCCAACACTGTCGAGTAATTTAAATTGCTGCAATCATTAGACAGAAAAATACTGGCACGGCTCTCTTCCTCTAATAACGTTTGAACCCTTTCTTCCTCCGTCGTATTTCGATATACTTTTTTTATATCACCTACAAATTTTTCGTAAAATTCTGAAAAGTTTCTACACCTCAACTCAACCATTTTAAAACAGATTGATTCTCGCAAGTTTAATAGCTTGATGCACTAGTACGCAGCTAGCACAATAACATTCTGATTTGTCGTAATCTCCATAGTATATAAATTCTCTTTTTCAAAATTGTCAACAGCCACATACTCCTATTAAAAGGTGTACTCGGCTGCAATTTGAAATCTTGATCCAATTGTATGTCAACAACGTCGTCTCCAGTAGTCACACCATTTAATCTGGCTTGTTTTGAGTTTTGAGCAAATTGGTGAATTTGAAATTCCACTTGAAAAGTACACAATTTCTTCCAATCAAAGTATGAGAATGTTATTGTAGAATCTGCACACATACCACTACAGAAAATAACTTGGATGACAGGTTGAATACCACCATATAAATCAAAACCAACTTTTATTATATGGAGGTGAGAATTTGGTAGAAATTCGCTTAACCTATAGGTTGTCTTACCAACTAGTTGGTTGATATATAATTGTGGTACTCGCACATCACTTGCAACGTCAGCACAAGAAAAATCCATCTTTAAATGCATCAGTTACCGCTACTGGCAAATATGGCGTAGAAATGGTTAGCGCCATAGGCTTTACTAATCAGACCGCGTTATATACGGTTTGAAATAATTAACCGTTAAATAATCTGTATTACAAAATGAAGTTTGCATTTCCCTAAATATGTAGTCGAGGACGTACTAGAAAGTACATTGTGTTATTAATAATCTACAAGCAATTATACGTGAATTTTCTAATGCACGACATTGAAATATATTTCTTGTATTTCTCAAACACATAGTCAATAATATAATTAATAAAGAGACAGATCTATACTGCTTTCACGTGTACTTAACATAATCGTAAAGCAATTAGTTTTGGAAGCGAAATGTATTTTTCCAAAGCACATATTTAGCATTGAGCATATAATTATTTGTGACGTACTTAGTAATTAGGAAAATGTTAAACCGGAAATTGATAACTGTTTAAAATTTTAAAAAGCCGCGGTTTTGAATATTCTAAAAACAGTACATTACTGTTTGAAAATGGTTTTAAATATTAAACACTTATGGTTTATATAGAACTCATTTCTAAAATCCCCGTGGTTTTAAATTTCTCCGGAAATAGTTGTTTAAAGCATGCAAAAATTTTGAGGTTTGGGAGTCTTTAAAAGTGTAACTTTGTAAGGGATGATCGGATTTTAAATCTGTTTGCGGATTTGGATTCTGCGTAAAATTCTAGGTTAGCTTGAAGTGTCGTATGTCTAAAAAAATATAAGAACGGCCAGAAATCGCTAGCAGCGAAAAAGCTTAAAATGAGGGTAGCTCCCTGGGGGGTGAAGCAATCTAAAATTTTTAAAAAGATTTGGGTAGCTGAGAAAATTCTAATATTAATTGATACCAAACGAGCTGCATTTATCTCGTGGGTGGAAATGAAGAGAAAGATTTATCTCGCAGAGGGTATATGTGTATCTTTGTAAGGGGTGGTTCTATTTTATATTTGTTTGCAGATTCGGATTGTACGTAAAGTTCTAGACTAATTTGACGTATCGCATGGCTAAAAAATTTATAAGGACGGCCAGAAATCGCTACCAGCAAACAATCTTAAAATGAGGGTAGCTTTCTGGGGGATGATGCAATCTAAGAAATTCCTAGAGATTGGGGTAGCTGAAAAAATTCTAATATTAATTGATACCAAACAAGGTGCATTTATCTCGTGGGTGGAAATGTGGAGAAAGATTTATCTCGCAGAGGGTATATGTGTAACTTTGTAAGGGGTAGTCTTATTTTAAATCTGTTTGTAGATTCGGACTGTATGTAAAGTTCTAGACTAACTTGACGTATTGCATGACTGAAAAATATATAAGGACGGTTAGAAATCGCTACCAGCAAAAAATCTTAAAATGAGGGTAGCTCTCTGGGGGATGATGCAATCTAAAAAATTCCTAGAGATTCGGGTAGCTGAAAAAATTCTAATATTAATTGACACCAAACAAGATAGGTTTATCTTGTGGTGGAAATGGCTAGTCGAAGAAAACTATTTGTTAGGTTAGCTTATAGAGCAAAGAGCAAAATTTAAAGGTTCAGGACTTTAAAAGTGTACTTTTGTAAGGGATTGTCCGATTTTAAATCTGTTTGCAGATTCGGATTCTGCGTAAAATTCTAGACTAATTGGATGTGTAGCATGGTTAAAAAAATTTATAAGTACGGTAATCTTTACCAGCAAAAAGTCTTAAAATGAGGGTAGCTCCCGGGGGGATGATGCTTTCTAAAAAATTAGTAGAGATTCGGGTAGCTGAGAAAAATCTAATATTAATTGATACCAAACAATATAGATTTATCTTGTGGTGGTATTTCGAAAATTTTAAGGGTTAGGTTACCGATTTTTTAGGGTAGGGATGGTTGGGGTAAAAAATTCCACAAGGCAATCCACAAGGCGAGAGCAAGGTGGAAATCCCTTAAAATAAGACTTTATAGTGGATTTTTACATGTAAATTGGTCCAGATGAGTGTGGGAATGAGGGATTCTGATGGAAATGAGGTCCCAAAACGTCACTAAACCATCTACTACTAACCTATAGTGTCTATTTCGTTTCTGTATATCTGATTTAACAACTAATACTTTTGAACATTTTCACTATGAGAAGTCTCATATTTTTTCCAAACATACGAAGTTGCGTTGTTAACTCATCAAACGTTTTAGAGTCATCTTCGTTAACAGCATTCAACTTGATCCAAATGTTTCAAAATTACCGGGCAAAACATGTAACAACAAATCAGGTATTGGTTTTTCACCTTTAGATTTTAAACCATTATTCACCTCATTCCATAAACTTTTAAGCTTAGCAATATGAGTGGAAACATCATCACCAGCTGACTAACTAAATGCGAAGAAATTAGTACAGATTTTAAACAACTGATCTTTTGAAATAACTTCAAGTTGTTGCTTTATAACCATGCACCATGAATAGTTTTTTATCCACAATTTTCTGATAAACTGCATCAGTAACTGCAGTACTAATCATTGACTTGGCACAACTAATAGCTTTACGATGTACTTCATGTGACTGCTTATACGCTTTAATTTCAGCAGCAGATGCATCATCTTGAATTAATACTGATTTCACAAATTTTTTATCAATAACGTCAAGTGGATCTTCGTGATAAACAAGTAAATCACGAATATTCTGTTTCCGTAAAGGCTAGTCCAGAGGTGGGGAACCTTTTTACCATTAGAGGCCACATTTAAATTAGGCAGCAATAAGAGAGGCCGCATAAGCTGATTGACCTAAGAAAGTGACTTTTGTGAAATTATTATAGTTTTTCTATAGATTTAACAATTTATTGCATTATATAGAAAAAATAAAATATAATACTACAAAATTTTAAATATAATATACATATAAAATAATATAAAAATATTATAAAAAAATACAATAAAAAATATTTTTTTATTCACTAAGTTAGTGACTTATTTGGCTTTGTTTTTTGTTTGACAGTAATTGTATATTTGGATCAAGCTTCGTAACACACAGCTTTAATTGATCCTCTAAATGTGCATCTGTAATTTGCGTTCTTAAATTTGTTTTTATTTTTGACATGAGAGAAAATGTTGTCTCGCAACAGTAGGTACTTCCGAAGCAGGAAAGTAAACGGCGAGCATGTTCTCGAAGGCATGGATATTCAACAGCATTTTTCCAGATTTCTATGGAATCTTTTTTAGCGTTAAAAAGGGATTTGATGATACTATCTTCCCTTAAATCAATTAACTCTATTTGTAGTTCTGCAGGAGCCTCGGATATATCTATTAAATGTGATTCAAATGCCAGTTTTATAGCAGGAGTGTGCTCGTCAAAATCAGAAAATCTATTAGTATACTCTTCTATTAAACAATCCAAAACACCTACATATTCATCAAATATTTTATTTTCAGAGTTCTGCTCATTTAACATTTTAGCTAGCTCCGGGAAGTGTTGTGCAGATATTTCCGATCGACAAAGCAATGTTTCGAAAAATGATAATTTTTTCTAAACGCTTGGATCTTTTGCCACATTTCATAAATATACCTCGTTTCACCTTGCAGGCAAATATTTAAATTGTTTTGTTTTGTAATCATATCAGACAAAAATGCAAGGTTTCTGAGAAATACTTCATCTGATAGATCACATTGTTTTCCTTGTTCTTGATAAAAGTTTAAAATTTGTCGTCGTAAAGACAAAACTTTTATCAAAACCTGACCTGTTGATAGCCAGCGAACCATGCAGTAGTATGGTAGGTCAACACTATACGTTTCCTCATCTAAAGAGAGCATCTGCCGAAATTCACGATTACGCATTGCATTTACGCGAATATAGTTGACAATGGCCATGGTTCTATACAGAGTGTCTTGCAAAATGGTAGATTTTGCGCAAAGATTGTGCTGATGCAAAATGCAGTGAAATGATATCAATTTTTTCAAGTTTAAGTTTTCTTTTTTTAACAAAGCAACGAATCCTACTTTTTTGCCTCTCATGGAAGGTGCGCCATCCGTGCAGACACTGACTAAATTACTGACATTCATTTGTAATTTATTACATACTTCTTTAAAGTTTTCGAAAATATCGGCTCCGCGAGTTCTTCCAGTTAGTGTACCCAACGCAAGTAGTTCTTCGTAACATTGAAAATCTTTAGTTATAGCACGAATAAAATATAAAACTTGTGCCGAATCTGTTTTATCAGTGCTTTCATCTGAAGCAATTGAAAAATAAACATCTTCATTTTGTATAATTGTATGAAGTTGCTCTGTTACATTTTGCGCTAATTCGTGCTGTCGATCTGTTACAGTTCTTCTTGAAAGAGGTAATTGTTTGTATTCGACATTTCTTGGATCTAACATACTCACTGCTTCAACAATACATTCTTTAATTGTTTCAATGTCACTAAATGGTTTGCCCCTTTTTCCAAGTATATGTGCTATTTTATACGTAACAGCAACTGCAGCGGAATTTTGATTTACAAAGGCACTAAAAGATGCCTGCTAATGATGCTTCTCATTTTTCAACTTTTGAAGTGCAACTTTTCGTGATTCACCTTCTAAAGCGAATTATTTATGTTCTTTATGAGTCAAATAGTGTTTATTTGCATTCGCTTTTTTTAAAGTATTTAAAACTGTATTGCACAACAAACACATCATTTTATCTTTCTCAGCAGTAAAGAAAAAAATCTAACTCTCATTCTACATTAAATGTTCTGTTTTCATCACCTAATTTTCTTCTCTTACTATTTGAGATGATGGATAATAAAACGAATATCAAATAATATCTTTAACAAAGTGTATACTTTCTAGAAATACAATAAAACCGTGTAACTGTTATAAGCACGCACTGTTAACTACAGTTTGCTGAAGATCGCAACAGATGGTCTGTGGGCCGGAGCCTCGCTCATGCGTGTTAGAGTCCGTTTCAGACTAGTATTCTGACGTTATGTTACAATATGACTGTCTTTGGCGGGATTTTTCGCGCAACTGTCATGGCGTTGATGTACAATAGTTGTTTGAAACGAACTCTACCATTTTGTACTAGGTGGCAAAGGGCCGCATAAGAGCCTCGCGGAGGCCGCATGCGGCCTCGAGGCCGCAGGTTCCCCACCTATGGGCTAGTTTAACTTATTTGCTATTGGTTAAACGTGCTTTGCTAAATAAACGTTCTACAGGTTTCAGCAATACTTCACCATCATCATCATCATTAGGTCTTCAGTCCTGGAACTGGTTAGACGCGTACTATCATTGTTTCCTATTCTAAACTAACCTACAGATTTCCCTGAAATTTGCACAGTTTGCATCTATCACTATCTGATCTAGGTCTACATCTACCTCTTTTTCCTATCTTTGCTTGTAATATATCCCATACTATTCCCCAAAATGCTTTAGAACGTATTCCGCCCTTCTATTTCTTTTTTTCACCAGATATCCTTGTTTCCCTACTATTTCTATAACCTATTTGTTATTATCTTTGTTTGTCCATGCTATCGTCCTCATACATCTGAAGCACAGTATTTCAAAAAGCTGCTACCGTTTTTTTGTCTGCGTTTCAGACTGCCCGTATTTCATAAGCATACTGTGCTGTGCTCCACACATATGCTTTCAACAATTATCTTCTTGTTCTATGTTGGTTGTCTTTCCTCATAGGTGCTGTTCCTTCTTGTTAGATACAGTTCGGTCACCTTCTATTGTTTTACAGTTATATACCCTATTTTTCCTACCTTCAGTGGTTGTGAAGGGAGGTAAGCAGCCTGTGGCTGCCAAGTTCCCCCAACACTTAACCATTTACCGATTTAAAATATCTTCCAATATATCTTTTCGCACAGTCAACATTAGTTGCAGATATTTCGCAACCAACAACTAGTTGTTTATACTAATCATCAGATTTATCTGCGCTTAATTTTTCTTCATTAGGTTTTCCGTCTCAAAACTGGTTGGACATGTACCTGCACTTATTTATATTCTAAGCTAGCCTACATAGTTCTCTGAAATTCTCACACAGCATGTGTATACAGCTCGTTCCCCTTCTATTGTTTTCTAATTTTATGCCCTATTTCACCGAGATTCAGTGAAGGGGGTTAAGCAAACTGTGGCTACCAAGATACCCCAACACTTACACGTTTGCCGAATTAATGGTTTCCTGGTTGTACACGTACCTGCACTTATTTATATTCTGAGCTAGCCTACATAGTTCCCTGAAATTCTCACACAGCATGTGTATACAGTTCGTTCCCCTTCTATTGTTTTCTAATTTTATGCCCTATTTCACCGAGATTCAGTAAAGGGGGTTAAGCAACCTGTAGCTACCAAGATCCCCCAACACTTAGACGTTTGCCGAAATAATGGTTTTCCAGTAAATCCTTTCACACTTAACATTATTCGAGAATATTGCCCAACCAATTCTTGTAGTTACTTATAATAATCATCATGTTTAAGCACAGTTATTTTTTTCGTCATTAGTTTATCCATCTTGGGATTGGTTGGATGCGTACCTCCATTGATTTCTATTCTGGGCTAGCCTACACATCTTCCTGAAAGCCCTACAGTCTACATCTTTTACTATCTGTGTGCAGTAGTCTAACCTAGGTCTGCCTCTTCTTCTCTTTTTTCCGATCTCTGCTTCTAATATATTCCGCACTATTCCCTCATGCCGTAGTATGTGGCCTATCATCCTATCTCTCCTATTTTTTACCGTTTTCCACATATTTCTTTCTTCCCCTACCATTTTAGTACCTCTTCGTTCTTAACTTTGTCTGTCCATGATATCTTCATCATACGTCTGTAGCACCACATTTCTTGTTTTTCTTGTCCGTTTCTCCTACTGTCCAGGCTTCACATCCGTACAGTGCTGTGCACCACACATATGTTTTAAACAATCTTTTCCTTGTTTCTATGTTTGTGGTCTTTGAGCACAGTAGTTGCTTTTTCTTGTTAAATGTAGCACGACCTTGTGCTAATCTTTGTTTTATATTTTTTGTGCTTTTCCCATCTTGCGTTATTTGGCTTCCTAGGTAGCAGAAACCCTTAACCTCTTGTAAGATCGTGTTACATACTTGTATTCTTGTTTTTGATTTATTTTCCCCGCCTTTGCATACTAGAACTTTAGTTTTAGTTTTGTTAATTTTCATACCGTATCTCTCTGTCACAACCGTTTCCATTTCATTAAGAGCAGATTCAAACTCTTCTTTGCTAGACGCTAATACTGCTATATCATCTGCAAATCTAAGCATATCAATTTTTTGTCCTTGCATAGTAATTCCAAATGTCTTCCTGCATTTGACAGTATTCATTGCCTCTTCTATGTACAAGTTAAAAATCAATGGGGATAGGGCACATCCCTGTCTCACCCTTTCCTAATGTTTACTTCTCTACGTTCCTGCTCTAATTCTATTACTGCTGTTTCTCTTTGTATAAGCTATGTACTATTCGTCTATCCCTATAACTCATTCCAATCTTTTGAGTATTTCAAACATTTTTTCCAATTTACATTGTCGAATGCTTGTTTCAGATCTACAAACCCTATATACATGCTTTCCCCTTTTTCTATTGTTTTTTCCATTATCACTCTCAGAGCTAAAATAGCCTCTCGTGTTCCCCTGTTCCGCCTAAACCCAAATTGGTCTTCTCCTAGTATTTCTTCCGCCCGTTTTTCCATTCGTCTTTGCACAATTCTAGTTAATATTTTTGACACGTATGCTGTCAAACTTATTGTTCGAAAATTTTCACATATATCCGCGCCCTTCTTTTTTGGTATAGTAACTATGATGCTACGTTTGAAATCTTTGGGTATCTCGCCTGTCTCACACATATGGCTTATAAGCTGGAAGAGACGTTCTGTTACTGCTTGTCCAGCGGCTTTTAGAGTTTCTGCTTGCACCTTATCTGTACCCGGCGCCTTACCATTTTTCAGACTCTTTAATGCTAATTCAAACTCATCTCTAAGTATAGGATATCCCAAGTCCTCATTTTCAATGTCTGATTCCTGTTCTAATACAGTTAGTTCCTCTCCTGCATATAAATTCCCTATATATTCTTGCCATCTACCCACTTTCTCTACGTTTTCTATAATGACGTTTCCTTGTGCGTCCCTTATATTTTTGCTGTACGGTTTTATATCCCTAAAATTCATTCTAATTAATTCGTATGCTTCGTCTGTCTTTCCTATTTCCATCTTCGTTTGTACCTCTTTGCACTTTTCATCAATCCACTGTTCTTTAGCTTTCCTGCATTTTCGAATAATTTCCCATTTTATGGCTTTGTATCTCTGTTTTCCAGTTTCGTCTGATTTATTTTTGTATTTTTTGTATCTTCTATTAAATTCAGGATATCCTTTGTTATCCATGGTTTCTTATTTTCTTTTTGTGTATAGCCCAGAATATCTCTGGCCGCCATGTCTAGGCTAGATTTAATGTTATTCCATTCTGTTTCTACTTCCTTAGTATCAGATATTTTCCCGATATCTTCGAGCAATTCATTTGACTTTTTTTCGAATCTTTCTTGAATATCTTTATCTTTTAGTTTCTCTAAATCCAAGTGCCTTTTTCCGCTCCTTTTTTTTCATATTCTTAAATTTAAGTGCAGCCTTCATAATTACGATGTGGTCAGTATCTATATCTGCTTCTGGGTAGCTTCTACAGTCTTTTACTTGGTTCCTAAACCGTTGTCCAACAAGAATGTAATCTATTTGATATCTTCCTATATCTCCTGGCATCTTCCACGTATATCGTCTTCTAGCATGATGTTGAAATAATGTGTTTGTGATAATTAAATTGTTCTTGTCACAAAATTCTACCAGCCTATTTCCTCTGTCGTTTCTCGTGCCTAAACCAAATAAACCCACTACCTCTCCTTCCCTACCCTCACCTACCACGGCATTAAAATCCCCCGTAATTATTAAATTTTCTTGTCCTTTTACGTATCTTAATATGTCTTCGATATCTTTGTAGATGGCTTCTACCTCTTCGTCACTGTAGCTAGAGGTGGGCATGTATACTTGTATTATTACTGTGTATACCGGTTTAGATTCTAATCTAACCATGAGTACTCTTTCGTTCTTTTGTAAGTAATTTTCTACGCAGTATCCTATCTTTTTCCGCATAACTATCCCCACACCCAAATTTCCTTCCTCTGCTCCTGTATGAATTACCCTGAAGTCTCCACTCTAAAAATCCCCCGCCTCTGGCCACCGAACTTCGCTAATCCCTACTATGTCTAGTGATAACCTATTCATGTCGATTTTTAGGTTCTCTAGCTTACCTACTTGCTTCATACTTCTAACATTCCACGCTCCGACTCGCAGAATGTTTCCGACTCTCTTTCCGATTGCATCCTCCGAAGTAGTCCCCTCCCGGAGATCCGAATGGGGGACTATTTTAACTCCGGAATCTTTTAGCCCAGAGAATGCCATTATTTTATTATAATTTAGATACGCTGTGTGCTTGGGAGATAATGTGGTGGTTTTCCGTTGCCTTCCACATCGCGGTAGTGTGTCTTAGACTGCCATACCGACCCCTATGGTCTCTGCCAATCTAAGTACCGAAACAGCCGCTGCCCTCTTTCGGGGACCTGTCTTAGTCTGGTTCCTCACTAACGACCCTACTACTTTGGTTAAACCTGTAGTTTGGCTCTTTAGCTCATTAGAACACGCAAGCCATTTCACCTGTTCTATTAATTTAGAACTTCGTCAAGGTGCAGGTCCATTCGAAATGGACTTCACCATAAACTAATAAAAACAAAAGGACTAACACCTGTGACCATAACCTGTAGAAGATATAATCTTTATTGACTGAACTCTTATAGCATAATAGTTTTAATAACTCTATTTGTCATTTTATATATAAAAACAAAAAAAAAACGATCAATTATTTCAACAAGATAGTTATAAGCCTAACTTAATAATACATAACATTTTCGTTTAAGTGTTCATAAAATTCTATATTAAACACTTTTTTGGATCAACATACCCACTAGTGCATTAAAATTTTTCGCAATTTTTAAATTTTTAGGCCCTTTTACGGTTACTCTGTAAATTGCTTCTACCTATTCCTCGCTGTAGTTAGAAGTGGGCAAGTAAACATATATTATTATCTTATTTACCGGTTTAGATTCTTTTGTTTTCGTTCTTTTGTAAGAAGTTTGCTACACAGTCTCATGTCTTTTTCCGTATAGTGATATGCACTCCTGCATCTTTTTCCAACCCTGTATGAAATACCCTAAAATCTCCGTTCCAAAAATCTCCCGCTTTTAACCATCGAACTTCGCCAACCGCTGCTGTATCTATTGCTTAGTTGGTATGCGTGTGACTACTACGCCCAAGGTACTGGGTTCGAATCCCGACACGGTCCGCTTGAAAAATGTTAGGCGAGCAAATTTCACAAAAATACGCTCTCGTTCGGATGAGAGGTAAAATGGAGGTCCCATGTGTGAGTGTTGTCATGCACGTTCGGCAAAATTCCAAATTTTTCAGGTAAAAAAAACTCGCTTCCTGGCCAATGTAGTACCTTCGGGTGGAGCATTGGAAAATCACATGTACTGTGTCTATTGCTAATCTATTTCAATTTTCAAATTTTCTACTTGCTTGATGCTTCTAAAATTCCACGCACCGATTTACAGATTGCTCCCGGTTCTCTTCTACTTCCTGCTGAACTTACCGAAATAGTCCTTTTGAATCTTTTACCCCAAAAATGGCATAATTTTAAAGAACTTAGGAGTAATGTGGCGGTTTCCCGTTACCCTTCACGTCACAGTGGTTTATTTTAGAATGCCAATACTGGTCCATATGGTCTCTGACACTCTAAGTACAGAAAGAACTGCGGCCCTCTTCCGGAAACCCGTTGTAGGTCTGACTTTTTTACTAAATCCCCATTAATCTGGTTAAATCTATTATTCGGATCTTTAGCTCACTAAAATACGCAAGCTGTTCTACCCGTTCTAATATTTTAGAACTTCTTCAAGACGTAGGTCCGTTTAGAAAAGTATATTATTATAAACGCTAAGAATTTGTACTGAAATAGAACTAATTATTTTACAGGTTGTTCCGAGAGCTATTACAAACGCACTTGTTTGGGTCAAGCAAGAATATAACAATCCTGAAATTTATATTACAGAAAGTGGCTATGCTGATGAGGGAGAAATGGTAGATTCTGGACGAGTGTCCTACTTTAAGGTAATATAGGATGTATTGTCCTTTATTTATAACATGTTACTTTTAGGATTATTTGAATGCGATATTGGAAGCTATTTGCAAGCATGATGTAAACGTTAAATCTTATGTTGCTTGGAGCTTTATGGACTCTTTTGAATGGTTCAACGGATATACGTAAGTGTTGATTAACAAACAGTTTAAAATCAAAACTCCCTTGGTCAATAATTAAAATATAAACTTCACCTTCAATTCCGGCCAAAGCTATGTGCGCAAAATGAAATCAAACCCAAAATCGTCGGCGTAAATAAATCTACATTTTTGATACAAAAAGTGTTGACAGAAAGCGCACGTAATACTTTGAAAAATGTGTTTTCCATAAAATGTACTTATCGTTAGTTTGGTTTTCAAACCACGGGGATTCAATACCCATTCGTTGTCAACAATGCTCTTTCTGGTATTTTTACGCACATTTTTCAAAATTTTCAAACCAATTGCATTGATTTGGCTCTTACGCTTATTCTGACACACCCAGCTTTACCTCCGAACAGTGTTAGAATTCACACTCCTTATACTGCAATATTTGACAGCACTTGATTTCTCGTAACAGACCACATCGTGGAGATAGAGCGAAAGCTCACTAAGCCTTAATTTTAAGAAAAGAGATTACCTTTTGAAATAGTTGAAAATAGTTTCAAAAGCAAAATGAAGTATTAAAGTCAATAGAAGAAAAAGTAATCAAAACGAGAATGATCAAATGCAAACTCCAGTCAGGTTGCGTAAGTGACTGAAACAAATAACGTGTGGTCACTGTAGTGAAAATTTTGCACAGGAAGAACGGATTTTCGATTTATAAAAAGTTCTGGACCTTGAAAGATTACATAAGACAAAGAGGATTAAGTTATTCCGTAACACCCTTTTTTCAGTCATCGGATAAACAGATTACATTTCTTGTGCTCATTAAATTTAAATTTCATTGTTTAAAGGTAAAAGTAATTCCTTTTGCTTCTTAGCTCTGGCCTTAAGTATGTTATAAATTAATAGTTAAATTGTAGACTTAGGATGTAACGTAAAAATGTGTTAAAATGCCCTAGGGGGTTTACATCACTCTCGCGGGATTTTTGTCATTTTCGTGAAAATGCTGTGAAACCTTTATAGGACCTTGAACTAATTTTGCCGGGAATTACGTGGACACTTTAGTATCGGAACTAGACTAAAGTCATTGTGTTTTGGTCGGAGTGCAGATTAGTGCGCGTTTTTTGATGCAGTGACCTAACTACCGCTCTTACCTTTCTCATCCTTTTAGGCCACACTACAATTAGAAAATCCATATGACAAAATTTTGATGGGAACTCGGACCACGACTCCCTGTAAGTAAAAACCTGTTATAAGCTAGGCATAGAAATTTGCATGACCAAATCATAATGTTAATTATGTAAAGGTTAAAGGTTATCTATCGTGTAGCAATTGACGCCCGAACAGGGGTTGTAATAATTTTTGCCTGTTGGGTGAAACGTATTACATGTCGATGTTAAATCTTCAAGAACACGAGGACTTAGGAAAATGTCTGAGTGCAAAGAACGACAAAATGCTTTGACTGCAAATTTTTTATTCAAACCGAAGCGTCGAATACGGGTGTGGGGGGTACTTTATTCCAAATTAATCCGAAAACGTCAGAGAAGGAAGCTGTCGCATTTACGAGCCGTATGTTACACGATTTTGAAATGGGATATTGCATTACAGAAAAGGAAGCATTGGCAGTTGTTACGGTACCACCGTAGCATAAACGAAAAGGATGCCGGACTAACGTAGTCGTAGATTGGAAGTGGGTGTAGGATTAAACAAGAACGAATATATCGAATAGCTGAAATAAAAAAAGTTAGGTTATGTAGAAATGTAAACGATGACTACACCTTAATCGGTCTGATATCAGTATTTATAATAATAAAAGTAAAATAGCCGGACTAGATAGTTTATTCATGGAAGGTTGAGTGGGAGTTTGTTAATAACAATTATTTATAGATACAGTACGTATGACAGTTTTCTTTACAATTTCAAAATACAGTTAATGCTTAACTCAAAGAAATAATTATGTAACCCTCTCACTAATAATTCGTAATTTACAATTTGCTGCAAGAGCTTTATACACATTTAGAAACGTTTCCAGATACGCACCAGCTTTACAATCTCTAATTGAAATTTAAAGTAATAATGTAGAAAAGAAATATTTATAGTAAACTCTGTTTTCTATAGTTTCTAAGATCTAACATATATTATAATCTTAAATTCATGGGTGTATAGCGGAAGAATTAAACTATGTCAACACGAAAAAACTCTAAAAGTATCAGTAACGGAGTTTGGGCTCCTAGCAGCAATATACAGTAGTGTATTTAACAATATGAGTAGTACATGGTACATATAAACGTAATAAAAAGAGATATTCTAGAAGGATCGCACCAAAAGTGATGTAGAACAGATGCAGCATCACCAATTCGAATTGCTCTGCCGACAGTCGAATTGTAACCAATCATCAACCGTTAGTACGGTAACAAATCCGCACAAACAGTAACCAGTACTCCAGTAAAGCGGGAGAGTAGAAACCAAAAGGTATACCTCAGGTAGGTAGAAACAGTACGAGTATAAAGTGAATTATCTACTTTCTGTATAATACAACGGAAATCCATCCATAAGCGAGCTAAAAATCAGGCACTAACTTTTGAAACTATACAATTAAATGGCGGTTACTTACCAATTAACCAAAAGGAAGAAATTCGAATAGGAATTGGTAATTGCTCGCTTAAATTTCAAACACAAGACGAAATATAAAGTAAAACCTAACAACGGTATCAAAATTATTTTCTTATGACAATTGTCAAATATTCAGCACCGCTAACCAGATATAACAAATTTAGTTTTTATGCATTTACAGAGTAACATGGGTTGCCTAATTATAATTACAATGCATTCTGAAGTTAGGATAATAAATAGCGGTAATGCGATATTTTATTTGGGAATACATAAAAGTCATAACAGTATAAACTGAACGTAACACAGTGTTGCATTGTTTGCAGCGGTGGCGGGTATTTGTGTTGGGACGTTAGTTGACGGTGTTTACAAATCACATTTTATTGTTGTTTTTAATGTCGTGCAGATTGTTTAACTCGCAGTTGACAAGGCGGGTGTTGTATTTTCAGTAATATGCTTTTAATAGTGCGGGAAAGGAAAATGTTTTCGCGTATATATAATATCCCGGTATCCAATCAAAGGAGGACATAAGTTTGAAACGTTGGAAAAGGTTTCTGCCACGGTTTGTGCAATGAAAAAGTCGAAGTTATGTAAAAAAGTTAAGTCGACCATAAAACCATCGTTGAGGAACAAGGACGGGACGAATTTTGTCGCAAGATGAAATCAGAATTGTCTAAAGCGAAGGTTCCGAAGAGGTATGAAAGCTGGTATCTAGAGTATGAAGAGGTTCTGTTTAGACGGGTTCCGGAAGTTTGCCTGGATTTAAGGTATGTGTGTCTGAGTCTAAGGCATATTTATTAGTTTTGCAGGAACATGAAAACAATGGGCATTTTGTGCAGAGAAGTGCTCTCAGGCGTTGCGCAAAAATTATTATTTTCTTAGAATGAAACACATTATTTGAAAAATTCTCTCAGGGTGTGAGTTGTGTCAAAAGGCAGCAAGTTCGATTAAGGTTAGCGAGGAATATAATAGTGTGTTGGAGAAAGCGCCTAATAAAGTGGTGTGTCTGGATTTTATTGGCGCGCTGCCCATGTCGCGTTCGGGTTTCACCCAGTTATTAGTTATGGTTAATGCTTTTAGCGAATTGGTTACGTTGTTTGGTCTTAAGCGTGCTACGACAGCCGCTATTTTGAAATATTTAATATCTCACTATTTTGTCCAATGTTGGCAAATCAGAGGTTATTTGTCTGACAATGGCAGCCAGTTTTCGAGTAAAAAGTGAAAGGAATCGTTGGGTTCTGTAGGGGTGAAGGTGGCTCATACGTCAGTGTATTTTCCTCAAGGAAATATGCCAGAGCTGGTTAATAGGAAGATTGTGCGGACTTTGAGGTCGATGTGTTTTTCAACTCATGGGGGTGGGCTTTGGTTTTAGATACGGTATAGATCAACAGGACGGTCTACGATTCTACTGAATTTAGTTCTTTTGAGTTGCATTTTGGAGCATCTGTTGACAATCTTGCAATTAGGAATATTGCTTTTCTTGAAAGCGTTTCACAAGGTATTAGTAGAGAGGGAGTCATAACGTTTGCATATAATAGGTTAAAATCTAAAGCCGAAAAACGTGCATAAGAAATGTATTAAATTCAAACGAGGCGACAAGGTACTGGTTCGGACTCATTTCAAATCCTCAAGTGTGGACAAGGAGATTAAAAATTTTTTTTTACTATATACCGGTCCAGCCACCATTATAGCAGGGCGTGGACCAAACTCCTACGAAGTAAGGGACGACGCTATTGGTCTTTCATTGAGTGTTCAGAATATTTTTAAATTGAAACCATATGTTTTTCTGTATAGTAGAGAGCCAAGGAACTTACCAGTATAAGTTTATCTGAATTACAAAGTCAGGCCATAGTAATTCATTTAAACTTATAAGGGAGTAATGTACTAGGCCGCCCTTGTTTATAATTGTTTAGTAATAATTGTCAGTGGTTGTGTTGAGAGATTAGTTGAGAGCTGTCAACGTGATATGTCAAAAATATAACCTTAATCCAAAATCAAACCCATTAGTGCCCCGTGGTAAATAAAGATGCCATGTCCTTTTCATTTTTTCCTTCATTTAATATTCATTACTTATGTTTAATTTCATTATTATAATATTAGTCAATTCTTGTTTTCTGCAGGTAATTTATGAACAATAGTTAATTACTAAACCTAAACCTATAATTAGGAATGAATTGTCAACAATGTAATTATCAGAAATTTCTTTTTGATGGTGTACCATTATTCATTTATTTACTTCATCTTTAGAATGCTAAATAAACAATAATTATTAGATATGCGCAGGCTAGAGATTCCTTTACATGTAGCAAACATCTGTATCAGTACTTTACAAAAGATAAGAAAACCAATGAGTCATGAAGTTGAGTGGCAAATAATTTTACCACTGGGCTCTAACAGTTGCACATTGTAAGTCTTACGATTAGCACTGAATTTATCTTGTTCGTCTAGTGTTTTAGTTTGTATTTTCAAATCGGTTCATATTGATCAATATGGTCAAAATTTGTAAGTACTACTTTGTTTATTAAAAAAATATTTAGTTTTGTTTTTATACCTAGATATACTCGTGGACGTAATGGAAGAGGCCTATTATTAGATGAGCTTTTGGAGAAATTAGAAAATTTGGAAGACGATTGCAATATTCCTGACCAAATTATTATAGAGCCACTATTGAAGAACCAAATGCGGAAACTGATAAAGATTCAGATCAATCTGATAACGAAGCTTCCGGTAATATGGATCACTTACCTAGAAGGATTTTATTAGCTCCGTGTTCAACAAACAAACAACATTCTGAAAGTGACGATGAAAGTAATTTGGCATGTAAAGTTTCAACATCTACATCGGCAGTGACCTTACCAAGACAAGCAGTCAAAAGAAAAAAGATTATAAACGTTAGAAATTGGATAGCAGGAGATGGATCAAACTTACAACTACCTAACATTTCAAACAATGACCGTTTGAATGATACTGCTCTTTTGGAATAGATAAATACTCCCATTGATGCTTTTCAAATATTTTTAAATGGCGAGTTTCTGGAAATTATAGTACGTGAAACCAACTTATATGCTGGCCAGAAAGGCTGTCACAATTTGAAAGTCACTAAAAATGAAATATATGTAGTAATTGGCATTATGTTGTACTCCGGATATCATGTTTTACCGAGTAAGCAAATGTACTGGAAAAACAATACCGATTGTCATTCACCTATTGTTGTAAATGCTATGAGGCGAAATAGATTTGATGATATACTGCGATATCTACACTTTGCTGACAATTCCAAAATTGACAGCAATGACAAACTGTATAAAGTGCGATCAATATTTGCTTTTCTAAATAAATCCTTCAAACTACTCAGATAAGCGGCTGCTGCAGTATTGATGAAAGCATTATACCATATTACGGTCATCATGGTGCTAAGCAGTTTATTAGAGGAAAACCAATAAGGTTTGGCTATAAATTGTGGTGTTTAGCAAGTTCAAAAGGATATCCTTATCACGCAGAACCATACTGCGGTACACACACTCATTTGCCCGAGACCAGCTACGGGCAAGGTGTCAATGTAGTTCTTGGTCTCGCTGAACATGCCAAACTACCTAAAGGTACAAAATTATTTTTTGATAATTTGTTTACGTCAGTTGGTTTGCTTGAACAACTTAACAGGTTGTCGTACGGGGGTACTGGAACGTTACGCATAAATCGCGTTAGTAAGAAAATGAATTTGACAGAAAAATGTAATTTTTCAAAGCAACAACGTGGATCATATGAAAGTTTGATATCCAACAACTTACTTGTTGTTTGCTGGAACGACAATGCAGCTGTAACAACACTTACAAACTGCATCTCTTTGCATCCCATGTCAACAACAACTCGTTACAACCGCACTGAAAGATGACGCATTGAAGTGAACTTTCCAGACCCTATTGCAGCATATAATCAAAATATGGGCGGAGTTGGATCTTTCAGACCAATTTCTGGCAACATACCGAACAAATATAAGAATAAAAAAATGGTGGTGGGCATCCTTTAGTTGGGCTTTAGATATAAGTTGCGTTCAGGGATGGTTACTTTACCGTAGGAAAGGGATGGCATTGTCGCTTCTTGATTTTCGACGCCAATGTGTTCTTCACTATTTACTGACGTATGGAACAGAACAATCGAAACAAGGACGACCCTAACATTTTCACCAACATTGGAAGATATGCGACGCGATCAAATTGAGCACATTGTTGTCAAGGGAGCTGCAAAATATCGTAGGTGTAAAGTTTGCGCAGGAAGATCTTGCTTTGAATGTAATAAATGTTCTGTACCTTTACATCCTCAGAACTGTTTTCATACATTTCATTTGTAAATAATCAAATAATATGTAGATTTTTAAACTTGAACTAACATTATAGCTAATTGGAGTAAGTTTTATTTTATCCACTACTACTATCTACTACAAGTTAACAATATGCTACTTCAACTGCCCACTGGCAAATTTATTTGCCACCTTGTTTTTTGAACGTACGGTACATTTATGGATTTCAAACCTTGGTAGATTAATGTAGAGCCTTATTCAAACAAACTTTCATAAAAATCAACTTTTCAGAAAGAGAGCAATAATTTGGGCACTAATGGGTTAATAAAGCTGAATATCCAGTGTAGACAGAATTAATTCATTAAAGTTGTTCAATAGAACTTGTATCAGTTCAAGTTGTGTAACAATCCAAACTACAGAAACTCATCGGTAGTGTTGTCGGTTGGTTGGACATTCAAGTTCAAGGACAACCATTACGGTAAGAAGTCCAGATCTCAAGTATAAGCTTGAAATACGGGGTAAGTGATACAACTTTCAGGATTTAGACATAAAAACCTGCATAAAACGTTAAAGTCAATATCCAAAGAAAGAAATCAAATTTATTGTATTTAAAAAGGGACTATTCCTAAAGAATATCGCGGTTGTTATGATTCCCTACCAGCAATGGATCCGTTGATGTAGTGAAACGAAAACCTCGTGGCATAATAGTTTTCTTAAAACCATCCGTAAAAAAACGATGTAATTGAAATCAAACTAGAATAACGAATCAAAGACCTTTATCTGACTACCTTTAACAGCGGAAGCAGAGCTTACATGGAATTTTTTCATCTAAAGATACAAATCAAAAATTGCTATACGCATATTTCACACTCGATTACTTCTAAAACCCATTTTACATGTTTTAAGAATTGAGAGCGAATCCCGTCCGATTTGATGCACCAACAAAGCGAGCTCGCGTTTGTCATGTAAAGAAAAAGTCCATACGATACAACACGAACCATTATTATTTATTTTAAATAATACTCAACTCGTGATTGGATAATGCTGCAAACGCTTGAACAGTAATTAATATTAAGGAACTAATGTCTAAATAAAATAATTAGTACACTAAGTGTTAAAGCAAAGAATCTACGTACTTATAAATTTCGGCAAAAAATATGTTACACTAGAACCAGCATTAGAACTTGAATTGAATGATAGCGACCAAAAGTAGTATTATTATTTAACTTATTTGGTACAATACATAACATTATTTTTCTAGGGTTGTTTTATTAAATCACGTGTCTTGCATAAACCTACACATGCATAAGTCACTAAGTTACATTTTTGCTAAAAATACTTTTTTATATATATATATATATATATATATATATATATCAGGTTAACTTTAAGCAGTTGTTAACCTATAGTAGTCTGTAATTAAAAGTTCAAGTTATCTAGTAATAATTTATGAAAGTACATTGTTGGATAATGCAACAGCAATTTTCCTAAAACTATTGTTATCGATTTAGTGAGTTTCAGTCTATGCCCACAACATATTTCTAACTACTATACGAGTAGTAGGATTGGAGGACACGAGGACAGCGCCGCCGCTGCCGCTAATGGTATTTTAATGGGTTGTTCCATTAAAGCTCATTAGCACTAATCGCAGTTTTCTCATTAAAAACCCATTAACATTAATCGCTTTTTAATGGGAAACTCATTAACGATGTTATCATTTTTCTTTACGTCACATCTATCATTATCACCACCGCCACCGTAACGTAAATGTCATATCATACTTTTGAAAAGAAACTTAATAAAACACTTTAAACGTTTTATATCATGCTATTGTCTACAGGATACGAATAAAATAATTAAATAACTTCTATGTCATATTTATGGAATTTATTATTTGTTTAGTTTCCAAATGTATCGCCGAGCAAAAGTTGTATTTCATTTGCAAGCGCAGTTAATTAGTGTAAAGTCTAATTTGTTTTAAATACGACAAGCTCGAAATTTAAAACAAATTATAGAAAGCGTATTTCTATAATTGTAAGAAAGTACCTTTCACAATTAATAGTCAGACGTCATTGACAAAACAATGCAACGAATCATACATTTCATTGTTATTAAATTGACAATTTACTATGAAAACCACTTATAAGCTAATTTTAACGTTGCCTAATGACCTAAGAATATTTATTCATACGAGGTCAGTTTTGTAAATTATTAGGAAGTGAACATCGAATATTCATACGAGGCGATTAATTGTATTTACCGGAATTAAAACTTGCCGTCGGCCTTACTGCTCATTTTGAAAAAAATTCCGTTACACCTTTCTAAGATGTATTAACCGCGTATTTGCTCCAGACGACAATTACCGTTTAAGTTTCCAGTATATATTCAAAAGGAACGCGTTGTATGCCTATAGTGTTTTTTGTTGTTTGTGCGGTAACTGCTTACGGGCGTCGCCGTGGATCAATGTAGTAAGCGTAAGACTACGGATCCCAAGGTCCCGGGTTCCAATCCCGACACGGCCGACTGCTTGAAAAATGGCAGGTGAGCATTTTTTACAAAAATTACGCCCTCGTTCGGATGAGAGGTTAAATGGAGGTCCCGTGTGTGAGTGTTGTCACGCACGTTAAAGATCCCTACCTTGCCTGGAACGGCAAAGGTTCGGCAAAATTCTAAATCTCCAGGCAACAAAAAACTCGCCTCCTGGCCAATGTAGTACCTACGGGTGGAGCATTGGAAATGTAAATGAACGATAACTGCCTACGTTTGTGTAAAAGTAAATATGATGGCGCTTGAGGCATAGTGTGCGTGTATGTTGGGTTGCAGACATTTTGTAACCTTCCGGTCGACACTTCTGTGTCAGCATTCTATTTATATAATATTTCTAAATTCAATTGTCTGCTGATAGCATTGTCCTGCTATCTATATCGTTGTTACCTTTGCGCTCCATTGGTGTTAACCTTCATAATTACAAGTTATTGCCGTATACTCAAATTTACGTTACTTATCTGCATTTGAAATTACAAATATGATAATAAGCTGTACTTTGCTTTTGTCCTTGTGGATAAGAGGCATTCTTATTTCGATCGTTGTTGGTGAAAGTTGGATTCTGTCGATATAAACGTATTAATTACGGATTTAGGTAGAACCGACAAATAATTATTGGAGTTTGACAATTTTGGTTTTATGGTTCTAGAATACATTTTGCAAGCTTCGATTTTCACTTGTAGTGGATTTAAATTCATCATCATCGTTCATAATTGGTGCAGATGTTCGTTATTGAAATCTACATATTGTAACGCCCTGTTATCTCTAAATCAGTTAGTGCACATTTAATTGACCCACTTACGTGGGTTCTTCTTCTTTTTCTTCCATACGCCTTCTCATTGTGCGTTGTACGTATGCTCTTCATTCTGTTTATGCTCCTGTCTCCTTTATCTCAAGAACGTTGTCGCACTATCAACTTTATTATTTATCATTTATTGGCGTTGCCGACCAGCTGTCGTTACTCTGGGTTACCATTCCAGCAGCCTGGGACTTCGACGACCTTTGATGTGAGATAACTACGTACAGAAGCTAATCATTGAGTAAGATTATTCCATGTATTTATTGTTCGTTGTTAGTGTTTGTGCTTATTTGGTGCTATTGTGGTTTTATTATTTTCCCTTACTAGGACTTAATATTAATAATTTGAGCTATTGCTGTTCATAAGAAGTACATCTACTTCATTCAAAATTCTGTAATACTGATGTACAAAATTTAATATTTAAACATCAACATTTAGTATATTTCTAGGCACCCTCTTTACTGCCTAGGGTGATTCATTGAGCTAATTGTGAAATATTTCAACAGTACATTAAGGTATCTAATATTTGCACTATTGTTAGAGATTGCTCCCACGAGGTGCTTATTTGAAATTGAGGTTAGAACACCTAGCACTTAATTTATGGTGCATTTTACGTACTACTACATGCTTTCTTGGCCAAGGGTATAAGAGTACGTGAGTAATAAATAACTTTAAAGTGAGTGAGCATTTAAAAGTTCTTCTTCCCTGATATGCACTCGTGCGGGGGTCCTTACGGTAATATTTACTAATTTTGTATTTTCTATTCTTGTGTTAATCATAATTGATGTAATATTGAAATTCAACTGGTATTTAGAATTTTTGTTAGGTTTCATACGCTCCTTAATTGTTATCAGTTCCTGGCGCCTTGGCATTCTGTACAGTACATTTTCTGATCTACCCTGAATTAGAGTCTCGCCCTGACTAAGCCGGAGCAAAAGTTGTCACCCCCCCCAACCCAAAAGCCGCTACCTAAGCACTTTTCTAGTGTCCGTTAACTTGACTTAAATTTACCGTAAAAACATAGGTACTGAGAGGTGCTATCCGTGCATAGTAAAGCTACGAGGCTTTAACAGGGTGTAACTTTGTAAGGGATGATCCTATTTTAAATCTATTTACAGATTTGGGCTTTCTAGAAAATTCTAATATTAGTTGATACCAAACGAGATATATTTATCTTAAAAGAAACAAAAATAATCTTTTATATGTTTGCTAGAGGGTATGTGCGTAAAACGGTAAGGGCTGGTCTGATTTTAAATCAATTTATAGATTCGGATTCTGCGTAAACTTCTAGACTAATTTAATGTGTCGCATGGCTAAAAAATTTATAAGGACGGTCAGAAATCGCTGCTGGTAAAAAAATATCTTAAAATTCGGATACCGCCTTAGGAAGTAACGCTATCTAAAAAATTCCTAGATATTTAGGTAGCTGAGAAAAATCTAATATTAATTGACACCAAACAAGGTAGATTTAGCTCGAAAGATGAGCTATACAAGATAGAACGTATGATATGACATTTAGGATACGGTGGCGGTGGTGGTAGTGATAGATGTGGCGTAAGGAAAAATGATAACATCGTTAATGAGTTTTCCCATTAAACAGGATTAGTGTTAATGGGTTTTTAATGAGAAAACCCATTAAAAACGATTAGTGTTAATATATTTTTAATGAGAAAACCCATTAAGAAGCGATTAGTGCTAATAAATTTTTCAATAAGAGATCCCATAAAAAACGATTAGCGGTGGCGGCGGCGGCGCTGCGCTTGAATCCCCCAATCCTACTACTTATATGTTAAATATTCACCCTTTGTTCAATTTCCTTATCCAATATTCCATCCCTACCAACCACCTTTCCTAGATAGCGAGACTATTTACTGGGAGTTCCTGGAAAAGTGTTTGAAAGAGTGTTGTTAGTAAGATTACGGAGAAAACGATAAACCTTTGTAAAACTGCAACTACTCAAATTAAAAAGCATTAAAATTGTATTTAAAATTTTTAAACTAATATGAGATTTCCGTAATCAAGAGAGACGTGCGCTTTTTAAATAAAATTGATAAGAACTAGTTAATCAATCAATTGTACTGCTGATACCTCTAAGAGCTGGTGCTCTCCGGACCGGTTTGTAACGGGCATTTTTTTATAGTTAAACATTTTACACTACTCAATTCGTAAATACCTTTCTGCAATTACTATTTCTATATTTTATATTTGTATGCATCAAGTAAATACTTCAGAATAATGCAGAATTGTATGCAATTTAACTCGTGTGTATTACTTTAAAAGTGTTATTTTGTTCTTCGTTCCTATATATTAATTGTGTTTTAGTTGAGTTTCTTTTGAAATAAGGGCAGTTGTCGTTTGTTCTTCGTTCCTATATATTGTTTACGTTGATACTACTGTGTCCTGTTTGCTTTGAAAGTTGTAGTTTGTGTTTTGTTCCGACATGTTACGTGAAAAATACTGTTTCCTTGTTGCTTTACTAATTGTGTTTGTAGTTGAGTTTTCTTGTGAAGTAAAAGTGGTTTATTAACTGTAGAGTAGTGTAGTTCTGATGGCATTTGAAGAAAATATGCTTTATCTGTAACGTGTTTGATTGACCACAAGCGCGGTTTTAAGGTCATTGACTGACGGTTTTACGCGTTGCTTTACTAATTGTTTTTGTTGATCTTCTGTTGGAAAAAAAGTGATAGAACTTGTTTTACTCGATCGCACGTGCTTGTTTTACGGAACATTGACTTAGCGATACGCGTTGCTTTATTGATTGTGTTTTTTTAGTTGATTTGTCTTTTTATATTTAAACTGTGTGTGCGATCTAGTCCTCACGTTACTGTTAGTTTAATGCATTACATCGTGCCTTGAAGGCCCGTGATTGTAAATTTTTATTACCATTTTTTGTTCGATTTGTGTTACAAAGTATTTCGACATTATTGTCTCAGGAAATAGAATTAACAATAAATTTATCAATGCTACATAGTTCCATCAGTCTGATAATGTCTGCTGCTAACACCAGTGAAATACGAAGGTGTGATTAGTGTAAAGTGTAAGAAATTCCATCAACACCCCCACAGTCAAGGGTGAAGTGCTTCGTTAGTGCAGGACATCGTGAATCCCACACTTCAATTGCAAGGAAGCGTTATTGAGGGACTTTATGTAAGTTGAATTATTTTCTACTTGATATGACTTTAAATATCTATCCGTTGTTTTGCAATATCTTTGTCGTTCTGATACCTTTTACAATAGACTTGCCTGCGATTAAGAAAAAAAAAGAAAGAAAAAAAAATCAATACTGCTGAATTACTCAAATCAATTGTGTCTTATCTATTTATCTTTTGTTAATATTTTGTCTGATTTATGTTTAATTGGTGTGTGAGGAAACGTTTCTGCTACTCCCCAATATTACCTCACTTTGTACTAAAAATTTTTGTATTGCTTTTACCGTTGTTATATTATATAGATTATCTAAACAGTTTTTTTTACATTCTACCAAGTACTGAATAACATAGACTATGCATTGCTGCTATGCTTTTTCTTTATTTCAGGTTTGCAGGACTAATCTTTTTTATTGAAGGTTTGCTATTCTAATTTCTTTTATTACAGGTACTGTCACTAACTCCTTACCGCCGCATACACCATAGGTCAGTCTGCTTTCTACAACACCCCCTACTCTCTGATTGAGCCAGGTCATTTCTTTGACTTTATTTGTGTTATGTAGCATAAATGGGGCGCCCAACGTGGCTGCATCGAAAAAAAACGTAATATGAGAATTCCGTAATCAAGATGCGCTTTTTAAATAAAATTGATAAGAACTAGTTAATCAATCAATTGTACTGCTGATACCTCTAAGAGCTGGTGCTCTCCGGACCGGTTTCCCATTTAAATTTTTTTGTATTTTTTGTCTTAGGTAAATAATTATTTGATTTGTTTCAGGCTTAAGTTTGGACTTTATCATGTTAATTTCAGCGATCCACTAAGACCTAGAACACTCAAATCTTCTGGAGAATATTTTAAAAGGCTAATATCCACAAGAACACCTTAAAAAAAGGGTCCCTAGCTATTGTAGCGCATAGATATATGAGTATACGTGAACTGTAATAAACAAATGTAGATATTACAAGATGTTTTATTATTAAGGGTAATTCCAGCTATTTAGATTTAAGTTTTTTGTTTTGTTTTTTTTTTCAAGAATTTGATTTAGCTGAAGCTGACGAATCTGAAATCTAGAGTGAAAAGAACATGACCTTTAAAGTATATGAAGGAACATATGCATTTACCAGTAGTATATTTTTAGCATAGAAGACGGTGTTTCACTTCAAGGTACGGTTAGTAAATCGTTTGTCTGAACAGAGGATGCGATATTACACAGAATTTAAAAATGAAATAATATAGTTTACGTTTCAAATTACAATGCAAATTAATTATTCACTTTGCTTACATTGTATTTTAATGATAATGATCAAGTACTATATAAATCAATCAGGGTTCATCAAGGATACAGTTTGCCGCTCTAACTCAGACTATAACGAACTAGTTGCTTCCTTCCCTAAAACCTTAAACAACGAGCATAAATAAAAGATACGATATAGGATATGCATCAACGCAAAGTTGTTAAAAATAGGTGGTCCATCGAGAATGCCATCATAGTGGCGTTTCCAACAACTTGAAAACCCACCACCGCTTGTGCGTTACACGTCCTGATTCGTAGGAAAATGTCATGTCAGTTACACGACCGTGAGACATATTAATCCTAAAATCACACAATTGAGGCTAGTGCCAAAAAACCCCAAACGTATTTCCCGCCAGCCTATTTTACTAACTGTATTACACAAATATGTAACAACATACTTTAATTATACTAAAACCCTTATAATTAATTAAATGACTAAACTGACTTGTGCAGCGCATTTTGGTGTGTAACAGCGGTGGACTTTCAATCTTATATAAGCAAACGCATTTGTGTTCTACTAACTATTAAGCGTAAGAACTTCGTTAGCAAGATTTCACTATACAGTGTGGATTTTTTTCAACCCCCTATTAACTTTTGAATGGAACATGATATCGATCTCGATGAAAAATTGCGAAAAATACCATTAATCATACTAAGTTCTAAAATAAAATTGCTATGCCACATTACTCAGTGCCAAGTGGGCACTATCAACTTTTTTCTAAAAGAGAAAGAGTAGTATTATGATGCCTTGTTTCAACGGTATTTTTATTCTCTATTCGCGCTTTTTGAGTTTGTTAAGATCTGATGAGTAGTGACAGTAGTAGATGGGGCCCCCGTATAGTCCATGGAATCCTGCGTTCTGATTGGTCAATGGCCCCGCCCTTCAAGCCTCACCCCCTGTTTTCCGATTGGTCTGTAGTCCCGCCCCAACAACCCCACCACTTTTCTTGTTAGTCGATGGCTCCGCCCAAGCCCCATCCCCTGTTTCTTGATTGGTCTGTAGCCCCGCCCCAACAACCTGATTGATTGATGACTCCGCGCATTTACCCTACCACTTTTCAGACGTCAAACCTCACCTTCACTCTGACGTCACATTAATTACATCGCATAACTCCGCCGCTTGACGTAGCCATTGTCACTTTTGACACATACGCCATTTTCAATTACGTTACATTTTTTACTCACCCACCTGTATACAACTTTTAACAAATTGTATAATTAAATGCAATTTTACAACAGCCCTGTATATAATTATAGTAAATGATGCTATACTTTATTTTCTGTCATACGTCATTCCACCATCTTGTCGACCATGTTTATCGTTTAAGGTGTGTCATCCGTCGACATACCGTGTAGATCGGAAAAGACAACGCCGCCACCGAGAAGTGAACCGGGGCTTTCAGCATGCTACACGGATACGCTAACCACTGAGCTATCTAGCATAGTCAATGAGTGAATGATGCATGTTTTATTTAATTCAACTACTAATACATTTTCCTTATTCGTACCTATACCTATATATTTAAGCATATTCTGCTATAGCATTATAACAACGTTGTTAGGTATAACACCTTTTAATTTTAAAATGACAAAGATAGAAGCAATATTTGTATCTTGTTATAACTGATTTAGAATTAGAATTTATTCGTATAGAATTATTTATTGCTAGTCTTATTAAATGGTCCGGAAATATTTATGCGCAATATCTTATATAAGGAAAATGTATTAGTACTAGAATTAGCATCATTCACTCATTGACTATTCTAGATAGCTCAGTGGTTAGCGTATCCGTGTAGCATGCTGGAAGCCCCGGTTTACTCCTCGGCGGCGGCGTTGTCTTTTTCCGATCTACACGGTATGTCGACGGATGACACACCTTAAACGATAAATATGGTCAACAAGATGGTGGAATGACGTATGACAGAAAATAAAGCACAGCATCATTTACTATATTTATATACAAGGGTATTGCATTTAATTATACAATTTGTCAACAGTTGTATACAGGTGGGTGAGTAAAAATTGTGACGTACTTGAAAATGGCAGATGTGTCAAAAGTGACAATTGCTACGTCAGGAGGCGGAGTTATGCGATGAAATTAGTGTGACGTCAGAGTGAAGGTGGGGTTGGACGTCTGAAAAGTGATAGGGTAAATGGGTGGAGTCATCAACCAATCAGATTGTTGGGGCGGGGCTACATACCAATCAGAAAACAGGGAGTGGGGTTTGGGCGGAGCCATCGACCAATCAGTAAAGTGGTGTTAATTTTTACTTACGTCTTATGATTAAAATTAACTTGCTATTTCAATTAATATATTAATTACTTAAAATGTGTCTTTGAACCTCTTGATAATTAACTAGCCTGTCCTGAAATTCAAGTCTCACATTTATAAATATTTCTGATGCGACATTAGCACAATTGTCTCTTATTCTCTTTTTTAGGTCGTCTATTGGTTCCGTTTCCGTAATGTACACCTTCAACTTCAAATATCCCCATAAAAAATAGAGAAGCGTCAAATCTGGTAAACGAGACAAGCCGACTATTTGATAGGACCGCATTTACCAATCCATCGATTACAATAAGTTTCGTTTAAACAATTTCGAACTGTTCTAAAAGAAATGTGCTAGCGCTCCTTCTTGTTAAAATACGACTTGCATATTAAACTTGTCAGGATTGGCATTTACTACTTCTTCATTGGATGGATTTGATTTTGAAGCATGTTAAGAAACAGAAGTCCTGTTAAAATTTCATTCAGAAATATTGGCCCTGCAAAATGGTTTTTTGGTATTCATGCCCATACATTAACTTTTTGAAGAATCTGAGTGTGACCCTCTCGTAAAAATGTGGATTTACATCAGACCAATACCGCATATCATGTCTGTTTACAGTTCCATCATCATTAGGTCTTTAGTCCTGGAACTGGTTAGACGCGTACCATCATTGTTTCCTATTCTGAACTAACCTACAGATTTCCCTGAAATTTGCACAGTCTGCATCTATAACTATCTGATCTAGGTCTACATCTACCTCTTTTTTCCTATATCTGCTTGTAATATATCCCATACTATTCTTCAAAAATACCTTAGAACGTATTCTGCCCTTCTTTTTCTCTTAACTTTTTCCCCAGATATCCTTGTTCCCCTACTATTTCTATAACCTAATTGTTATTATTTTTGTCTGTCGATGCTATCGTCCTCATACATCTGAAGCACAGCATTTCAAAACGCTGCTACCGTTTTTCTGTCTGCGTTTCATACTGCCCGTATTTCATAGGCATACTGTGCTGTGCTCCACACACATGCTTTCAACAATTTTCTTCTTGTTCAATATTTGTTGTCTTTCCTCATTAGCGCTGTTCTTTCTTGTTAGATGCAGTTCGGTCACCTTCTGTTGTTAAACAATTATATACCCTATTTCTCTGACCTTCAGTGGTTGTGAAGGGAGGTAAGCAGCCTGTGGCTGCCAAGTTTCCCAACACTTAACCATTTACCGATTTAATATATTTTACAATATATCTTTTCGCACAGTCATCATTAGTTGCAGATATTTCGCAACCAACAACTAGTAGTTTATACTAATCATCAGATTTATCTGCGCTTATTTTTTCGTCATTAGGTTTTCTGTCTCAAACCTGGTTGGACACGTACCTGCACTTATTTATATTCTGAGCTAGCCTACATAGTTGCCTACATAGTTCTCACACAGCATGTGCATACGGCTCGTTCCCCTTCTATTGTTTTCTAATTTTATGCCCTATTTCACCGAGATTTAGTGAAGGGGGTTAAGCATCCTGTGGCTACCAAGATCCCCTAACACTTAGACATTTGCCGAAGTAATGGTTTTCCAGTAAATCCTTTCACACACTTAACATTATTCGAGAATATTGCCCAACCAATTCTTGTAGTTACTTATAATAATCATCATGTTTAAGCACAGTTATTTTTTCGTCATTAGTTTATCTATCTTGGGATTGGTTGGATGCGTACCTCCATTGATTTCTATTCTGGGTTAGCCTACACATCTCCCTGAGACCCCTACAGCCTACATCGTTTACTATCTGTGCGCAGTAATCTAACCTAGGTCTGCCTCTTCTTCTTTTTTTTCCTATCTCTGCTTCTAATATATTCCGCACTATTCTCTCATGCCGTAGTATGTGGCCTATCATCCTATCTCTTCTCTTTTTTACCGTAAACCACATATTTCGTTCTTCCTCTACCATTTTTAGTACCTCTTTGTTCTTAACTTTGTCTGTCCATAATATCTTCATCATACGTCTGTAGCACCACATTTCAAAGGCTTCTACCCTTTTCTTGTCCGCTTCTCCTACTGTCCAGACTTCACAGCCGTACAGTGATGTGCTTCACACATATGTTTTAAGCAATCTTTCCCTTGTTTCTATGTTTGTGGTCTTTGAGCACAGTAGTCGCTTTTTCTTGTTAAATGTAGTACGACTTTGTACTAATCTTTGTTTTATATTTTTTTGGGCTTTTCCCATCTTGCGTTATTTGGCTTCCTAGGTAGCAGAAATCCTTAATTTCTTGTAAGTTCGTGTTACATACTTGTACTCTTGTTTTTGATTTATTTTCCCCACTTTTGCATACTAGAACTTTAGTTTTAATTTTGTTAATTTTCTACCGTATCTCTCTGTTAGAACCGTTTCCATTTTATTAAGAGCAGCTTCTAAATCTTCCATGCTAGACGCTAATACCGCTATATCATCTGCAAATCTAAGCATATCAATTTTTTGTTTCTGCATAGTAATTCCAAATGTCTTCCTGCATTTGACAGTATTCATTGCCTCTTCAATGTACAAGTTAAAAATTAATGGAGATTAATGGAGATTGTCTCACCCTTTTCCTAATGTTTACTCCTCTACGTTCCTGCTCTAATTCTATTACTGCTGTTTACTCTTTGTATAAGCTATGCACTATTCGTCTATCCCTATAACTCATTCCAATCTTTTTGAGCATTCCGAACATTTTTTTCATTTTACATTGAAGAATGCTTTTTCCAGATCTACAAACCCTATATACACGCTTTCCCTTTTTCTATTGTTTTCTCCATTATCACTCTCAGAGCTAAAATAGCCTCTCGTGTTCCCCTGTTTCGCCTACACCCAAATAGGTCTTCTCCTAGTATTTCTTCCGCCGGTTTTCCATTCGTCTTTGTACAACTCTAGTTAATATTTTTGACACGTGTGCTGTCAAACTTATTGTTCGAAAATTTTCACATCTATCCGCGCCTTTCTTTTTTGGTATAGTTACTATGATGCTACGTTTGAAATCTTTGGGTATCTCGCCTGTCTCATACATATAGCTTACAAGTTGGAAGAGACGTTCTGTTACTGCTTGTCCAGCGGCTTTTAGAGTTTCGGCTTGCACCTTATCTGTACCCGGCGCCTTACCATTTTTCAGACTTTTTAATGCTAATTCAAACTCATCTCTAAGTATAGGATATCCCAAGTCATCATTTTCAATGTCTGATTCCTGTTCTAATGCAGTAAGTTCCTCCCTGCATATAAATTCCCTATATATTCGTGCCATCTACCCACTTTCTCTACGTTTTCTATGATGGCGTTTCCTTGTGCGTCCCTTATATTTTTGCTATACGGTTATATATCCCTAAAATTCATTCTAATTAATTTGTATGCTTCGTCTGTCTTTCGTATTTCCTTCTTCGTTTGTACCTTTTTGCACTTTTCATAGATCCATTGTTTTTTAGCTTTCCTGAATTTTCGAATAATTTCCCATTTTATGGCTTTGTATCTCTGTTTTCCTATTTCGTCTGATTTATTTTTGTATTTTCGTCTTTCTTTTATTAAATTCAGGATATCCATGGTTTCTTATTTTCTTTTTGTGTATACACCAGAATATCTCTGGCCGCCATGTCTAGGCTGGATTTAATGTTATTCCGTTATGTTTCTACTTCCTTAGTATCACATATTTTCCCGATATCTTTGAGCAATTCATTTGATTTTTTTTCGAATCTTTCTTTAGTATCTTTATCTTTTAGTTTCTCTAAGTCCAAGTGCGTTTTTCCGTTTCTTTTTTTCACATTCTTAAATTTAAGTGCGGCATTCATAATAACAATGTTGTGATCAGTGTCTATATCTGCTTCTGGGTAGCTTCTACAGTCTTTTACTTGATTCCTAAACCGTTGTCTAACAAGAATGTAATCTATTTGATATCTACCTATATCTCCTGGCATCTTCCACGTATATCGCCTTCTAGCATGATGTTGAAATAATGTGTTTGTGATTATTAAATTGTTTTTGTTGCAAAATTCTACCAGCCTATTTCCCCTGTCGTTTCTCGTGCCTAAACCGAATAAACCTACTAGTGCTCCTTCCCTACCCTCATCTACCACGGCATTAAAATCCTCCGTAATTATTAAATTTTCATGTCCTTTTACGTATCTTAATATGTCTTCGATATCTTTGTAGATTGCTTCTACCTCTTCGTCACTGTAGCTAGAGGTGTGTATGTATACTTGTATTATTACTGTCTTTACCGGTTTAGATTCTAATCTAACCATGAGTACTCTTTCGTACTTTTGTAAGTAATTTTCTACATAGTATCCTATCTTTTTCCGCATAATTATCCCCACACCCAAATTTACTTCCTCTGCTCCTGTATGAATTACTCTGAAGTCTCCACTTCAAAAATCCCCCGCCTCTGGCCACCGAACTTCGCTGATACCAGTTCCATTAAAAAAACGTCCATTTGTCATTAAAACTCCAAGTATTACGGATCCTGCATATGACCGGCAGTCATTACATCGCAAACTGCATCCGTTTAGGGTTATCTTCGTTAGTTGATGCAGTAGTTTTAGTATGTAGGAATGAAACATGTTTTTTCAAATATTTTTTAACTGTCGTTTTTGACACTGCAAATCCAAGGCAACTGTGGCGGTTGATAGTTTAAGATTATGAATAATGGATCCGATAATATCCACCTGTTTTTTTCTGAAATTAATGATTCCCTGTTCCCTTACTCTGCAATGCACTTCCAGTTCTTTAAAATTTTTCCACTAATTCTCTTAGTTACTTTCTGCATATGGAATTATTAGAATAACGCTCTGCTTCGTGAAGATTACGACCGATTTCTGAATAAATAAAAATTGCTTCAGTTTTTTTTCTCAATAGACGACCGCAAACTATTTTCAAATAATTAATTTGAATTATATGCACAACAAACAATTCAAAACTAAACGATATACATTCCAAAATTATCTTCCATTTCTAAATGTATACTTATGATATCCTGATATCCTCTATTTTTTGCCGTCAGAATACTATATAGCTTTTCTTCAAAACATATCCAATTGTACATTCACAGTGAAATGATTGGCAATTTTTCTTCAATGTAGATCTGTCTTTAGACATCAAATAAATCGCTCACAATTCCTGTCACTACTCATCGGATTTTAGTAAGCAAAGAAGCGTTAAATAGCGAATAAAAATACCTTTCAAATAAGGCGTCACAAGACCACCCTTTCGATTTGAAAAAAAGTTGGTAGTGCAGATTTAGCACTGAGTGACACATGCCAATTTTATGTCAAAACTTAGTTTGATTGACAACATTTTACATGGTGTTGTTCGAGATCGATATGTTGTTCTATTCAAAAGTAAATGGGGAGTAAAAGTCTACACGGTATAATTGAATATACTTAATCATATTTTAATTTTCACAGACAGTGTTGACACTTGGCCCTGCTATTTCTAAAAATTGTGATTGCTTTTAGTTATTGATCAGTAACAAACTTATTGCAAAAGCGTAAAAGTTATTGAAATCAAATCTACATCTGAGTCGCAGATTATAACAAAGGCAACCTAAAATAACAATCTGCCTCCACTAATACAATAGACCATACATACCTACTCAAACAACAACAATATCTTAACTATTGTAACGAAAACTCTATTAGCATAAACGACAGTTCTTTATTTTTAAACTGCTTATACTAGCCTTTTCAGCAACTCGAAATTGCAATGGAATTTTATAAGCTTTCACAACAATTTATCTCCAGCTAATCGCTAACAGTACAATCTACTTAAAACTACGATGCGATCTTATTAGTTACTTATTATCGAAGTAGTATAATAAACTATTTAATCAATAGTTATTAATTTATATACAAAACACTATAATTAATTTATATCGAATCTCCTGCAGTAGGTGCATAACCCCAGAAACCTGCGCATCTGATGTTTGTTTTTTGGCGTAGGCCACTTTTTTACCGCTTTAACTTTTATCGGGACTAGTCTGACTCTGTTGCCTCAAACTATGTGCCCTAGGTATTTCACATCTTTGCCGAGTAAAACCTTGGACTTTTAGGGATGGACACAAACAGGTTCGAGGTTCGGTTCGAGGTTCGATTTGATTTTTCGAACCGAACCGAATCGAACCGAACCGGACATTTTATTTTCGAACCGAACCTCGAACCGGACCGGCAAACTTTTCGAACCGAACCGAATCTAGCTCAAGGTTCGGTCCGGTTCGGTTCGAAAGGTTCGATTTTTTAAATAATAATTAAGTTTAAAAATTTAATTTTTACTAAAAACATGTCAATCTTAATTTCTCCCAATTGCACATTTTAAAAATCTCTAGTCGCAAGCATATAAGAATTAGAACAATTTTTCGAATGTACATACATGGTCATCGAGTTTTAAGCCCATAGGTAAAAAAGTGTAATAGGTATTAGTGATACATATCTAATAAATTTTGTCATCGAGCTAGGTTTGTAGATCAAAAAATTCTAGATTGGTTTGATTTGTTTAATGCTCCTTATTTCAAATTGTTGTGTGTTGATAACTAGTATTAGATATTAAAGGAACTCGAAATGATTTTGAAAATTTTGTTTTAAAAACAAACTTATTTTATTTAATGAACAGAAGACGTGTTGATAACCATCTTAAACATATACAAGCCGAAATCACGGTCTATAGACTACAGAAGTTTTCAGAATAAACGAAACAATTTAATTCTTAATTAAGTATGTATTACTAATCCATCATTTTGAATTTTTTACTTTTATATGAAAACCAGCTCTCTATTAATATTAAAAAGTGTAACCTTGTAGCAAAAACTTGCTTTTGTACATAATCGCTCAACAAATGGTGTTACAAAACGCATGGTATCATAATATTTAATACTGTTTATTTAGTGTGGCCATTACCACCAACGTCTTTAGAAGTAGCCGATACTCCAGAAGAATGACCCTGAATTTTCGCTCAAAACCAAGGGTTGACGTTTATGACTCGTGGCGACATAAACTTTTCAATCATTGTCGACATAAAATAACACAGTATAATGCAAATAATAAGCAGACATAACACCCGTGCCATAAATACTGTTATATTTTATTATGAAAAACGTAAATGCCGTTTGAGGTAGATTTATGATTCTTTCCGAGAACCATCTGATATTGTCTTTTAAAAGAAATAATAATAATAATAAAGATAAACTGACAAACAGCTTTTTGTTTGTACTGTATAAGAAATTAGCACACCTTATTGTCTTGATACTCTTTTTATACTTACTAAAACTAAAATAAAAGTAATCGCAAATATCGTTCTAGCACGGTAAAATGACATTAGTAAAAATCATCAATTATTAACACATTCTAAATTTTAGAGGTGGCTTTCAATTTGTTAAAGAGAGTATTACGTATTGAAAAATCAAACCTGGACAAATAGTATTGATATGATTTATGCTACTAAAATCTAAACAAATTAAAGCAGGGTTTATTTGAAAGTAATAGCTACCAAATAAAAAACCACATTAAACATTTAAATTGTTGTATTTGAACGTACTAGTTGTTTAAAATATCAAAATGTCGAACCACTTCGGTTCGGTTCGAGGTTCGGTTCGTTTTTTTCGAACCGAACCGGAATATATTTTTTCGAACCGAACCTCGAACCGAACCGGACTAAAAAGTTTTCGAACAGAACCGAACCTAGGGCAAGGTTCGGTTCGGTTCGGTACAAATCCATCACTATGGACTTTGGAATAAGCTTCAGATTGGTTTTGCTGATTCTTAGAAACACTTCTTCCAAAGTTCCAAAGTGTTGTCCAAACGACTTCCCAATAACGATCACGCCATCCAAACATACAAGACGAGTTCTCCATGATAGCCCACGCAAGATGTTATTCATTAAACGCTCGAAGGTGGCAGGAGTGTTACAGAGTCCAAATAGAATGACTGTAAATTGCAATATGCCAACCAATAGTGAAAGCAATCTTTTCTAGATCTTTGCGTTCCATATCTGTTTGCCAGTAGCTACTCTTCAACTACAAAGTTGAGAACCATCGCAATTCTTAAAGTGTATCTAAGGTGTCGTCAATCCTTGGAAGTAGGTAGCTATCCCTTTTGATCACGTCATTCAAATGTCTGTAATCAACACAAAATCTTGTCGCCCCGTCCTGCTCCTTAACAAGCATAACATGCGATACCCAATGGCTATCAGAGTGCTCAATCACTCCTTGCCCCTCCATATCTCTAATTGTTTTCTCAGCTTCCTTTCGTTTGGTCAATGGTAGCCTTTGCGACTGCTGTCTTAATAGCCGTGTATCTCCTGCATCGATTCTGTGCTTGACTATTGCGGTCTTTCCTAATCGACCGCCGGCGATCACGAACACGTTCTAGTACCGTCGGATCAAGTTTTTTAAGTCCTGCCAGTTGTTATTCAAGATCTTGACATGGTTTCGTCAACTAGATTCCATAATAAATATTTATGGTTCGGGGTTGGGACCTTGTCATCTTATAAACTAAGATCGACGTTTCGCACACTTTTGTAAGGGCTTTATCAAGATAGGAAAAGAAAATAAAATATAAATATAAAAAATGAAATATAAATATAAAAATTATAATAGAAAAGATAGAAATGATAAAATATTAAGTAGACAAGTTAAAGTGTAAAAATATGAAAAAGTTACTTCTGAACTAGCACACTGACCAGCCCATTTAAGTCTGCTAGTTCAGAAGTAACTTTTTCATATTTTTTACACTTTTATCATTTTTATCTTTATTATTATTATTTTTATATTTATATTTCATTTTTATATTTATATTTCATTTTCTTTTCTTGCCCTGATAAAACCTCTTACAAAAGTGGGCGAAACGTCAATCTTAGTTTATAAGATGACACGGTACCAATCCGGAACCATAAATATTTATAATGACTCCGGCCGTGAAAGCCTCCGACAATAGTTTTCATAACCTTGCGGAACACTCGTTGGTGCGAGGTTCCTTCTCAACACCATCACATCCTACCACATAAACAACCAAAGAACACCACCTAATCGTTGTGTTCTTTTAAGTGCGATTTTGTAATCTTTGACGTTTAAGATCATTACAGGTACAGTATTCGCCATTCGGGTCAGAGTCTCCTCTTAAGCATGATCTTTCTAAGGGATTCGTCACTAATCCGTTCAATAACGCACTCAACGTCTTTCCGAAGAGCATCATCCAAGGGTAACATCCAAGCGTACCATCACAGCACTTTCTATCTTTCAGGTAAGATAACGCCGTTCGTCAAACGAACTCGCAGAGACATATCGTTTGTTTCGCAAGACGGCACTTCTATGTTCTTTACTCTGAAGACATCCACCTTTATATCTGCGTAGAATACGTACATTTTCAAGATATTCATTCTCAAAATAACTTCTTCAGTGATACTCGCTATGACTACCTGATGGTCAAATATTTTGTTCCCAATTTCAATTATACATCTAGCATTTTGTGTGTTTCCGCGGTTCGAAGGCACACCGTCGCGGGTGATACTTTATCACCGTCGCCCACCACAACCCGATTAGCAATTATCCTAGTGACACCGGTATCAACCAAGAACTTCACAGTCTTGCCGTTAAACTGACCATATATGTAAATGCTCTCTGCATGCTTAGATCGTGCGAAGCAGATTATGACCTGCGTCGTAGAATCCGTGTCGGTTTACTTTTGCCGCTCCCTGTCGACCCCTTTAGTTTTCGCTTCTCTGTTTCCTTTTTGGGCTGTTTACATTTGGACTGTATATGCTCAAAGTCGCCATAGGTCCAGCATCTGAATCCCTTTCTTTTTGGTCGATGTTTGCAAAGTACCTGTCGAAACACCTCCTCTATGCTTTCTTGACTCTACTGCTTTATATATCATCTTACCTTGCCACAACTACGATGCGAAGTTTGCTTTGCCGCATCAAATTCTAAAGCAATAACAGTGCATCAGGGAGGGTTTTTCGTTAAGACTGCCAAAGTATTTGCAGGTTTTCTCAGTTGCTTTCCCGTCAACAAAAGTCTGTACTGCAGTCTGTTCTAGAAAGCTATCTGGTGCTGTTAGGTAGGCTAGTCTTATCAACTAAGCATTATCTGCTTCAAACTCTTGCAAATTTTCGTTAGGCTTTTGGTAACGGTTCTTCACTTGAGTGTGGTACACATGTTGCAGGTGATAGTCGCAGTACCTCATTTCCAGCCTTGACGTTAAAGCCGTCGCGGCTTCTTTGGTCACGGTCTGGTATAGTCTGCAGAATATCTAAGTCCTCACGTCGTAATGCGACAGTCAACTCGGTTGGCCTTCGAATTACTTAAAATGTGTCTACCAAGGGTATTTTAGCTCTGATGTTAGTTCACATTTCCGACATTCTTAAGCTCTGGGGCGTGCTGTTGTATCACACACTGACGGCTCTAGTGCTTGCATTGTTAGATAATTAATCCGTTCTCCCATCCTCAGGACCTCTTCTTTCATTTTACGTGAGTTTTCCAAAGATTTCTCTGAAAACTCCGCTACGAGTTTCTTTAAAAAAACTCCGGAAAATTTGGCTTCCAGGTTTTCCTCGAATTTTATAGCTTCCTGAGTAAACTCCTTTCTCAGGTGGTTGTAGTTTTTAATTAATTTTTCATCAGCCGCTTGTGCGTTCTGGTCTAATGCTGGTGTAAAATTTTTTTGTAAATTCACTGCAACCTCGTTCAGTTTTTCTGCAAGGTATGCGGTAATTTGTTCTTGTTTTTCCACATTTTCTTCTAACTTTGTTGCCAGGCTCGCAGAATTTTGGCCTTATTCCTCTGCGTGTTCTTGTAAATTTCCTTTAAATCTCGCGTTACTTTCTTTTAACTTCGCCGCCAGGTTTGCAGCGTTTCGGTTCTATTCTTATATTTTCCTATAAATTGGCGACAGTAACTTAAAGCTTGTGTTAGAGCCCTTTTTACTGTTCCCTTTGCCTTTGTGCATTGATATTAACGTCAACAACTTGCGCATCAAGTTAGAAATAGTTAACACTTGGTTCATTTAAGTTAGGGTATATAAGTTTAATGTTGCACAATTTCTTGAAGAGGTGCACTTTTCAAATGCAGAATGTATAAATGATGTACACTTCTTATCTTGTAGGTAGAAATATTGTAAACTTTATGTTTAATTTTCTTTTGTATATATTAGGGTTTGAAGCCTTTGAAACTCTCTAAAATTTTATATTTGCTTACCAGTTTATATTTTTATGTTATGTAACATGCAAATTGACCCTACGTTTAAATTACGTTAGGACAGGACGATTACGCAAATTATGAGCTTTTTTTGTTGTTTTGTAGATATCGCTTTTGGGACAATGTTTATATTAAAGGTTTAAAATAAAATATTTGTTGAGGTTTCCAATTTGTTTTTCTGTATGATCCACCCTACTCTGCGACATTTGGAGCTAGTCTGAACTTCAGTTTTTTTTCATTCTTCCATTCTATTTGTGTTTTATTGCGGTATTCGGTATATGCGATTCTCTTTACCGACTTTACCGCTATTTTTCGTGTTTGCACGGAATACCGTAAAACCTATTGTAAGAGGTATTTCAATATCATACAATTTTTTTTCCAGATTCGTGATAATCATGCTACGGTATGATGTTAAGCTTGCAGGAAACAGCTTAAAATAACAGTTTATTACAATTTTATTAATTTCAAGTATTCGTAGCAGGCGCGAAGAGGTTAAAGCGTAACAACGATCAGGAATGTTGCAGATTAAACCTTTTTTAGAGCAAAGTTGTAGATAATTATAATTCCAGTTGTACAAAATACTCCTATAATTCATTTTTATCATATCAAAATTCTTCCGTTTTTAAATAGCAGTATTCGCAGAAGTCAAATAACTGTAAGGTCATGGTTTATGAAACTTATTTATCAAACTTTTTTCGTTATAATAAACATACCAAGTATGTGTGTCTTGTAAAGTGAACGCAACTGGAGATAAGTGATGTGTTAATATCAATTTTAGTTGTTGGTAAGTACAACTTATCTTACGTTATTCTAAAACATTTTTAACATTATTTATATAAATATTTCGCGTCAAATTTTTAACATGTATTGTTTAATTAAACTATCACTCTAAAAACTGAAAGCAGTCTGGTTCCAAAACCAGTAGCAGAAATCGTGAACAAATATTTAAATGACTATGATATGACTGTTTACGCAATCTATCGTTTAGAGCAAACCATAGGCACACAAGTAATAGTAGAGCAATAGTTCAAGACGTTTATATGAAACATGATAATTTGAATAAGGACCGCTATACTTGCGCCACGTCCCCAATGCTCCACTCGAAGGTACATTGGGTCTAAATGCGAAGATATAAACGTGCTTCAAATTTATTCTGACCCCAAATTTATCGATGCTAAATAAAAATTAACTAACTAAAACTAAAATAGGGCTTAAATAATGGTATCCCTAATGTTGATTTTGGAGTGTGTTCGATCGACAAGACACATGCAAAAGTAAAATGGAAGGTATCCCTAATACCGGATAGCAGTCTTAAAACTATCCAAATCTAGCTAGCTAATTTAAAAATAGATTCAAACTTTCTAAATATTTGCCAAATATTTTAATAGTGAATCCAGCTATTTTGCCTGCTATATAAATTTACAAATTTGTGCTCCCTGATCTAAATAATTTATTTTTTCTTTAGCCTAAATCCGTCCCTAACTCTCCCTATCATTCCCTACCTGATTTATATTATAATTACAATCTTCGCAATTACAATCTTCCTTCCTATAAAGATGCTGCCACCAGAAATGGCGGCAGAACGTTAAAAAATAAAAACAATTCAAGCCCTAAAATAGTGCAAAATAAATATAAAATATTAATATAAATAAATATAAGTATATATAAATAAATAAACATCTAATAGCATAAGCATGTAATAGTGCTTAAATTAGCAAAAGCAACACCCAAATTATCAGGTGCACTCGCATGAGCATTATATCTTCTAGCGCTTTTACACACAAAAAGTGCTCGGTAAAATATTCCAAAATCTGCTTTTTAATACAAATCAATGCTTATGCGAGTACAGCCGCCACAATTTTGTTCTTACCTCGTATATAAATTTCTCCAGCATCCGAAGATCTGTTCGTCTACCTACATCTATGTTTCCTATTTTTAAGTGGAGTTGAATATGCACTGTTAAAGTCCTGGTGGGTATGCACTAAACGTTCTGGGGGAGTTACAATCACTATCACTTTTAATTCCTGGGGGATGCGCGGTTTCACTCTATTTTATTTCCTTTATTTATTTACTGATTTAAATCAATGAGAGTTTTCTGATTTATTTTGTTATTATTTATTTGTTTTGTTTATTCCCGATTTTGTGCGCGCAGAAGGTGTGGCAGTGATTGTTTTAGTGGCGTGGGGGTTCATCGTGCATATTAATCTTTTGGGATTTTTTTCTTTAATAATACTACTATCCGCTACATTAAAATTCAATTCAAGCCCATTTCCGCGCCAAGTTCGTCATCACCTAATAACCATCCTGCTATTTCCCTAAACCCTATTATTTGCTTCAAGCCTAACTATTCTACCTGCAATTTCCTTAAGCGCGACCCAGAAAGTATTCTGGTTTGCAACGCCCTAGATCTCCTCCAAGTTTCTAGACCATCTTAGGCCTTCGATAGCCAACTTTCTGTTAGCTAACCCCCTATTTGAAGCTTTGATGGGGCAATCGATGAGCACGTGTAAAGTACTCTCCGATTCTCCACCGCATTCACAACCGTCGTCATTTCCAAGCCCCAACTTTCTCCAGTATGCCTTCAACACCTCATGGCCTGCAATGAGCTGCACCATTTTATGATCAAAATTAACTTCGATTCTGCCCCTAGCCCTTATACTTGGAATAAACCTATCCGTCAATCTATCTGCGATGGCGTTATTCCACCTTTCCTCCCACTGACTAATCGATCTTTCTCGCAGCTTGCTCTTGATAAACGACCTTGGTATTAATGAATATGACGAACGAAACTTCCCTGTGGCGGCTTCCTTAGCGAACTCGTCGGCCCTATAGTTCCCCTTGTTTTCCTGGTGAGACCTGACTCAAAAGAACTTCAAATCCCGAAAACCTAGCGCTACACGCGCTATCCTCCAGACATCACCCTGAAGATAGATCGAAGTAAGAATGTTCGAAAGAGCTACTAAGGTGGATTTACTAAAGCTGATGATAGAGTACCCACTCGTGCCGGAGTGGTTGACGACAAACTCCATAGCTTCCTTTAGAGCCACCATTTTTCATTGAAAGATGGTGCTCCAATCCGCGAGCTTTGTTTGGAAATGAATCACTTCCCTCTCGTCCTTGTACACAACAAACGCCGCGCCTGCCTGCTCGTCGTCCATTCTCGAGCTGTCCGTGTAGAGCCCAACGCCTCTAGCACTTTCATCCCCTTCAACAAACTGAATGCCCTTAATATCCGCCGAATGCCCTAATTCCGAAATTACTATCTTCCTCTCAACCTCTCTTTCCTCTAGGCCTTCCCTTGTATTTATAGTTCTGCTATCTCTAATTTCTTTTCTAACAAACTCGATCGGAAGAATCCTATTAATAACCAGCACCTCCTCCGCAGAGGTGGTCCTGCATGCCCGCGTCGCCTTAACCGCCATGATTCTCTGGACGCTTGCCAACTGTCTACCTTCCCTCACCTTACAGCCTTCCGCCAAGACCGATGCTGCGTACAACATCGCCGGCTTGATTGCTCCTGTATAGACCGTCTTTAAAGATTCGCGTCTAAATCCCCAATTACACCTAATGACCTAATGTACTGCACATGCGCCTTCCAATTTAATTTATTGTCGATGTTGACTCCAAGGTAAGTAATAGCTTCCCTAAACGGAATCTTTTGCCCCTAATTCTAACCTAGGGTGGGGGAGGGCGTTGCCCGGGCTTCGTACCAAAATAAAGAGCCTCCGACATTCTTGAGGCACAGCATGTGTAATATAGCAGGTCATATTATAAACAAGAAACATATTTAAATCGTTGTTCCTAAGTGTTGAGATATAATCAGTAGAAAGCTTTAACATTATCAATTCCATATTTAATTTTAGGATCTAATTATAGCAAGGAAGAATAGTGTTCTAGAAACAGTATATTATTTGTTAAAGTGTAGCGTTTAGGTGTAAATAGTCAAAGACTTTTTAGCTTCATTCTAAATGGCCATTACATTATTTGCTAAACATTTGTGGAAGGAGATAGTTTTCCAGTATATTTCAAGATAAACGAGCGTAACCGTTGAAAGTTTTCTAACAATTTTAATAAGGAGCGTCGCTGGTTCCGAATATAAGGCAACACAAATAACAGGCAATTTTAGGTAGAGTGGCAGGTGACGCCGATTAAAAGGGATTTATAGTTTGTGAAGTGGGTGATATTTAGACTGTTCCAATACATATGCCAACACAGAACAAAGAAGGGTTATTGTGTTATGGTATGGATAGAAGTAGGATAAGAATAGCGCGTATTAAGTGCTTGTTTAACATAGGGGAAAAAGAAAGTAAAGGATATAAAACGGAGCGTGGAGAATAGAAATACCACGTATTAACATAGACATAGTTGAGTGGGGCATTTTGTCGGTTAGAAATGCGCGTTCTTAACGGTAAATAAATAGGCGTTATTTTGGGTAGTATGAGTGGAAGAAAGAGAAACTGATCGCGGGGTTTGTTGAGCTTGGGGTTCAGACAAGGTAGTGGAGTGAAAACAAGTTGGTGGTTATACAACAAAGTAAAAGGATCGGTGATTGAGTGCGTATGTTAGAAGCAGACAGATGTAGCAGTATATACGTGTTTTAACGATAACTTTTGTCAATACGGGTTAGAATTTAAAGAATATCGAGTCAGTTGAAAGATTGTGTGTATTGTACGATTTCTAAGATTTCGATGGCGGTTGGTGTTTGGACACAAATTTACGGAGAAATTGAAAACAGTTGAAAATTGTGTATTGTACAAAATTTGAGGAATTGGCAAGTTTTAAGGGGAGAGAAAAGTGTATATAAACACCTGGAGTTTGTGGTGGAGCTCTCTGATCTTTACGCTCTTCGTGGTGAACCAGCTTACAGCTGCAAGTCAAGTGTGTAATAGACAACCGACACAAGTTGGTACTGAGTTGCGACAAGCAGTCAGCGAAGTAATTATAAATGTTTGAATGTGCAGTAAGAGTGAATTAGTAAGTACAAACTGCTTGATATTATGCTGTTGTATGGTGCGAAGCATGCACTTAAGATGCGAGTAGAAGTCATTGGTGGAGCGATTTGGTTGTTTACCAATGATAAGTGGAATCCGTAACAGAATTGGGGGAGTTTGGATGTACCGTAAAACTGGTAGATGTGAAGGTACAATAGTAGCGTGCAATTACGGCTGGTAAAATCCAGATTGGGAACGTTCCTGAAGGCGCAGTCAATGATAAAAGCAGCAGTTGTTGATGGAAAATAGCATGTGCATGTGGAATGATGAAATCCAGGTAACTGATGTTTGTTTAAATGGTTTTGTATATAACTGGTGTAATGACTTTTGTGCTTTATGGGTATTTTTCTTGTACTACACGGACTAAATTATTAAGAGTTGATGATTGAACTCTTTTGATAGATTAATTTACTATATTTTGATGTGGAAATTTATGTGTATAGTAATAATTAATCTGGGTAATATGTGAGCTAGAAATGTATTATTTTGAAAAGGTGGATATATGTAGTATAACCGATGTGTGAATAAGTAGTTGGTGGTGATGTTTGGTGTATAATTTTATATGAATCTATAAATAAATCTAGGCGAGTTACCGTAGCAGCGCTTTCATTTTGTAGAGTACTTAGTTTTGTTTTTCAGACAGCCGAAGAGCAGCCGTGCATTTATATTTCCAATGCTCCACTTGAAGGTACTACATTGGCCAGGAAGCGAGTTTGTTGTTGCCTGGAAATTCAGAATTTTACCGAACCCTAGCCGTTCCAGGCAAGGTAGGGATGTTTAACGTGCGTGACAACACTCACACACGGGACCTCCATTTAACCTCTCATCCGAACGAGGACGTAATTTTAGTGAAAATGCTCACCTACCATTTTTCAAGCAGTCGGCTGTGTCGGGATTCGAACCCAAGACCCCGGGATCCGTAGTCTTACGCAAACTACATTGATCCACGGCGACGTCTAGCAGAAGAGCAGTCGCTGCCTACTTCAGCAATCCGAGATTTCACAAGAATAAAGGCTTCCCAAAGGTAGAGTACAGAGAATTTTTGACGCCCAAAGATAAGGCTCGAATTATTAGAGTTTAGTACCAGGAGAGTTCGCAGAATTTTGTTGGCCCAAGCGTGAGGCTTTATTACCAAGTAGAGTACAGAGAAATAATCGCGACCCAATCGTGGGGCACGAATCATAGGACAACAAACGTTGTTTATTTCGCAGTAATAATGACGTCCGAAGATGGGGCTTTTTGCATTTCAGAAACTAGAACCTCGTAAAAAATATAATATATAATACAGATATGATAACGAAGTCATAAGAGCACAATATTCTATGAAAAAACTGGCCCAAAGCTGAGAAAATTGAATTTTAAACTATTTAATTTTGACCCTGTATAATATTTCTAGTATGAAAGTTTATTCCTTTAGCACATACAATAAAATCACCTGTAAAATAAGATGCTCTAAGTACATATAGTGTTGAGACAATCTTGAAACAAGTGTAATCCGTGAAAACACAAAATCATTTATTTGATTGAAAAACCAGTATGCAAATAGTTATTTTTTTGAGAAATGTCAGCTACAAACAAGTTTTATTTATTAATACAGACTGAAAAGACCGTAAACGGATTCAATTATGCATGTATCCTCTTTTGAAACATCATTTAATAAACGTTATTTAATCCAAAACGAGAAATATGGCATTTAGTTGCATTCTTTTAAGCAAACCACTGCAGTACCAGGATCCTCTCGATCGGTTACTGGTGAGATATCTCCAGAATTATGTTCATTTATGGCCAAATTCCCGACACTCTAAACCTAGATAAAATAGTTTATGGCGTAAATGACTGTGGATATGCTTTTCCAGCTAACTGAGCGACATAATACATTGTTTGTTTGTTCTGGATGGTTTAAAGACCATTCATCACCAGCAATATTATGATATTGTTTGTGTGGCTCAAAAACGGTGCGGTCGAGACGTTTGAGCTTGTGACTTGTATAGGGTGGCAAGGTCAGTAAAATTATCTCACTAGTTTAGGTTTATGTTACAGCGTTAAGGGAACAATGACTTTTTTTGTTATCCAAAATTGATAACTTTTTATTCTCGGTGCTTGGCGTTTCCTTATCGATGAAATGTTGCATCCACAATATGAAATTTTCAGAATTGGACCATCCAGATATATCTGCAGATCGAATTGAACTTGCTGGCGCATCACTCATCATATATAGTCTAAATTAACCCTAGAAAAATTAAATGGGCAAAGCGCTTTTTCCTAAAGCATTGAAACAGGTTATTATAGCTACAATCGATCCCCTTTCTTCAGATGTTGTAGCCCCCACTTATTGTTATCGTTTACGCACAATTATCTTTAAGTATTTTGAACAGTGCAATTTCCTGTTTCGTCCATGTTGTAAACGTTAGCGACAGTAAAAATGTATTTTGAAATCACCTCTAAATTTCTAAAAAAATTTCAACGTTATGTCTATTGAAACTTATGACTCTTGAAAGATTACTTGCCTCAGAGCTTTCTAAGACTTAGTGCCTGACGTCCTGTCATTAACTCGCAGAACTACTGCCTTACAGATTTTTCATTTGCAGTCGAAGATTGAGGAACGTCCTTATTCTTTAATTTGGAAAATGATACCTTTTTAAATAATATAAGTAAAGAAATTTTACGAGGGTTGGTTCCTCTGCCGTAATAAAGACTAATATCACCGCACAATTTTTGTATTGCGTATAGTTCGTTGTTATTTAGTTTCAATGGTCGTTGAAGAGTTGCCCACAAAACATGATATTACTCACAGGATCTTTCCATTTTTAATGGCAGCTACAGCTTGTATAATTTCCTCTTTATTGGGTCTAGACTTTTTTACTATATTTTTACTACTAGGCATCTATAAATCTATAATAATTGTTATAACTATTGTTTAGATTTGTATAAGGGTAATTCGTTATATTTTCAATCCTTTCATCCAAAAATGGACCAAAATACCGGGTCCTTCAATTAATAATAAAACCAACGAATTAAGTGAGGGCAAAAATATAACCAACCACCGTACGTGCACCTCAAGTCATGACTCAAGGTATATGTCCTAATCAGGCTCAAAGTACAAGACAGTGCTGTAATATGTTTAAATTCAGTAATAATTATTCGCATTGAATTACGAGGATAATGCGCTAAGCGTGCATTATTCCTTATTAATCTTCTTATATTAAAATATCTGTGTTGCATAAAGTTATTTCCACGCGCATCTCTAGTTGTTTCTTTTGTATTCCACACCTTTAACATCGTGACGATTCGGTTCTTGTTTCGTTAAGTTAGTCGCCCGCTAGCAACAGCTTTGCCAACATGTATTCTCGGCTAGAGGCAGGCGACCTTCGCATCAATTACTAAAGTAAGCAGGTCAGGCCGTGCTCGACCTGAAGCCATTAAAATACCTTCTACTAACGCGCGTCAATTAGGAATCGTCATGTAGGATTCATCATTTAAAATTCGTTACTTAGGATTTGTCGATTTGAAATTTGTTTACTAAGAAATTTGTTGACTAGGAATTATGGATGTTAGTTTGGATTGCAGTCGTCTCTAGTTAGAAATGGCTAGTAACTTTGTTTGAAGAATATAAATTTTCATCTCGATTTATCGTGGAGTAACAAAAGCAGTTTGGTTCGTTATTAGATATAAGATATTCCATGCATGTGTTTTGAATGTTATAAAAATTTGATAAACAGGCTATCATATAAAGCACGTAAAGTTGCTATTATGTTTTCAACATGTAATCTGTGTAAATTTCAATTATTGTTGAACTGGTTTTATAAGCCGTAAAACAAAATTTTGTCAGATTAGGTTTTTATAATTACAGGCTTTGTTTCATCTGAACCTTAGATAATTTCAACGTATGTTTTCGACGTCATATTTTTTTGTGTTGCACAATTGACAGATGTTGTCATGAAAACAAATGCTTTGTGCAGCTGTCATTGAGTTTAAACCAAACACTCCTATTTTTGTGATTAGCATTTATTTACATGTAAATCATAAAATTTAAATCTGAAAATTTAAAGACGCTCAGAATAAGATTCTAGAAATTGTAATCTACCTGAAAAGATCTGCCCAGGTTAGAACGTAATTCAGTGTATTATGCTTACAAATTATTTTCAATCAAATATTTATAGCAGATTCATATTTAAAGTATAGTTGGTTGTTTTAAAAAGTCAAAACCTTGACTTTGATATAGATGTTAAAGATAAATTTTTGTTACTTGTTAAAAAGTTCCGAAATTTTAAAAGAGAGTTATTTTAGTAAACAATTAGTTCAACTTTGAGACTTTTATTTTGGTCAAATGCGATCAAATCTACCTACACATAGGTAAATTTTTTTTTGAGTAATAATTTGGTACCAATACCATATTGGATATACATTTTTTTAATTTTTTTTATACTTTTATTGGACACAAATGGTGTTCTACTTTTTTATTTATTTAATCTTTGCAATTTCTTACAGGAGCTGCGTCTTATTTTGATAAGACAGGTTTTTGTTAACGAAAGCGATCATTTTATCTTTGGGTTTCCACGTCCGCCCTTAGAACTGTGCTCTGCTATTATCGTAATTATCTTAGGACATGGTGGCGCCTATTTAATTTAGCTTAATTTTGGTTTGCAAACAGAATTCGAATCCCCCCTCCCACTTCTTATTGCTCTACCCAGGAATAGACCCTTAGCTATGTCAAAAGATTTTTGTTCACTGACGCCCATTAAGAAAAATAAGTTACACTAGCGCCTCAACGTAGAAGAAATAACGTTTCAGTGGTGCCTTCTGTAAAACAAAAGTTGTTTTAGTGCATATAAAAGTAAACAAAGTTACATAACCTATACATCATCGATAAAGTTTACAAAAAGTGTATCAAATATATTAGGCATAAGTATAGTATTTTATGCAATAAATAGAGTTTGCACCACATAAAAAAATTATTAGGAAATAAATTATTTTCATTAAAGTTGCAAAATCAGAATTTTAGGAAAAAACAAGTGTAGTGTCCATCAAATGCCAATCAACTTAATAGTGTTCGTTGTTGCCGCGCACACAATCGTTTACATTGATTCCAGCTTATTTGTGTGAAATACCAATGTGGCTTTAGGTACAAGGCGGTTCAAGGTACGTGGTCTTACCCTACTGTAGACCAAATCGTCCATTGTACCTTTCAGACTGCCCATTTTCACGACAATTGTACGAAGCCGTAAAACTGGTTAAAACTTGACATAAAGTAAAGTAGTCCTTTAAATCTCATGACATGGAGCTAACTCCTTGATCGCTATAAATGTATGCGGGTATCCCAAACAGTAAAAAGTTTACAAAGTTTCTCAATGATCATGTTGGCACTCATACCCGCGCAAGGAAACGCAAAAGGAAAGCGAGAAAATTCATCTACTATTCATCATTCATCTACAATTGTTTAATTTTTTTATTTTTCTATAGTGTTTTACATCGAACATGAACCTAACCCATAATTGATCAGTAATGAGAATAAAGTGTCGGTATATTAAAAATTGCATCCATTTACACACCGCATCAACTATTGCATAAGCCCCACTTTCTACAGAAGAATGGGGGAAGATTGGGGTGCTATGAAATAACATCGCAAGCTCGCCACGCTGAGATAGAATGACTGCTATGGCTAAGTCTGACGTATCCGTCTCAACGGCAAAAAAGAATCGATTGAAGTCGAACTGGATTTGGTAATTTCTTGATTTATGTTTTCGTAAATTTCGAATGCTTTCGCGTTAAGTGGAAAAGACTTGGCATGAGCCAATGGAAGAGTTTTTCAGGAAAACAGTGGAATCCATTTGGAACAGTAGAACAGCTCTTCTTAGAGATTGATGGGCTTCTGGTAGTGGTAAGTCCAACAACGGTTTTATTATAGTCTACCCGGATCAAGGTTTATGGACTTATACAAAATCAGGTTGCCAAGAGGATTGATACTACTTAAGTACGTAAATAGGGCCGGTCCTAATTCAAAACGCGACAGACGTATTTTCCATGTGTAAAATACGTCTGTCACGTTTTGAATTAGGATCGGCCCTATATTCAATGTAAAATAGTTGTGAAAACATTTGAATGTAAAATAGTTGTGAAAACATAAATTCTTCTATACTTTCAATGTAAAATACGTCTGTCACGTTTTGAATTAGGACCGGCTTTATATTACTTTCAATGAAACACACACGTATGTTGAAAAAATGTAAGTGCAGAGAAGAATGTGTGTAGCTGTTTTGAATTCGGTTTTCTAGCGAGAAGTTACACGTGCACCGTTTTGAATTAGGATCGGCGTTATATACTTTTAATGTAAAATGTGAAAACCTGGATTCTTTTCAAATGTAAAATACTTGTGGGCACGTTTTGAATTAGGATCGTCTTTATATTACTTTCAATGTAACACACGTATGTTGAAAAATGTAAGTGCAGAGAAAATGTGTAAATGTTTTGAATTTGGTTTTCTAGCAGACAGTATGACAGATGCAAAAATATCGCATTCAAGTCAATTGTGTTTTTAATTAAAGTGGATTCTGATTTATGTTTAGAGGCTGCAAATACACATGGGCCGGTTTTAATTCAAAATGAGTTCACTCTTGTGATAGGTTGAAAAGTGGGTTGGCAAAGTACGCAGATGGTGGTAATCTGCTATATAAGGAGATTGCTCTAATATTAATTTAATTAGTCGAAGTTTACTGCATATATTTACATACAAACATGTATATAATTGATATTCAGGGATTTAAATACAAGAAAAACGAGTTTGTGTGTAAAGAAATTGCGGTTTTGGACTTGTTGAAAGGTGATGTTTGGCATCAAATTTTTAAACTGCCAATGCAGTCCAGTTGTTTGAGTCAAGATCATATAAAACATAACGACTGGGTGACAAGGAATATTCATGGTATTTCTTGGGATGAATCTTCAACGGCTGGAATGGTGTCATATATAGCGCTTTATTTGAAGCAAATTATCCGACCCGGTGAAGAAGTATTTGTGAAGGGTCTAGAAAAGAAGAAATTGATTGAAACATATATAATGCAAAACTTTGTAACTGATATGCTTGCACTAGGTTGTCCTAAGCTATCGGAGTTAAAATCAACAATCGTTTAAAATATAACATCCATTGTTGTAGACACAGCAATAATAATTTGCAATGCAAAACAAAATATCTTTTATTAAAAGAATGGCTTGATAATAATAAAAAACAATAGAAAGATTTTGTCTGTATTATTTATTTTAATATAATTTTACAATGTTAGCCTTACAAAATTCCTTTATAATAATAATAAAAACAATAGAAAGATTTTGTCTGTATTATTTATTTTAATATAATTTTACAATGTTAGCCTTATTAACTACTTATTAATAACAAACTTCTAGCAAAATTCTATTATTTTATATTACGATCCAGCTATTGTGTACGTTAGAGAAGCCTAACCATTTTACAAATACTTTATTTCCACTCTTTCTTAGTACTTTTCTACCAGGTAAATTCCTGGATGTTTAACCTTTGCAACTCCGTTTCATAAAATGCACCTTTGATTTCTTTCTCATCTTGATCTTCTAATATATATGTTGTAGGATTGGTTACGTTTACCTTTTTAATCTTAAAATTTCATTTGACCAGTTTGGCGTGTAACCTTTCGTAAATGCTTCCTGTGTTTACTAATCCTCACACTGTCTTTTATTGAATATTTTGGTATTTTGGTTGCAAGTTTGATGTGGGTAAATGATGATTTAAGAATAGTTTTTCATTTGATTTATCAACTTTTACAGGTTTGACTCCGATAGTATTGTGAACTGTATTGTTGTATTGTTTCACAATATCGCTTAAATTTTTATCCAATTGTAAGAACCGTTCAGGTTAAACAAGCGCCACATTATTTCCTTTAAAGTTCTAATTACACGTTCTACAATGCATGCTTTCTTTGTAGAAAAACACTATAATGGTTTATGCCATATGTCTGCATTAAGGATTGAAAGTGTTTGTTATAATATTCTTTACCAAAATCAGACTGCAAATTTCTTGGCGGATTTTAAATTTATTTAAAATTGTTTTCATTGCAGCAGTAACATCAATACCCGTTTTACTTTTAAGTGGTACAGCCCATACGTATTTGGAGAAACAATCAATAACTACTAAAATGTATTTAAATCCTTTGTTTGTTTGCGAATATGGTAGCATTTCAATCAAATCGGTATGAAGAAGGTCATTTAAACCTTTTACTATCACTTTGCGTCTCTTGAAATTTATTCTTGCTGGTTTATGAAGTTCATTTACTATATCCTCTTTCACTTTTGATTGAGCAACTATCATAATACTTTTTTTTATAATCAGGATTTATTAAATACAATTAATGAAATACTTCTACGTTTGAATGTCGTGGGCTCCACTTGCTTTGAAAGGAACTTTTAATATAAAATCAAGAAGCATTGTGGTATTGTTTATGATAGCCCCGCTGTCACGAAAGCTGATTACATCCATACGTTTAAGCAAAAATCCTTGTAACTGTGCAATTACATAACTTTTTTCGTTTATAAGAATTTCAATGTCTTGCGGGTATCCTTTAATATTCTCAATGACTGCTTCCTCATAAGGAAATTCATAATTATGTTTAATGTTGAAAATAAGGAATGTCTTGTCACCGTCGAGAAATGTATTAGAGTAAAACGTTGCTACTACCGTGTAATGTAGCATATGTAACTTGTACTCAATCAAGGTTTCAAAACCTTCACTTTTATTTTCATATTCCTGTTCAGTTATATCTATTTTAGGGTTATGTAAGTGCCTTCCAAATTTGTCAATTGTCATATCATCTAATTACTTTAGCCTCACGCAATTCTTCAATGATCGAATTTATTTCGTTGCCGTGACCTGTGTGTCCAGCAGTCTGAGATGAAACTAAAAGTCGTAATCTATCAACAAGTTCATTGGGATCATTCCAATATAAATAATCTATAGCGTTATTTGATACTTCCATTGTCATACCGTCTCCAAGACGCTTTCTATAGGGTAATGTTCTAGGTCTACGGGGTGTTTGGGAAGTATGTTTAATGTAGATATTATATTTTTGTACTTATATGAAGTATTACCCTGAATTTGTTCTGTTTCAGAATAATATCTTCTATTAGCATTTGTTCTTTTACAATATCAAGATACGACTTTAGATCTTGATGACTGTACCCGACAGGATATTTTTAAACAGTAGTTCGTATAATCCAGGAGTACCTTTATATTTCAAATCATTTATTAGAACATTTTCATCATCCAACGCGAAATTCGAATTGCCTATCATAAGACCATTTGAATCAGGGTTAAACCTAATACCATATTTATGATCAAATTCGTTCTTAACATCTTTAAACATATTGTAAATATATTCTCGAGGTAGCGGATGTAGCTGTTCGAGATAATGTGTCATACCAGGTGAATCGGCAAAGCTTTGAATATATTCATGGGCTTCTTGTGCATTTCGATTAATTTCTGCTTCATATTCATTCTCAATATCGTCATCATCATCATCATCTACCTCTATGGCATCATTTTTATATTTGGTATATGCTGAGCAATAACCGGGGAATCAATATAGTCAACGTTCCTTTCTAGCAATTTAGGTTTAATTTTTTTACACTGCTATGAGGCAGTTCTTCTTCTTCTTTAAATTTTTCTTTCTTTACCGCACTTTCCCCATCCAGTTTATTAGCAATAGTTTCTAATCGTGATGTTATGGGTAAGATTGATTCCACTTGGACGACTTCATTATCTTTTAACTGACGCAATTTGTTTTTACAATGTTTCTTTTCTTAATTAAAATTCTTTTAAGTTTTATCGCCTCCTTGTTCATTGCGTAAAAGTTTATTGTAGTAAAAAATTCTTCGATACTAACGATACTTGCGTCTCTCAAGGTTTAAATATGTATGAAGTGATCAAAACCTATTCGGTACCTTCCTTGATCTGGATCACTATCTTTGTCTACAACTAAGAAACCGTATTTGTCTTGCCAACAAGCAGCACATATTTCACGGAATTTATCATACTTCATGTCAGTATTGACGTGATCGTCATATATGTGTTTTAAGTTTAAATCATCTTGTTTAAATAAAACTAAAAGATTAGCATTATCACGTAGTAAGTGCTTAGGTATACGAGTATAACTTTGACAAAGGTAAAACTGTCTACTTGTTTATGACGCCCCATACTAAAGTATTCCTAATGATACCTTGTTTATCGCAAGCTACATCATCAAAAACAAATATAAAATTATTTCGAGCATCAGATGGTGATATAATATTATCAGAACTGGAAAATGTATAATATTTGATCCCTTTATTGGTTGCAGTAGACTTTCAAGGTATTGATACTTTGGTTGATAAAGTGATTTAGAATAAACATATACGTTTTCAAACTTTAAACCATTAGGATGTTCTATCAGCCCAATCATAACGTTGGTTTTACCGCAATTTGATGGACCAACAACTAGACATCGAATAGATGAAGGCAGAAGAACACTATGTTTTTCTTTTTAGCTAAGGATTGCACGCCAATGTCATTATTGTTTATGGTTAAAGGTGTTGATTGTTTCACAACACGCATGTTTGCAAGTACTAAATTCGATTTGTAAAAAGTGGAATTATATATATATATATATATATATATATATATAAAGAAACGGCGAGTATATAAAGAATCATTAATTCATAATATTTTATTTATTTACTGCACAGCTTGAGAGGATAGTTGTCCGCTAATGATTACATATAATAATAATTCTAAAACTACTGGGAACGGACTATTAAATACTGTAATTAACAATTTACCATTTGAAGCGCATATTCCGGGTTACAAATTTTGCGGTCCGGGTACAAAACTAATCGAACGGTTAGCTCGGGGAGACAAGGGAATAAACAAGTTAGACGAGGCTTGTAAGGAGCACGATATTGCATACACCAAAGAAAAGGATCTATCTAAACGTCATCAAGCAGATTCGAAGTTAGCTCAGTTAGCTACAGAAAGACTAAATTCTGGTGACTCGTCTTTAGGTGAAAAAGTAGCAGCATTTGGAGTAGCTACCGCAATGAAAGCTAAAGTAAAACTTGGTATGGGTGCCTGTGCATCACTGAGAACAAAAATATCAATAAAATAAGAAAACTGATAAAGAAACGTAAAATAAGAAGTACGCTAGGTATTAAAAGTATTATCAAACAAGCACGTACAGCTTTAAAAAAGACTAAAGGATCTAATATTATGGATGCAATCAACATAGCAATTAAGGCCGCCAATACAGCAAAACAAAAGAAGCATATTAAATCAGCTCGTATTATATCAATTCCTAAAACAGGAGGTTTTCTACCACTAATACCAATTTTGCAGGCCTAAGCTCTCTTGGTACTCTTACTGGAGGTGCAGCTGCTGTTGCAAAAGCAGTTTCAGATACTAAAATAGCTAAGGAACAACTAGCGGAAAAACAACGCCATAACAAAACAATGGAGGACATTGCAGTCGGAAACGGCATGTACATCAAACCTTATAAAAAAGGTTTTGGTCTTTTTTTAGCCCTGCAAAACCTCAAAGGAACGCAACTTGATTTTACCTAATCGAGCACTAAGCAATGTAGAATTAATAAAGTTTGTTAAGCAATTAGAAGTACCATATTTCCGTGGAGTGTTCATGAGAAACAATCTTCCCAAGAAAGTTAATTTAAAAGAATGTGGTATAATTAATTTAGATGGAATAGAAGGTTTAGGCACGCATTGGACCTCTTACAAAAAGTACGGTAGTAGCGCTATTTACTATGACAGCTACGGAAACCTGCGACCGCCAACAGAGTTGATAAGTTATTTGAATAGCGGGGGTAAATGTAAAATTCATTATAACATTAACCAAGAACAAACGTACGGTACTGTGTTTTGCGGTCATTTATGCTTACAATTTCTAAGTAGTGCATAGAACTGCGTACGAAGTTGTTATGTCGTACACTTTTACTCTAACGGGAAACACTTCAGTTTTAACAAGCAATTTTAATCCGCCTATAAACTTGGATAATGATTCGGAGTACGTATTAGGATTAACAAATTTTGAGTCTTATAACACAATTCCAAACATAGAAAAAGGAATAAATAATAAATTTTATTATGGATCTAACGGAGAATTCATAGAAATACCTGAAGGTGCTTATGAGATTAGAGAAATTAATAAATATCTTCAAAAAGCTTTAGGTGATAAAAGATGGCGTGGTCGTATGGATCAATCACGAAGCGCTAGAAAGACGCCAGTGTATATAGAAATTACAGCTGACAATAATACACTTAAATGTAGTATTAAATGTAGTCTAGATGTGGATTTTACCAAAAGGATTCAATTGGTTCTCTACTTGGTTTCAATCCGCGAAAATTGCTAGCATTTGTCACGCATCAAGCAGACTACGCGATCAACATTTGTAAAGTGAATGCAGTTTTAATCGATTGTAATATTGCAAGTGGATCCTATTTAAATAGTAAACCAGCCCATGTAATACACGAATTTTTTCCTCAAGTACCTGCAGGTTTTAAAATTGTCGAGTGTCCACCTACGATTATATATCTACCAATCAGGTCACGTATAATAAATGAAATAATAGTTAAAGTGTTAGATCAAGATGGAAATTTAGTTAATTTCAGAGGAGAACTGCTAACTGTAAGGTTGCATTTAAAAAATCTGCAATAGCCATGGGTATTAAGTATAATGCACGCAACATGTCAAGAATTGATATAAATGCTGGAAATTTCAAAGCAATGGACACTCGATTGATTGTTTCAAGACCGCTAACAACACAAAACCGGCAGTTTCTACAATCGTTAGGACTGCATTTAATTAAAAAAAAGTAGAATGAATAGTGAAATACTGAACGTGCGTGAAAAAGTTTACTTCGACAATGCAATTGTTAATATTGAAAAACATACTCATCAACCTTATGCTAACACATCTTTAAACAATAATGATGAAATTCGAATCCCTATACAACAACAAGATGTATACACCTTACCATCAAAGAGCATGCTGTACATAGAAGGCAAATTAATTAAAACAGATGGAACACCGTCTCAGACAGCAAAGTTTGTAAATAATGGAATTTTGCTGCTTTTGATGAAATTAGATATGAGATTGGTGGTATCATTGTAGATCGTGTTCGGAATCCTGGATTAACGTCTATAATGAAGGGATATGTTTCATATAATAGCAATCAAAGTAAACATTTACAAAACGCTGGGTGGTTTCCTATGGATGATTCACAAATAGTTGATTCTAATGGGAATTTTAATGTTGCAATAAACCTTTCAATGGTTCTCGGATTATGCAAAGATTTTAAAAAAATTATTTTAAACCTCCGTCATGAGTTAGTCTTACTACGTTCTAGTTTTGATACTAATGCTATAATTAATCCTACACCCGATGAAGAAATAAAAGTTATTTTAAACAAAGTTTTATGGAAAATGCCGCATGTAGCCGTTGATGATACTCAACGAATTAATTTAATAGAATGCGTTGCACAAAATCAGGATTTGCATATTCCGTTTAGAGGATGGGAGTTGCATGAATATCAACTTCTACAAGAAACGCAACGTCATACATGGAACATTAAAACAACAACACAATTAGAAAAACCAAGATTTGTGATTGTTGGTTTCAAACCAACCGAAAAAATAGATACATGAGCAACTACAGTCGTTTTGATCATTGCTATTTAACCAACATGAAACTATATTTAAATTCAGAAATTTTCCCGTACGATAACTTAAATTTGAGGTTCGAGAATAAACAGACTGCGTTGTTATATGAGATGTATGCTCAGTTTCAGCAATCATACTACGAAAAGGAAAATGAGCCACTTTTAATCCTGAAGATTTACGAAGTATTGCACCATTAGTAGTCATAGATTGTTCTAGACAAAACGAAGCGTTAAAATCTGGTACTGTCGATATTAGATTAGAATTTGAAACTAGCAGAAACGTTTTGCCAAATACATCTTGTCATTGCCTTATACTTCATGATAAGATAGTCAAATACAATCCACTCTCAAACAGCATAAGAATATTATAATTACTTTATTATTATTATTACTGTACCTTTACAAATTATGAAAAAACAATAAATCATTTAGCAATCACAGTCTATTTATTAATATTTTTTACATGTTTTTACAATATCTTTTACATGTTTGAATTATTAAGTGATTTAGTAAACAGCCATAAACATTGACAATTTTAAATAAAAGTTTTGTTATACATTTCTCAAATAAACTAACTGGTATGTTAGTAACAAACTGGATTTTTTTTTAAACAGAACGGTTACTACTACTACTACTATATATAGTTCAAAACTCGGGCAGATTGAAAGGTATCCTATTTTTAGATACATCCAAAAAAAAAACGAAAATCGGTGTACTTGTGCAGGTATAAACATAACACTGAAGTTTTATAACTAAAAAATATTATATGTTAATCTAGATAAAATAAATTGCATTCTTTATTTGAGCCAGTGGTTGAAGCTTTACAAGTCATCTCTATATGTATAGTTATACCCCCAAGGTTTAGTATCAGTGGTTAAAATACTAAGAATTCTTTTATCATCACTTGGATTAAGAACAATTTTGTTTTGTTTAATAGTACAGACATCATGTTTGACTGATCTAATTAAACATTGCTGTTTCTGTACAGTCTGTTTATAAAACAAAGCATTCTTATAATCATCAAAAGAAATTTGCTTAATACTTGCTAAGGAAGATCCCTTCGACTTTTTTATTATCCTATCCTGAACTCTATACGTGTACATTTTAGATCTAAGTCCTACAAACTCTAGCATGATGTCACCATTGTTTTCATCTTTCATAATACCAGGAACTTTTTTATTTGATAATGGAATATGATATTTGTTATGAGGGTCGTAATCGGAAGTATCAAATCTATGAATATCTTGTTTGATATAAGAGTAAATATCTTCAACGCTAAACTCGTATATCAAACTATCCGTATCTGTGTACAGCAGCTTTGCTTTGTTAGCAAATTGCGATTTTATATAACTATAGTGAAATTCATATAAATAGGTTTTGAAATATCTAGAATAGAGAAACCTACATAAATGGGTTTGTTTAAGTAAACCTCTAATTTATTCATTTCTATTAAGACTAGATCTTTGTCTAACACAGTGCAACTATGAAAATTAGGCTTCGCTATGTAGCTACGAGCTCCAAACCGTCCTTCCCATTTGGTCACTAATTTCACATCTTTCCTTTTCCGTACGTTTTCCATCATCTTTCCATAAACCGAATTTATCATATTTTTATAAAAGCATATATCGAAACTGTTTTTGACTGTTGTCTTAATTTCGTATTAAAATCAATGTATTCTTAAAAGGAATAAATAATAAATTTTATTATGGATCTAACGGAGAATTCATAGAAATACCTGAAGGTGCTTATGAGATTAGAGAAATTAATAAATATCTTCAAAAGCTTTAGGTGATAAAAGATGGCGTGGTCGTATGGATCAATCACGAAGCGCTAGAAAGACGCCAGTGTATATAGAAATTACAGCTGACAATAATACACTTAAATGTAGTATTAAATGTAGTCTAGATGTGGATTTTACCAAAAGGATTCAATTGGTTCTCTACTTGGTTTCAATCCGCGAAAATTGCTAGCATTTGTCACGCATCAAGCAGACTACGCGATCAACATTTGTAAAGTGAATGCAGTTTTAATCGATTGTAATATTGCAAGTGGATCCTATTTAAATAGTAAACCAGCCCATGTAATACACGAATTTTTTCCTCAAGTACCTGCAGGTTTTAAAATTGTCGAGTGTCCACCTACGATTATATATCTACCAATCAGGTCACGTATAATAAATGAAATAATAGTTAAAGTGTTAGATCAAGATGGAAATTTAGTTAATTTCAGAGGAGAACTGCTAACTGTAAGGTTGCATTTAAAAAATCTGCAATAGCCATGGGTATTAAGTATAATGCACGCAACATGTCAAGAATTGATATAAATGCTGGAAATTTCAAAGCAATGGACACTCGATTGATTGTTTCAAGACCGCTAACAACACAAAACCGGCAGTTTCTACAATCGTTAGGACTGCATTTAATTAAAAAAGTAGAATGAATAGTGAAATACTGAACGTGCGTGAAAAGTTTACTTCGACAATGCAATTGTTAATATTGAAAACATACTCATCAACCTTATGCTAACACATCTTTAAACAATAATGATGAAATTCGAATCCTATACAACAACAAGATGTATACACCTTACCATCAAAGAGCATGCTGTACATAGAAGGCAAATTAATTAAAACAGATGGAACACCGTCTCAGACAGCAAAGTTTGTAAATAATGGAATTTTGCTGCTTTTGATGAAATTAGATATGAGATTGGTGGTATCATTGTAGATCGTGTTCGGAATCCTGGATTAACGTCTATAATGAAGGGATATGTTTCATATAATAGCAATCAAAGTAAACATTTACAAAACGCTGGGTGGTTTCCTATGGATGATTCACAAATAGTTGATTCTAATGGGAATTTTAATGTTGCAATAAACCTTTCAATGGTTCTCGGATTATGCAAAGATTTTAAAAAAATTATTTTAAACCTCCGTCATGAGTTAGTCTTACTACGTTCTAGTTTTGATACTAATGCTATAATTAATCCTACACCCGATGAAGAAATAAAAGTTATTTTAAACAAAGTTTTATGGAAAATGCCGCATGTAGCCGTTGATGATACTCAACGAATTAATTTAATAGAATGCGTTGCACAAAATCAGGATTTGCATATTCCGTTTAGAGGATGGGAGTTGCATGAATATCAACTTCTACAAGAAACGCAACGTCATACATGGAACATTAAAACAACAACACAATTAGAAAAACCAAGATTTGTGATTGTTGGTTTCAAACCAACCGAAAAAATAGATACATGAGCAACTACAGTCGTTTTGATCATTGCTATTTAACCAACATGAAACTATATTTAAATTCAGAAATTTTCCCGTACGATAACTTAAATTTGAGGTTCGAGAATAAACAGACTGCGTTGTTATATGAGATGTATGCTCAGTTTCAGCAATCATACTACGAAAAGGAAAATGAGCCACTTTTTAATCCTGAAGATTTACGAAGTATTGCACCATTAGTAGTCATAGATTGTTCTAGACAAAACGAAGCGTTAAAATCTGGTACTGTCGATATTAGATTAGAATTTGAAACTAGCAGAAACGTTTTGCCAAATACATCTTGTCATTGCCTTATACTTCATGATAAGATAGTCAAATACAATCCACTCTCAAACAGCATAAGAATATTATAATTACTTTATTATTATTATTACTGTACCTTTACAAATTATGAAAAAACAATAAATCATTTAGCAATCACAGTCTATTTATTAATATTTTTACATGTTTTACAATATCTTTTACATGTTTGAATTATTAAGTGATTTAGTAAACAGCCATAAACATTGACAATTTTAAATAAAAGTTTTTGTTATACATTTCTCAAATAAACTAACTGGTATGTTAGTAACAAACTGGATTTTTTTTAAACAGAACGGTTACTACTACTACTACTATATATAGTTCAAAACTCGGGCAGATTGAAAGGTATCCTATTTTTAGATACATCCAAAAAAAACGAAAATCGGTGTACTTGTGCAGGTATAAACATAACACTGAAGTTTTATAACTAAAAATATTATATGTTAATCTAGATAAAATAAATTGCATTCTTTATTTGAGCCAGTGGTTGAAGCTTTACAAGTCATCTCTATATGTATAGTTATACCCCAAGGTTTAGTATCAGTGGTTAAAATACTAAGAATTCTTTTATCATCACTTGGATTAAGAACAATTTTGTTTTGTTTAATAGTACAGACATCATGTTTGACTGATCTAATTAAACATTGCTGTTTCTGTACAGTCTGTTTATAAAACAAAGCATTCTTATAATCATCAAAAGAAATTTGCTTAATACTTGCTAAGGAAGATCCCTTCGACTTTTTTATTATCCTATCCTGAACTCTATACGTGTACATTTTAGATCTAAGTCCTACAAACTCTAGCATGATGTCACCATTGTTTTCATCTTTCATAATACCAGGAACTTTTTTATTTGATAATGGAATATGATATTTGTTATGAGGGTCGTAATCGGAAGTATCAAATCTATGAATATCTTGTTTGATATAAGAGTAAATATCTTCAACGCTAAACTCGTATATCAAACTATCCGTATCTGTGTACAGCAGCTTTGCTTTGTTAGCAAATTGCGATTTTATATAACTATAGTGAAATTCATATAAATAGGTTTTGAAATATCTAGAATAGAGAAACCTACATAAATGGGTTTGTTTAAGTAAACCTCTAATTTATTCATTTCTATTAAGACTAGATCTTTGTCTAACACAGTGCAACTATGAAAATTAGGCTTCGCTATGTAGCTACGAGCTCCAAACCGTCCTTCCCATTTGGTCACTAATTTCACATCTTTCCTTTTCCGTACGTTTTCCATCATCTTTCCATAAACCGAATTTATCATATTTTTATAAAAGCATATATCGAAACTGTTTTTTGACTGTTGTCTTAATTTCGTATTAAAATCAATGTATTCTTTTAACCAAGGAGCTTGTTTAAACCGAAGAACCTTATGAATCTTTTTCAGTTCTAAACCGTAGCTTAAATACATTTTTAAATTCTTGTAGTGAATAATATAGTTGAGTTTTGGATATAAAGTTGTAAGTAATTTCTTTAAGTTTGATTTATTAGAAGGTACTGGTGGTATCATATATTCAGGCGCTAAATGTAAGTCACTGTGAATTTCATGTAAAGATACTGGATAGTGTAAATCGCATTCAAAAATATATCCTACATCCGAATCATCGGGAATATTAAGTATGTCTAAACGTACTATATCTGGACTGGTACCATCTAAAAATTCAAATTCTCCATATGGAAGATATTCAGACATTGCAGCCCCATATAAATTATTAACAACAAAATACATTAAATATTTAGAATCGAAATTTGGATCATAATCTGCATTCATATATTTGTTATTTGCTTTAGCATATCTATTCGAACATTGAGAAACACCGCCACGAATTCCCCGTTCTAAAAACATTATTTTTTCAATATCAGTAAGCAGCTCGAGTTTAACGTTCGTCGTTTTTAACATCGCATCTAGAGCTAAACCAGGAGTCGTAAAGTAGTGAAGCGGATCTAACTTATACGTGAACATACAAGTTTTTCTAAAGTTTTCAAATATATCAGTCAAGAGCAGTACATCTGTTTTTAAATATAGGTCTGAATAGTCCCCTAGTGTTTTTATATTAAATGTTTGCCAAACGTGTTTAGCATGATTGTAGTCTTCATCTGAGATTTCTTCATTGCGCAAACGATTAAAGAATGCTGTTTTACAGGGTAAATCGGTTTCATTGAGCCTATCCCAAGAGTTAATGTAATCATAGGAAATATACCTTTACGCGTAAGTAACTGAAACTCATTATCGGTGTTACAATTTTCCCTGGTGATGGATTTTTTATTATCATCTAAGTATGAAGCTAATTTTTCGATGCTAGATGCCATAAACCTGAATGAATCGATAAATCTAAAAGTAACTTTCGTACCATTTACATATTTTGTAAAAGATATGTATTTTTCCTTATTTATTGGTAGAATTCTTACCAAACCTGAAAACCCTAACGCAATTTTTTTAATAATGAAATGCGAATCGTAGCCTGATAAGTTATGAAAAACTACCGGTATCAAATAAAAATTATGATAATTGATGTTGCAATCTTGATGAGCCGCTCCTCGAAATTCACCTGTAAAGTGGCAGTGATCGCGAACTTTAATATCATCTATACTAAAAGGTTTATTGCAAATGTGGCAGTGAAGGGCAAATTTAAATGCTAACTTTTGTTCTTCTGTTAAAGGATTCATAGGTTTTGGGTTACAGAAAATTTTATTAGTCGTTTCTGAAATCAGTTTCAATTGAGCAACAAACCATTCTATACAATCCTTTCCGCGATACAATTGAAATTTGGAATATTTATTATCATACGAGCATTTCAAATAATACGCTACACTAAAGGGTATATGCCTTTGGTAAGAGACTGTGTTTAGTATTACCTCCGACTCATTGCATGGTTCTAATATACATTCGAGATCTGCATAAACTACAAATGATACTTTTTCTTGATAGTGGAAATGTTTAAACGTTAGATACTTTTCAGATTCTTCGGGTAATCTTATTGAGCAAGTATTCTGTTTTTCGCAATAATTCGAATGACGCTTAAGTAATGCTGCTGTACTAAAATTATTTAAACATCTATAACAAAAAAATTTTCTATGTTCATGTGAAGACAACTGTTTTGCAAATAATTTTGACATATCCTTAATCCAAGTAAAATGAAAGTGATTCTCATCAGCATTTGTCGGACGAGAATATTGTAAGGAATCATTATTTAAAACTAACAGATTAATAGGTTCAATTTTTTTAAAATTTTCACTTAAACAAAATGGTAGTATTTTAGTATTTTCTATACAATATAGGTTAATTGCGAGATTGTTAAGTTTCTCAATTTTTTTATGTCTTTTAATGCGATTGGAAACTGAATTGAATTGTAGCGTAATACTGTATCAAAATGTGGATAGCTAGATATTCTCTGACTATTTTGTTTAGCAGGATATAAAGCGGAAACCAAGCTCCAAAGAATGCAATGTTGATCGTTATTTATTACATTTACCACAGCTTTTTTCTTTTTTATAAAGTCTGGAACCGGTACAAACGTTGAACACCCTCCTTTAAGTGGATCATGATTGTTTATATTTACCTTCAAGTGTAAAACTTCTTGGATTGCCCAACCAGAATCTTTCTCGCAAAATTCTTCTAATCGCTTCGAAATCTTGTTCAATACGTTCTCCTTATACCACAGCTTGAGATTGGTATTTATATCGATGTGACGATTTGCAGTAGGAAACGTTTTCAAATCTATTTCACCAGTTGTAGGCTTAACAAAGTTAGCGGCAAATATTACATTAACTTTCAACATTGACTTTTTTAAGCAAGCAACAATCTTGCGTTTAAAACTAGCGAACGCCTTGTCTAAGAACACTAGAGGATCTCTATAATTTAAATTGGTAATAAGTCCCGTAATTATTCGACTTCCAAAACATGATTGTACATCATGCCAAATCAAATTTTTTCGAGTATGACCTCTAGTAAGCGTTGCATCAACACCTTTACCACGATATTCCAAAGTACGTTTCAAGTGCCTCAATCGTACAAGGTAGCTTTTAAGATTTGCTAAATTAGATTCCAGCCTACTAGGATTTTCTTGTTGATTGTCTTCGTATACCTTATTTTTAATAGCAAGCTTCAATATACTAATATTTGCTTTGATAATTAAAATGTGTTTCGTTATTTCATTCACTGATTTAATTAGATTCACGCATTTTACAGTTAATCTCAAAATTGAGCTACTAATCTCGGATACGGTTTCAGCATTCATGATTCTATATAAAATCAAAATACACTACTTAATAATACAAGTATTTTCTCTATTTATTATTTATATAAAATATCATCTGACGTAAGCAAAACAACTGCAAAAAGGTTCATTCGTCTGAGTTTACAGAAAACGCGTAAGCAAAACAACTGTAAAAGAAAATAGCATACAAATCGAAATAATTGCATAACGAATTGCTTGAATGCAATTGTTAAAAAAATCGCCTTTATTTACGTTTTTTTATTCAAGACGATTTTCAAGCTTGAGTTGTGCATGCAGTCTAAAAAAAATTGCACAGTTGCATTCAGTACGTGTCTATAATAAATAAATTCGCTACGCAAGCAATTCCAATATTTACATACTGAATGCAAACTCTGGCAAAACAACTGCAAAAAGGAATGCATTCATCATCATTTTTCATTTCCGTATGCGTTTACTACAAAAAAATGTTTTTATACGACCTTTGAGGAATGCATTGAACATCATTTTTCATTTCCGTATGCGTTTACTACAAAATGTTTTTATACGACCTTTGATTTATTATGTGTACAGAAAATACATTATCATTACATAGCTATTTTTATGATTACATTGAAATATTTTTAAATAAAAACAAAGCAAATTTGAAAAAAGTGTCTCAGATTAAACCGTCTTGTTTAATAATGTACACGCACTCATGGTTTTAAAAACCCAGTATTAAAAACATTCTGCAGTTTTATTATATAACAGTACCTTTAAAGAATTTTCACACAATTTACCTATATATATATATATATATATATATATATATATATGCATGTAAATTGTGTCAGCGGTAATCTAAAAAAAACTTATTCTATAAATATTACTACTTAAAGGGATTTATTTGCATTGCATTATTTTTAAACGAAAAATTAATCTGAAGAAATAACATTTTCCAGTGCGTGAATTTTTGTTAATTTTTTATGGAAAATAAATTATGCTAGCTGTAATATAAAACGAAATTAATCTAATTTAGGTTTTTTATTATGCGCCTTCTTGCAATTTTCTGTTTTCAGTCAATGAATGTAATTCATTATTTCTGCTGAGCAGTACCTTTAAAAAAATTTCTTATACAGCATATAAATTATGTCAGCGGTAATCTAAACGAAATTAATCTAATTTAGGTTTTTTATTATGTGCATTCATTGCAATTTCTTTTTCAGTCAATGAATCTAATTCATTATTTCTGCTGAGCAGTACCTTTAAAAAAATTTCTTATACAGCATAAGTTATGTCAGCGGTAATCTAAAACGAAATTAATTAATTTTAGGTTTTATTATTATGTGCATTCATTTCAATTTCTTTTTCAGACAATGAAACTAATTCATTATTTCTGCTGAGGTATAATTATATTCGCTTACATACTGTTTTGTTCATTAGAATAGATTACAGAGCTGAATTTTTTTCAGAAAACGATGCAAATTTTTAATTTTTTCTAACAGATCAGTTTATTATTTAATATAAATACTTCACGTAGATTTTACCAACAGTATTCAATCAGATCTCTTGTATAATTATTAGTTACTATTACTAGCAACTTTTAAAAAAAATGAGTAACTTGTCATCAATCAAAAATTGTAATAATACCAACGTAAAAGTTCTAGAGCAATTTATATTACATTCTGACGAAGACGTGATTAAAGAAGTTTTCGGCTGTTCTTCGCCTCAATTCAACACTGATGCTATTTTTGATAGTGACGTAATAGATATATCACGGTAAGTGCTTTTTTCACATTTATACATGTGTTTTAAAGCAGTACTAATTTATAAGTTACATTAGATCAAAAAACCATTCTGGAAATTCTGAGGCTATCGTAGGATCGTTGACACACTCTGGTCCTCTCAGAAACATCAGGTAGTATACAAAAGAAAAGGTGAACCTACAATAATCTTTTATGTTATGCTCACAGATCAGGCAAAAACATGTTGACTATGAAAAGTTATGTACAGAATCTAATATGGCTGTTTGCGGTGAAGATTACAAATCCTACGAAGATGACACAGTAGAGTTGCTTAACGCATTTAAAAAGCGTGGAGAGAAGCTACTGCGTCGTATAGATTTGGAACTAGAAATAATAAAGCAAAAAAGAGAGGAACTAACAGCGAGGGAGCAGCAGATACTTCAAGAACGGAGTTAATAAATACTTTTCATTTATAAATAGTTAGATCAATATATTCAACAATTTGTAAAATAAAAAGTATTATATAAAAGTTTCTCTTTGAAACAAGACTTTCTATAAACAAGGTAGTAAACTCAAAGTAAAACGCACATAAATCAGAACCCACTTTAATTTGATACATCATTCTTTATACAATCGACTTAGATGTGTTATAATAATAAACTAATTTCTTAAATTAGTGACATATTATTCTGAAAATTCTATGTTGACAGTTAGACCGATCGATCCCTTACTAGTTATGTATACGTGTTTGTTCGAGCCAATACTTTCATTTAATTGTTTCACTCCATGTGCTTGAAGGTATTCAAAATATCTCAATGGCAATATACTCTTGAACTCTTCTGTTTCCACTAATACTCTTTCTCCATATTTTGTCTTGATTGTTTCCACTTTTAAAACTTCAAACCTCTTATTCACTACAAGATCTTTTGAATTTACATAAGGTTTGCGATATGTGGTTTTATTAAGAGTATTAAAATCCATATTGCTTTTCTTTGACTAATTAAATTAATATTAGAGCAATCTCCTTATATAGCAGATTACCACCATCTGCGTACTTTGCCAACCCACTTTTCAACCTATCACAAGAGTGAACTCATTTTGAATTAAAACCGGCCCATGTGTATTTGCAGCCTCTAAACATAAATCAGAATCCGCTTTAATTAAAAACACAATTGACTTGAATGCGATAGTTTTTGCATCTGTCATACTGTCTCGCTAGAAAACCAAATTCAAAACATCTACACACATTTTCTCTGCACTTACATTTTTCAACATACGTGTGTTACATTGAAAGTAATATAAAGACGATCCTAATTCAAAACGTGCCCACAAGTATTTTACATTTGAAAAGAATTCAGGTTTTCACATTTTACATTAAAAGTATATAACGCCGATCCTAATTCAAAACGGTGCACGTGTAACTTCTCGCTAGAAAACCGAATTCAAAACAGCTACACACATTCTTCTCTGCACTTACATTTTTTTCAACATACGTGTGTGTTTCATTGAAAGTAATATACAGCCGGTCCTAATTCAAAAAGTGATAGACGTATTTTTACATTGAAAGTATAGAAGAATTCATGTTTTCACAACTATTTTACATTGAAATTATATAGGGCCGATCCTAATTCAAAACGTGACAGACGTATTTTACACATGGAAAATACGTCTGTCGCGTTTTGAATTAGGACCGGCCCTATTTACCTACTTACTTAATAAACACTAGCTTCTATTTTCGTTTACAGTAAAATCATACTTTGTTACAGCAGTCTTATATTGTGATAGATTTCCATTGTGCTCATCTGGTATATTACCGCAAATCGTTGAATCATTGATGTATGCTTATACGCCCTGAAAATTGTCAATTTCAATCATCCAGGCTAGGACGCGTTGAAATGCTGTTCTCACATTTGTACGCCAATTGGAACACGACAAAATTGATAAAACTTACTATTCGCTTCAAAGGCGGTATATGATCTATCCTTTCTGAAACTGGGATTCGATAAAACGCAATTTTAAAATTAATCGTACTGTAATATTTGTGAGTAGAGACGTTGCTTACTATTTCTTCAATCTTATGAAATTGATGCGAATTTAGCTCAATAAGTCTATTTGTAATCATCGAGTGGGTTCCGTTCGACCATTGACAATAAGAACTTGTGAACGCCAAGACGAATTGCTTGTCTCAAATGCACCCTTTCTAGTGAGTTTGTTAATTCGTTCAGTAATGAAAGCATTGTCGCCATCACAGTCTCTTCATGACTTGATAGCTATGGAGTGACAGTCTACTAAAAGAAACTTGAACACTTCTGCTTGCGGCATACCTGCGAGACTTAGGCTATGGAAAGCTATGAGTTCTCTGTTTCGTCCTACATCAACGGTTATACTGTAACGTACCTCAAACAGCATGACCAATTATGACTTCTGCACGTGGGTTAGACCGTTTGACGTTTTTGTGTTCATGACATGCAATAGTTAGAATAACTCGGCAACGGCCAAGGATTTGTAACCGCAGTGATGTATCAACCATCAATGTTTCTCCCGTGTTAGGTATCTTAGTAAAACCTGTTTTATTTACTAGAGCGTGGTCGATGAAGTTTACTGAGCTTCTGGTACCAATGAGTATATTAGCAAAGGATTTGTTCATGAGAACTATATGTGTAGTAGTTGCTTTAACTAAATTTTTAGGTAAAACGGCAACTACTGATGCATTATATTGTTTGAGAGATGATTTGCACATGTCTTTATATTGTCCATGCTCCTGACAAGACTCACAAATAGCGTACCTAGTTGAACATTTGTAATGTGAGTGATTATCATAACCGCAGAAATAGCTTTAGTAACTAGTGTAGTGCGGTTGGTTTTAGAAGACGAGCATTTATCTCGTGAGATAAAGGGTGTACCAGGCCGCCCCCTATAATAGTAGCTAGAAGGGGCCGTAAGGGTTAAGTTGGTCCGATAGGTAAAGAGTCAGTCGGTTTAAGCTCGCGAGGGAATGCAGCACGTAACCCTAGCGCGTGTCGGTTGTTCTAGAACCTAGTTTAATTTGTGAACTTTGCGTTGAAATTAAATTATACATTGATCCGTAAGAGTGTGGCAGTGATAGTTGACGCTAATGTGGATCAATTGGATTGTACTTTACAGATAAGTTATAGTTATAGTATTGTTTCTTTGTTTGTTTTTTTAATGGCAACGCCGCTGGCCGCATTGTAGTTACGGTGCGTGCTGAAATTTTTTTATTTAGCTGTGTTGTTTTATTTTGTGACATTGGTTACAAGTCATTAAACTACATAAATCCATCTACGGGTTATTATTAAATATCCACAGGTTGTATCAGGTAAAACTAAAAGGATCACAAAAATACCGCATACAAGGGGTTGCCGCTACCCTGGGCCAACATCTGCAAGGGCATCCACTCGTTTCCACGCCTCCTGGAATGTCTGATCTTTCTGAGGGAGCTTGGTTCATTTTGGCGCCAACGGGGACGTTTTCTTGTTACACAAATACCTGGAACTGTAAATGATTCGAGTTGTTTACGTAGAATTTGAAAAGGTTCAGGTACCTAAGATCATTAGTAAATAATTAATGATATTGGTATTTAGATAACATTGAATGACATTTTTGAAATGAACGGTACAGTTTAATTTCTAATAAGGGTTAACGGTTATTCCAAGTTGTATTAAGTGTGAGTGGACGATTCAGAGAAATTCATTGGGTTTATTGTGTTAGTTTGGAACAAAAATAAATAGAGTAATTTAGAGCATAAGCGTTAATGATCGCACCTCGAGGTGAAATATGTTTTTGATTGTTGTTGAAATTCAATGTCACATAAGTATAATACGCGTAGTAAAGATCAAAGTAATTTAGAAAAAGCTGATAAAATGGGCAAGCCTGATATCGCAGAGGCTTTGAAACAACTAGTTCCAGCTGTTAATAGTACGAATTGTAACAATGCCATCCTAAAGGAATCAATTGAACACATGAATGTGAATATTGCTGCAAATATTAGCAAATTAAGTTTAGATGTAAATCGTGTTTCTGAATCGGTTAAAGAACAGGTAGAAGCTAGCGATGTTGAAGATGTTACGGATGAAGGTATTGTGCCTGAACACCAACCAGAGACCAGGGGCGTCACGTCCGAGGTTTTTGGGTATCATAATTATATGAGTTTATATAAGGATCTGGGGGGTACGAATTTGTTCTTTGTGCCGGAGGGATCTGTGCATCCGGTAACTTTCATTAAAAAACAGGAAACAATATTTTTAGAAGCTGGAGTTCCTGAAAGTAGAAAAGTTTCTTTAACCATTAGTAATTTACGTAATTCAGCTCAAGATTGGGGTGTATTAAAGGAAGAAAAAGTAAGGGATTTCCAAGAATTTAAAGAGCTATTTTTAAGTCGGTATTGGGGGGTTGACGAAGAGAGGAAACTTTTTCAAAAAATTAAATTTGGGTGTTACGAAAGGGGGTCAAGGGCTGATTATTTTTTAAAGTTGGTGAGAGAAGCAAATTTCTTAACTACTCCTCTTGAGGAAGGTGCGCTTATTTCGTTATTAAAAAATCCTTTTCCGAGTGAAATTCAACGTGGCATTGTAAATTGCATGACTAGAACTTTTGATGAAGTAGAAGCTTACTTAAGGGAAATTGATGAAACTTATAATCGGAACTCCAATAATAATAATAACAATTCCTACACGAATTCGCGTGGTAGAGGTACGAGTAATGAACAAAATGAGAGCGCTCGTTACAATTTTAGATCAAATACGTCAAATTCTGGAGGCGGTAATAGTGCCCGCTCTGAAAATAGGGAAAATAATACTAATAGTAATTACAATAATGATGATAGTAGGGATGAAGGGCGTCGTGAATCTCAAACTGTTAGTAGTCAGGGGGAAGTCGACCATCGGCTGTGGCCGCGTTATTTAATAAAAACGGGGATGACCTTTTACTAGAAGACAAAAAGAATATAAAGTCAGTTGCGTTGGCACCGACCATTGAAGCGACAGTTGAGACAGTTTTGGTAAAAATATTAGTAGATTCGGGTAGTCAAGTTACCTGCATTTCAAAAAACTTTTTATTAAAGATAATGCAAATTAATAGCGATATTTTACGTTTGCCGTTTACATCAACTATTTTGGTGAGTGCGACGGGCAAGAATTCTATTGTTAAGGATCAATTTTATTTGAATTTTAAATTTAATTATTTTGAATTGGCTTACCCTTGTCTGGTAGTTCCGAATTTAATTCGTGATGTCATTTTCGGATGCGATTTTTTTGTTGATCATCAAATTAAAATAGATTTTTCAAAAAATTGTTTATCGGGTATTTTTGAAGGAAGAGCAATAAGCATAGGGTTTAGTATGGGACCAAAACCTGATGGTCGGTTGACTGTTTGTCCAGTGTCGAAAGAGAAAGATGAGGAAATTCAATTAAAAAAGGAGATAGTGCCGTGTAAGGTGTCTGAAATTAAAGAGGTAGTGGATCGCGCAGAAAACTTTTCTCAAGAAGAAAAAAATAAATTGTACGAGTTGCTGTTGTCACATAGGTCGATATTTTCGAACCAACAAGAAGCGTTTGAGAAAATTAAGTCGAGGTTTTTAGCGATTTCTATGTTGAAGCATCCGTGTTTTGACCGTGCGTTTATTATCCAAACAGTTGCATCCGATGTGGGTTTAGGTGATTGTTTATTTCAAATAAATGAGCAAACTTCAGAAAAGGATATTGTGGCATTCACCAGTCGGACTCTGTGTGGCCCTGAAATTGGTTATTGTATTACAGAAAAAGAGGCATTAGCCGTATTACATTGTTTGCAGCAGTGGCGGGTATTTGTGCTAGGTCGAGAATTAACTGTGATCACCGATCATAAATCTTTATCGTTTTTAATGTCCTGCAGACTATTAAATTCGCGTTTGACTAGGTGGGTGTTGTATTTCCAAGAATACGCTTTTAATATTAAATATTGTGCTGGGAAGGAGAATGTCCTTGCGGATGCTCTATCGCGTTATCCGATCAAGGGAAAGGAGAAACTTAAAAAATTTGAGAGTGTGCCGACAGAAATTTGTGCAGTAAAGAAGTCGGAACTATGTAAAGGGGTCCAGTTAGGTATGAAAAATATTGTTGAGGAGCAAGGGAAAGACGAATTCTGTCGTAAAATAATGTCTAGATTATTGAAGGAGGAAGTTCCGGAAAGGTGCGCGGATTGGTTTGTTGTGTATCAGGGAGTTTTATTTAGGCGAGGCTACGAAGGTTCGCCAGAGTTTAAAGTATGTGTGCCTGCTTCACAAATAAGTATATTGGTTTGGCAAGAACATGTAGATAATGGGCATTTTGGGGCGGAAAAGTGTTTCCATATGCTACGTCGTGATTATTATTTTCAGAGGATGAAACATTTCATTCGAAAATTATTTCAAGCTGCGATTTGTGCCAGAAGGCGAAGAGTTCGATTAGAATTTATGGCGAAACTCTTAAACGTGCTAATACAGCTGCGATTCTTCGTTGTTTGATCAAGAAATATTTTATCGAGATTGGTAAACCAGGGATCATTCTTTCCGATAATGTTAGCCAGTTTACGAGCAAAGAGTGGAAAGCGTCGTTGAATTTATTAGGTGTAAAGGTAACTCACACGTCAGTATACTTTCTGCAGGGAAACCAGACGGAACGGGTTAATAAAGAAATTGTGCGTATTTTGAGATCATTGTGTTATTCAGCTCATGGGGGGTGGGCTTTGATGCTAGATAGAGTAAGGAAATGGATTAATAGGGCAGTCCATGGCTCGACTGGGTATAGCCCTTGTGAACTACATTTTGGTGATCATTGTGATAACCCTAATGTTAAAAACATTATTTTTCCTACAAGTGACATACCGGGTGTTGGTAGGGATAAAATTATAACTCTAGCTTATAATAAATTAAAATCCAAGGCTGAAAAACGTAAATTACGTCATCAAAGGATCCATAAAAATTGTATTGATTTTAAGATTGGTGATAAAGTACTGGATCGTACTCATCCCCAGTCTTCTGCGGAAGACAAGGAGATTAAGAAATTCTTTTTGCTTTATTCCGGGCCTGCTACGATTGTGGCTAAGCGCGGGCCAAATTCTTATGAAGTACGGGACGATACTAGGGGTCTCTTGTTGGATATACAGAATGTTAGGAATTTGAAACCGTATGTTGTACCGTATCAAAACTTAACATTGTAATTATTAAGTATAAGTTCAATTTAATTACAAAAATATGTTTAGCAATTAAGTTTAACTTATAGGGAGGTGATGTACTAGGCCACCCCCTATAATAGTAGCTAGAAGGGGCCGTAAGGGTTAAGTTGGTCCGATAGGTAAAGAGTCAGTCGGTTTAAGCGCGCGAAGGAGTGCAGCACGTAATCCTAGCGCGTGTCGATTGTTCTAGAACCTAGTTTAATTTGTGAACTTTGCGTTGAAATTAAATTATACATTGATCCGTAAGAGTGTGGCAGTGATAGTTGACGCTAATGTGGATCAGTTGGATTGTACTTTACAGATAAGTTATAGTTGTAGTATTGTTTCTTTGTTTGTTTTTTTAATGGCAACGCCGCTGGCCGCATTGTAGTTACGGTGCGTGCTGAAATTTTTTTATTTAGCTGTGTTGTTTTATTTTGTGACAATGGTTACAAGTCATTAAACTACATAAATCCATGTACGAGTTATTATTAAATATCCACAGGTTGTAACAGGTAAAACTAAAAGGATCACAAAAATACCGCATACGAGGGGTTGCCGCTAGCCTGGGCCAACATCTGCAAGGGCATCCACTCGTTTCCACGCCTCCTGGAATGTCTGATCTTTTTGAGGGAGCTTGGTTCAAGGGTCAAAGATTGCAAATTAGTTTGACATGGTAGAGATTGTATATATGCTAGTCGATAATGTCTTATTAGAATGCTTCTTCAAAACTCAGGTTGTTATTTTCTACCATGCTCTGTCTAATTTGTGGATTTGTTAAGCCCGTTATAAAGCAACCTCTGACATATTCGTCACGGTGAGTGTTAGCGACAACAACTTTAAAACTGCATCCTTCATTCATTAATTTTAGTTGTAGGAGATATTCGGCGAGCATTTTTCACAAAAATATACCCTCGTTCGAATGAGAGGTAAAATGGAGGTCCCGTATGTGAGTGTTGTCACGTATGTTAAAGATTCCTACCTTGCTTGGAACAGCAAGGGTTCGGCATAATTTCAAATTTTCCAGGTAAAAAAAACTCACTTCCTGGCCAATGTAGTACTTTCGGGTGGAGCATTGGAAAATCAAATATAATGTAGAAGATATTCATCTATTGCTTCAGCTGGTAGTTGGGTTTCGTATGTCAAGAATATAATCGAGCATAGAGCACATTTTTGAGCTTCTCATATAAGCCTTGTAGGGCCCTATTGATTCGCTATAGATATTACACTCATTAATATATGAGTACATACACACAGAGGTGCGCAACCGGGTTATCAGGATCAACAAGTGGATGGCGTTAAAGACGCATAGTTGACATACATATTTAAAGTTGTATTTTTTTAATAGCTTAATCAATATCTATCAACACATATCGCAACGCAAAGATATATTTCTAACTACGAAGACTATAGGTTATGTGCCAAATAAACAGCATTTGCAGGAAATTTTGCTTATCAGCATTATCTTGAAAAAAGCTGCAGCAGAAGCACGTTGTTTGCTTGAAATGGCATACAGTGCACATGCATCATTGGAAACTACCTGCGAAGATTTGTTTAAACGCCTCAGAAGTGCTGATTTCGACACTGAGGACAAGAAAGCTCCTAAAGACAAAAACAATTGAGGAGGTTGATCTGCAAGCGTTATTGGACGAAAATGTTAACGTCACACAAGACAACTTGCGGAGTCATTAAACAATCATTAAGGTATTTCCAAACGTTTGCATGCCATCGAAAAAATTCAAAAGGAAAGAAAATGCGTGTCGCATAAGTTGACTGAGAGACAGATGGAAAATCAGAGAGCCACTTACGGCATAAAATATACTTTCCTGCATCGAAATGTTATTTGCAAAGAGAAGTCAATAAATTTTGAAAATCCTTAACACAAAAAAATCGTGGCTTTCACATATCGAAGCATCAACATCGACGGCACTGCAAAATCACTGCGTAAAGAAGACAATGCTCTGCGTTGGTGGGACCAGAAACGAATCGTGTACTATGAGCTGCTGAAACCGAGCGAAACTGTCGGCAACTGATAAATTTGAACCATGCATTGTTCGAAACACGGCTCGAATGGGACACGAGACATGCACGAGTAATATTGCAGTACGACAACGCTCGGTGCCATCGTACTCCATTGGACCCGCCGTATTCACCAGGCCTGGCCCCTTCCGAATACAGCTTGTTCCGGTCAATGGCTCATAGATTGGCTGGGTTACACTTGGCCAATTTCGAAGAAGTGTAAAATTGGTTTCGGTTCAAAGAGTATCGTTTTATTGTCGCAGAATTAATGCATTGTGAGAGAGATGGGGAAAATGCGCAACTAGCCATGAACGATACTATGAATAAATCACTTTTGCATTTTTCTCCAAAATTTCCATTTCTCATTGATCAAAAAACCCGGAAGCTTTATTGCGCACCTCCTAGTTGATTAACGTTTTTAATTTTTGTTCATCGTTTGCTTAATATAATTAGAATAAGCTTTGTGTCCATGTATCCAAGCTGGTGTAGCTCCTTTGGTATTGGGATCAACATTAAAGCGTTTAGGTCTTAGAAGTTTCAAGTCCATGATGCAGGTGATTATGAAATTTACCGTTGTGTGATTATCAGCAAATAACTCTACGTGAAATAAATTGTACTACGAGCGTCGTTCAATAAGTCCTTAGAAAATTCAAGAGATGGCGCTCGTGGTATCGAAAATACATTTTTCACAGTAAGCAGCACTCCTAAAGTCAGCTGTTAGAGTTTCAGCCGTATCCATTACGTAGTTTCATTTTTGTTGTTGACTGAAGAAAAAACTTTTATTTGATTATAACAATGGATAAAAGTGAGTTTCGAGCAGTGATTAAACACTTGTATTTTAAAGGGTTAACGGCGAAAGAAATCAACGCTGAGTTGGATGAAGTTCATGGCACATGTGCTCCTATGTTTGCAACTGCTTACAATTGGGTGAATGAGTTTAAACGTGGACGTACATCCACAAAGGATGAACATCGTTCCGGACGTCCTGTGGAAATGTCTACCCCTGAAATGATTGACAAAAAACACGATATGATTTTAAATGATCGACGAATAAAAGTGCGCGGAATAGTTAAAACCACAGGCATATCGCAAGGTACAGTCGCTTCAATTTTCCAGGAAAAATTAGCTGCGAAAAAAATTTCCGCAAGATCGGTGCCGCGTTTGCTCACCGTGGAGAAGAAACGCAATCGTGTGGTCGATTCTTATGCTGTTTTGGCGCTTATCCGTCGTAATCCTAAGGATTCTCTGCGTCGATATATAACTGTCGACAAAACATGGATACATCACCACACTCTAGAAACAAAACAGTGGATTTTTGAAGGTGAACGGACTCCGAAGAAGGCGAAGACGGTGAAATTGGCCGGCAAGGTTATGGTCACGGTCTTTTGGGATGCACGCGGAATCATCTACATCGATTACTTGGAAAAGGGAAAAGGATAACAGGAGAGTATTATGCGTCATTATTGGACCGTCTAAGCGAAAAAATCAAGGAAATAGTCCTCATTTTAAAAGGAAAAAGTTCCTCTTTCATCAAAACAATGCACGGGCGAACACGTGCGCACTTGCTATGGCCAAAATTATGGAATTAAAGTTCCAATTTTTACAACATCCACCGTATTCGCCAGATTTGGCCCCCATTGACTTTTTCTTATTTCCCAACTTGAAGAAATGGCTTGACGGACAAAGGTTTATGATGAACGAGGTCATCGCCCAAACAAATGCCTATTTTGAAGAACTTCCAAAATTCTATTTTTTGTACGGTTTAAAAAATTTAGAGAGACGTTTAGACAAATGTATAGAGCTGAAGGGAAATTATGTTAAAAAATAAAAAAATCTATCCAAAAAAATGTTTTTCTACTTTTTCTAAGGAGTTATTAAACGACTCGCGTATTAATTTCTCCAGAAGATAGGGCTTTATTTAACATAGAATTGAACATGTCATTTGTGCCTAATAAATACACTTAATACAACTATAGTCGTCAAGGGGCAGTCACATATTTAATAACTGTTAAATATACCTTAGTCTAGCTAGCCTAGACGAAGGTAACAGGAAATTATATTATATTCAACAATGCAATTTTTGCTCTTTTATAGGACAAGAGCATATTGTTTATTTGTCAATAAGTATAACAGAAATTGTGAGTACCCAGCTCTAATAATTTTTCTTTTGTTTCAGATTGGTTCAAGATCAAAAATCTATTAAAATTATCTTATATCATTCTACTGTAATAACATTATAGCAACATGTTTAAATATTTCGTCCTGTCTAATTTGGTACTTATCTACAGCAGGTAAGCAATACATTTACTAGAATTATGTTACTTAATTTTGGACGGTTACTAACTAAACATTTACGAATTTATTACTAATAAATCGTTAAGGAAGTAAATATAGAAAATTTCACAGCAAATTAATTAAAAGAGCAGTTCGTTTTGTTTTGCTATTGTTGTGCATTGTAATGTGTTAAATTGACGTTAATTACTTGAATTAATTTTACTTTACGAGGGCATTGTGGCGTGTCAGTAAAATAGTGCATCGGATAGCTATCAATAGTCTTCAAACTATCTTGGTGTTGTAGCGTGTAACGTTACCATAAACAGTTTGACTGTAATTATAATAAGTTTGAACTAAAATGGGCTAAAAGTTATCAGTCGAAACACTGAGCACGGGGTTGTTTCTAAGGAAAATACAACACCCCTCTACATTCACAAAGGCCACGAAAAAGCTGTAAAACAATTCCCTTAAAATGACGACCTTTGGAATCTTCCGGATCTAACTTGGAACTCTAACTTCCGCGGTTATTTCGAAAGACTGGGGGGCGGGGGTGTATTAACGGATAATGCCAAGGCGCCATTACTTTGTTATTTATTATTTCTAACGAGAAAGCACTAATAAGGAAAAGTAGAAACCACTTAGTGTACAAACGCATCTGAGCACTAAAGCTATGTTGTAACACATCTAACCTTGTACCTTGTAACGGGCATTTTTACAGCTTAACCTTGTTACGCCTTTTTCCCAATTCGTAATTACATTTCTGCAACTACTAGTTCTATATTGTATGCAATTTAACTCGCGGGTATTACTTTTAAAAAATGGTTTAATTGAAGATTGATTTTCATTAATAAATACATTGCAATGAATGAATTTTAAATAGAATTATTCGTAAATTGTTTTCCAACTTAGTGAAAATTACAAACCGCTTGGAATTAATGCTAAATTGCTATTCATATAAATGTTGTTCCTTATGTGGATATACGAGTCTAAATATAAACAGATAAGAAGTGTAGTTCTGATTACCTTTGAATGAGGTATGCTTTTGTATGTAACGTGTTGGATTGACAAGAAGTGCGGTGGTAATAACAACGAGTTGTTATGAACAGATGCGTAGTCGGTTTTTGTTCTTGGTTCCGGTAGATTAAGTACTTTGAGTGATACGCGTTGCTTTGCTGATTGTGTCTTTAGTTTTTTTCTTGTAAAATAAAAGGTTTACGGAACATTGACTTAGTGATTACGCGTTGCACGACAAATTGTTTTTGTTGCTTTTCTGTTAGAAATAAAAGTCGTAGAACTTGGAAAACCCGACCGCACGTGGTTGTTTTTACGGAAGATTGACTTAGTGATACCGTCGCTTTACTAATTGTGTTTTTTTGTGGATTTGTCTTGCTATATTTGAACTGTGTGCGATCTAGTTTTCGTGGCCTCCTTTTTCTTATCAGAGTAGTGCATACTTTGGTTTATTCAAACACAGTTTTAAAACTTGAGTGTTTCTAAAAATGGTGATACAGTTGTAGCAGGTTTAGTAGAGAAAAAAAAAAGAGGTTGCTTCTTATGAACAGGTATCTCATTCACTTGTAAAGACAGTTGGTACTGTAGTTCCTGAATTTTCTAACCCCAACGAATCTAAAATAGATCTTTGTTTGTGCGAATTTGGTTATGTAAAAGCATTAGCTTTTCCTTTGTTACCATAGGTAGCAAATAAAACGCATCACGTTACTGTTAGTTTAATGCATTACGTCGTGCCTTGAAAGCCCGTGACTCTAAATTTTTATTACTATTTTTCTTTACAATTTGTGCTACAAAATCTTTCAAAATTATTGTCTCAGGAAATAGAATTAACAAGAGATTTATCGATGTTACGTAGTTCCACCAGCATGATAATGTCTGCTGCTAACACCAGTGAAATACGTAGGCGTGATTAGTGTAAAGTGTGAGAAATTCCATCCACACCCTCACAGTCAAGGGTGCAGTGCTTCGTTAGTGCAGGACATCGGGAATCCCACATTCAATTGCGAGGAAGCGTTGCTGAAGGACTGTTTGTAAGTTGAACTATTTCCTACTTGTTTTACTTTAAATACCTGTCCGTTGCTTTGCCATACCGTTGGCGTTCTGATACCTTTACCATAGACTTGCATGCTATTTTAAATAAAAAAAAGAAAAATCAATACTACTGGACTACTCATATTAATTGTGTTTACCTATTTATATTTTGTTAAAATTTTGTCTGCTTTATGTCTAATTGGTGTGTGAGGAAACGTTTCTGCTACTCCCCAATATTACCTCACTTTGTACTAAAGATTTATTATATTGCTTTTAACGTTGTTATATTATATAGATTATCCCAACAGTTTTTTTTTATTCTACAAAGTACTGAACAATTATACTTGATCCGTATGCTATGCTTTTTCTTTGTTTCAGGTTTGCAGGACTAATTTGTTTTTTTTTCAGGTTTACTATTCTAATTTTTCTATTGCAGGTACTGTTACTAATTCCTTACAGCCGCGTACCTTATATGTTGGTCTGCTTTCTACAACCCCTCCTACTCACCGATTGAGCCGGGTCATTTCTTTGTTTTTCTTTGTGTTACGTACGGCCACGAGCCAACGTAGCATAAATTTGACGAACCAACGTGGCTGCCCCGATAATAACGTCACAACCTGCCAGAAAAAGTAAAATATTTAGATCACAAGGGGTCGCTACTTGGGTCCGTAGATAGCACATAAAAAATATGAAAAATATACCTCTTCCCTCAGCTGTGCTGGACCTAAATTTTATACAACTTCTTGTTCTGTAAATATGACTAAAATTGAAATGAAATTTTCAATACCTTTTAGATAAAATTTTATGACATAATTCCTCAATCATGAATACCTTGTGTCTATTAAGACATCAATAATAAGTGTTAATACAAGAATATTAACATTTATTATAGCTGAAATATTATCGTAAAAATTTTTAGTCGATAGTTACTAAGTTCAAACTTGGTGCTATTTCAATTAAATCTTACAAGCTGACCATTAAATTTCAGAATCGCCCTTAATTAATTTTTAGGTATTTTATAAATTTTATAAATATCGTAGACAGCAGATCTGATATCTTCGATTTACACTAGCACAGGATTTTATACTAATATGGTACATAAAATTTACGTACGCAACAGTTAGTCACGTTAACTGTTTATTTAATTTCTATTTAGAATTTTTTTAACACAACAAGTTCTAGTAAGTTTGAATCCTATTCTAGACTATTCTTTTATTTTAATGAAATTTTTGTACTCAAATAACCTTCAAAAGTAAAATCGCTGAAATTGCACATCAGGAAAAAATTTAATTATCAACACTCACCATCTGTTGTCCTATGTCACGAACTGTGATGAACACTTGAAGTACAGACACACCATATAACAGCCGATACCCATCAGGGCTTCTAAGGTGTACCGGTAGATGGTAGCATAGAGTGTTCGACAATGGTTAATATAGTTTTGATCATAGATGGAATAAATTTTTTAAGTCGAAACACTGAGCTCGGATGGTTGATAAAGAAAATACAATTCACCTTTACATTCACAAAGGCCACGGCGAAGTTGTAAAATAATTCGTATTAATTAACGACCTTAAGATTTTCCGGACTAAATTGGGTCTCTAACTTCCGCGGTTATTTCAAGAGACTATGGTTTATATATATATATATATATATATATATATATATATATATATATATATACGGATATTAACACGGCGCCACTACTTTGTTAAAATTTTATCTCTAACGGGAAAACACTAATAGGAATAAGTAGAAACCACTTAGTGTATTAACGTTTCGTGACTCAAGAGTTTAGTTGTTGCACATCTAACTTCGTACCTGTAAACAAATAAATATTTAAGGCAAAGAAGATTACTATTTGCGTCCCTAGATATCTTATCATTATATAAATTATACTACTGTCTTTAGCTATACGAGGCTGGATCCTTATATACCTCTTGTGTAGGTGAATATAATTTATATTAGCAATGACATTTGGTATACTAGATTTAATGTCGTAAGTTTTTTTTTTCTTTTTGGGTCTACTTTGTGATCGACAATTCTTTGTCGTTATTACCTCATGTTATTTAGAGCAACAAAAATAAGAAAGATTACCAGAATTTATGCATCTATTCTAACGAAAAGTTTATGAATACAATTTTAAATGACAGTTAAATTTCTAAATCACCTCTAATTTAATAATAGACGTTTAGAACATTTTATTGAAAACTTTTGATATTAACGTAGAGATCAGACCTGTTGTCTTCGATTTACATTACGATTCAAATGTTTATTTAGCTAGTAATAATTACGATACGTCAAATTATGTGTTCAATAATTGATCAAATTAATTATTTAGTTGATGTCTACTAGATATGAATGTAGTAATAAAGTTTAATATATAGAGTTTCTAAATAAATATTCTTAATTAAAGTGAAGCTTTTATATTCAAAACAAAAATTCTAAAATAAAATCGTCTGTCTTGAACAACAAAAAAGGTATTCTTATTGCAACACTCACCGTCTGTTTTATTCGTGTGGCATGTAACAAACCTTGAAAAGCCGGATGACCCAATAACAAACAATATCCCATTAAGGTCCTCCTAGCATGAAATCCGGATCCCAGTGAAACAGGTAGAACGCATGTTCTGACGAGTGTCAAACAAAGCCAGTCAACTCTACTTCAACGATGTTCAATAGGGAATTTTTGTTTTATCCAGGTCACTGTTCCAACACGTCTTTCATAATTGTTGTCGTATTAACATTTAACGATAAACCATCTTTTACGCTTGAATAGTAATTTGAATATGCCTTCTGCTAGAGATGGAAACTATTTTACATTATTATCTGCAACGTTCATAAGTTTTTTTTAACGGAGGTTATGTTGGAGATTATTTAACTTGACATATTTTAAATGAGCTTCTTAACTTAAAATTACTGCATGGTTTCATTACTGAACATTATTTTACATACTTCGATTTAATTGCGCTGAAAGAAAACGAAACAATTAAACAAGGTTTTCAAGAAAGATAAATATAGTGAAACATGTTTAATTTGCTCAGTATTTATTCGCATTGAATTACAAGTATAATGCGCCAAGCGTGCCTTATTCTTTATTAATGTTCCATATAGTACATAATGGAACGCTTCGTTTTAATAATCTTCCTGTAGTAAAATATCTGTGTGACATAAAGTTATTTCGTCGAGCATCTCTAGCAATCTTGTTGCTTTCGCATTCCCCACCTCTAACGGCGAGTCTTTGAATCGTCGCTATCGTTCGTTTCTCATTTGTTCGCTAGTCGCAACCAAGCTCTCAATTCCTCAAGATGCTTTCCAGACTAGAGGCTTGCGACCTTCGATTAAATTATTTGTCGCGCCTACGAAAAACAATAGAGAAGTACAAGTGAGAATTTATTTTGTAAGCTGTATGGTTCTGTACAAGGATTGGAGATTGCGGAGATGTAATTGTGATTGCTGTTATCCCAAGAAATGGTTTATGGTTTTGTTTGGAGCTGATAAAATTTCTGATGGGATTTGTCTATGAAAATCAGATGCAGTTTGGTTCGTTATTAAATTTAATAAATTTTGCATGTGTTTAGAATGTCGTTAGTCTTTGATAAACAGACGGTCATATAAAAAACACGAAATTTGCTATCATGTTTATGACCATATGACCTGTTTCACTTCGATTATTGTTGAACTGGTTTTACAAACCGCAGAAAAAAATTTCTGTTAGGTTAGGTTTATATATTTGTAGGCTTTGCTTGCGTTCGAACTTCATATAAATTTCGAAGTGTATTTTCGAAGTTATATTTGTTTATGATGCAGTAACATTTTAAAGATATTTGCCGTGAAAGCAGATGCTTCGTGTAACTTTCCTAAAATTCAAATTAAACATTCTTCAATCTTGAAGTTAGCTTCTATTCACATATTAATTATAAAAACTTAGTATAAAAATTTTAATTGATTTAGTGACAATTGCAAAGTGTTTGCATTTGTGTTCATACAAAATTTTGAGGTTATGAAAATTTATATACTTAATACAAAAGGTACTTGATAAGTAATAGCAGTGAACTTTTGTTTACTTTTAATTTGTTATGTACATGGAAGTTTATTTCACTTCATTGCAAAATTCAAATACACGCTGCGTAATAATTATGAAACTGAAATCTACCTGATAAGATCTGCCCAGGATAGAAATGATAGTTCAATGCATTATGTTTACTAATTTTTTTTTTATTAAATATTTAAAACAAGTTTATGTTTAGAGAGCAGTTTTTTGCTTTAAAAAGACAGAATTTTGATTTTGTTATAAACATTATTGTTGAGAATTTTTACATGTTAAAAAGTTATGAATTTTTAAAAGAAAGTTTTTTTACTTCAGTAAACAATTAGTTAAACTTTGAGACTTTTATTTTGGTCAAATTCGATTAATTCTAATAACATAAAGGTATAATTTTTGGGTAATAATTTTGTGCCAATATCATATTGGATATACATTTTTTATTTTTGATACTTTTATAAAACACAAATGGTGTTCTACATTTTTTTTAATTAATCTTTGTAATTTCTTACAGGAGCTGCGTCTTATTTTTATAAAAGAGGTTTTTGTTAACGAAGGCGATCGTTTTATCTTTGGGTTTCCACGTCCGTTCTTAGAATTGTGCTTTGCTCTTATCGTGATTATCTCAGGACTTGGTGGCGCCTATTTAACTCTGTTTAATTTTGGTTTGAAAACAAAATCGACTTACCCACCACTTCTTATTGCTCTACGCAGAAATACACCCCTAGCTATGTCGGAAGATGGTCCTTTATTCGACTCTCTGTGAAGGAAGCGGAAAATTTTGTTCACTGGCGCCCATCCAGGAAGATTACGTTTCACTGGCGCCCATCTAACATTAAAATACGTTTCAATACGAACCATTGATTAATATTATCCCAAATTCATCGTATACATTTTTAAATAAAACACCAATGCATTGCAATTCTCCAGTCTGCTGTCTTGAAATTAGGGAAAAACATTCTCGAACCTCAACAGATAACCAGCGATTAACTCGTTTGAGCGTAACAGCTGAATACCACATCGCAAAACAAACAACCCAGACGTAGCCTTGAATTGAAGAATGCACAATTTTTGTAGTGACTTTATTTGAACTTGGGCAAATTTTAAACGTACGTTACCAAGTTTTAGAAAATATGAAGCTTTATTTATGAAAGACATGAATACTTCAGGTGTTTTGTAATTCTATTGTATTAAATATTTAACCAAAATGAAAATTAATGGAACTAAAAATAATTTGATATCAAAAATATCTAGTTGAAGGGGGTTTAGAAAATAAACATGCTTCAAGGGCTGGAACAAGTTTTCAGATCAATACTAACCAGTGACATTGACGACCAGTTCGCAAAATATGGGGTAGGAATCTTCCATCCAAAGCACCACCAGGTTACGCTTTCACATAAATGCCATAACAGAAATCTTCATACGCTAAACGACCAGTTACAGTTGAAACTTATTTTAAATGTGTCTTCCACTTTCAAAAATTTACTACATTATTACCTGTATCGCTAACGATGCGAATACGATCAATTTAAATGTAACTTTTGTTATTACATTATAGAATTTAATATAGTTTAAATTAATTTAATATAATTGCACATTGATTACTGTCACCCACGTTCTTTCTACATAACTGTTATTATGGAGGTCACAAACTCAATGCGATTCTCCAATCGCCGGAGTTTGAAGTCGGGAAAGACATCCTTGCTCTACAACAGATAAGAAGCGACTGACTCGTTTCTGAACGTTTTAGATGGGTGTCGGATAGCGAAACAAACAACATCAGACGTGACCTTGTATCGAGAACTGCACGATTTCAGGAGTAACCTTTGAACTTGAACAAAACTAATCGTAAATTGAAAGTTTTACGAAAGCAAAACTTTGTTTATGAGGGACAAAGATATACCGGGTCCTTTATAATTATACAGCATTCAATATTTTATCAAAACGAATATTTATGAAACTAAAAATGATTCTGAATAAAAGTATTCAGTCATAGGGGTTCTAGAAAATGAACATGCTTCGGTGTAAAAAGCCGGTTAGCGCTAAACCATCTAAAAATGAAATAAGCCTGTCCGGAAGGAGGGTATTTCGACAAACGGTTTGACCAGGTTCCACTGCAGTTCGAAGTTGATAAATCCTTGCTTACATCCATATTACTTCTTTCTACTACTCTAATTTAAACATGAATAATAAAACAAAAGCTCGGCATCTGGAACAAATAACCAACATTAGCAAACAAGATTATCACAGTAAATAACAAGAGAAGACAAAAAAAATACTAGTATCTACCTTTGGCCAATTATACGTGTAATTAAAAAAACAACTTAAATTTATTAATAAAAGACAGTCAACCAATTTAATTTCAAATTACTACTGCGCCTCTACAATAATGAGCGGTTATGTATGAAACACAATGTTTCTACCATCCGCTTTAAATGAGCGTGCACCAACGTAATCGTCCATCCTAATAATAGGTTGTGCAAATTTTTTCATTACCATCAATCAAAAGTATTAAATATAAGCATGTAATGTTTATAAAATTGAAAGCAAAATTCAAAAACTTAGAGCTACGCTTATTTATCTTCAACAAAAGCTCTTTCAACTTCCAGTGTAGGAAATTGTTGCGGCAAGTTAATTTCTTTAATTTGATGTGGAGGAGAGCTCCCCAACAGGTCGCTTGCATGTGCTTTATCCGGTATTTTTATATTTGCGCTATTACTCGCGTTTGGACACCTGTTTTCCCACGGTTTCAATTTTTAATACCGTGCATTCAAAATCATTGGCTTAGCAACCGTATCCGCACGCCGATGGCTGCTTGTTATTCAACTTAGAAGCTCTTCTAAAGATGATATGATGTCATTTTTATAATGATTTCATCCAAAAATCTGTTAGTGAAAATATGATTAACATAATTAAGGGTATCGCTTCCCGCGGTTGGCTGCTGTAATGTTTCGTTTTCTGTGAAGGGAAAACTTAATTAAAGTGACTTCCTTTGTAACAAGTTTATTTTCCCGTAATATTTTGACAAATATTTATGTTATTATTTTTATAGAGAGTCAATTCAAGCCTAATATCTCTACACATTTGTACGTAATAATTATTACATGTTGTTTAATCTAACCGCGAGCATAAATTACAAGTTGAGCGGTGACATAAAATACCATTTACAAGTGTCATTATAAGATCTCCCTCCTTTAATAATTATAAAGATCGTTGTAACTGTTGTCAAGCGGTAGGATACGTCAGAATACTGCACTTTCACCTGGGCTGTTGGTTAAGAAAGTCGTTCTTGTGATAAGAACATGTTGTAAAGCTGTTATGCTTGGTATTGGACCATGTGAAAAAAAAGTCGATTTAAAATGAAATCGTCTTTGTTGGTGCAGTCTATATCGACGTTTTACAGACTATGTTTGTACTAAACTAGGCGTAAATGATGTTACGTTCATTTTCGTAAATAGTTGAGTAGTTTGTACGCAATAATTTTTACCTCAAATTCCTTTGGCGTTCAACACAAAAATTAATTCCGTTAATTAAAAATAACCCTTTCGTGTATTAAAATTTGTATAGTAATTAATAATAAATATCCTATCTATGTCAGTTGATAAATCTTTGTGCTTCATTAGAAAAATAAATATCCTTTCTAAGAATTTCGTCCCGTGGAATTTACGCCTTAATTAGATAGACGACTTTCCAAGTATTTTAATAATTAAATGCTGGGGTGTTTTCCCTTGTTAAAAAATTCAACAAATTTATTTTAATAAAATTAGGGTTTTCCTGGTTTATTTCCTTGCTTTGGTGCTTTAACAAATGTAACAATTCATTTTGCTGTTCGATAAGCGACCAGAAAACACGTTGTTTTGTTTCGCTCGTTTTCTTAATGCGAATTTCCGGCACGCATTATTTAGCGTGGTGAGTATATGGAATTTATATAAAGCAATACGTTTCGGCTTCATTAAATTAATTTATTGTTCGTAACTATTTTAGCTTCCTGCGGGGGACACGTTAATCCCTTGAGCTGTCGCTTCTTCTGGGAATGCGAAGTCAAATGCGCTCTGCCCTGGCGTAAGACTGCCTGTTCGCTGACGCAGACCAGCGACTGGTTCCACCCTGATGCCAGTAACTCGAGGGTGAGTTCCTTTTTTTGTTCTTCTTTATATATGCTTGTGACTTCGGAACCAGAACGTTCTAAGATGGCTATTCCAAATTTGATTTTTTATATATGAAAATTATTAAACTATTTTGGCATTTACTGCTCTTGTGTTACGGCCTTACTCTTTGTTGCTAAATTACTAAAACTGTACATTGTTTGTAAAAATAGGTTAAGTGAATATTTACGATAGTCTAGAGCTGTGGTTTTTAGGGTTGCATTTGGTTCTTTCTTTTTTTTACTAATTACTGTCAGGGGGTTATTGCCTAAAAGCTACAGCTCGCCATTTTCATGGGTAATTTTTTTTTTAATGTTTAAGGGTTTCTTATAATGTAATATGTAAATTGGGTACATTGACTTTTTTTGGGGTTGGGTTTTGAGAGTACTATTTTTTGTATATATATTTTGGTTTTATTTATAAAGTTCTTTCTTTTCCATTGTATGTTTTGTTCTGAGTGTGACTGAGTGAGTGTTTGTATATTTTTTTTCTATTTTTTTTTCAGGCTCTCCTTTATTTACTTATAGGTATACGACCCCGCCCACTCGCCGCCTGAGCCCGGACTTTCTTACTTCTCTTTCTTTCTGTTTTTTGTATATATATTTTGTTTTTAATTATAAGTTCTTTCTTTTCCATTGTATGTTTTGTTCTGAGTGTGAAGGAGTGAGTGTTTATATATTTTTTTTTCTTTTTTTTTTCAGGCTCTCCTTTATTTACTTATAGGTATACGACCTCGCCCACTCGCCGCCTGAGCCCGGACTTTCTTACTTCTCTTTCTTTCTTTCTCTTTCTTTTTCTTGTTTTTTTTATGTTACGTCAATGTACGTAGCAATGAAAATAGTTGGCATTGAACAGCATGCAAATTAATTGACGTGGATATACGTGGATGATCGTTTGATATTTTGTAACAAGACTATTTAATTTAGGTAATTTTGGAGAATTCTAACCTGTTTATTAATGTAACAAGAAGATTTCAATTATCATTAAATATTCCGAAAATGGTCCAAGTACATCGCAATTATTCTTTTGAGGCACAAACATCTGGCATGTAGTTAGTTGTTCATTAATACGTTCAAGTTGTAACAACATTTGAAATGACAACACAAGTAAGTTTTTTATATAGTTCGACTTGGAAATTTTTAAGTTCGTTATGTTGTTGACCTTTGGATATTCTCGTTATTTGTAAAGTGAACCTGATAAACATCATTTTTATTTTTCAATAGTACAAATGAAAAGAATACAGAGGGCAGTATATATGTGTATTAAGGGTTAACTTTCATAACTAACAAAATTGAAACTATCATGTTGAATATAAAATTATCTAACTTCAGATAACTAAATTGTTTCATTTTGCTCTACAATATTTATTAATTAAAATATTTTAAAATGCGAATTAAATGTAAGGTCTCTAAGTAGTACTACCGAAGGCTAATAAAAATTCTGTGGTATACCATTAGTCATTCTTAATAATCAAATTTGAACATTAACAATATTAATCATTGCTAAATTTTTATAATGTAAGAATAACAACACTATCTAATTTTTGTGAGATATAGGTGTTGAGAAGATTATTGTGTATATAAGTACATATTTTTCCTAACTATAACTTAGTTGAATTTTTTGAAGTAAATTTGTTAAGAGAAATCATTGTAAATAATTTTAAACTGATACTTAAGAGAATAGAAATTCACGTCGGTCATGTCTATGATTATTAGTTGGAATGAATAAGGTTTGATTCTTAGTAATTATAAACTTTTTTGAATTAATTAACAGAATGCACAAACTGTGCTAGTCTTGGTTTAATTTGATTACAGGTGTAGCAGTGCATCTTTAACAATCAATATCGAGCCAGAAGATAAGCATCTGTAAGGGTTATGTTCACGTGATATTTTTAGTACAGCGGTATTTGAGCATAGGTTTCCGCATTCCCCTTATACAAACAGACTAAAATTAAGTCTTCATTGTATTCAAAAATACGAGGCGCCATATTCACTATATTTTTTGTCGTAATCCAACCTCGACCCCAACTCATGTTCTACCCAGAGCAAATCACTCGACTAGCCGCTTAGCCTTTGGAGGTTTCTTTATCTATGAGCCACTTTTCATCTAAACTAACCTTGGGCTCTTTACATCATCAGGAAATCCTCGTTAATTATCCTTGTGCCTTTCAGTTGGAAACATAGGAGTAACCCATTAGTAAGGCAAAACGTAACACCTTTTTAAAAATTACGTCACGTGAAATCGACGTCACTTGCTGTGTAATTTCTGTTTTCCCCTAAAAGGGGAGATTCATCACTTTCTGAATCGAAATCAATATCTGTGCAGCCAAAATTGTTGCCAATTCTTCAACTGTTGGTGTCGTTTGTTTCAACTTTACTTCCTTTAGCCTGTACAAATCCTGCTGCATTTCTTGACCGAACATACTTGAAGACTCCTGAACAGCAATTCATAACCAGGTGTAGATTAAGTAACGTAAATTACCTTTATTCAATGCTGATACAATCATACGACTACACAATCGATGTTGAACTAATTTTAATAGTAGGTACCTATGTACACACAATCTATCAAAAGCCAGCGTGTGATTGGCTTTGCACAATGGGGTGCCATCACGTGGTGTGTCGCGATTGGCAATGGACACACACTGGTCATCGGTATGTCGCGCTGTAACATATTCTTTTAGACGTGTTCGACTATCTATGGAGCAATCGGAAACAAACACAAAAGGCGAGTCGAAACACTCGGCTCGGGTGGGTGATACTCTGTGATCAACTCCCGATGTATTTACAAAGGTCTTGACAAAGATGTAGGTTTATTCGTAGTTGAAGTGACCGTTGGAATCTTCCGGACTAACTTGGGACTCTAACTCGCTCGGTTATTTGTAGAAACTTTCAGGGGGGTTGTTATTCGACGTACATAATATGGCGCCACTACTTTATTAAATTTTTATTTTACTAGACAACTCTACAGGGTAAAAGTAAAACCTTCTAGTGTATAACGTGTCTTAAAGTAACGACTTTTATTTTATACGCTTAACTTCACACTTGCAAGAGAATACAATCACTCATAATAAATGGAGTTACTGTCAGTATTTTAAATCTCATCACCATAAATGCGTAAGTCTATTTGTGATTTCGATTAATTTAATTTCAACTTAATAAAATTTCTTTTAACAGCACTTGTGATTGCAAGGTGAATAGTTCTTATAATAATTGGGTTGGTGTCTCAAACCAGTTTTTCTAATCCTAGGTCAACCTTCATGACCAGAACTTCATAATATAAATTATAAATAATATATTTGTATTAATAAAATTAAGTCAATTCAATGTATCTATTTGTAATGAAAATTATAGCTTTACAAAATCAAATGAAAGTTACTTTTTAAGTCAGTCAATATTAGTTTAAAAATTGAATTTGTATTTCATAAAAAAACATAATTAGTTATCGGAGGGCCCAGATCTGTTTCCTACGATTCACACTTAAGATCATAAAATCATTTAATGTTGTAATTATCTAAATTTAGTGCCAAACACTTAATCGTATTTTAAATAGCAAGATTTCTAAACTTAAATTCAACTTATACGAAAGAATTTATCATGTACTTAAAATAAAATAAATAAAATTTCACACGGCAGTTTGATGTTTAAAAGAAATGTTTTTGAAACGACTGACCCTTATTATTTCAAACGACGTTAATGACCTTTCCATGACATAGAAAGCCTACCATCAGATTGTAACCTAAACGGTGCCCCTAACTTGCATGGTTAATTACAACGACATCTAAAACGTGTCCGTGCGCGGGTTAAACAAGGTAAATATTCAGCATCGGTAGATAGTGACATCTTGATTAAAACGTGCTGCTGCATCTATTGTTTAACGTATAATTCTAGCAATTCAAAATTCTTTTGTTGAACTTCTAGTTGACAATATATATTGTAATTAACAAAAACTTCTCATTATTGCATTAAATTTTGTTGATCAATCTAAAGGTAGTTGCGCTATAAGGTAATAAAATTTAATTAAAATTTCTGGATAGGAATTATACGAACCATTGGTTAAGATTGGTTTGATTAATTATTCAGGTGTGCAATGAATACTGTTATACGAAGGCTTGACGCCAAAGCACTAGGGAGCAACATCCTAGCGTCTTGGTGGTTGAACTACAGGTGACGGGTTTTCCTTTGCAGCTGGCGATGTCTAACAGAACAAACAATCTGAGGCGTGTTTCGGAACCGGTGAATACACAGCTATCCCGCGACTTTATTTGACTTTGTCGTAACAAATTTAGATTTCTGGTTTTTAGAGATTATTAAAATTTTATTTATGAAAATCATACGATTTTTGGTGTTTGTATCACAAAATATTTTGTCGAGAAGAACTTTAAGGAAACTAATAATAACCTATTCGTTACAATATTGTATTGTAGGGATTTTAGAAAATTAGACTGCTTCAGCACCACGTAGCTTCAACAAAATGCACAAAATAACAATTGAATATTTTTTACGATTTGTAATAACTATAATTTTAGTTGTGAAAGCAAGTTTGTAAATAACGATCAATGTCTTACAAGATTTCCATCAAATTTTATGTTTGGAGTAGCTTCGTCTGCCCATCAAGTTGAAGGAGCTTGGAATGAGGGAGGTAAGTTCTTAAAATTATAAAGATAACGCACATAACTCTAACAATTTTAGGAAAGTCGCTTGGTTCATGGGATCATTTTACTCATACAAAACCAGACATTATAGCAGACAGAACAAATGGCGATACTTCAAGCGATTCATATCATAAAACTGAAGAAGATGTATCTCGCTTAAAATATTTGGGCGTTCATTTTTATCGGTTTTCGTTATCCTGGTCCCGTATCGTACCATCACACAATAAGCTTAATTTAGAAGGTGTACAATACTACGATCATCTTATTAATCTTCTATTGGCAAACAATATTAAACCAATGATCACTCTATTTCATTGGGACTTACCTCAGTATCTCGAGGATATTGGCGGCTTTACAAATCCAAATATTATTGACAGTTTTGTTCAATTTTCAAGATTTGTTTTTAGGCAGTTTGGAGATAGAGTTAAATTATGGTCAACTATAAACGAACCTAAAGCATATTGTATGTTTGCCTACGGAGACGTTTGGCTTGCACCAGGGATTAATCAATCTGGTATAGCACACTATATGTGCGGTCATAACGTTCTGAAAGCTCACGCCAAGGCGTACCATTTGTACAACAATGAATTCAAACCAACCCAAAAAAGTAAGAACGATACTAAAGTGCTTTTGAGTGTACTCATTTTTGCAATATATTGAAACGTAGCAGTAGCGTGTGAGTGAAACCATATATCAATATTTCTTTTTAGAAAAAGTAAAATCCATATTGTTATAATAATTTTGCTTTTCATTATTGGATACACACATTTAATATGGACTAAAATATTAAACAATTAGATCAAGAGGAGAGGGAGTGTTGTTAATATTGTTACAACACGCGACCATAAAAGACTAGCACTGTTACGGCTTGGTGCCGGTGGTTGTGGGCGGCGCCTAAATTCTTAGGCATATTGTGCGAGTTTTGGATCTCTCTACTGACTATTATTTATAAAATGGACATATTTACAAGAATAAACAATTATAGCCTTCTACCGAAATGCTTCGTAAACCTACAACGTCCTCCCAAAATCAAGAACAAAAACACAGATCATACTAAAGAACCTCCACCAATCACTCCCAACTTCAATACATCTATCAACACACACTCAACGCCTGATTCTTTCCCAAATTATAATACCTATCATACAGTATGCATTCGATACCTTGAAACCCCTTATCACCTCATCTACACATGTTCACTACTATACATCTCTCGCTCATACTTTAAATTCGCACTAAACCTAGATGCTTACACCCCACTACTTAGCATAGCATACCTGATCATGCAAAATCCTGAGCTACTAAGCAAATTCCTCACCGACATCCTAACCACAAAACCCCCAATAAACACTTAAACACTCTAATACATAACCTACCCCACATCCCATGCTCCACAAAATGCACAACATCTTTGCTTACTCCCTTACATCAAACTTCCAGGCACCAAAATACCAGTCACAGCAACAGACCTCTACATACAATAATCAATAATCATCTTTAAAGAAGAAATCTTTTTTTTATTATCACCATTATTATGTTCCTATACTAACACTGTACAAGCTAGGATGGTTTAGGTAGATTTTAAAACAAAGAATATTAAATAAAATAAAAAAATTTAAAAAAAATTATAGCATCAATATATAATATACAAGTTAATAAGTCTTTGTCAAACTCCATGGGACGGCTGGTTGGCGGACTTCGGAAGACGTCGTAGCTTACTGCAGGCGTCGAGTGTAAAAGGCATCGGCGTAAACAGGCTACAATTCAAGCACCGCTGGCTAAGGTGTGGATGTAAGAGACGGCGGCGTTATGATGCAGCACACTACTCGTTGAGGCATCGGCGTCGTGACGCAACAAACCACTCGTGGAAGTATAGGCGTCAGCAATCTATGATTTAAGCACTGCTGGCTAAGATGTGGATATAGGTGTCAAAAATGCGGTAGGTTTCGACTTCAGCGGGCTATAGAGCAGCACCGCTAGTGTTGTAGAAGATGGTAGGCTAAAGGACAGCGCTGCTGGTAGAGATATTAAGCTATAAGGCAGCACTGCTATTTCACTACTCGAGCTATGAGGAGCTCCAAGTAAATGTTAATTGCTGACCACGCAAATTCTTGTATGAGATTTCTTTCCAGTGTTTAGTATGGAGAAAAAGTCTTTACATCGTTAACCAATGGAAATGCAGGGTTCAGAGTAGTTAGTTTCCTTGTATTCAGCACGTGTACTATGATATAGATTAACATTCCCCCCGCTGAAGTGTTGTGCAGCTAGGTTGATGCATCGTGGTGGAGTTCTTGTAGGTGCTGGGCAAATGTTTTTGATGTGGATGTTAATATCTTCCCGGTGCTAGTCGAACCCAGTAGATGTTGGATCCGGCTCTCTTTTGGTTTGGGTGTGGTCTGGTCCACTTCGTCTCAAACCGACCTTTGGAGGATGGATGATTTCTGATTATGACCATATCACCGGGCGAAAATAAGGCGGGATCTTGGTTGTCGACATATCTTGCCCTGTAGCAGTGCTTGCTTCGTGTATTTGTCGGGCTTCTCCGTGACTGTACACTGCTGGGTGGTAGAGGTCTCCTGGATGAGGTAATTAGTAACTCAGTAGGGCTTAACTGGGTGTGGTCCCGTTACCGCGTTCTTCCTGATCTGTAGGAAATACACGATTTTGGGCAGTTTCTGGTCCCAGGCTCGTGTGCCGTACTGGGTTGCAAAAATCTATTGTGCTTTCTTAGTTTCCCGGTTTCAGCGTTCGACGAGGGTTCGCCTGCGGGTGGAAGATCGGTGTAGCCCAGTGGTAACAGCCTCATTAATCTAGTGTCCTGTTTCATCGTAGAGATACGTATTGTGACCCATTGTCGGTGAGGATCGCTATTGAGAAACCATATCGAAGAATATTTCTTTTTTGAGCAGGTTGATGATGGCGGATGATTTGTTGTCAGCCGTAGGGAGGGTCTCGATACATCTGCTGAATAAGTCGGTTACAGCCAGTATAAACAGATTGTTTCGGCACAAAGTGACGTATAGTCCATGGTGTCGACGGATATGACCTCCCATGGACTAGTGGGCAGATGCGGACGAAGGGATGCCTTTTGCTGATATGGTCCTTTCTTGGTGACACACGTCTAACATTGGCTGATGAATTGCTTTACGGCGTCACCGACCTTTGTTCAGAAGCATCGCTGGCTTAGTACGCGGTCTCTTCCGTGACTGGGTGTCCAGCTAGGTCGTGCAAGGCGTGCATTACGTCGGTGTGTGCATCGGGATGCACAACAAGCCGTTTTTGGGTAGGGTTGTGTAGCCCGAGGTATCCGTCGTCGACTAGGAAATCTTAGAGGATTTTTTCCTCGTGTTGATTTTCAGGAACTCTTTGTTACAGAAGCAGCCATTCTTGAGTCATCCGTCCAATGGCTTTATTCACCTGTTGTGCCGCTTGCACGCGTTCGGACAGATTGACGAGAACTACGTAGTTGACTTGTGATCTGCCTGGGTTGGTGTCTGGTGATAACAGGCGGTTTTCGCGGTGACCTCTTCAGGAATGCTACTGTTGACGGAGTGGCGTAAGAGATGGTCAGGTTGCTTAATCCGTGTCCGGGAAAATATTGGATATCAAAAAAAAATTTTTGGAGTAGCAAGGTCCAGCGGGTGAGTTTTGAACGGGTATCTTTGGTATCTTTGACTTCGACCGGTACTTTTTAATGGGTCAGATCACCGCTAAATGTTCCTGTTTGTTCACGTTATAGTTTCTCTCGACTTAGATAAATTTGGCACTGGCGTAATCAAAGATGTTTTGCGACCCTTCGACTTCTTGGTAGAGGATAGCTGCGGCGCCAATATGAAAGGTTGGGTAAAATCTACCCGGTGAAAATTCAGCGATTGACTGTTGGCCTACTGGATGGATTGGAAGACTTGCTCTGTCTCCGCAGTCCATTGGAAGCGCCAGTCGGTTTGGAGTAAGTTGGTTAGTAATGTTTGGAAATCTGTACAGCACGAGATACAGTTTTGGAGCCAATTGGTAAGGCCAAGGACGGATCTTAGCTGTTGTCGGTTCGTAGGCCTATCGGCTTTCTGAATTTGTTCCACATATTTCGGTATGGGTTGGTTGCCTTCAGCGGTTACAATGTGGCCGAGGTATTCTATGCTCAACATCCTAAGTCTGCACTTTCCTAGCGCAAGGTGAGGTCTATGCTGCTCGAACCTTTCCAGGACGAGGCCTGTAAATAACATTTCTAGTTGTTGGTATAATCTAAGTCTGCACTTAAATCCTACCAAGGTAGTCTCGATGCTGAAAACTCTGAGACATTTCCAGGCCAACGGCATGACGCAAAATTTGTAGTTAGCTCCATCGGGTGTGGCGAATGCTGTAAATGACCTGGACTCGAGGCCGAATGGTATTTGCTAGCAGTCTGATTTGAGGTCGAGGGTGAATACGGAGCCTGTGTCGAGGTCCCGTAGCGGATTTTAAAATACTGGTAGTTTGGATCTCTCGTCCTTGGTGACGGTGGTGTGTCTCGCGTCGTTCGATGCAGAACCGTTTTCTCTCATCCTTATTTTCTACGATTACTATAGAAGAGTTGTAGGTTGAGGTACTGGCCTTAATAGTTCGGTTAACCAACATTTTCTCCACTACGGCGGCGACGATGAGTTTCTGTTGTAGGAAGTATCGATACGGCAGCAATCGAGAAGGTGTGTGTAGATTGGTTCATATTGTATGGCTGGTGCTGACAGTGGTAGTTGGTCGTATTGGCCCATTGGTCACCGGTTGGAAAATCCTTCTAGAAGACTGTTTCATTCGGGTAAGAATTCGGCTAGGAACTGGTGGGTCGCAATTGGCGTAGGTGTTGGTGGTTGACGGGCGTCACCATTTGATTCCAGTGGAGTGTCTGCCGGTTATGTGCTCCGAAGTGTATGGATCCTCGTTCGTGATCTATGACTACTTTCTTGCGTCTAGGCGAGGAGAAGAAAACAACATCTGCCAGGTTAGTTACGACCAAGAAGGTTTTGTGGTCCGTCACGTGTCCGAGGGTAAATGGCGTGCGGAACTTTCCCTTGATGATCGTTTCTATCCCTGCTTTGGCTAGATTGACGGAAGTATGGTAGGATTCTACGCGTAAGTCTGCGGGATTTTCGATCTTCCCTGATCAATCATGACGACGCTCCTGTATCCAGCAATGAGTTATGGGTTGTATTGTGTATGGTGACTGGAATCCTTGGTTCAGTATCATCGTGGGTTGTATTTAGTCGTTCCAGTTCGGCCGGCCGGGCGCTATTATCCTCGATTTGTTACTTCGTAAAATATCTTACTATAGTTCCTAATTTAAAGAGTGAGTGTTAAAAATTCTTATCTGTAATGTTGATTAATAGATGTCATTGCAGGTTTTAGAATCTCTATTTTTTAATTTATGGGATTGTTGATTGTTTTATATTAGTGAATGAATCTGAATCTTCTCAAGACAATCTAGAAAAAATAAAGTAGTTTCGATTTCTAAAATAAAATACACGATTTCTTGTTTAGCATTAAAAATGCTTTCAATCTTTTATGAAATGAAATGAACGGGTTTTAATAATGTATTAAGGAAGTACTATAAGAAGCCCGGATATCTGTTCTTTCTAGAACGCATTTTTAAATGGTATTTAATACTTCTTAGTAGAAGATTTTACGGATTTTCAACCTAGGTAGTGTATTTGGAATTATACGCTGTGTTTTAAATCACAGAGCACGAGTATGTAGAATATTAGAGAAGTTTTTTTATTTTTCTCGGGTTTTGGAGTTGGTAGTTGCAGGTTGATTAATCTACTTTCACATACCACTGAATATTGGTAAAATAAGGTGTATGTTTGGAAAACAATATAAGAGGAACCGAGCTGTATCTAACAAGAAAGAGCAGCGGCTATGTTCGAAGACAACAAACACAGAAGCAAGGAAAAAATTATTGAAATCATATGTATCGAACAGCACTGCACGACTATGAAATAGGGACGGCAGGAGAAACAACCAGGAAAAAGATAGAAGTATTTTGGAATGTGATGCTTTAGATGTATGATGATGATAGCATGGGAAAATAAAGTTAATCCCAGAAACGTTCTAGAAATAGTAAGGGAAAAAACATATCTATGGAAGACAACAAAAAGGGAAGGACAAAACACGTTCTGAGGCATTTAAAGAATAGTGCGGGATATATTACAGGCAGAGATAAAAAAAAAAGAAATGTAGAGATAGACCTCGGTTAGACTATTGCACGCAGATAGTGAAAGATGTATGCTGTGGGAATTTCAGCGAGATGTATAGCTGAGCACAGAATAGGAAACAATGGAGGTAGGTGTCTAACCAGATTTAGGACTAAAACCAACAGATGATGTTCATAATGGATTGCTTCTTAATTATTCTTTATTTTTTCCTTCAGTTCTGGTGAATATCTCCGTTTTTCGTCGGTTTCTAGATCTTCTTCTGGTTTCTGTTATGGCGAGTATTGGAAAAATTTCTTTGGACTAACGAATGCAAATGTGGTTTCGTTGGTGGGTGTAGATGGTATTGGAAGATGTGCCGGATTGCTCGTTTGACGCGTGAGGATTTCGAAATATAACAGGTACCCCGTCTTGGTTTTCTACCCCATCTTGTCCAACCATCCTCTATTTTTCTTGTTTTTAGATGTAAGAAAAGGTCAAAGACCCCTAGTTTAAAGCGCAGTATGTGATTTAAGTATAAAAAAGCCGTTTCAAATCAAATCAAACATTAATTCTTTACACAATTTTACATGCCGGTTTGGACTTATTTGAAATATGTTTGTTTTTAGGAAAAATTACATTGGTCGTAGATTCCCCTTGGGGTGTACCAGCATCTAGTTCCGCCGAAGACATAGCAGCAGTTGAAAGATATATGCAGTTTGAGGTAGTACCAAAATATTTATTTACCATTTTCTAACTACTCCTTTTTTAGACTGGATGGTTTGCTCATCCTGTATTTAGTAAAAATGGAGACTATCCTGTTATAATGAAGGAACAAGTAGCAAAGTACAGCAAAATGCAGGAATATCCTGGCTCACGCTTGCCAGCTTTTACACAAGAAGAAATTAGATATATTAAGGGCACGTCCGACTTTTTCTTTTTAAACCACTACATTATAGAAAAAGTAGCAGACAGAAAAATCAAATCCCCTAATGTAATCTCATTCAGCGTCGATAAAGAGGTTAAAACTTCCTTTGATGATAGTTGGGGGAATACAACAGCTCCAATTTTTAAGGTTAGTGCTTTGTCAACATTGGAGAACCTGTAAGTAATACGCATCTGACACCATTTTCGAACCGGTTTCCGTAACGCACCAATATTGTAAGAAAATGACAGACAAGGCGAAGTACAAATTTTTCTAGCAAAAGTTTACTGTTAGTCTGACTAAACACAGTTGCGGCATGCAAGCTATTATATGTATGTCAATGATAACCAAATCACCACTTCAGATCTAATACTTTAATGAATTTAATATTCTTAATTTATATGAAAATTTGTGACAAATTTAGGTAAACACTTATAGCTGATTTACATTCAGGCTATATTTAAACAACCGTCTTACGCCAGTAATGCCGTGGCTGCAATGACAGGTTAGGTTACTGTTAGAAATAGATATTATTATTAAAAAACACAATTCACTTAACACGCATATCAGAACAGTCTGCAATAGTTTTAGAACAACTGTTCTGATATGCGTGTTAAGTGATTCGTGTTTTCAACCAAACTTACGAAGTAAATTAGGTTGATATGATCGCTACGTCGTTGTAGCCGCCGTCGTCCGTTGCCATATTCCCATAATGATACAATAAATGATATATTGTTACGTGCCAAAGTGGCACTAAACATTGTTTTAGTTTAATTTTAATGTGCGGAAGTTTCGCGCCATAAATTCAAAAGACTCGGTGCGCGTATTTCCGTCACGTCAAAAGTGGGTTGGACGAATAATTTCGCGCCGACGCGTGAAAGGACAAGAAAGGGGGAGAAGTGTTTCCGTGAGACGCTTTAACGTGGCTGTTTTGCCTGGGACTTCAAGAAGTGTGGTCGTGTTAGGTATCGTAGCGTGTCGTAATCTTATATCTATGTAGATCCTTGCCTTGCTTATCTGTTTGTCGCCCTTATACCATGTTTCCTTATCTGTTCCCTGCATAGGTAGGAAATAAATTGTAGGAGCCTAGGGAGAACCGGAGGCCACGACCCTAGATGAACGAGTCTTGGTAGCAACTGCGACTGCCGGAGCTGGTCCGAGCGCTTTGGAAGAGCGTTGGGCGTACCCCCCCCCCAGCAATTATGTTAAAGGGGGCTATCAGCAGCCCTTATGGACGTGCTAACGCCATCTTTATCTATCTCGAAGGACGCTTGGCGTACTTCGTGGAAATCTGGACCTATTATGTGAGTACCTTATTGACATAATTGTTGCTAATTTAATTTATATATTGCGTAATTAAAATTGCTGATTGGGTGACGTCATTGACAGATGGGCGCGCCAAATCTGTATAAGATTAGCGCTACCAACTGCTGTGGTGTCTAATATACCGCGTTTGCGGAGCTGTATTTGAGAACGTTTAAAATGTAAGAATTTGAACTTTAAACCGTAAAAATATATGTACCTTGTTTAGTTTTTTACGCTGATTACAAATATGCTATACACTTTTCGATATCTCATTTAGTTTTCGAGATAATCGAATTTATTTGAGAAATGTTAACAGTACAAACTAATATAAACTTTAATAGATATCCAAATGATTCTTATTATCATTTCGGCTTCAATATCACATCATATAATTTTTGTGCAAAAGAAGATCAATTAGTTCGCGAGCCTTTAGCTGTAGTTCATTGCGCTGGAAATGGCAGGGATGTGATACATGGAGATCACTATTAAGTAATCATTCTTAATTCGGCTGAAGATATTCCAACCGTACATCAAACTGACTTATTCGGAGGAATCACAATACCCGGGACTAATCACAGAATATATGTTTACAATTTTAATTAATTATTCTCTATTTTCTATTATATATTGCTGTGTTATTCCCTTTATATTAAGCCCCACGACTTGGGCATGTCATAAAATGCTGTGTTATCGAGCCCCACAACTTGGGCAGACCATAAAATGCTGTGATAACTTGTCCCACAAATTGGGCGCACATAAATGCTGTGATATAACCCTTATATCACCCAATGTTAATTCATAATTTTCTTTGCCTCGACTAGCTGATTCAATTAAATAAAGCACTTCCACAATACACAGTATAATGATTGAATATTTACAACCCTTTTTAAATATCTTATCCCTTTTTAAATTATATACATTTGTCAAATTTTTCGAAAATCAAGCCAGCAAAACGATCTTTGTATCACCTTTAAAGGTCTATTGAAACGTTTCAAGATGTATTTAATTTTTCATAAAATTTACGCAAGAATCCCCAATTTGTCGGCTTTTACACCTAAAATTATTATTGAGATAAAACAGTTTTAAAAGTAAATCATATCTAAAATATTTGAGATAAAACAGTTTTAAAATTAACCATATCAAAAGTCTCTAACCTGAAGTGGTTTTATAGGTGTGCTCTGCATTCCTAAGAATTGAAGCCGATATCCAAATCGTTATTGGTGCGTTTATTCTAATAAAAGGATTTTTATTTCCGCAATACATAATTTACCATCAATTTGCTTGAACAGGCAGCATTCTCCAAAATTGTATTTCAGATCGTAATGGCTCGTTATTTAAAGTTTTAACAGGAATCGTAACGTTATTTTCATTGTAATTTAAGATTGTAATGGCAGTTAAGACGACAATTAATTCGGATGTAATTAATATGTTATTTGAAGCCCTGTTTTATTTATTATTAAAAATGGTATAATTTCACTAAATCTTATCTACTTACGTCTTCAAAAATACGGCTCGTTTGTACAATTACACACTCTTGAATTTCACTTTTAATTTAATTTACTATTGACGTAAATATTTGGCACTTTCAAATATAGTAACTGCCCAGTTTCAAAGTATACTAACTCGATATGCAATTGTCAAGATATTTATAGGATCGGCCCCCTTTTGTTTGTAATTCGTTGCCTTCACGTGCTAGGCAAGGCCAAGAGTATTATCACTTGTTATTTTGGAAAGTTTACCAATTGTATGTATTTCTATTGCATGAAGAGATGCTCTTGGTCACGTAATTTAAATGTTATACCTCACATCTAATTCCGAAATCTCAGGAATTATTCTAATCTAAATCGAATAAATTTGGTGTTTGTTTATTTCCTAATAAATTGGATTTTGAACAAATGTGATTCTTTTAGATCACGTACGTTTTTAAATAATGCATAATTTACAATGATATCTTAACACATTTTTTGAATATTTGTCTAGCCAATTCATGCAGGTTTTTCACTGATTTAATTTCAATGCGAGTTAAGGTTCGTGGCTTCGAGCGGACTTTTTTAAAAAGACTTCTTTGAACTTTAACAAATTTATTTGATTTAAACAGATTTGAACAATGGAATTTTACAATCTTGAATGAAATTATTCTAAGTCGAAATACATTAATTAATTGTACAATATGAGCTATCTACGAACTGCAATGTAAAAGCTGAACGTTTGATGAACCGACTGCGAGTGGAGCTCCCGGGCCTTATATAATCACCCTACCCTCTCACAGTTCTATGGGAACTTGCAGACCTATTGTCTGCTTACACTTGATTCTATTCATGATACATAGTAGCTATCTTAAAAGCTATTCATATATACTTTGTTGCGAGCTTACTTCTGCATAATCGCGGTACGTGACTTCCTACGACCGTCTGTGACCTGACATCTGCAGTGTCACTTATCCTTGTGCTACTTTGTAGCGCTTCCGTTCCCATGAACGTTTATAAACTGAAATAAATTGTAATAAATTGTCTTTTATGACATTGTTGCAAATTTCCTAATGTTTCCTAATAACTTCTTAAGTATTAGTTTTATATTGATACAATAGGTGGGGGGATTACATAACTTGCGTTTCGTTACATTTTTAAATTCTAATATTTGCTCGTAGCTACTCTTGGATATGTGTTCTAATCGCTTGTACTGCTATATACAGTGTGTTCTCAACTAATAATATTTATAATGATCCATTTACTTTTCTAATATTTATAATTATGTTTTTGTTACTTGGGCGTTTCTGTTGTTTATTCTACGACCCCTATGACTTAACCTACCCCTAAATTAACCCTATAATTACAGCATTAATCCCCCAAATTAAAATAAAAATTTTGGAAAATGTTGATTTTGGCGCCCAACGTGACACAAAATTTACATTGGTCAAAATTATTTATTTTTATTTTGTTTCGCTATGTACACAACTCTTACATTATTTTTACATCCCTATTCTTATTTTTGATTATATTATACCTATACACCTATTCATTCTAAATTTTATTATTATTGTTTTATTATAATCTATTAGTATTTTGCTACTTATCTATCCATACTTTTCTATTTACATATTTTCATATCTACTTATATAATTCTTCTTCAAATCTTCATCTTTTCCCATATCCAATGAATCACTCCCTTTTATCAACCTATGTTGCTCCTGTTTTTTCTAAACCTATCCTAATTATTGTTAACCAATCTTATGCTCTATTGTTTTTCAATATTTACAATATGTATAATACCTATTCCCTCATCATCATTTTGTTTTCGACCTTACTTAAGGTCGGTTTGACGCAGCTCTAACTTTTTTTCTAATCTGTGCTAATCTAAAAAGCTCTACATACCCTTCACTACCTAAATTTCTAATAATTTGACTAATGTAGTTTGGTCTAGGTCTTCCCATATCCTTTTATCTTTTTCCTATCTAGCTGGCTCTACATAGATATTAGCAACCTGATGGTTGTTAAAGAACTCTAACATGATTACCATTTATAAGGAAAAGAAATATAACCTGGTTATCAGCTTCAAAAAGGAAAAGTGTTAAATTATATGTTATGGTAAGGCTTAAGCAACGAATCGCTGCCAACATGCCAGACCGCTACCTAATTGTGAGTTATGTCATGGTGACGTTTAGTTAACTGTTTTTTATTTTTTTTTGTTTTGTTTTCGAACTTACTTAAAGTCGGTTTGACGCAGCTCTAAATTCTTTTCTATTCTGAGCTAGTCTAAAAAGGTCTACATACCCTTCACAACCTACATCTCTAATAATTTGACTAATATAGCTTTGTCTAGGCCTTCCTACTCTATTTTTATTTGGTAGTCTATAATCTAAGAACCTATTCCCTAATCTATCCTAATTTATGGTGATGTCTTATTTAATTCTCCTATCCTAATTTATGATTGTCCTATCCTATGTTTTTCCTATTCTAATTTATTGTTAAGCTATCTTAATTTATGATTATATCCCTATTTCCACTAGTTTATCTTACAGTATGTACACTTTTCTCCAATATCAAAAGATGTGTCTCGGCAATAATCTTATCTTTCTTATTTCCCATATTCACTATCCTTTCGAAATTGTTTTCTAAAGTTAAGTTATTATCTGCATAATTTTTTCCCCCTAATGTATCATATTTCGTGTCCCAAAATATTTGTTTTCCCCTGAAAGAACTTACATTTCCTCTTGTTTACATTTCCCCCTACAAAATTTAATTTCAACCAACTTCATTCCAAGTCCTTTTTAAATTTAAACACATCACTCCCAAATTCTTCATACGGTTCCCATATCACATCCTTATTTCCTAACAAACCAAAAGGAACCACTTCACACTTATAATTTTACCTTTTCATATAAAAACCGATATATTTTCTGGATTCTCTTTCTGATGGAGTTTCATTAAACGGCTCCGTGTCTACAACTTCTGATTTATGCACATAACCCGTTGCTATTCTGGATTCTGATCCTATTAGTTCTGAATTCTTTATTAACCATGCCTCTACCCTTTCTTTTACTTCTTCTGGACATTTTATATTATCATCAATATCCCCCTTTATATCAACTTCACCCTCAAATTTATTAATATTTATACAGTCTCCTTCGACTTCAATGCTCTCCTCATCATCCCATTTTATATATTCCCCCTTTATATCTATTGCCTTACCTTCGGCATTTATTCTTAAACCCAACTTATCTATTATGTCCATACCAAATATTGCATCTACTCTTAACCCCGACACTATTATAAATTCATTCCCAAACTTTATCTTACCCATTTCGCATTCAAGAACTATTATTTTGCTCACACTTTCAAATCTCTTGCTGTTTGGTACTATTGAATTAAATTTCCTCATGGGCATCATACTTCCTATTAATTTTTCCCGTTTAACAAAGTCCTCAGACACTAACGACGCTTCAGCTCCCGTATCAATGAGTGTTCCTCCTTGACTATTTCCAATTCTTAATTTAATTATCGGTAATAAGCTTTTATTTATTTCCTTTTCCAATTCACATTTTATATATTCACGCTGGTGTTCGTATCCATTTATTTTTAAAGGCTTACTTCGTTTGTCCTCTTTCAAAAATCCTGATTCGACGTAGATGGTCTTGCCTGACTCGTAGCTTCTGCATAGGTACTGTTCATTCTTGTAGGTTGTGCTGAGTGTACCCGCTGTTGTGTTTCTAGCGTACACTGATTTATATTTCTGTCGTGATTCGTTCGCTCTGCTACTCTTCTTGGAGTTTCTTTTGTGTTCCAGTTCCTTCTAAAGTTATTATTATGATAGTAGTTATTGTGATTATTTCTATAAAATTGTCCCCCATAATTTCCCCTATTATTTGATCTATTGTTTTCTGTGTTTCTTTGCAATCTGCCTAAACTTTCTCGCTATCTTGGTGCCATTCTACCTTCCGATACACGACTTTGTCCTAACTCATCACAACGTTGTAAATATTCCAAGAAAATTTCCCTATTGACTATATTTTGAATCATTACATAATGTCTTATTTCGCCGCCAAAATGTCCCGCTAAGTATTTTATGATTTGTGTTTCTTCCATCGGCGGATCTAATTGCTTTACTAGACTGAATTTTGTATAGCGTATATTTCTCTGGTCATCCCTAAATTTTGATTATATTTCCCTGTAATTAAATTATCTCGCGTCTTGTATTGTTGATTATTCCCCAAAATTTTCTCAAAAACCTACTTTCAAACTCCTGAAATGTCCCTATCTCGTTTTCTATTAAATCAAACCATATCTCCGCGCTTCCTTTCAACATTGATCTGACGAAGTTTAAATTATACCTTTTATCCGTTGAACCCCGTATTAGTTTTCTTATATTATTTAAAAATATTTTAGTATTTATCTTGTTGTTTCCGTAAAATTTGGAATATTGTTCTACTGAAATTTCCGATATATTTATCCTAGTGTGTTGCAATCCCTGATTTCTGCCCACATTTTCAAATTCTGATTTTAAACTACCTAACTCTCTATTTACATCCGTAAGTCCTAATTCATAGTTTCTCTGAATTTCCCGCATCTTTTTACCTAAATCAGTAATTCGGTTATTTGTTTCTTTTTCAGATGTTTCTTGAGCTAGTTTTACTTTCCAGACTTCGTCTCTAACTTTATCTACATTATCCATCATTCTAGCGAATTTATTTTCAAAGTGTACCTGCATTTCCGCGATCTTTTGGTTACTTTCCTTTAAACCGTCTCTTATGATTTTTATTTCGGCACCTAACTTTTCTCCATTCTCTTTAATCTGGTTTTTAATGGCCTCTTCGCTTTCATCCATTTTTCTCGTTAACGCTAATAAGATTTGCATCATTTCCGATTGTTGCGACGTCTGTTGCTCTTCGCTTTGGCTCCGCGTCAAACGTTGTCCTTGCACTTCTACTGATGTATTTTGTAGAATTACGCTTTCTCGCAATCTTATTTCAACCCCATGGTTCCTCAATGCCTCCCTGGTCTCCTTTATTCGTTTATCCATTTTTAAATTTTGATTATTATTAAGATTTCAAATTCCTTCAGATTTTTAATTCCTAACTCTTTTAAATTAAATTTTTCTTTTTAATTTTAATATAGTTTTAGTGGTGTTGTCGCCCCTAACTTTGGGTCGCCATAAAATGCTGTGTTATTCCCTTTATATTAAGCCCCACGACTTGGGCATGTCATAAAATGCTGTTATCGAGCCCCACGACTTGGGCAGAACATAAAATGCTGTGATAACTCGTCCCACAGATTGGGCGCACATAAATGCTGTGATATAACCCTTATATCACTCACTGTTAATTTATAATTTTCTTTGCCTCGACTAGCTGATTCAATTAAATAAAGCACTTCTACAATACACAGTATAATGATTGAATATTTACAACCCTTTTTAAATATCTTCTCCCTTTTTAAATTATATACATCTGTCAAACTATTCGAAAATCAAGCCAGCAAAACGAGATTTTTATCACCTTTAAAGGTCTATTAAAACGTTTCAAGATGTCTATAATTTTTTATAAAATTTACGCAAGAAACCCCAATTTGTCGGCTTTTGCACCTTACATTATTATTGAGATAAGACAGTTTTAAAAATAAATCATATCCAAAATATTTGAGATAAAACAGTTTTAAAATAAATCATATCAAAAATCTCTAACCTGAAGTGGTTTTGTAGTTGTGCTCTGCATTCCTAAGAATTGAAGTCGATATCCAAATCGTTATTGGTGCGTTTATTCCAATGAACAGTTATTTATTTTCGCAATACAATATTTACCATCAATTTGCTTGAACAGGCACCATTCTCCAAGATTGTATTTCAGATCGTAATGGCTTGTTATTTAAAGTTTTAACAGAAATCGTAACGTTATTTTTATTGTAGTTTAAGATTGTAAGGGCAGTTAAGACGACAATTAATTCGGATGTAATTAATATGTTATTTGAAGCCCTGTTTTATTTATTATTAGAAATGGTATAATTTCACTAAATATTATCTACTTATGTCTTCAGAAATACGGCTCGTTTGTACAATTACACACTCTTGAATTTCACTTTTAATTTAATTTACTATTCACGTAAATATTTGGCACTTTCAAATATAGTAACTGCCCAGTTTCAAAGTATACTAACTCGATATGCAATTGTCAAGATATTTATAGGATCGGCCCCCTTTGTTTGTAATTCGTTGCCTTCGCGTGCTAGGCAAGACCAAGCGTATTATCACTTGTTGTTTTGGAAAGTTTACCAATTGTATGTATTTCCATTGCATGAACCGATGCTCTTGGTCACGTAATTTAAATGTTATACCTCAAATCTAATTCCGAAATCCAAAGAATTTTGTTCATAAAAGCACGTACTAATGTTGTTGGCCTTATTCTAATCTAAATCGAATAAATTTGGTGTTTGTTTATTTCCTAATAAATTGGATTTTGAACAAATGTGATTCCTTTAGATCACGTACGCTTTTAAATAATTTATCATTTCTGCGTGCGTTTACGATGATATCTTAACACACTTTTGGAATATTTATCTAGCCAATTCATGCAGGTTTTTTACTGATTTAATTTCAATGCGTTTCGTTACATTTCTTAGTTCTAATCTTTGCTCGTAGCTACTCTTGGATATGTGTTCTAATCGCTTGTTCTGCCATATACAGTGTGCTCTCAACTAATAATATTTATAATGATCCATTTACTCTAATATCTATAATTATGTTTTTGTTACTTGGGCGTTTCTCTTATTTATTCTACGACCCCTATGACTTAACCTACCCCTAAATTAACCCTATAATTACAGCATTAATCCCCCAAATTAAAATAAAAATTTTTGAAAATGTTGATTTTGGCGCCCAACGTGACACAAAATTTACATTGGTCAAAATTATTTATTTTTATTTTGTTTTACTATGTACACAACTCCTACAGTATTTTTACATCCCTATTCTTATTTTTGATTATATTATACCTATACACCTATTCATTCTAAATTTTATTATTATTGTTCTATTGTAATCTATTAGTATTTTGCTACTTATCTATTCATACTTTTCTATTTACATATTTTCATATCTACTTATATAATTCTTCTTCAAATCTTCATCTTTTCCCATATCCAATGAATCACTCCCTTTTATCATCCTATGTTGCTCCTGTTTTTCCTAAACCTATCCTAATTATTGTTAACCTATCTTATGCTCTATTGTTTTTCAATATTTAAAATATGTATAATACCTATTCCCTAATCTATCCTAATTTATGGTGAGGTCTTATTTAATTCCCCTATCCTAATTTATGATTGTCCTATCCTATGTTTTTCCTATTCTAATTTATTGTTAAGCTATTTTAATTTATGATTATATCCCTATTTCCACTAGTTTATCTTACAGTATGTACACTTTTCTCCAATATCAAAAGTTTTGTCTCGGCAATAATCTTATCTTTCTTATTTTCCATATTCACTATCTTATCGAAATTTTTTTCTAAAGTTAAGTTATTATCAGCATTATTTTTCCCCCTAATGTATCATATTTCGTGTCCCAAAATATTTGTTTCCCCCTGAAAGAACTTACATTTCCTCATGTTTACATTTCTCCATACAAAATTTAATTTTAACCAACTTCTTTCCAAGTCCTTTTTAAATTTAAACACATCACTTCCAAATTCTTCATAAGGTTCCCATATCACATCCTTATTTCCTAACAAACCAAAAGAAACAACTTCACACTTACAATTTTGCCTTTTCATATAAAAACCGATATATTTTCTAGATTCTCTTTCTGATGGAGTTTCATTAAACGGCTCCGTGTCTACAACTTCTGATTTATGCACATAACCCGTTGCTATTCTGAATTCTGATCCTATTAGCTCTGAATTCTTTATTAACCATGCCTCTACCCTTTCTTTTACTTCTTCTGGACATTTTATATTATCATCAATATCCCCCTTTATATTAACTTCACCCTCAAATTTATTAATATTTATACAGTCTCCTTTGACTTCAATGCTCTCCTCATCATCCCATTTTATATATTCCCCCTTTATATTTATTGCTTTACCTTCGGCATTTATTTTTAAACCAAACTTATCTATTATGTCCATACCAAATATTGCATCTACTCTTAACCCCGGCATTATTATAATTTCATTCTCAAACTTTATCTTACCCATTTCGCATTCCAGAACTATTATTTTGCTCACACTTTCAAATCCCTTGCTGATTGGTGCTATTAACTTAAATTTCCTCATGGGCATCATGCTTCCTATTAATTTTTCCCGTTTAACAAAGTCCTCAAACACTAACGACGCTCCAGCTCCCGTATCAATGAATGTTCCTCCTTGACTATTTCAAATTCTTAATTTAATTATCGGTTATAAGCTTTTATTTATTTCCTTTTCCATTTCACATTTTATATATTCTCGCTGGTGTTCGTATCCATTTATTTTTAAGGGCTTACTTGGTTTGTCCTCTTTCAAAAATCCTGATTCGACGTAGAAGGTCTTACCTGACACGTAACTTCTGCATAGGTACTGTTCATTCTTGTAGGTTGTGCTGATTGTTCCCGCTGTTGTGTTTGTAGCGTACACTGATTTATATTTCTGTCGTGATTCGTCCGCTCTGCTTCTCTTCTTGGAGTATCTCTTGTGTTCCAGTTCCTTCTAAAGTTATTATTATGATAGTAGTTATTGTGATTATTTCTATAAACTGTCCCCCATAATTTCCCCTATTACTTGATCTATTGTTTTCCGTGTTTCTTTGCAATCTGCCTAAACTTTCTCGCTGTCTTGGTGCCATCCTACCTTCCAATAAACGACTTTGTCCTAACTCATCACAACGTTGTAAATATTCCAAGAAAATTTCCCTATTGACTATATTTTGAATCATTACATAATGACTTATTTCGTCGCCAAAATGTCCCGCTAAGTATTTTATGATTTGTGTTTCTTCCATCGGCGGATCTAATTGCTTTGCTAGACTGAATTTTGTATAGCGTATATTTCTCTGGTCATCCCTAAATTTTGATTATATTTTCCTGTAATTAAATTATCTCGCGCCTTGTATTGTTGATTATCCCCCAAAATTTTCTCAAAAACCTACTTTCAAACTCCTGAAATGGCTCTATCTCGTTTTCTATTAAATCAAACCATATCTCCGCGCTTCCTTTCAACATTGATCTGACGAAGTTTAAATTATACCTTTCATCCGTTGAACCCCGTATTAGTTTTCTTATATTATTTAAAAATATTTTAGGATTTATTTTGTTGTTTCCGTAAAATTTGGAATATTGTTCTATTGAAATTTCCGGTATATTTATCCTAGTGTGTTGCAATCCCTGATTTCTGCCTACATTTTCAAACTCTGATTTTAAACTACCTAACTCTCTATTTACATCCGTAAGTCCTAATTCATAGTTTCCCTGATTTTCCCGCATCTTTTTACCTAAATCTGTAATTCGGTCATTTGTTTCTTTTTCAGATGTTTCTTGATCAAGTTTTACTTTCCAGATCTCGTCTCTAACTTTATCTACATCATCCATCATTCTAGCGAATTTATTTTCAAAGTGTACCTGCATTTGTGCGATCTTTTGGTTACTTTCCTTTAAACCGTCACTTATGATTTTTATTTCGAAATTTGTTTAGATCCTGTGAAAGCTTATACAGTTGCACATGAAAAATGCAACGGATTCCTTGCTTCTAAAATTTGAATTAAAGCGTTTACTGACCTGTTGATATTCAACGTAATTTTGTATGCAGCTTGAGGATAATGATATCTAGGTTCGAAGGCCCACATGTTGGATTGATTATATGGCAATTAATTGAAACGCACTATGTTGAAATGTTAGCGGCAATTCTGCTGATTATTAGTCAATTCTCTTAGTTGTTGAACCCAGCTATTTAGCGGACTGCAAATTTGCTGGTTTTGCATATACATAAAATCTGATTCAAAGAAGTAAACGCAGTAATTGTATATATTGTATTAAATTTTTATTATTGTTACACTTAAAACTACTAATTACAATAACGTACTAACAGATTGAGCATCACATCGTAAACTGATGACGATGCGAATTGAACTCGACGCAGTTAAACAAACCACTGCGGTCGGTAAAATAAAACTTGTGTAAAATAGCGCTAGAAGGCGCAACGAGGCATAAAAATGAATTTAAATATTAAACAAATCTTAACAACAAGTCCCGCTTCACGCTATCCTAGTAAATGTAAGTTACGGAAGGTCGTCTCAGTGACGTGAGTGTCACTTACGGCTAAGGTAAAGCAAAAATATTTTAAATCCAATCCGAGATTTAAATCTTAACTAAACCCTCAATCCAGTTATGTGTTACTAGATGGCGTTCCAATGAAGCTTTTAAAAAGGTTTGATTAAAGTGGAAGCTAATGTTACGGTATCAGCCTTTTGATGTCGCTAGAAACGATATTTTGATTGTATATGTGGCAAATTTTCATCTATAGCTTATGTAGTCTGTGGTTATAGCTTTAAAGTATACCTGTTTATGTATTTCTGATAAACACATTATTTTCAAGTTTACATAATTATACAAACCGATGACACAACTACTGGTCAGGTGGTCTGAATGATATCTACAACATTCATTATTCTATCGTGGTGTGCGTTGGCTAGATACAGCCTTTTATGGTGTACTACCACCCATGTGAGGTTTAGTGGGTTATCGTAAAACTGAGATAGTTGGTAGCTTTCTGGATGACTACATCAAGCTGTTTATTAAAAATATCTTTATAATTGTTGCATATGCTATTTGCAATGCTTTTTATGTATTCTTGATGCATGGAAAATATAAAGTAACTTAATCCCACGATAGAGAGTAACTCACATCAAGCCTGTCATTTTTCTGTGTTTTGAGTTTAGCATAATGCTACAAAGGCGCAGAAAGGTTTAGAATCGAAAGGGGTAAAAGCATTAAACCAACAACAGATTTATTGGTAGTTACAAGAGTGTATTTTAAGAAACAATATAAAACATACAAAAGAAAAGAATTTAAAGCTATTTCGCAATTTATGGCTTTGCCATTAAGTACAAAAATTACACATCCGGAGAGTTCTCAGTTTCAGTAGCAGTATAAAGCCGCAAGTATTATGGAATAAACTTTTTGTTAAATCGTAAAAATAAGTATGATTAATGTCATTAGAGTATTTAAGCCGGTTTTAGCGCTTCATTTTTTCCGCATCCTCAATTGCTCACCCATTCTGAACCAAATAGCTTTTTCGACTAGCCACTTCACCTTTCGAAATAAATGTCCATTGTTTGGCATCAATTAATATTAGATCTATCTCAGCTACCTGAATTTCTAGGAATTTTTTAGATAGTATCATCCCCCAGAAAGCTACCTTATTTTAAGATTTTTTACCAGCAGTGATTTCTGACCGTCCTTATAAATTTTTTAGCCATGCGACACAACAAATTAGTCTAGAACTTTGTGGAGAATCCGAAGCTGCAAACAGATTTAAAATTTAACCACCCCTTACCGTTTTACACACATACCCTCTAGCGAGCATATAAAAGATTATTTCTTGTTTCTTTCGAGATAAATCTATCTTGTTTGGTGTCAGTTAGTATTAGATCTTTCTCAGCTACCTGAATTTCTAGGAATTTTTTAGATTGCATTATCTCCCAGGAAGTTACAATCATTTTAAGATTTTGTATACCAGCAGCGATTTCTGACCGTCCTTATAAATGTTTTAGCCATGCGACGCATCAAATTAGTCTAAAATTTTACGCAAAATACGAATCTGCAAACACATTTAAATCCGACCACCCCTTACAGTTTTACACGCATACCCTCTAACAAGCATATAAAAGATTATTTTTGTTTCTTTTAACATAAATATATCTTGTTTGGTATCAACTAATATTAGATTTTTCTAGGGAGTCCGAATCTGTAAATAGATTTTAAATAGGACCACGCCTTGCCGAGTTACTCCCCTGATTTTAGGAAGTTGTCTAAACCGGTTTAGAGTATGAAGCATATTATCGGTCCAGATTTTTCTGGGGAACCCAAATCTTTGGGAATTTTTAAATCGAAACAACCCTCGAGAGAATTATATCCTTATACCCAATTTTCAAACTTATTAAAATTTTAACCATATAAAAAGTATTGCGCGGATTCTAATTTTAGTACTTTTTCAAAATAAGATCAACTCTTATAAGCGCTAAAGACAACCAAATATACATAGATTTCTCTCAATACCTTATAAATCAATTTAGGTTTTTTTTGCAAATCAAACAGAGGAAACGTGTTTTTGGTCAATAAGACATATTGTCGTTAATCTAAGCCACCCAAGGCATATGCTTTAAATAACCATTTTCCTAAAATTTAAAACCGCCGCAATTTTAGAAATAAACCCCTTTATAAACCATAAGTGTTTGATATTTAAAACCATTTTCAAACAGTAATGTTCTGTTTTTAGAATAATGTAAAACATTCCAATGTAATGTGTTTTTAATATATAAATGGGAAAGTTGAGTTTAGCGTCATCATCGCCCGAATTACATGTGAAAGCGGTGTAAAATTTCTTTTCAATGGACTTTCTATTAATTATCTTATTGACTACATGTTTAGGGAAATACAAGAAATATGTTTCAATGCCATACATTAGAAATGGACGCATAATTGCTTGTGGATTATTAATTACTCAAGGTACTGGAAAGTGCTGTACTTTGAGTAGATACAATTTATCGACTAACCTTCGGCATCACCGAAACTTTTAAACCTTTTTTAAATCTAATTATTTTTACTAAACTTTATTCTTCGACTATGCATGATCCAAAACGAAAGTTTCCTTAGAATGACCAACATTCCAGTAGTATGATCTATCTAATAATATTAAAATTTTACTCAAGACCCTAATGCAATCTCCATTGGAGGAACCAAGAGGTTATCAAAAAAATCTGTAAATAAAACTAATCAAGGTAGTAATATTTTATTAGAAATCTATATAAAATTCTTCACAAACTTCAAAAAGATCTTCCACAACTTGTATAATCTTTTCCCATTCTAATTCAATTGTTTCATCGTGTTCTTCTATATTTATTTCACCTGCATCTACTTCTTTGTTATCGTCTTCGTTATTCACTTCGTCTACCTCTTCAATATTTTCATTTTCAATTATGTCATTGTTTTGTTCAACCATTGCATAATTCAATATCTCGGGATCAATAACAAAAACGTAGCCTTTTTCGTCATTACTCAATTCCTCCAATTCCTCCTCGTTAGATATTTCGTTTTTTTCTGTTTCATATCCGGAGTCTCCGTTAACCATGTTTTACTTAAATTAAACATGTGGTCATAAGGTTTATGATATATTATAAATTGTACCTACCTTTAAACAAAATCACAAACAATTCTACTTGGTTCTTGATATATTATGCACGCTACTGAAATAACAATTTAGCAACATTTCTTATATATTTCTCATAATCGTTTCTAATTTGCATATTAGCTTAATACTCAATTTCTCCAATAATTCTATTTTTTCCAAATACCCTACTATAATCATATCAATACTTAGTAGTACATACATTTTACTTAATGTACTTTAAAAATGAAAATAAAAATGAATTTCAAATTGCTTTTCATTGTTATTAAATTAACAATTTGTTAAACGCAAACCACTTATAAGCTTATTAACCTTGTTCACTAACCTAGGAATAATTAGTAAACAGGGCCAGTTTTGTAAATGTTTTATAAAAATAAAATATTGTTCTTTAAAATACAAACGTTCTGCTTGGCGCAGTTCAGAAAATTGTTCTAATGCAATAAACAATGGTTAGATTGACTACCTTTTCGTAACTGCTTCAAATTTGCAATATCAAACTGTTCAAGATTCACAACTTCGTTAGCTGGAAGGTAGCGGGTGATGATGTTTTTCTTTAACAACCTTTTTACATAAACGGTCCCATGTACAGGTACTATTTCTTGCAAAAATAAACTCAAACGTTGAGCTGATAATTCATTGGTCGCAGGAATGTCCCAGTCTAATCCGTGTAGGTGATTTTTACAAAAATCGTTATGCCTTTGGAAATCCACATCCAAGTTTTCATTTCTTACCGGCATATGCAGAATTTCGTGCCATAACTTGTCTGTTCCAATATTCAATACAGCTATTTCTTTCACAAAAAATTCGCTTGACTTGTAGTGGAAGCCCTGGATATCAAAAACATACATGTTTCCCTAGTGAAAATTTGATGTAAATTCACCTACCAGTTTGTCGATACCTAATGGCACTCTTACATCACTCGTAACGTCAACATAAGAAAAATACATCTTTAACTTGATTTTGATCAAATCGACGATACTTTGACAACTAATGCACTGGAACATGTCTCCCACGCCTTTTACGCCAATGGTCGGGCGTGCGCAGCTCCTTATTATGTTAATTGGCGTTATATGCAAGTCTTGACTGGAAAGGTGACGCTTATAACTGTTTTATAGTGGGTTCTACTTGTGTGTATTTAACCACCAACACCATTTTTGGAATTTTTATAAAAAATTACTCTTAGCAGTATTTTTAATATAACTCCATCGTGAAAGATATCAATTATTATTGTGTTTTTTCCTCAGGTTCTCAAATCCTTTGAAATTTTTTTCAATTCGAACGACCCCTTACTGATTTACATGGCTAATAAAGGGTTCATTTCTAAAATTCCAGCGATTTTAGAATTTCGGGAAATGGTTGGTTAAAGTATATGTCTTGGGTAGTTTAGATTAATGACAATATGTCTAATTGACCGAAAACACGTTTTCTCTCTTTGATTTAAAAAAAACCTATATTGATTTTTAAGGTATTGAGAAAAATCTATGTAAATTTGGTTGTCTTTAGCGCTTATAAGAGTTGATCCTATTTTGAAAAAGTACTAGAATTAGAAACCGAGCAATACTTTTTATATGGTTAAAATTTTAATAAGTTTGAAAATTAGGTATAAGGGTATAATTCTCCCGAGGGTTGCTTCGATTAAAAAAATCCCAACGATTTTGGTTTCCCAGAAAAATCTAGCCCGATAATAAGCTTCATACTCTAAAACGGTTTAGACAACTTCCTAAAGTCAAGAGTGTAACTCGGCAAGGGGTGGTCCTATTTAAAATTTATTTACAGATTCCGACTCCCTAGAAAAATCTAATATTAGTTGACACCAAAGAAGATATATTTATCTTAAAAGAAATTAAAATAATCTTTTATGTTCGCTTGAGGGTATGTGTTTAGAACAGTAAGGGGTGATCTGATTTTAAATGCGTTTACAGATTCGAATTCGGTGTAAAATTCTAAACTAATTTGATGCGTCGCATGACTAAAAAATTTATAAGGAGGGTCAGAAATCGCTGCTGGTACAAAATCTTAAAATAAGGGTAGCTCCCTGGGGGATAATGCTATCTAAAAAATTCCTAGAAATTCAGGTAGCTGAGAAAAATCTAATATTAATTGGTACTAAACCAGATACATCTCGAAAGATGAAATGGCTAGTCGAAAAAAACTATTTGGTTCAGAATGAGTGAGGAAATGAGAACGCGGAGGAAATGAGGCGCCAGAACCGGCTCAAATACTTTACTAATTTCTATATACATTAAGTGCTCATGTAGATAAATTACATAGTGGAATTTAAAAACGAATATAATTTAATCCTTGAATTAAGAAATAAATTGCTATGAATCATTATCAGTGACCTCCATAACGGTATCCCTGTACACGAAGGTTTCTCTATATTGGTGAATATTAGGCTTAGATGGGACTGATTAAAGAACAGTGAAAAGAGCTTCGCTACAATAACAATATTCAATCATACATGTGCTAAACTAATACTTATCTTTCTTAGGTGGCTCCATGGGCTCTTACTAAATTGCTTGCGTGGATCAAGAAGGAATATAACAATCCTGAAATTTATATTACTGAAAATGGTTACTGCGACAAAGGTGAAATATTAGATATCGGAAGGGTATCCTATTTTAAGGTAACAAAAAAGTTATTACTATTTTGTATAGTTTCTTTATTGTAGGAGTACTTGAAAGCAATACTAGAAGCTATATGTAAATATGACGTAAATGTAAAAGGTTACACGGCATGGAGCTTTGTGGATTCCTTTGAGTGGTACAATGGCTACACGTAAGTATATTGAGGAGAACGATTAAATTTCAAAACTACACAAAATATAATTTAAAGTATATCATTTAATACGATACAACATTAACGCACGTAACCTATCACGGGTACTCGATTTGAATGTTGTCATTCTTACGAAGCTTGTACTAGTACAATTGCAGGAAACGTGTGTACTGCTGTTTATACGCGTGCCTGCCTGCGTTGATCTACCCACACTTACAGACACGACCGTGCGAGTGCATATATGTATAGTATAGCACACATTGTGCATCCACTCAGACGTTCGATAAATGAATGTACATGTGTGTGTGTGTGTGCGTATGTGTTTGCCGCACGCGCTCGCGTGTGTGTGAAAGTACGTGTGCATGTGTGTGGTTGGGTATTTGGGTGCGTGGGTGGATGCATGTGCGCGAGTGTGAGCATGCGTGCGTGGGTTACTGCGCGTATGTGTATTTAAGCTCTGGGCCTTCCACCTCGTGTCTACGTGTTAGTATGCGTACACACTCAACTTTTGAAAGTATACAGGGTGATTCACAACTTCATAGAAATATTTTAACTGATGCTTAAGAAAGGGACGTAGATTCATATTTACGCAGAAAAATTTTTTTCTTAAAAACTAAAAACCCGAAATTGGAAGTAATATTTTTAAGAAAGAGTATAGATGTAAATGTATTGTTGGAAGGCGACACACCATAGTTTCTATCAGTAGTTCATTGAATCGTACAAAGTTGTGATTTAGGGTTTTCTCAACTCTATAGGGATCCGTTAACTGATGGTAATAATAAGGACATAAAGTAAGATTTCTGCAAATAGTGCGAATTTGTAAGTGACGATGACCTTCGGCTACGCTCAGTAAACATTGAAAGCGTTGGTGATATTGAACGGCTCTTCAAACTAATATTGTCTGAGCAGATGGTCCAATGTCATCCCTGTCGAAATCATAACATGCTGAAGATTGTGCTCGGTTTTGGAATGTTTTTTGACCAAAAAGATATTACAATTTTGCATGCTACGATAAATTGCAAGAGATGAAATAAATGGCCAAAGAAATTAAAAACTTCACGAAAGAAATTGGCTAGCTGAAGTTAAAACTGCTGATGCACAAGCATGGGGTAAGGATAATAGGTTCAATGTTAACGAGAGAGCAGACGCCACCTAACCAGGATTAGACAAAAATTGAGTTAAGACACCTTCAAATGAAGGAATAAAATAAATGGAAATTATTAAATTATACTATTTAAAAATTTTCATAAGCTAAATTAATTTTTGCAGAATATTATCAGTACACTAATATTTACTAACTCTTATACATCTAAAGTAAGTGAAACATACTCTTGCTCCCGCATTAAATTAAACAAACGCAAAACAGAACAACATGCTACTAACGACCAATGAAATCCTTTATTTATTTACCTATTTATTTACACCAATGGGTATCTACAGTAAACGAAATGATACCAGCTGCTAAAAGAACATTGTAAGTCAAGATCTTAAGTTAAAGAGGCAAACTTTGTTTATGAACTCATGTAAATTGTTTACAGCAAAAATATCAATGTCATTATAATATAAACTGAAGGCTTTACCAATCCTCAATATACAATCACTCATCACAAAGTTTGTTCTATGAGTGATTTAATTAAACACTGCCTTCTAACGTGTATCCTTAGCTGTTGTTCTTAGACCAATTTTATCCAAGAGAACATCACGATCAATTAGGTTTGTTAAAAGTTTGAACAAAAAGAACACCATGCTATTTCTTCTAGGCCGGTTAGCTTGTAAATCCTACTAGTTTACATCGTGTGTTGTAATCTGTCGGTTGATATGAAAAGTTGAGTTTATATAAAAGGTACTCAACAAATTTGTTCTCCATCCTTTCAGGTTTATCAATGTTATACCTTTATGTAGATGCCCACACAATGTTATTGTACTCAACGTCGCTTAACATTAATGCATTATATAATTTCTTTAGAGTAGAACAGTTGGATATATTCTTAGTGTTTCTTTTTATAAAACCAATCATTCTGAATCAACACGTATATTAAAGGTCAAATATGATTCCCAGTTCATTTATATGTTTAACATATTCCAACAGCGCTGACTTCATAAAGTACGTGTATTGTATTGGCTTGCGACTTTTGTAAAAACTGATTGATTTGCATTTAGCAATATTTAAACCAAGTAAGTAGTCATCACAGTATGTAATCAGTCTATCCACGTCACAGTGTATTAATATGCCGTGATTGTAAGAGTTGACACACCCATAAAATTTAAGGTCATATGCATAAAGTAGGCATTGTGTGTTTTTCAACATGGATACATCATTTACAAAAAACAAGAATAGCACTGGACCTAGATGAGAGTCTTAAGGTACACCAGATGTTGCAAATATAGGTTTAAATTTAACTCCGTGCACTTGAACACATTGTTTTCTATGTGATAAATAAGCCCTGATCCATGATAAACACTTCCCAAAAATTTCAATATTACACAATTTAGATAAAAGTAGAGAATGACATTTTGACAGTTTGAAGAGCCTGTGATCAAGTACAGTTACCTGCATATGATTAACATTGGTAGCTTCTGGAATTAACAGTTAGAGGAATAGTTGACATTGTTATGCTTCAACAAGGACTTCAGGGTTGTTGTTTTATAAACGATATAAGTTAAGGCACTGTGACTTTTCACTAATTTTTACCATCAACGACTCCCATTCCGCTTTGCTCGAAGAATAATATGGAAGTAATTGGTTTAGGAAAAGAACTTACAAAGACAATTCGATCTGGGGAATTATTATTTCTCCGGAATTTTATGCTAATCAAAACAAATGCTTGGTAGCCAGCCACGCGTTGTGTTTATGAAACATGTTGAAAGCCTTGAACAATAAGTTATTTACTTTGACTTTTAATGATAAAGATGCTATTTAAAGCGATCTAAACAGGGTTTCAGAAACACCTGAAGTATTTTCAATATAATTGTTGTAACAAAATGTGGAGAATAGCTTTGTAATTGAATTAAACTAGGAAATAACAAATCCTTTTATGTTTTCTATATGGGACCGAAGATTTATTATGAATTCGAAAGCCTATTTATATTTGCAAATAAATAATTTTTAATGAATTTTTTCATTTCTTTTTTCCTTAATACAGCACACCAATTATGTCTTATTAGGGTTAAACAGATTAATAAGGTTGCTAACCTGTTTAAAATTTACAGTTGGTTACAGAATGAGCGTTAACGTATGTTTATAGAGGGAACCATCATAAAAGCATAGCATATAAATAAGAAGTCTAAGTGTACTAATAATTATTTGAATCCTAAATAATATATGTCTATATTAAACAACTCAACATATCTGAATAATAGTCTGTTAGGGTTAAATTTTATCACTAGGTGGCTCCCCTGATTGAAATTAAGTTGGTAACTGTACAATGACTATGCAGTATACCTATCTCTTTTCCACTCCTTATATGATGTCTTTTTCTGTTTTATATATGGGTGCTAAATGGACGGATGCTAGATGGGAATTAACATTGAGTTTGGCAATTTTCCACTCGTTTAACATCCTGCATTTATCCTACCAAATACCCTAAATATTCTTGCAATCGATCCACTTTATTTACATTTTCTATAATGATGTCTCCTCCCACTTTGCTTTTAATTCCAAATTTGGATAACTTTTGAATATAGTCAGGTATACAAAGAAAACGGGCGACTCCATGACCTAGCTGGTATATATGTGATTACTATGCTCAAGGTGTCACGGGATCGGATCCTGATACGGTCCACTTGAAAATATAGATGGGCATTTTTCACAAAAATACTCCCTCTTTCAGATGAGGGGTAAAATGTTGTGTGAGTGTTGTCACAAACGCTAAAGATACTTACCTTGCTTGGAACAGCAAGGGTTTGACAAAATTGAAAATTTCCTGAAAAAAATTTGCTTCTTGGCCATGTAGTACTTTTGGGTGGAGTATTAGAAAATCAATTGTAGTGTCCAAAGAAAACACAATTATCAGTGTTATTAGGAAATTTGAGTTGACGTAAGTTTTTGATATCAAGGTGCCGGTATGTGCTTTTTGCGCTTGTACTAATGAATGTATTGGTAGAGTAAATCAACATATTTCTGGAAATCTAAGAACATAAGTTTGCAGTTATTTTTATAAATTGGATATTAAGAGTAGGTTTCCTATAGTAGGGCATAAAGAATACTACTATAGTAAGCCTGCTTATCGTAAAAGGCGATTAAAATGCGCAGCAAGGGGCAGCAGCCTTGCTGGCTAAAAGATATTGGAGGAGGGTCGGTTGGTCTCAGGCGATCCTCAATAATTTACAAGCTTGTTGGGGGTTGGCCGTGACGGATACGGCTTTTTGCTGAAATCTTTAAAAACTGTGTTGTGGAAAGATATGGGAGCCTACCACAATATTTCCCAGGTGTGCGTGGCCTAAAACACGAAATACATATGATGGAGAGCTCACAAGTAAAATTCTTGTCCGGAGGTAAAATACTCCCTCATTCGGGTCTCCGGGAGGGGGTACTTAGGGCTCGTCATCGTAAGAATATAAAACAACAGTTCGATTTAGTGATAGGGACGTGGAATGTAAGGTCATTACTTAGAGTAGATAAGTTAACGAATTTATTAGTCGAAATGAGAAAAGAAAAGCTGGACATTTTAGGTATTAGTGAGGTGAGATGGCCAGATAGGAATGACTTTTGGAAAGATAATTATAGAATAATTACAACTTCTTCAACTAATGGACAGGCAGGCGTAGGAATAGTGTTAGGTAAAAGATTAGGGCATAAAGTTAAAGAGTACTTACAATTTAGTGATAGAATAATTATGGTTAGATTGAGTACAAAACCCACAGACACTGTTTTAGTACAGGTTTACATGCGAACAACTCAGTACGAGGATGAGGAAGTAGAAAAGGTATACGAGGATATAAATAGTATAGTGAGAAAAGTAAAAGGAGATGAGAATTTAATAGTTATGGGCGATTTTAATGCGTCAGTGGGAGAAGGTAGTGAGGGAAAAATGGTAGGAAAATTTAGGTATGGCAGACGAAATGATAGAGGAGAAAGATTAGTTGAGTTTTGCCAGGAACATAGATTAGTAACTGTAAACACCCTATTCGAACAACATGTTAGGAGAAGATATACCTGGAAAACGCCAGGTGATAGGGCTAGATACCAAATAGATTATGTTTTAGTTAAACAAAGATTTAGAAACCAAGTTAAAAACTGTCGTAGTTATCCAGGGGCTGACATAGATAGCGATCATAACTTAGTTAAAATGAAGTGTAAACTAAAATTCAAAAAATTGAGAAAGGTTAAAAGAGAGGGATGGGATCTAGGTAAACTTAATAATAGTAGGGTAAAAGAGGAATATAAACAAGTATTAGATATTAAGAGCAAAGAGATTGCTGTAGGAGGCAACGTAGAAAATAGATGGAAAGAAATAAAACTGACTGCATATGATACAGCAACACAGACTATAGGTAAGAAAAAAATAGAAGCGAGAAAACCGTGGGTAACAAAGGAGATATTAGATTTAATAGAGAATAGAAGAAAGCTTAAACCTTTCAGAGAAGTGGATAGTGAAAGTAAGCAAAAATATAATACAGTTAGAAATACGATAGTACATGAGTGTAGAAAAGCTAGAAATAAATGGATGGAGGAGAATTGTAAGGGAATACAAGACGATCTGAGAGTAGGTGAGACAGACAGGGCTTACAGGGCAGTTAAAAGGTTTTTTGGGGAAGATAGGAAAAAATATAATGGTATTAGAGACGAGAATAATGAGCTTCTAATAAATAAAGTTGAGATAGCAGATAGATGGAAAAGATATTTAGAAGATTTATATAAGGGAGACGATATGGATGAGTTAGAGAACGACCAAGAAGAGGATGTAGAAATAGGGTTCTCAATATTAAGAGAGGAATTTGATGGAGCTGTTAGGGATCTTAAACTAAATAAAGCGCCAGGGATAGACGATATTCCCGCAGAATTAATAAAATATGCAAGTCAGAAAACTTTAGACAGATTATATGAACTAGTAAAAGTAATATATGACACAGGTGAGGTTCCAATAGATTTCGAAAAAAATATTATTATCCCAATCCCAAAAAAGTCAGGAGCTGATAGGTGTGAAAATTTTAGAACGGTTAGTTTAACTTCTCATGCTTCCAAAATACTAACAATAATAATTAAAAATAGAGTAGAAGCTTTGACTGAGAATTATTAAGGCGAAGACCAATATGGTTTTCGTAAAGACAGAAGGACTGGAGAACCGATACTAATGATTAGGCTAATTATCGAAAAAAGGTTACAAAAAAATAAAAAGACTCATTTCGCGTTTGTAGATTTAGAAAAAGCATTTGATAGGGTTAATTGGATTGTTATGTTCAGGTTTTTGAAAAAATAGGAATCTCTCATAGGGATAGAAAAATTATTTACAGTCTATATAAAAACCAAAGCGTAGTAATTAGATTTGATGCAATAGGAAAGGAAGCTAAGATTAGAAATGGTGTTAGACAGGGTTGTATACTGTCTCCCTTGATTTTGATGTTTATATTGAGGAAGCTTTAAACTTAGCTAGAGAGAAAAGAGATAGGTATTAGTGTACAGGGACAGAAAATAGACATGTTACGTTTTGCAGATGATATAGCCATTATAGCAGAGTCTAGAAAAGAGTTAGGAGAGTTTTTAAATATTTTAGATGAGATACTACGGAGTAACTATAGTATGAGAATTAACTCAGAAAGACAAAGATAATGACAAGTGAGTTACAGCCTAGTTCTAAACCAAAATTAAAAATAGGTAATACCGAGTTAGAGGAGGTAGATGAATTTTGCTATTTAGGTAGTATAATTACAAAGGACGGACGTAGCAGAAGGGATATAGTAGCTAGAATAGCTCAAGCTAGAAAAATGTTTTTAAAAAAGAAAAATTTACTAATAGCTAATAGTATTAGTTTAGATAATAGAAAAAGTTTCTTAAAGTCGAACGTATGGAGCGTTCTACTATACGGTAGTGAGACTTGGACAATTAAAGAAGTAGATAAGAAAAAGATAGAAGCTTTTAAAACTTGGTGTTATAGGAGAATGTTAAAGATTAGTTGGACAGATAGAGTAACAAACGAGGAAGTTTATAGAAGGATAGGTGAGGATCCCTGTATGTGGAAACAATTGAAGGTCAGGAGAGATAGAATGATAGGGCACCAGTTAAGACATGAGGGACTATTTAGTAAAGTCTTAGATGTTGCAGGCGAATTCCTCGTAACGACATTTCTGTATTATTTTTGCGAATTTCTAGGCTATAATTCAATTTTCGTACATCTATCTCTATTTACTAGTATGATTGGATAATTAGGAAATGTTGCATTGGTCTTGCGTGGTAATTTAAATGTTTAAATGTTATTGGTTGATTCGAATATAATGTATAATCAATTTAATTGGATATCTAGAGCGCATTATCAGTTCAAGTTAACATTTGTTTTCTGCTTGTTCGATATACTTCGATCCTGGTTGTTGCTTTATGCGGTTTAGCCGTCCACCATTTTTGGGATTTGTGACTCCAGGACTGTTTGAGGCAATCTATTTGGTGATACTTTGTTATGGTTGCTCAATAAACTCATTTAAGAGGATTTACATATCGAAGTTGAAGGTAATTAATTATTACATTCGAATCCATTGATTTTATTATACAGGTGTTTTAGGTGCCATATGTTTCTGTTCGTATTGATCATCCGCTGATCGATGTATGTTATCGTAGTTCATTGCCCGTTGTACGGTAGGTGAATTTATGTGTTGATATTGATTACTAATATTGCAAATTGTAGGGTTTTAGATTTTAGATTTCGGAATTTAGATTTTAGATTTTAGATTTTAGATTTTAGATTTTAGATTTTAGATTTTAGATTTTAGATTTTAGATTTTAGATTTTAGATTTTAGATTTTAGATTTTAGATTTTAGATTTTAGATTTTAGATTTTAGATTTTAGATTTTAGATTTTAGATTTTAGATTTTAGATTTTAGATTTTAGATTTTAGATTTTAGATTTTAGATTTTAGATTTTAGATTTTAGATTTTAGATTTTAGATTTTAGATTTTAGATTTTAGATTTTAGATTTTAGATTTTAGATTTTAGATTTTAGATTTTAGATTTTAGATTTTAGATTTTAGATTTTAGATTTTAGATTTTAGATTTTAGATTTTAGATTTTAGATTTTAGATTTTAGATTTTAGATTTTAGATTTTAGATTTTAGATTTTAGATTTTAGATTTTAGATTTTAGATTTTAGATTTTAGATTTTAGATTTTAGATTTTAGATTTTAGATTTTAGATTTTAGATTTTAGATTTTAGATTTTAGATTTTAGATTTTAGATTTTAGATTTTAGATTTTAGATTTTAGATTTTAGATTTTAGATTTTAGATTTTAGATTTTAGATTTTAGATTTTAGATTTTAGATTTTAGATTTTAGATTTTAGATTTTAGATTTTAGATTTTAGATTTTAGATTTTAGATTTTAGATTTTAGATTTTAGATTTTAGATTTTAGATTTTAGATTTTAGATTTTAGATTTTAGATTTTAGATTTTAGATTTTAGATTTTAGATTTCGGAATTCAGATTTCAGGTTTTAGGCTTTAAGTCTTTAACTTAAGAGTTTTAATTGTGAAGCGTGAAACCCGATAAGCTTCAAGTTCAATTGTTATCCTGCGACGCTTGGCAGTTGTTGGGAAGTCTGTCATTGCAACCTCCTGAGTCGACCTTGGATGGGTATCGTTATGCATGATTTTTATTATAAGTTTATTGAATACAAATTTAATAACGTTAATGCATGAACCTTTTAATGATATTTGTGTACATTTTATTATGAAATATTTCAGTTGTTACAATTTGAACCATCACAATTAATTATTCATTATACAATAATCAATAACAATCAACGCTTATTTATATTTACAAGTGCACCACTGTATATAATTTATTGTGCTAATTTGAACATTGTGTAACTGATATCGGTGCACAAATATCTCCTTTACATACAGTGCACAATTAATATTAAGTATTCCGTCATTTCACATACATAAAATAATAGGTAAATAATTTACGTAAACTTGATTCAATAAGGTATATGAATTGATGCTGTAGATTGTTTAGAAATTTAGTAAATATTGTGATAGTGTACTGGTATTTATTTGGGAGTGTTCCGTAGTTGTAAGTGAAATTTAAGTATCATTTCATGGTAGGATATTTGAGTATCTTTTCGACGGGAGAACGTCCCAATTGGGTTCGCGGAAATTCAGGTTATGTCAATTGGGTGGCGCTCATTAATTTTCGATCTCAGATCTTTCTTTTTTGGGATGGTTTCGTGAGACCCACTCCCTCGTCCACTGATCTAGTTACGGCAAACGTTCCTAGTATTTTCCGCTGTTCAGTTATACCTATTCGTCCTCGTTATTGTATGTATATTTATTTTTAGGCGTTAGCGCCTGGCGGTCTTTATCTAGCCAACGTTTCTTTTTTAAATGTTACGATTGGTAACAGTGGGACAATCGTGTAGCATAGATTATAGACTACCAAATAAAAATAGAGTAGGAAGGCCTAGACAAAGCTATATTAGTCAAATTATTAGAGATTTAGGTTGTGAAGGGTATGTGGACCTTTTTAGACTAGCTCAGAATAGAAAAGAATTTAGAGCTGCGTCAAACCGACTTTAAGTAAGTTCGAAAACAAAACAAAATAAATAAAAATCAGTTAACTAAATGTCACAAAGACATAACTCACAATTAGTTAGCGGTCTGGCATGTTGGTAGCGTTTCGTTGCTTATGCCTTACCATAACATATAATTTAACACTTTTCCTTTTTGAAGCGGATAACCAGGTTATATTTCATTTCCTTATAAATGGTAATCGTGTAAACATGTTAGAGTTCTTTAACAACCATCAGGTTGCTAATATCTATGTAGAGCCAGCTGGATTGGAAAAAGATAGGAGGATATAGGAAGACCTAGACCAAACTATATTAGTCAAATTATTAGAAATTTAGGTTGTGAAGGGTATGTAGAGCTTTTTAGATTGGCACAGAATGGAAAAGAAGTTAGAGCTGCGTCAAACCGACCTTAAGTAAGGTCGAAAACAAAATGATGAAATGATGATATTGAACGGCCTATAATTAAAGAATAACTGCGTTGTACTGGGATTATAAACTTTAATTCGTAATCCCTATCCTAAACAAGCTTACCTAAAACATAAACATGTCATTTTTTCAAGTAATTTACGATGTTGGTTAGTTTTTGTAACAAAGGGTGTAATATTATTCTACACATTATGGTACAACGACATTAATGCTCCTGCATTATGTATTATGTTTTTAGTCAGTTGAAGCAGTTGATTACAACAAACGTTATTAAAGTCAATACTTAGCTTTGTAAATCTCATAATTAATATTCAATAATTTCAGAATATTTCTTAATTTATAACTATGAATGAATTTACTAATGTGGAGTTAATGGATATCGTTTTAACATATGGTGAAGCCTGGAAAAATGCTGCGGCCGCACGCGAGCTGTACGGAGTACGTTATCTTCGACGACGACTTCCAAATATTCAAGTGTTTATAAACACGGTGCAACGTGTTAGAGATACGTTGTGGACTGGAAGGCAGTAAAGTTCAACCCCATTACGCTGAAAACGTCGAAGACAAAGTACTAAATTTGGTTGCAAACCAACCCAATCTTAGTACACGTCAGATTGCCGCGATGACTGATATTTCTCAAGCAACAGTGTGGAGAATATTGAACGACGAAAGATTGCATCCGTTTCATTATCCCGTGAGCAGTGCTTACAACCTGGAGACCGTCCGTGAAAGTTCAGTTTTGTGAATGGTTGCTGAATCAAAACGACTTTAACCCTAATTTTGCACATAACATTTTATGTACGGACGAATCATCTTTTACAAGAAATGCTGTATTTAATAGACATAACACCCATAATTAGTCTATTGAAAATCCACATGTAACAAGGCAGGCTCATTTGCAACATCAATTTTCTGTTAATGTTTGGGCTGGAATAATAGGTAATAGATTGTTGGGACCAGTTTATTTACAACATCGTTTGGATGGTGCAGGCTATGTAAACTTTTTACAAAAAGATTTGGAAGATTTGCTGGGTGACTTTTCTCTTCAGGTTCGTCGCCACATGTAGATTTTGCTTGACGACGCTCCTCCCCATTACGCTGTATGTGTACGGCAGCATTTAAATCGGGAGTTTGATCAACTGTGGATAGAGAAGGGCCAGTGCCGTAGTCAGCACGTTCGCCCGATCTCAATCCAATACAGTTCTTTCTGTGGAGTGCTTTAAAAAATATCGTGTATGCCGTTAATGTGAACATTGATACTGTGGAGCAGTTACGCCGACGCATTAGTGATTCAGTAGAAGAAATACGAAACTACGAGGCAAGTGTCTATCAAAGTAAAGGGTGTTTCAATAAGAGCGCAAGATTTCAGTGTTCAATAAAACATGGTTTTCTGTAGCAAAATATTGAAATATTTATTGATTTAGAAAATATACATTTGGGAATTATATATGAAACAAAATATCTTGTAAATGACCGCCACGGCTTTGCTGGCATATGCGTACCCTTTTGGCGAAATTTTCAATAACTTTATTGAGTACATGTGGTGGTATTTCATTGATACAGCGTTTAATTTCGGCTTTCGATGCTTGCAGGCTTATTGGCATAAACCTGTGACTTCAGATAACTCCACAGCCAGAAGTCTAAAGGCGTTAAATCGCAAGAGCGTGAAACCAATTCTGGTCGCCAAATCGGGAAATGACACGACCAGGAGCAAAGTTGTGCAAGATCGTTAATGTTTCACGGGTGGTATGACATGTGGGACACCGTCCTATTGAAACCACATGTCCTCAAGATCAATAGCTTCCAAATGCGGCACAAGAAACTGTTATCAAAGCACGATCACGTTCGCCATTTACCGTTACTGCATTTCCTTCTTTGTTTTCGAAGAAAACCGACCCAATTATTCTTCAGACCATACTGCACACCATACATTGACCCGTTGTGGATGCATTGTTTTTTGATGTGTCATTCGTGGATTTTATAAACTCCAAATGCGACAGTTTTGCCTATTAACGAAGCCATCGAGGTGAAAATGGGCTTAACCACTAAAAATAAATTTGTTTGCAAAATCAGCAGGTTGCTCAAGGATCCAACTGGTGAATTCTCTTCTCTGAACATGGTCTCTTGGCAAAAATTGTTGAGTCAGTTGGATTTTGTAGGCATGCAGCAGTAAATCTTTCGTCAGAATTCGCTGAAGAGTGCCTGTTGAAATGTTCAATTCTTGGGTCCGATGACGTATTGACGTCTCTGGTCTTTCTGTCCCACTCTCGTGAACTGCCGTGAATTTATTGTTTTGAAAGACCTCTACGAGCTCGTATCGTGTGTTTCACATCATTAACCGAACCAGTACTTTCGAATTTTTTGATTATTCTTTTCACAGTAGATGAATTAGGCACATTATTTCGACTGAATATTGGTCGCACTTTACGAATAGTGGCAATTAAACTTTCACCATTTTGATAATAATTTTTGACAATCAGCACGCGTTGTTCTACGATGTAATGCTCCATGTTTACCAATTCCCATCTGTCAACTTCCTATCTGTCACGTCATCATCATGTGACATTATGACTGTCAAACGTGGCGCGCAATTCAAATCTTGCGCTCTTATCGAAACACCCTATATTTTGCAACACTGACTCAGAAGAGCACGTTTGTGCATTCAACAAAATGGAGGGCATTTTGAACACCTTCTATAAGCAGTATAACTTGGTAAGTTGCTACCTTAATTTCAAAGTATAGTAAACACCTTGCTGTAAATATTAGTTTTGTGGTTTTTTTTAAAAGCCTTTTTACTTAACACCATCCGCAAGCTCAATCATCAGTTATCGCAATTCTACAAAGTTTAAACCACTGCGTGAATCACAACTTCATAAGGTACATTGTACTTCCAATAGAAACTGTGGTGGGTCGCCTCCTTAATTGATGTGGTATGTCGCCTCTCAACTATACATTTACATGTACACTCTTTCTTAAAAACATCAGTTCAAATTTTGGGTTTTTAGGTTTTAAGAAAAAAATGTTTCTGCATAAATATGAATCTACGTTCATTTCTTAAGCATCAGTTAAAATATTTCTATAAAGTTGTGAATCACCCTGCATATACAAACTATAGCCTATAGACTTTTACAGGCGTACACTACTATCTCACTGGTGAACGCACACGCGGATCTAGGCTCATCAGTACGTGAGCACAGATACCTACATAGTGCGCACGCACGAACGTATTCTGACACATGTAATAGCGTCAGCCACGCACGCCAGTCACTTGCAGACACTTGTTCGAACGCGAATGACCATTTTATTAACTCTATTATGTGAGTGCAGTTATAATTAAATTGCCTTCGTGGAACAGGCTTACTTAAAATTGTTGTTACAATAATGATTATAGGCATTTCACTTTAAGAAAACCCAACGTCATTCAATAGATTGCGGAGGAATGTAATATCAGTGGCGTAGTTATTACGCTGATGGTAGGGAGGGCGCGTTTATTAAATACTGTCACGTACAAAGACACATTTTTGTTAGTTCTAGATCACAGCGAAGTAATTGACAGAATTTAGTGGCATGATATGGGATAGTCGTATGCTGATAGTATAAACGAGCGATTATGTTATAATGAAAAAGGGTATTACAACGGACGTAAAATAATTTCCAATTTGTTGATCACAGAATACAACACCATTGGTGCTTGAAAACTGCAATACCTTCTTATGTATAATGAATTCTTTCAAACCTATTTGTGTTTTCTGCAAAAAATGATGTTCAGTTGTGTTATTGCCTTCATAGAGAGAATTACGTTGTGTTATCATATTGATAAGTACATTTACATTCTGCTTGTTATCGAATAAATATTGATATTATGTTAATAATAAATGGTCATCCTTTTACGCAAGTGATATCCGGCGGTCTCGGTCATGAAGGCGTCGCTGTGGATCAATGTAGTAAGCGTAAGACTACGGATCCCAAGGTCCTGAGTTCGATTCTCGACACGGTTGACTGCTTGAAAAATGTTAGGTGATCATTTTTCACAAAAATTACGCCTTCGTTCGGATGAGAGGTTAAATAGAGATCCCGTGTGTGAGTGTTGTCACGCACGTTAAAGATCCCCCCTACCTTGCCTGGAATGGCAAGGGTTCGGCAAAATTCTAAATTTCCAGGCAATAAAAAACTCGCCTCCTGGCCAATGTAGTACCTTCGGGTGGAGCATTGGAGATGTTAATGCGCGGTTCCGGTCATGGCCAAAAGCTATTGTGTTAAAAATGAATACAGTGTGTCAAGAAAACCTAGTTTGCAAATACACCAAACGAAGCGGTTTAATGCGGCAAAGCAATGGATTATTCCAAGAATATAGCGCAAGATTACAAAATGAACAAGCACTGTTTAATGCTTCGAAAAGGAGAAGAATGTCCTAAAAATAACCTTGCTATTTAATTAAATAACATGCAGATGTTGTTAGAAAATTTACAAGGATATACGAAATCAAACTATATACGTTCTGTGACAAAATATCAACTCAAAATCGATTCTTTAGAGAGAAGGTACGAACTGAAATTCAGTACTACACAAACGGGGAACAGTTAGTTAAAGAGACGACTTTGGTAGAAAGAAAAACAGGAAAGAGGGAAAAATGGATAAATCACTCACAACTCCGCAACGTAGCCGAAAAGCCCTAGCAAAAAACAAGAGCAAACAAAAACCAAAAAAGTGCCACAGCCGCTTCCAATAATAGCAGACAGGGTTGAAAATTTTAACGCACTCTATCAATTAATAATTTCTATGACTAAGGGTTCAAATTAGAGTCAATAATAACAATAACATCAAAATTATGTCGAGCATGGAAAACGCTTTAAGCAGAAAGGAATACTCGTGGTACTCCTATGAAAATAAACAGAATCGACCAAATAATGTAATGGCCCTCAATATTTATCATACTTGTGTCGTGATTAAATAACGATGGAGAGGAGGAGAAGGTGGTATATACTACTCAAAGCTACCAGAAAGCTAAACAGCCATTGAGCATGTTCATAATGTCTTTCAGAAATGATGAAGATATTAAGAAAATCTTCAACATAATCGATATCATAGGTATGAGTGGGAATTCACCCAATTAAGTAGTCCAGATTAGAACCACAATGCCTAGCTTATGGACATACCCAGAAATGCTGTACTAATGAACCTGGAGTTATAAAATTCATCGGGAAACATTTCACAACAAATTGCGGAAAACTTAAAGAAGAACTGCAAAAGTGTGTTCTATGTGGGAAAACCATCGAGCTAGCTATCGTCCTAGTAACGTTGGACGTTACGAATATAGGAAGCAAACGAGTGAATAGCACGTTCGGCAGCATTGGCTTGAGAATGGTAACGGGTGGTGGAAAGTATTCGAATGTGAAAACGTGTACAAGGTGAATTGACGACTACAAAACTCTACCCCGTTATCGGTGATGATGTGCTTGTTCTTCGAGGATCTAGGAAACGGAATAAGTAGTAACACAACGCAAAGAAAAGAAGACAGGAAAATTGGGGAAGTAATCAACCACTACAAGGATATAGGAATGACCTTTGCTGGAACGGGAAAGAGGATCGATAAGACTACAAGTATTTGCTTACCAAGAATAGAATAGTTTGGACCTAGGAGCAAAAAAATCCAGGAGGAGGTAATTGTTCAACTTTGTGAGCTGCACAAACAGGAAAACGTCAGCTTGGAGACAGAGTCAGTAATAGGTTTGTAAACAAGCAGAAGTTTTGGTCACGCTACAGTGACCGGAAGCAAGAGGATCGTGGTAAAGGCATATCAAGTATTCACGCTGCACAGAAGAAATAACAATTTGCCAATCGTCCGTAGAAGCGGCAGCAAACGAAGTCTTTTGGTGTCGAAAATACATATTGTTCATTGCAGTTCAGGATGGATAACGTTTAGGACATTTAAGGAATCGCAGCATAAAATTATACCGGGGGTCAGGTGTTGGAAGGGAAATGACTGAAAAAGAAATAGGTTCGAGAATAGGAACAGAACGAGAAAAAGTAACCAGGATGATATCGGAGGTGTTCGTCAAAAGAGAGGTAGCTATGATGATATTGTTAAGATCAAGTAGACCATCCCGGTTAGCGATATAAGCTATGTAACGAAGTTTGGGAAGACAGAAATAGCAATTATCTTGACGAAGGGTAAGATCAACCACAAAAGAAAACGAAAAGAGACTAGGTTAAGGACTCGGAGGAGTTCGTCGAACGAGGAGCAGCTATGAAGGTGTCGTCAAGATATGCAAAGCAGAATCGTTCCAAGTCCAAACCGATGACTTGATCGATAGCGTGTTGGAAAGTGGCATGACCTTGTGGGAAACTTCAGAAATTACGGGGATCTCCAGAGTAGTGACCAAATTCTGGACGATTATAGAAAGAGAAATGGAATTTAGAATGGCACATTTAAAATTATGCGTATAACTACAGAGACCGAGAGGACTGCTGGATAGATAATTTCACAGACCGTAAACGGTACCAATTAGGATCACCAAGTGTGACGCGGGTGGCTCCAGAATCAAGGAGACCAGTAAATAAAATGCCAAAAACTTGGACTTGTTGAAAAAGGCGACCGTCGCCAGGAATATTAGTGTTAATAAAAGTCAAAATTGGTCGTTGAGATCCGAGGCTACCATAAAGACAAAGTCCTCGTCTCGGCCTTAAAACCCTAACGTCAGTTTAAAGATTTTACACAGTTACTAGAACAGTCACTACGGGTCACTCCCTCACGACTGCTGCAATAATAATGAAGAAACTGAGGACGGGAACAATAAGAAGAAAGATGTTCAGCTTAGTCGCAACTAAAACAAATAATTAGACTAGTCAGAGTAGATGTGGTACGAACGGAAGTGGTGGGGAAAAATTAGTTCCACTAGTAGGTGGGAGGGATAGAGTTAGATTCACTCGGTGTGGTATAAGAGTATACTCTGAAGGGTGGTCTGTAGGTGAAAACAGGTTTGGTTGGGTTAGAATGAGAAAGCGAGCCTTTAGAAGTATTGGTAGTAACATCTGCAGGCATGGAAGGAGTTGTTTTACAACGGGAGTACACTCAAAATGAGCATACGCTAACAAAAGTTGCAACAAAGGGGTTGTATTAGTAAGTAGGTGATGATCGGAACGTCTCTACATAATATTTACTAAATTCCAATCTTTTCCATAAGGATAATAATTGTGAGAAAGTACTAATTTCTACCAAGTGTTAAAACAGATTGGTGGTACGGGATTAAATTACCTTTTAAAATCTGTAACTATTGCGTTTCTAATAGAGGAACAAACAATCGCGTAAATAAATCTTTCTTGGTGGCTAGGTGCTACCCAGTGGTATCCGTAGGACCCATGGTTCTAGAGTTTATTCCATCGAGTAAGCGTTTGTTATAATCCACAGTCGAAAATTCAGCTCTTAATAACCGTACGTCTTGTCAACATGTGAGGGAATCTTGGTCTGCGTAAAAAATAAGCAATTCCTTCCGTGTCAGTAATTCCGAAGTGCCAATAAAAAGTTGCTAAGCAGAAATATTTCCAGACAAATTAAGTTTTTTTATGCGGATCAGGAACTTGGGTAAAGAATGTTCCCCAAAGAACGAAATATTTAATTTAGAGACGGGTACCATCTAGTAGCAGGCCTTGGATAGGATTTGGGCCAGCGCACGTATCCAAGCGTGGCTCAAAATCACAGGACAGTAAAGATAGTTTGTCCGTAGCGGTCTCAGTGGCAGGAGCAGGTAGTGGGCTAGAAGAGGGTTGCTCGATAATATCAGCGAAAGCGACACTTTTCAACCTTTTCACATGCCGACCACAGAACGAACAGTTTCTAACGCAGGCAATACTTTATTTTTCTTAAGGGCTAGTACAAGAGTAACATTGCAAAAAAGCATTGTGTGGTTCATGCAACGTGTTAAGTTTAGTATAGTTCAGTTACTAGAACACAGGGCAGCCTAGTAAGTAAATGCCTTAATTAAGAATTTTTAAACGTAATAACTTAAGTTAAAACAAAGTTGCTCATTGATCTACACAATACATAAGATTATAATGTTAATAAAGAACCTTGTAATAGGCATATTGTTACTTATTTTACTTTATTTAATTAATTAATTATTTAAAGTTATTCCTGGGTTCTTTAATATAGTTTGATGAAACCAGTGAACTTAAGGAAAGATTTCCTTAAGATGATGGAACTTAACTATCTTCCGACTATGCTAGAGGTCTATTCCTCGGGTAGAGCTTATGAGGATTAGTCGTAGTTCTTTTTACAAAACATTATGTACTTACTGACTCAACTTATACCAAAATAAGGGTATGAGGGGGGCGCCACCAAGTCATTAAGTTTTAAACACAGAGTTTCCCTAAGGGGGACTTTGGAGTCCTTAGAGAGGAATATTGTATTTACTGCCTAAGCAGGAGCTGTAAAGAAAATAGAATTAAATTAGCAAAGGAGGACACAAGAGGTGTACTCTTGTTACCTCATGCAAAAGAGAAAAGCTATAAATATTAATTATGCACACACTTTAATAGACACAAATATTAGACATTAAATTTTGAAAGTGCTATCAGTGCTCCTTAGTCAAATGGGAGCTCCAAATATTAGTATATTGAAGGTATTTATGCCTCCTGCTCCTTGATTCAATTACCCTATTCTTGAATTCACTTGTTAAAAATAAAACAATTACTTAAATGAATTAAATGATGGTTCTTTAATGAAATATTGCTTTCTCTATGATAAAAGGTTGTATGTACAAAATATATACATGAAAATTGTACTTCAATTTCTTCTACGCAGTTGTAGAATAATAAAATCAAACAAAATATCAAAACATGGTAAGCATTTCTTTTTTTGTTAAAAAGCTATTTCAAATCAGTACCCAAAATATCAGATCTGTTATTTGGTCTACAGGTCTATATGGAAATTTCAAAAATCTAATAATTTAACTTTCATATTTGCTTTAAGTATAATTACACATAAATAAAAACTTTAATCAGGACTCAATTAGGGTGTTTAAGTTTATTCGTAATAATAACAGGTACAACCCTGGATTTAAATGGTGATAAATTCTTAACATCAAAAGTTTTTTATAGTTGCTAAGCAAAATAAGAATTGTAGGTCATCACAATGTTGTACTTAATATGTTGCTTTGTATCAATGTTGGCCTAATACGGACGTCATGTGAAAATAATAAAAAAAGCTTACCTTGGTCAGCGATGTTTTTGTTTATGTAAGAGTGTTACTTTGTCTAAACCAGATGTGCTTGCATACGGTGCCTCGACAGACAAATGACGTCGGCTGTCCACATGCTGTGGACTGTACGTTTTTTGGACCCAATTATACGAACTTGAAGTGTATTCCTTCCTTGCAAAATGAAACAAACAAATCCAATCCAACAGCTATCCAAAATGCTTTGTTTTCTTTTTACGGCATTCCATTCGTTACAAAACAATTATGTTGACCGTAATTATCCACTTTATTATTTGCAAATACCGGAAATTCGCCAACCATTAAGGTTAATTTTACAAACTAATTGAAATCAATATTAACAAGTTACGAGATCATTATTAGAATTTCTTGGAGTACCTTTTATCATTTTTGGGAAAACAAAAATTAACAAAGTCGGATCTCGTGTTATCGATAAACTATTGAGCATATCAACGCTATTTTATTAAAAGTTCTACCTTAAATACATGAAAGGTTATCACTAGTTTTCTCTCGTTATCTTTTCGACTGCATTCTCTTTCGAAAAAACATCATGGCAATTAATAGATTATCGTAAACTTGAGTAAATTATAGTAAACTAAAGAAAATTATGTTATACTGGAGATAATTATTACTAATTGAAGAACTTTCAGATCAATCCAAGAGAATTATGATTAACTGAAGAGCGCATTATTAAGAAACACTTATTCAGGTGCATGTTGCACTTGACTTAAACGGCTAGGCCTAAGGCCACACGCAAATTGCTGGTTAGAACACTGCACTTCTGCTTCATGTGTCTTTATCAAATGCCCATGTCAGACTGACTGGTTTGTCTACTGCGCAGAAGTACTTGAAAGTCGCTTGACATTAAGGTATTTATTCAAACAGCCAACGCCTGTTGATAACAACCAAACTCGCACTAGAGAATAATCTCTGCATTATGATTGGGCTACACGATTCCAATACGAATATTTATTTGCATAACGATATTTACGTGTTTATTTAAATAGACTAAATGACAAATTTAACGAACAACTTTAGGTGATTTGCAGTCGTCAAAAAAATTGTTACGGTCTTTCAATAAAAAAAAACCACAGAAACCATAGCGTTAGGCTCTTCTTAAAATGAAATATCTCCACTAAACATTCCCTGTAGTTTATATTCGTACAAATATTTCTGTGAAAGCACACAATACAATTAACAATTAAGAATTCTTGTGACGGAATGCCTGTATTAAAAATGACTTACTTAAACAAATTTCTTGCCAGTATATTAAATGTTTATAATTTACATTAAATGTTGACAATTTTCAGATAACAGCATCTTTCTTTTTCAGATTTAAATTTGGACTTTATCATGTGAATTTTAGCGATCCTCTACGACCTAGAACAGCAAAAAGCTCTGCAGAATACTACAAAAACGTAATATCAACGAGAACGCCTTAAGAAATGCCACTTTACTTCGAACTCTTGAATACCAAATACTTTCTAATAAACAAACAAATCTAATATGCAATTTTTCTATTATTTTTTGTTACAGTACATACCTGCTGGTTTATATATATATATATATATATATATATATATATATTAAATAAGATGTATCTGTAAACAAACTCTATGAAAATAATAGAGCCTATTGACGAATACAAATCGGGCTGGTAGTTATATAGCCATTTACAAAACATTAGCTTATTACTTCATGGGGAGTAATAAGTAATAAGCTAATGTTTTGTAAATGGCATATAACTACCAGCCCGATTTGTATTCGTCAATAGGCTCTATTATTTTCATAGAGTTTGTTTACAGATACATCTTATTTAATATATTGTTTTACACAATTTCTTATTGCGGACTGCAAATAACCGTTCTGTTATATATATATATATATATATATATATATATATATATATATATATATATATTGCAGTGGAAGTCGGGATTACCTTCGAGCCCTTGCGTTGGGAGCCATAAAAGTGCAGTGGTCTTTCTGGATTATGCCCCTACGAAAGTTAAAAAAAATATCTTTAACTACAATATCTCCTAAATCAGCATACCACAGATAGCTCTGCTTCCAGCTTCTTCAGAGATACTTACCTATCCTATGTTTACTCTCTCTCTCACTGAGACTACCACATAAAAATTACCATTCAAATAATTCAACGCAACATACAACCTTTTATTCATACTTATAACACATTTACGTCACCAGCTCAATATTTACAAAACCATTTATAAAGATCTTCATAAAAGCCTTGTAAATTCAATGAGTTTAATTTATTTCAACATTTTTAAAACAGTTCAAGTAGATGGACCTATCTTGAAACCCTAAATTGAAATTTACCCTGGTCTGTGGTGATCTCAGTATAAACCCTGTTACTCTAAATGTATAAATAAATCACATCTTTGTTTTCAACAACTCTAAAGACCCGTTTACTCTTTACAACAAAATTTTACGTCATTTATTTACACCTTCAAATAATCAATTCAAATTGTCTTTTACATATAACCTTCAAATCAGATTTTATGTTCATAAGAAATACACCCAATAAGTCAAATCACTCTAGCACAAAATAACAGCACAAAATTTTTAAGCAATATCAAAAGGAACAAATTTCGTTACCTGGTGTACGCCTTTTGCACCGTCCCCTCTGAAGATGTCGTCCTATCAAACCTCGTCGATGCATTCCATCGAACTTCCCTCTGCTACATGTACATCAAACTCATGCAATGCTATGCAGACGCCTTCGATACAGCTACCCATGTACTTGTCCAAACATGTTAGTCAGTTTCTGAATCATCCATACAATCAGCACCCTGATTCAGAAAAATAACTAGGCTCGCTTAACTCAGTAACATCTTGTATTTGTTATTCGAATGTATTTACTTGCAGCACCGTATAACTAAGCACCTACTCGTGCTTTCGCACACTTTAATTTAAATTAAAGCGGGCTGCACTTATCACCGATTTAAAATTATTAACGTAGATGTTACCATGTATGTCTGAAGCAAACCGAAAAAGTAAGAGCGCACCACTACATCTCTTAGTGTATTTATACGCGTTGTAACCTACCTCCAGTACCCCGATTTCATCGAAATCACCACTATCGTAACTTGATTCTGAAAATCCAAACTTTAGATCTTTTCAAAACTAAGAATTTCTCATTCCACTTAGCATTTAGTCCGAAACACTGGCTGTCATAGCACAACGGTCACAAATGCTCCTAGAAATTTCTCTCATTCCACTTACAATCAGCTAATCCAGACCATTTCCCTTGTCGTAGGTTTATCCTCCAACTATGTTATCCTCGTATTTGTTGTCTTTTTTAAAATCCCACTAGAGCAACATAAATTCTACAAATTATCGCGCGCTTTAGATGAGTGTTTTATCCAACGTCTGTTATTTGTCATCCTTGTTTACCTATGCTATTGGTATCCCGTCTCTACTTGCTTTCAAACCTCCTGCTATTTTACAGCCTTCGCTCCGACCGTTATCCAAAATTTCTAAAGAATTATGTTCTAACGTACATTCTGTTTTCTGGAATTTGTTTATTTGTCTGTCCGTCTATCTATGAACTGTCTGCTAGTTTGAGATTGTACTTTCCCATGTTGTTCAACCCGTAGATTTCTTAGGATTTGTTTTTAACGAACGCTTGTTAGTTTAAATGAATATATGCGTTTACATTATCGATTTTATATAGACAAAAGCTCTTCCTAATTACTTGATATGCACAATTTACATCCTTCGAATATTAAAACTAATTATACTCGTATTATCTTTGAGTTTTTACATACTACAAAGCTTTCACACTATGCAAATTTAACATGACGATTTATTAATACACATGTATGCTATAATTCGTTTGTTTTAAAATCAAAACTAATTAATTTGGAGCGTAAATAATTTATTCCTGTTTTCTATACACACGGTCCTCACAAAATTACTTTCTTGACTTATCTATTCCTCTTTACATATAATTTACACGATTATATATATATATATGTGTGTGTATATATATATATATATATATATATATATATTATTGTGTAGTTTACCTGTTGAATCGCCTTCTAATTTGTGCCCCACTGTTGGGTCGACACAATTTATTGTGTTGCTGCTTTGCTCGAATCTTGCTCTACCTATTACTTTCTACCTGGTAAATCTAAAATCTCCCGCTCAATATCACCATGCTGAAACCTAAATAGAAATTCACACCCTACATTTTCACACAAAAATAACTCAATTAACCAAATATATCACACTCTATTTATATAAGAGGAGTATTAAATTTTCAAAAACACCATTTCTTGTGTACACTCGTATGGTCAATAATTTTATAACATTAATAATGCAAATCTATAATCTTTTAAACACATATTTTTATTAAAGTAAGAGGGCGTTCCTCATACCTTACGTTAACTCTTTGCCTTGTCATAAGTCCATAGTAAAACTCTATAAATGTGAATACAAATCTACTGCACTACCAAATATCAATAAGCCATCTATATTTCTTTATAACATCTCCTGGTTATCTGTAAATTAATTAATTATTCTTCACTTTCAAGAATCAAATTCATTTTAAGTCTCATAAATTTCTGTTCATAAAATATCAAATAATCATCAACACCATGAAAAATATTCACCAGTCAATGTTCAATACAATGGCCTACCTGGTAGCTATCTTTTGCATGTGGTCCTCCAACTAGATCCTTGGAGATGCTGCCGTCTACTAAGTCCTCAGTCCATCCAATAACTCCCTGGTCAAATCACTATGTCTGCCATGCATGCCTCTACTCAAAATCTCTTCTAGTCCAATTTACAACCAAAAATATCCAAACTCCAAATTTAACTTTAATACCCAAAAATCTTTTTTTTTATCATCCAAATAATTTCACTCTTTATTAATTTCGTGCATTCCAAACACCACAATAACAATCTTTATACTTACATACAATATTAACCACCCCCGTTTCTAAATTGCACGCACATTTGTGTACCTGTTCCATTAATTCTTACAATTGTTTCTAACCGTCCTGCATTTCAGCGAAAGAACTTTAACGTATCTCGGTTTCTCGTGAATTTTAGCAAGAAATGCATAACAGTCAACTGCCACTTTTAATTCTCCGAAAATTAGCCTCCATTATTTAGTTGTTCCTCGCCTTAAACTTGAACAAAACACCTTTTATCTCGCTTGTACCTATAGCCTTCATTTGACGTATATGCCTCCATCAGCTAAATATCTACCCTTCTTAATCTATATCCACCAATCACCTTGCTTGGTTCCTTTCGCCCGCTTCCAACCGACGCTTGCCTGCTTATAAATTACCTTGAAATTATTGATTTTCTTTTCCCCCGCTACAATACGCTCGTTCTCTACTATACTAGCTCTGCATTTAATCTTTGTTTCTCACTTATACCTATACGTTTTTGTTCCATCTTTGTTCCTCCATGACAGTTGTCTCCGGCTCCATCCTATACTACCTCCCGAATTAAAAATCGATACCTTAACAAACATACTGCGTCTTCGTCAGTTGTATGTGGTTTTGCTTTTGTCCCTGTTACAAATTGAATATGTTAATTCCAACGGTGGTTCTGGTTCCAATAAGCTATTAAAGTTGGTTTGTAGCAATTTTATCTAGAAATATATCTCCCCTTGTTGTTTTCTTATGCTTTTAGTTGTCTTGGGTTTTACGTTTGAAAAATAAAAGTGTTATTTTAACACATGCTCCACGCTTTTGTATTCCCGTATACTACTTTACAAGTTAGCGATGCTATAATTTTACCCCATTATTCTTATTTCTTATGCCCTATATTTACATAAATACTATGTTACATGATTCCTAGCTAAATATGCCTAACTAATTTAACCCTAAATTATTTATACACTACCTAAGCTCTACAATAGTTGTTATAAATATTCCATTTTCCGCACTGAATAAATTGATTTTCTATTATCATATAACCCTTAACCTATAACTTATCCTGTGTCCTTATGTATATTCCAATGACATCAGATGAAATAATAACGTAGACTGTTCAGCGCGGGGGGTTTTATAAATTTATATATCGACTTACCTCCGCGGTTTTTTGTTGTTCTAAGCTGCAGCTCAACTAGGTGGACTGTATTTGAGATTATAGTACGTGTTCCGTTGCACTTGCACTGTGTTTTTTAGGGGTTTATCAAATTAATTCGGCGGCACTATTGACAAACTCACTTTTACTGAACGAAGAACCGACTGTTCTGCTTTGATATTGATGAGAGTGTTTTTCGTCACTACCCTTAGTCCCACTTATTTACACATGCACAAGGAATTTTTACGACAGGATATAAGGGAACAAGGGATGACAGTTTTACTATTAGATTTATAACTACAAATTTACGACTTAAAATTAAACACGACAACGTGCGACAAAGAGACCGAACATCCCGCCCACCAAAATAAGTATGAACTAACTTATTTTATATTTAAAAATAATTAGGGCTATTAACTAAGAAACCTAACCGACAAACTTATATAAGCGAATATATGTGTACATACCATTAAATATTAAGTAACTTGCAGTAAACATAGTTTTACTAGGGGACGTTTAACTAACCCTTGAGCTGTCTTGACGGTAGATACCCGAACGATACCGTCCCTACCAGGATGAACATCTACTACTCTTCCTAAACGCCACTGTAGAGGGGGGTTATTTTCTTCCTTTAAGAGGACAAGCGAATCAATAGGTAGGGTAGCGAAATTCCTCAACCACTTACCTTTCTGCTGCAACGTGTGCAGGTATTTAGCACTACATTTCTTCCAAAACCCTTGTTGCATTTGCTGCAACAGTTGCCAGCGATTCAAACGAGAGGGGTTTATGGACAACAAATCTGGATCTGGTAATACCGAGACTGGTTCAACATTAAGAAAATGACCCGGGGTCAAATACGAAAAGTCATGCGGTTCGCAACTCAGTGCGCATAGTGGATGTGAGTTGAGAACCGCTTCGATTTGAATCAATACCGTCGAGAATTCTTCAAACGACAAAATTTGTTCACCGATAATTCTTTTTAAATGGGATTTTACTGATTTAATTCCGGCCTCCCACAACCCACCAAAATGAGGAGCAGCAGGAGATTTAACCCCAAATTTGATTCCCTCAACGCCTGTCAAATGGCGCATCAATTGAGAGATTTCACAAGAGGCCCCAACGAAATTAGTACCATTATCACAATGGACTTGAATACATTTGCCTCTTCGAGCAATGAATCGACGTAAAGCCCCCAAGAAAGCGTCTGTCGACAAGTTAGACACTAGTTCCAAATGGATGGCTGTAGTGCTGAAACAAATAAATAAGCAAATGTACGCTTTCAATGATTTTGTGCCACGACATCGATTAATCGTGACAGAGAAAGGTCCACCAAAGTCGACTCCCGTATGTAAAAACGCCTTACCTGGAGTTAACCTAGAAGCTGGTAAATCCCCCATAGGGGGACATAAAGCCACAGGGTTCACACGAAAACAACGAATGCAGGATTTCAAACATTGCCGAATAGCCCTCTTTGCGGACAAGATCCAATAATTTTGAGTTAGGAAAATTTGAGTTGTTCGATTTCCAAGATGTAAATGTCTTTCATGACAAGCTAATATAATAATTTCAGTCAACCGATGCGACCGAGGAAGCAAAATAGGAAATTTTGCATCATGCGACAACTCAGAATTACGTAGGCGACCGCCCACCCTCAACAAATCACGACTATCTAGAAACGGACTAAGGCTACGAAGTAGTTTACTAAGAAGTTTTCCAGTTTTAATATTTGTAATGTTTTGGGCAAAAACATTTGTTTGAACTCTTTTAATCAATAAATGTATAGCCTCTCGCTGATGAGCTAGAGACAAACCATCAGAATATTTTGAACGCAAATCTGCCGGATATTGAACATTACGAATGAAATGACAAACACCTGTAATAATCCTACAAATTTTCTGCAGTTTTGAAATTTTATCCAACAACAAATCCAAGAAATTCTCAGACATAACGACTGTTAACGACAAATTACGATATTCGACGTCCATCTGAAATGAGTCGATAAGGCTTGGCAGCGACGTTACTGGCCATTCTTCGCTACGACGCACTAACCAGGAAGGTCCTGTCCACCATAATGGATGATGAACCAACTCTGAAGCCAAAAGTCCACGTGAGGCACAATCCGCAAGGTTATCCTGGGACTTAACATGAAACCACGAAGATGGAGGAATACGTTCTTGAATCTGCGAAATACGATTGCTAACGAATGTCTTCCACTTATGCGAGGAAGACCGAATCCAAGACAAAACAACAGTAGAATCTGACCACGCGAAAATATTACTAAAGGATAAAATATCTGTATAAGTATTTTTGACGAAATCTACTAAATCTGCCAAGAGTACGGCAGCACACAATTCGAGACGGGGCAATGAAACGCGATTAGTGGGAGCAGCCTTCGATTTTGCGCATACTAAGGACATGGTAATATTACCTTCTAAATCGAACGAACGAAAATAGATGACAGCTGCATACCCGGCTTCAGAAGCATCGCAGAACCTATGCAACTCCACCTTTTTAAAATTATGACATACGATGCGACGCGAAATCTCAATATTCGAAACCGCTGGCAATTCACCCAAAAAATGTTTCCATTTTTGTAGGACTTCCAATGGAAGCTCTTGATCCCATCCGAGACCTATAAGCCAAAGATCTTGAACTAAACGTTTAGCCAACAGTACTAAAGGTGCTATCAAACCGAGATGATCAAAAATTTTTGCGATAGCCGACAAAATATTACGCTTAGTGCAAGTGCGCTCTTCAACTACTAAGTTGTATAAAAATACATCGGTAAGAGCGCGCCACGAAAGGCCCAAAATTTTTATTGAACCACTATCTTCATCTTGAAATATAATTGCGTCCGAACTGGACATGGGACTCCCTCAAGTTGGACATCACTTCCGAGCAATTACTACTCTATTTTCTTAACTGAAAACCACCACTAGTGCAAATACTATTCAATTCACCAATTAATTGATTAGCAGCTTCAATCGAATTGCATCCAGTGACTAAGTCATCAACATACGTATCGCTCGCCAATACCGATGACGCGAAAGGAAAATTAATCGATTCTAACCTTGCCAATTCTTGAACAGTACACAAGGCCAATAAAAGGCGACGACGAAACTCCATAAGTCACAGTATTTAATTTAAAGTCCATAATTGGATCCGACGGAGAAAATCTCCAGACGATACGTTGATAATCACGATGAGTATCTTTAACCAAAATCTGCCGATACATTTGTTTAATGTCAGCTGTAATTACGATAGGATGTACACGAAAATGCAGTAACAAAACTGCAATGTCCTTTTGCAGAGCAGGGCCAATAACCAAGCTATCATTTAACGAATTTCCAGATTGATCCGGACACGAAGCATCGAAAACCACACGCAATTTGGTGGTAGTGCTAACACACTTATGTACAGCATGATGGGGAATGTAATACATTTTCTCATGAACCGACGAATTTTCAGGCGATTTCACTTGAACCATGTAACCGCTTTTCAAATAATCCTTTATAAATTTTTTTATAATCTGAATACAATTCAGGATTTTTTAGCAAACGACGTTCTAACGACAAAAATCTTTTAATACAAATTGATCTCGTACCCACAAATGAGGGTTCAGAAATTTTAAAGGGCAAAGACACTACAAAACGACCGTTTTTGTTACGTCTATAATTTTCCACAAATCGATTTTCACACTTTTCTTCTTCAAGAGAAATTTTGTTTCTTGAAGGGAATATTTTCTAATTCCCAAAATCGACGAATGTCGCTGTCTAAGGGCTCAACGAAAGCACACAACGACATAATAGAACTATTCGGGGAAACGACCTTTCCCGTTAAAACCCAACCAAAAGTTGTTTTAATAGCAACTGGCTCGATAGCGACACCCCAACGAGATTCGTTCAACAAAACCTGAGCAAAGATTTCCGCTCCGAGTAGCATGTCAATTTTACCAGGAATATTAAAATTAGGATCAGCTAAGGCCAAACCTTGAGTTTGCGACCATTTCTTGACCCCTATCGACGACGAAGGTAATTGATTACAAATGTTAGGTAAAATATAACACTCAAGTTTATATGCTGGAGTCCGTGCTCCCGAAGGGCTGACTTCACACGATAGTGAACCAGACACCAACGACGAATTCAAGCTAAGTTCTTGAACAGTGACATTGGCTCTCCGTTTCCTTAAACCTAATTTCTAACGGCACCTTTCAGTCATAAAACTTTCCATGGATCCGTTATCTAAAATTACACGAACAGGTTGCAATTTTCCTGTATAATCTAGCACCGACACCATTGCCGTAGCTAACAGCGTGGTTGTGTGTTCTGAAGACGTCAAAATCAACGAGATAGTGGCAGGTTGTTCATGCACAACCGACGCCGACAGATTGTCTTCACTAGGTCTACTAGTAGCAGTAAGTCTAGGCGCCGCTCTCCGAGGAGACACTGAACTTTGACGATGAGTTTGTCTGCGTGGAGACATCGATTTTTCTCGTTTATCGAAGTGGAGTAACGAATTGTGCGACTGATGACATTTTCTACACGACCAATCTAACGTACAATTTTTCATCGAATGTGAAGTATTTAAACATTAATACAAAGATTTTTAAACTTTACGACCTCAAACCTTTCTTGAGGGGTTTTATCGAGAAACTGCTTACATCTATAAATAGGATGCACAGATTGACATAAACTACAATTTTTACCATCATTGGTGGTACCAACTAAAGAAGTTTTAGCCGAATTGCTAAAGACCTTCCTTTTTCTCTTTCTTTCACGGAATCTCGAGATTTTAAGCATGTTCCTGAAGCAATGTCATTTATTTCCAACACTTTACATTGTTTTTCAATGTACGACCTTAAATCTTTGAACGAGGGAATTTCGTCATTATTTCCTAATTCAAAACGCTTTAAAATGTTTGTATCTAATTTTTTGATAACAGATTAAACAACATGAAATCTAATAAATCTATTTCTATCTGCCTTAACGCGAATATAATTTCATCAAAACAACTAATTAATTGCCGAAGTTCCGTATTCGAGTCTGAGGAACTGACCTTAGGGCATTTTTCAAGAGCATTAAAATATGTTGAAAGTAATAACCTCTTGGACTGAAAACGATTAGTAATGATTTTATATGCTTCCTCGTGTGCATAATAATTTAATGGCAAGTGTTTTATTAAGGCACGCGACGACTCATCTAGTGTATAAACGAGATGGCAAAATTTTTCTACAGGGAACAAACCGACATTATCGTGAATCAATCGCTTATAAATTGCATTATAACTCTCAAAATCCGAAATGCGTCCCGAGTACCGCGGGACCGAAATATGTTTCAAGCGTACCCTACTATTTACGGCAAAGAATAATTTATATTTTCCACCTTTGGCTTATTTTCTACGCTATCTAATTCGCATTGTTCAGCGATAATACGAATATCTAATAGATAATCATCGATTTTCACCCTAAGAGCCGAAAATTCATCCAATTGTTCACTTTCTTCATCAAAGAAAATATCCTTGCAAAAAGACTTGAAATGAGTTTCAATTTGCTCGACACTTTTAATCGATGCTCTAATTAAAGCAATCGATACATTTTCCGGTTGATTAATTTTACTGTATATATGATCTAACCTTTTAACTACAAATCTAGCTTTAAGGATAGCTTTATCAATTGATATAACCATATTCGATTAATGATTAATGAACGACAATAAAAATTAATATATAAACAATTCGTACTCAAATACGCTACAACTAATTAATCTACGAAATTAAATTATTAATGGACAAATGCAACTAATTACAGTGCTCGCCCGACAAAAACGTTTAACGTTTCAAATAAATTCCAACCCCTTTGTTATACAACTTGCATGAACCCGAATGGTTCCTCGAACTTGACACGACAAATAAGGTAAAGATTTACAATGCAATAACCCCTCATAAATTTAGTTTACCTAAAGTAAACTGTGCGACCACTAATCTTTGCAACAAAGGAAAAGAGATATATGGTAAAATCTACCGTTATATCCAGATGTTTCTACCATTAAATTTGTAAGCAGGATGTTATTCTCCTTGTAACACGTTTAACCATAATCAAAACTACAATTATTAAATTTAGTATAAATGAGGAGCTTAAAGAATACGAACTAATTAATTAATTAAATAATCCGGCGACGAAGACCATTTGTTCAGCGCGGGGGGTCTTATAAATGTATATATCGGCTTACCTCCGTGGTTTTTTGTTGTTCTAAGCTGCAGTTCCTTGCTTTTCAACTAAGTGGACTGCAGTGGAGATTATAGTACGTGATCCGTTGCACTTGCACTGTGTTTTTAGGGGTTTATGAAATTAATTCGGCGGCACTATTGACAAACTCACTTTTACCGAACGAAGAACCGACTCTTCTGCTTCGATATCGATGAGAGAGTGTTTTTCGTCACTGCCCTTAGTCCCACTTATTTACACATGCACAAGGAATTTTACGACAGGATATAAGGGAACAAGGGATGACAGTTTTATTATTAGATTTACGACTTAAAGTTAAACACGACAACGTGCGACAAAGAGACCGAACATATACATTTATGCAAAGCCGGAACGATCATTTCAAATCGAGGTAATAATTAAAAGATGGAAAATATAAAGTCCCGCTAGGACTGGAACCTATATCTAAGTCTTTCTAGGACAATGCGTAAACCATCTTTATAATAGAATATATTTTTAGAAAGATGTAGGCGGAGAGGACTGACTTCAAAACATATAAAAGGAATGTATAGGAATGCATCGAACTTCATCAATACGAACAACCACAGACAACAAGAAAGGCTAACTCAACACTATAACAGGTCAGCAAGATTTCTTATTAACGTAAAAATAGAAGATAGTCATAGAATGCTTGTTAAATGTCACAGAAAAATTCAGTTTGTTATCAATTCTCTTAAAGGAGGTCTGGCTCCTGCAATACTTAAATCGTTTGATCAAAGACAAGCCTCCAGATATGAACATTTACACCATAAAATTAAAGTAGTCAACAGAAACAAATTTAACAGGTTATTGAATGAACATTTCTACAATCTCAATCCTTATATTGATAACACCAAATGGGTTTCTAATATTAGTGGTGCAATAGTGCCGGTCTCTGTTTTAAACTTTCTATTGCTTATTCCCAAGTTAGCTTACAACCACAAACTAGAGACATTCGTCTTGGTAAATTGATCGGTCGTGTTGAATTCAACATTGACAACGATGCATTATCTCAAAGAAGAAAGGATATAATTAGGGGTATAACCTCTAATGTCATCTTGAACTATGTAAATAATCCCAGAAATAACCAACATTATAATTTGAATAACGGCCGCTATACTTGCGGCCACGTCCCCAATGCTCCACCCGGAGGTACTACATTGGGTTTAAACGCGAAAAATAACGTGCTTCTAATTTATACTAACTTCATAGTTGATCCACCCTAAATAAAAACTAAATAAAAATCTAACAAACCTAAAAATCTAACAAACCTAACAAACTCTAACAATCTAACAAACCTAAAAATCTGACAAAACTGAAACAAAAACTAAAAACAGGGTTGTAAATAATGGTATCCCTAGCGCTGACTTTCGCGTGTACCCGATCAACAAGACACAAGCAAAAATGAGAGGGGGAGGGATCCGTAATACCGGATAGCAGACGCCGGCTCTGCTTACCAGTGCGACCCGAAGGGTCGTCTTAAAACTATCCAAATCTAGCTTACTAATTTAAATCCAACCCTAGCTTTCCCTATCATTCCCTAACTGATTTATATTATGATTACAATCTTCACAAATCTACTCTTCCTTCCCAAATATATACTGCAACCAAAATGGCGACATAATACTACGACATAATACTACAATACATGCTGATAAATAAATAAATATAGTGTAAATATAAAATATAAATAAATATAATTATGTAAATATATAAATAAATGTTTAATAAGCGTTAAGCATAGAGCGGTGCACAAATAGCAAAAAGCATCACCCTGTTTATCAGGTGCACTCCCACAAGCATATGTCGGCTAGCGCCTTTACACACCAAACGTGCTTGTTAAATTATTTCGAAAACTACTAATTAATGTAAATCAATGCTTGTGCGAGTACAGCCGCCACAATTTAAATCTTACCTCGATAATAAAATTCTCCAGCATCCGAAGATCTGGTCGTCTGCCAACATCTAACTGTAACTTACTTCTAAGGGGGGGATGGGGTGCACTGCTAAAGTCCTGGTGGGTATGCACTAAATGTTCTTGGGGGGATCACAATCACTATCACTATCAATTCACTTTCAAGTCCTGGAGGGATGCGCGGTTTCACTCTATTTTATTATGTTTGTTTATTTTATTGATTTAATTTAAGGAAGGTTTCTGATTTATTTGTTATTGTTTATTTGTTATTATTTATTTCCGATTTCCCGATTTTCCGCACATAATTATGAAGAAAGGCAGTGACTGTATTAATGGTGCGGGGGTTTCTCGTGCATATTGGACATTTGGGTGTAATTAGCATGTTATTATTATTATTATTATTATTATTATTATTTTTTATTTTAAATATCAGGTTTTGGTTAATCTATACTCGTATCCTTACTCACGCCAAGTCAATTTAAATTTTTTATAATCCTCCCACCAACCCCACCGAATTTTACACGCGGTTGTCATTGTCTAGTCTCGCGACCTTTCCCGCGAATTCTTTTAAGGCTGTCCAGAACGCTTTCTGGTTAACCACTTCCCGGACTTCCTCTAGGCTCTTTGGCCATGCCAGACCTAGGATAGCTAGTTTGCTATCAGCCAACCCTCGATTTCCCGCCTTAAGCGGGAACGTGTTCTGCGTTTTCCGCGACCTCGCCGCATTCGCAGCGGTCGCTGTTGGTTACACCGAACCTCTGTAAATACGCCTTCAGGGCGCCGTGCCCTGTTATTAACTGCACCATTTTGTGATCGAGCTTAACCTCGATCCTACCTCTAGCTTCTATGCTCGGTATGAATTTGTGGGTCAACCTGCCCGTGACAGCGTTGTTCCACCTCTCTTCCCATTGTTGAATTGATTTTTCGCGCAGCTTTCTTTTATTCAAAGACTTCGGTATTGACAAATGTGATATTCGTAAGTCTCCCGTCACGGCTTCTTTAGCTAATTCATCAGCCCTATCGTTTTCTACGTTACCATTGTGCGACCTGACCCAACAGAACTTTAAACGCCGAAACTCGAGCGCCGTACGCGCTATCCTCCAGACGTCCGCTTGGAGGTCTGTCGAGGTGTTCATGTTTGTTAAAGCCGTCAGCGCCGATTTACTATCACTGATTATATAATACTAGTCTCTGCCCGTATGGTTTATTACGTAATCGATAGCCTCTCGTATGGCTACCAATTCGCACTGGAAGATAGTGCACCAGTTCGCGAGTTTGGTTTGAAACCGAAACACCTCCCTTTCCTGCTTATACACGACAAACGCCGCGCCTGCTTGCCCATCGTCCATACGTGAACCGTCCGTATAAATTCTGATACCCATCGCGTCCTCATCACCTTCGACAAACTCGATTCCTCTATTATCAGCCGGGTGCCCCAACTCAGATACAACGATCTTTTTTGCAATTTCCCTATTACCAATATTAAGATCTTCGATAATTTCGCGCCCTTTTCCTATATTTATTAATCGCCTATCTCTAATCTCCCTAACGACATATTCGATAGGGAGAGTCCTACTGATCACCAGGACAGCCTCCGTGGAGGTGTTCCTGTACGCCCTCGCCGCTTTTACCGCGGTTATGCGTTGTACGCTCGTTAATTGACGCATCTCCCGGACTTTACAACCTTCTGCCCATACAGAAGCTGCGTACAGTATTGCCGGCTCAATTTCTCCGGTATAAACCGTCCTCAGCGATTCGCCCCTGAAACCCCACTTTATTTTAGCCGCCGCCATCATTTTATTTGATATTTCGCCGCCCTTACTTTTTACGTATTGTACGTGCGCTTTCCAATTTAATTTATTGTCGATCTTGACGCCGAGGTAGGTAATACAATCTTTAAACGGGATTTTCTCCCCTCTTAGTTCTAACCTAGGAGGTCTCTGTCCTAGTTTCGTGCCGAAATAAAGCGCCTCTGACTTCGTCGTGTTAAATTTTAATTTTACCGCCTGCGACCATTCGTGTAATTTATTAAGCGCCTCGTTCGGTTTTGTGCGCATATCCATTAGCAATCTCGATCTTACAATTAAAAGCGTGTCATCTGCAAACCCAACCATTGAGCATCCTGCGGGCAACTTGACCCTAAAGATGCTCTCATACAACAACTTTCAAAATGTGAGACCAGAACATGACCCTTGCGGGCATCCCCTTTCCACCTCACGCGACAGAACTTCACCCGGAATTTCAACCTGTGCCAATCGCCCCGAGAAATAGCTCTTGACCAAAGACATCAAGTTTCGCGGACAACCCCTACGATCTAACTCGCAAACGATTAATGGCCACCAGGCAGCATCAAATGCTCCTGAAATGTCCAAAGCAACAACGACACAGTACTCTTTAGCATCTCTTGCCTGCTTAATTTCCCCGACAACGAACTCTAACGCTTCGATAGTCGACTTGCCCTCCACGAAACCAAACTGTCGGTTATTAAAACCGCCGCTGTCTCGCACTAGGTGCTCAACACGCGTAGTCATAACGCGATCTAAAACTTTCCCCAGCACCGGTAGCAAGCTAATTGGACGATAGCTGCCCGGATCTGACGCATCCGCCTTTTAGGTTTGGGTATAAATTTCACATTCTGGATTTTCCAGCAACGCGGAAAAACGCCCTTTCTAAACAAAGATTAAACAACCCAACAAAGACACACGGGGCTAACAGGCACGCCTGCAGAGCTGCGTCTGAAGTGATTCCATCATGCCCCGGTGCCTTCTTAGGTTCATCCTCCTAAGAGCCCTGACGACCTCGTGAACTAGGATTGCCTTATCGGCACCTGTTCCTTGCGCCTCTGCAGCTTCCCGACGTACTAAATCGTGCGACCCTTCATCCCCCTCGGGATTATCCGATGGGAAAAATTTCTCTAGTAAATATTCCGCTGTGGTTTTAAAACCTTCCGTGTATTCGCCATTTGTTTTCTTTATATTACTGAGCGCGATTTTTTGTTGTTTTCCTCTAATTACGCGGTATGCGGTTCCCCAGGGTTCTTTCTCTGAGTTTTGCGTGCAGAATTCTTTAAATTTATTCGTTCGCGTTTCTTCTATTAATATTTTATATTCGCGGTAACTTTGATTATATTCTATTCTCCGTTGTTCTCTTATTTCTCCCGAGGCGCGTTGATAGCGGCGCCTTAGGTTACGCGTTTCTGCCCGCTTGGTGGTTAGTTCCCGGGTCCACCAGGGTACGCTGTCTTTAAATGTTTTCTTTTGCGGCATGGAATACGACGACGCGTCTACCACCGCTTCGTTCAATTTTTTCGCGAGTGTTTCTACTTCGTCTGCCTCTCGGCAGTTAAATAGCTCATTTTCGAGCGCAGGGATACTTTCGCCAAATTTTTCTTTAAACCGCTCCCAATTTGTTTTTTATTACAGAACCGCGGAAATATAGTTAGCTGCTCGTTTGCGCTTGTTTTGGTTTCAACGTCCCATGTTATTAATTTATGGTCAGAGAGCGTTTCCTCGTCCGACCTTAGTTTCCAATTACAAATCGTTTCTAACATTTCGTGCGAGACTGCAGTAATATCTATAAAACTGCTGCCTCTATGCGTCTCAAACGTAGGTGAATCATTAGTGTTTATCACACTAAGGTCCCATCCGTAAAAGATCAGCAACCTGCGAGCCTCTATCGTCTTCGATAGGTCTGCCCCATAATGGCGACTTAGCATTAAAGTCTCCCGCGATAATTAAATTTCTACTGATTTTACAAAGAATTCCTTCAATTTGATTTATTAAATCCTCTGTTTGAGGATTCTCCCGCCGGGAATCGATCGGCGGAAGGTAAGTGCTTATCACGTAAAACGTATGCAATCCCGTTTTTATTTCTGCGGTGGTTATGAACTCATTCGACAGATTGTTTAGGATTATTCCGGCGCACGTCCCGTTATTTATTATTATCCGCTACGCGGTCGTTCGCTGTTTGCGTTTAAAACGGTAACCCCCTTCCCAAAACCTGTTATTTTGTGGCTATACAGGTGCGGTTCCTGTATAAGCCCGATGTCGATATTATTTTCGCTGAATAACTTTACGAAGTTATTTGTAGCCTTTTCCTTTCCCGAGATTTAATTGCGCGAATTTTATCTTCTTGCTTCTTTTAAATCTTCCTTTATCTTCACGGTCCATAATCGATGTTCCGTGTGATGGCGTTCTTCAATCTCAGCATCGTGGGGCATCTACTCAACTTGGCGTCGTGGCGCGTATCAACCTTGGCACCACCGCCAGTTCTGTCGTTTGCCCTAGCGCAAACCACACAGCAGGGGATTGCCCTCCGGCAATTCTTGAAATTGTGTCCGACGTCGGCACAGTTACCGCACCACTATACCTTCTCCCTGCACTCCATCGATCTATGGCCGTACTCGTAGCACCTGTAGCACTGGGTCATCGAGAAGTGGTCCCGGGCCCAGACTGTTTGCCACCTGAGGTTTATAGCGTCAGCTAATATGCGTCTCCGAAGTGTGGGGGTCACCTCGAAGACTACGTTGACGAAGGGATCCCTAGGGCCCTTTCCGCCAAACCTAAATTTCTCCCTCAGGTAGTCTTCGATCTTCAAATCGCCGAAGCGGGGATTCTGGCTCGCGATCAGCCGAACCAGTTCTTCTGCCTTCATCCCCGCTTCGACCCCCGGAAGAACGACCCGTGGACGCTTCTTCTCGATGGTCTTCGCCACGAGCTCTTTGCAGTGACCGCCGACCTTCGACTGCAATTTCTTCGCGTTTTCTCGTCCTGCGCACTCAACTGCTACACCACCTCTACGAGTCCTACGAGCTCCGACCACGACAAACCCATTACGATCGGGATCGACCTTTTTCTTCAGGGTCGACATGACGTCCTCTTTCTCCCCTTGCCTGGCGTCGACCATAACAGCAAAAGTAGGCGTTACACCTGCAGCAGCTGCAGCATACGACACTTTCCGCGGCATCGGCACCTCCTGGCCCCGGGAACTCTGCTGCCCTGAAACAGAAGCAAGCACTGCTGGATTTCCCCCGACAACACCAGCTCTCCCAGGACTATCTAAGCAAAGTCGAAACACCCTAACCATGCCTATAAGTTGGTTCGTAACGTCGCGGATATCATCCACGGCGTGCCGATCCATCTTTCTGTCTTCCACGACAATAGTGGCGGAGGTCGTCGGCACCTTCCCATAGACGGCAGCGTGCGCCTTCCTCACCCTGAACTTTAAGAGCTCCAGCTCATCGAGGTCGTTAGCATCAACGCTATCGTTGCTACTAGTCGACATCGTGCGCTGGGCTCTCGAAGTAGAGGGCAATTCTGGCGCCGCAACCACCACGGGAGGCCCCGACTCCCCCGACACGACCGCCGCAGACACAGGCTCCTCTACCTCCTCCTGAATCCCTAACATAACGTCCTTCAATACTACCTTCAGCGGTTTCCCCACAACAGCGCCCTCAGCCTCCGACCGATCCCCCTTCTTCTTCCTGGGCAACGGCTCCTCGTCGCGGTGGACCACCATGCTGACAAAACTATCAACAAAGGATGACACCTAAAACGCAGCCCAACGACTTGACCGTTACGACGCTAAAAGAACGACGCTAGAAAAGCGCAAAACGTTGGTCCAATAAAAAAGTTTTGTTTAAAGGTGAACCGTAAACAACCTTTTATTTATTTGCTTCAAACCGCTCAATTAAATATCAAATTTTAACAAAAATACAACAAGCACTAAGCGTCAAAATAATAACTAGAATCAAATAAATTCCCTAACGCAATAAAAATATCTCGGTTCAGAATGTACCGTAAATAACCCTATTTATTTATTTTAAATTTTTTAAACCGCCAAATCAAATTTAAATAAACTAATTACTTCAAAATATTAAAATACCTGATTTATAAATAACAACACTTTATTTTTAAATGTGTAATTAACAAAATAAGGTCGAGCGCAATCGGAATGTGGTCACCGGAAATGACCTTTCACTTAATCACTTGGTAACTGTAACTGTTACACCGCTTAATTACACCAAAATCGATTTTAAAGGAACTTATAAGTACGAGTGTACCTAAATTACGAAAAATTTATATTAAAATTGTTTAAAAATTTACAGTTTTTGAGTTATTTATTTGATTTAAAAAGGCTTACATTTTTGTTTTTTGGTTATTATTTGATTATACGCGCACTATAAAAAATTCACACACTTTTTGGTTGTTTTACCCGGTTTCTTACTCGATTTACGCAGTTTTTATTTTAGATTTATTATTAAAAATGCCTTTTTAATTTATTTCGAAATTATTTTTTAGTATTAGTTTAGTAGATTTTTGTTTTATTAACCCGAAATTTAGTTAGTTTATTTTAAAACGCGGATTTGGTTTAAATTACAAAGAAAACACGGTTTATTTAGTATTTATTTAATTTAAATTCTGTTTTAAAATTTTTATTTTACTACCCTGTATTTAAAATTTGATGCCACACAATTATAAAATTAAAACACAATAAAAACAAAGCTTCAAATAAAATAAATTAAAAATAAATAATAAAAACCCTAGATAAAAATTTACATCTTAGTTGCTGAAACGGAGCTCTGCTAAACACGTCCGCTCGCTTTAAGCGGTAACTAGAAAGTAAAAATAACCAACATCATAATATTCACAACGAACAATTTTATAAAGTTAAAAATACTTGGCTGACCATCCAGATATTGTTGTTACTAAAGCAGACAAGGGTGCAGTTACTGTTATAATGAATAAGCACTATATATAGAGAAATCTCTTGATTTTCTACCTGATACATCTACCTACAAACCTTTACAAAGGGATCCTACATTCACTACGTAAAAAAAGGGAATGATCATATCAAAGTATTACATAAAAAGGGGATGCTGGATGATTCTGAATAAAATTTTTTTTGCAGTAGCAACTCGACCCCAGTTCTCTCATTATGACCCAACATATCTACGGTAAATACACCTACTTATGGTATTGCTTCTTTCTTGGCGAATATCTTTCAACAGGCTTTCCCTCTTGAGGGATATAATGTAAAAAATAACTTCTCGTCTGTACGACAGTTCAAGGATTTTCACCTTCCTAACGATCACATTCTCATTTCTTTGGATGTAGCATCTCTGTTTACAAATATTTCTTTACACATGGTTATCAATATTATTAAAGACAATTGGAATAAAATTAAACTGTACTGTAAGATGTCTGGAGATTTGTTTTTGGCCACTGTCAACTTGGTCTTTAACAACACTTATTTTATTTTTCAACATAAATTTTATCTACGATTATTTGGAACTCTAATGGGGTCGTCTCTGTCACCCATAATCGCTCAAATGATTATAGACAACTTATTTTTGATTGTTCTACCTTATGAGATTTTATTTTTTAAGAACGTCGATGACATCATTAGCTCAATGCCAGCTCAATATGTTGACCAAACTTTAACAACTTTTAATGACTTTACTGAACACCTCCAGTTCACGTATGAAATTGAGGTAGACAGTAAATTACTTTTTTTGGATGTATTGGTCATCAGAGATACACATAATTCTCTACTATTTGATTGGTACACAAAACCAACTAATTCTGGCAGATATTTGGATTTTTATTCCAACCATTCTACTCAACATAAGGTAATCACGGTGAAGAGCTTACGGTACCGCATTGAATATATATCAGATCCTCAGTTCATTCCGAAGAATAAGAAAATATTGATAGACACTTTAGTGAAAAACGGTTACCCAAAAGGAATGTTACATAAGTTGATATATAGTAACTTCCTAAATCTTAACACCACCACAAAAGATATTACTTATAAAAAGCTTCTTTATATACAGAAGTTATCTCCTCTTCTGGTGCGATTAATGAAACAATTTAATGTTGCTATGGTCTATGATCACACTTACTCCATCCAGAGTTTATTTACTAAATTAAAGGATCGTACTTCTAAATTGTTAAATAATAACGTTGTTTACAACATTACGTGCAGTTGTAACAATAGTTACATTGGGCAAACTAGTCAGTAGCTAAAAAGTCGTTTAACCCAGCACAGGAGTAACTGCAGAAAAAACTCCGCAAAATATGCATTGTGCAACATGGCTACAGTCATGCCCCAAATGCCTTTGTAGCTTCTGCTCGTTCAGAAAGTAGACCAAGCACCCATCGCATAAAAACTTGTGAGGATTTTTCTTAGACAGCTGTTTCCCAACTAATTTGCTCGAGTTCTTAATCAAACAGTACAATAAATTTATGTGCCGGGCTCTTCTGTTCTTTGTGAAATGTAGAGGTCCTATTATCGATTTGCTTTCCACTCCAAAAACGTTAATGTTCACATTGTTCAACCGCTTGAAAATCGGAATTTCAGATATACATTAGTGTCGTGGTTGGGGGATAGTAAAAGTTGGATTAAGAAAACAGACTTGCTTTAGTATATATTGATAAAGTTACCGCAAGTTTGGTTATTTAAGAATCAAGCATCGACAAAAACGCATCGCTATGGCTTACATCCTGGATGTTCAAGGTTTTCAATTCAAAAGCAGCTAGTTCTTTATAAAGGAAATAACTATTTTGGATGTGAAAAATAATAAATTGTGGCATGAAATATTGGTTCTGCCGTTGGAGTCCACCCAGTTGAACGATAATTTCAAGAAACATTGTGCATGTCTGCAGAAAAATCTGCATGGACTTAGGGAAAACCAGTCGGCCAGTGGGCTATCGTCATTGCACTTTAACTTCATATTTAGAAAAGATAATCCCTCCAAGTGCCACAGTGTTCGTAAAGGGCTTGCAAAAGCGAAATATCGTATCCAGGTTTTTACACCACAACCATATTGAAGATATTGAAGAATTTAAGGTTTCGAATTTGAAAACATTAAAGATGGATCATGGAGGATTTGGTCATTGTCTTATGCATATGGATAATCATTTAGCGTGCGCCAAACACAATGTTTTACTTATTCAGAATACATTGTAATATGTATTTAAGGTTAATAAATTTTTGACTACTTGGTTTTATTATATAAAATTCTACAAAACATAAATATTGGCGATAAACAATCAGGTAGAAAATGTAGCTAAAAATATAGAAGTAATTAAAAACTTACCCTTTGAAACTAGAATAAAAACGGTTGGAAATTGCAAGTTACAAACGCAAGCACTTATCCTACATTTGATTTTCCAATTCTCCACCCGAAGGTACTACATTGGCCAGTAAGCGAGTCTTTTTTTACCTGAAAATTTTGAATTTTTGCCGAACCCTTACTGTTGCAAGCAAAATAGGGATCTTTAACATGCGTGACAACACTTATACGCGGATCCTTCATTTTACCTCTCATCCGAACGAGGGTGTATTTCTGTGAAAAATGCTCTCCTAACATTTTTCAAGCGGACCGTGTCGGAATTTGAACCCGAGACCTTCGGCATAGTAGTCACGCGCATACCAACTACACTACGGAACCGCCTTTGCAAGCACTTACCTGCATGTGGTTTTCCAATGCTCCACCCGAAGGTACTACATTGGCCAGGACGCTAGTTTTTTTTTACCTAGAAAATTTAGAATTTTGCCGAACCATTGCTGTTCCAAGCAAGGTAGGGAACTTCAACGTGCGTGACAACACCCACACACGGGATCTCCATTTTACCTCTGATCCGAACGAGGGTCTATTTTTGTGAAAAATGCTTGCCTAACATTTTTCAAGCGGACCGTATCGGGATTCGAACAGGGACCTTGGGCGTAGTAGTCATACACATACCAACTACGCCACAGAGCCGCCTCCGTAAGCACTTACCTTACATGTGATTTTCCAATGCTCCTCCCGAAGGTACTACATTGGCCAGGAAGCAATTTTTCTTTACCTGGAAAATTTAGAATTTTGCAAACCCTTGCTATTCCAAGCAAGGTAGGGATCTTTAATATGCGTGACAACACACACACACACACAGGGCCCGCATTTTACCTCTCTTCCGAACGAGGGTGTATTTGTGAAAAATGCATGCCTAACATTTTTCAAGCGGATTGTGTCGATTCGAACCCAGGACCTTGGGCGTAGTAGTCACGCACATACCAACTACGCCACGGAGCCGCCACGCAAGCATTTACCGCACAAACTACGAAAAAGTACTATAGGCATACAACACGTTCTTTTTGAATATATACTAGAAACGTAAGATAAATGCTGCCTGGAGCGATTACGCGGTTAATAGTATCTTGGAAAGTTGTACGGAAATTTTTTTTCAAAATGAGCAGTATGGCCGACGGCAATTTTCAATTCCGGTAAATACAATTAAACATTATTAGTATTAGGAAAACGAAGGTTTACTTTCACAGAATTTACAAAACTAACCTCGCATTTAGTAATTATAGCGAGGACAGTCGACAACGTTGATAAGCTTATAAGTAGTTTGCGTTAGTAAATAGTTAATTTAATAACATTGAAATGCGTTCTCCTCGGTGGTATGCGCAGAAACTTTCAAGTCTCGTAGGAACACTCAAGTCTTCACTTGTAAAGAATTAAATTTCGAGCTTGTTGGTATTTAAAACAATAATTATAAGCATTGCTTTCCTTTATTAAACACTAAGTAATGCGCTTACAAATAATATACAAATTCTTTAATTTAATAACAATGCATGTACTTTCGCTTGGTGATTCATTTAGAAAATAGATAAGTCTGCGATTTCCAAAAATATGACGTACATTTTATTTAAAAATTAATTGTTTTATTAGTAACTATCCTGTAGACAATAATTATGATATACCCTTAGTAAACGTTAAAATGTTTTATTAAATTTCCCGTCAAAAAGTTTAAATTAATTTACAGGATCCTTAATTAATATTTAAGGTATGAAAGACATCTATGTATAATTGGTTGTCTATAGAGCTTTTTAGAGTTGATTTTATTTTGAAAATTGATAGGGTTTTTTAAAATTATTCCGCAGAAAAGAATTAAAAATGTTTTAAGTTGGTTTCAAAGCTTTGGTGTTATTCTTAAAATAATTAAATGGTTTGCATTTTGCGGTAAATTTTAGACCACGTTATAACATTTCTATAAACACATTAGCTAAAAATTTGGGTGGAGGGTTTGTGCTAGGGTAGGGGGTAGTTAGCAAATTTCGGATTAAAGCGTATATCTCGGGTGACCAAAAAGGATTCAAAGATCGAGTTAAAATTAAATAAACAAAAATTTTTAATGTACGAGGCTTACCAGGGCGTAACTTTGAAAGGAATAGTTCGATTTTAAAAATTCAAACAGGGTTCGATCGTCCAGAAAATTCTAGGCTAGGCTAAAATAGTTAGCCGAAGAAAACTCTTACCACGTTAGATATGATGTATCATGCCTTTTTGCTTATATTTTAGCATGTTACATTTGTGCTTGGCACTATTAGCATATAAATGCTTATATCTACATTTAAATATAAAATCACTCTCATTATTATATAATAATATTTTCTATAATAATTTATCTCGCACAATCCTGGAATGTTAGTTTTAATCCACAAGTTCCTAATTTGTTACATAAGTACACATAATTATACCTATATGAAGTTTTCCTATTGGTTATTTCTGAAGTGTTTATTCCAAAAGCACAACTGGTGTGGTTCTAAATTCTGTATTATTGAGAATAATCGATAGAGATCATCCATCCCGAAGATGGCCGAAAATAATTTATTTGAAGTGTCAAATTTTCATTTCTCTTATGATATCTGATTGCTTATCTGGCACTGTTGGGCATTTTTGATTTGAACTTCTACCTTGCCTCATGTGCTTACCTGGTATGTAAATTTTCTAATCATAAATCCTAAATTAACATTTAAATATAATTCTAAATGTGTTGTATAATGGATAAAGAAGTTGTTGATTCGTTAAGCCCATCAAATATTTATACTGATGGAAAGATATTAATGGATTTAATTTTCCTTTGCACCTCGTGTTAGATTTTTACTTTTGTAACACAACTGAATTTTCTAGGGTGCTTCGGTAACATATGCTGCTCTGGTTAGCTATGGCCCCGGTTATCTATGCCTCGGGTTACCTTATGTTCCGACTACCTGTGTTTTGGTTACCGATGTTACGGACGACGTGTTTCCCTCATTTAAATTTCTACATGGAAAAGTTGCTCGTGTTTTCGCACGACCAGATGATGTAAAATAAATACTCTCATCACAAGAATTTTAATTTCGTTTCATTCTACCTTACATATAGCCGCTCAGTTATTATCTTATTGAAAAATATCTACATGTTTAATTTATGAAACAGAAGTCTGTTAAAGAGAACATTTGAAGTCGACCACATGCTGTTTTGTACCTACATTAGGAGATCCACCAATGCAGGATGTCTCAGTTTCTTGGATATGAAGGATTCCTATAAATTAAGTAACTAATAGTATTAGTTCAGTTGATACTATAGGTATGAGATAAAAACTTTTACCTTATCATTTTCTGTTAAAATAAAGAGGCCTAACCTCTATTTAAATTTATCTTTGTCACTACAAATATTTTGTTTTGATTATTAACTACATTTTACTCATCTTAAATGATTTCGAATAAAATTCTCTAATACATGACCTAAAAATATGTAAACATTCGGAACTTCATGAAGCTTCTTATGGTAAAAAGGTTTATTACTTGAACTTTCATTTCATGTGCATTTGTTACATGACATTATTGCAATTATAATCACTTTTTGATTTACTCCCGCATTAGGTAAAATTTTGAGTTTCTAAACAGAGATTATTTATTTTGATTTCTCTATAGAAATTTTCTCGTGTACATTTATTAAATATAGGAATTATATCATGTTAAAATATATAGCGATGTCTACAATGTTAATGACACAAGCGTATATCTTATACATGCCTTTGGAGTTGTAATAACTATGTATTAATATACATATTTAGTCAAATTTCTCTTATCGTGTTTTAACTTTTGTTTTTCTAAGTTATTTTACAATTGTGTAAACAAGTGTCTTGATAATTAAATTTTAACATTCAGATATTCTCTAAACATTCCCTTTATCCTGTGATTTCAAGTCTCATGCAGCCTCCGCAACCATAAAGGTCGACGCAAGCTGTGCCGAAGTATTTCTTATACTTCGTCGTGCAATTACTCTTTTTATAACATCGAGAAATGAGTAAGGTGCAATGAAACCAAAAAGCAAAAACCTGGGGTACGAGGCTTTAAAAGGGTGTAACTTTGTAAAAGATAGTCCGATTTTAAAAATTCTAACGGGTTAGATTGCCCGGGAAGTTAGAGTTCAGGTCCAATTAACAAATCACCCAGTGTATAAGTGACTACTGTAGCGCTTATGACGTAGTGAATGTGCCATGAGTCAAACATTTACGTAGCGGCGGCGTTGACATGCATCACGGGTTGTTTAACATGTAGGTGGTAGTAACGTTGTCCATGTATTGTGGGCGTCCGAGCAAGGAAAAAATCCTTTCCTTCGGTGGGGCGATTTTAAAAATTCCAATGGTTTAACCTAGGTTAGATGACGGTGGAGGTGATGTGTGGCGATAGTGACAGATGTGACGCAAGGAAAAATGATAACATCGTTAATGAGTTTTTCCATTAAAACCGATTAGTGTTAATAAGTTTTACAATTAAAAGGCGATTAGTGTTAATGCGATTTTAATAGGTTTCAATGGGTTTTAATAGGATTTTAATGGGTGTTGATGGGTTTTTAATGAGAAAACCCATTAAAAAACGATTAGTGCTAGTGGGTTTTTAGTGAGAAAACCCATTAACAAGCGATTACTGCTAATGGGTTTTTAATGAGAAAACCCATTAAAAAACGATTAGTGGCGCGGTGGGGGTGGCGCTGCACCAGGACCGACCACATCCCCTACTACAGATCCATTAAGAATTTCCATGACAAAGATTATCGCATATCACAATTTTTAATAAATTATCAGAATACAAAAGAATATTTTTATTTGCCCCTCTCGGGCTCGCCTAATTTTCATTTAATAAATAAATTTTCCGTTTTCTCGCAACTGGGCAAAGTGCGCCTGTTGAGCTTACGCTATATTGTAGATAAGTGATAGGGATATATTGCACTTCCAATTAAAAATTATAAACACATATGATGTAGAGTTAGAATGAAATCTAAGTTTAATTATTTCAGATTATAGATCATGCAAGTAATCTGTTTAAAATGCTACCGAAATACAGTTACTGGATATCACGATATTTTAGCTTTGTTGCCTGGTTTTCAGGAATCGCGTCAAAGTCACAATACAAAAACGAATATAACCTAGAAAAATTGTAGATATATGAAGAATCTAAGTCTAGGGCATATTCTTATTTACTGAATCGAAGGAATAAAATTTATAAAGATTATTATGTGTTCTGTAAACGATGATATTTAATGATATTTATTAAACTTCTACCTTGTATAAAGCCGCGAAAAGAAAGCCAATTACGAAAATTCATTATCTCTAAATGATGACTCAATTACGATAGGAAAGCTGACATCAGCTTTCAAGTAAACCGACCTGCAACGCATGTAACTCCTAGCTGTATATAGAGTTGCCTGCTGATGGCGTTTATATAGCCGTGATTTTCTTATTTCTTAATTTTAAGATAACTAGCCAAAAAATTCTTTTAAATGAAAATAAATCTAAGATCTAGTAAACACTTTTTGAATTTTCCAATGTGTTATATATCATTTCTGAATAGAGGAGTATCTGCGAAGATGCGTGTATGACATAATCGGTTTTTAATTCGCCAACCCCTTGAATTAAAAAATTTAGATTGTATGAAAATTAATAGAAAGGCATAATCATGGAATATAATTTTCTTTTTATGCACTTTGAACGTATGGAATAAGATTCAAAAACGCCTCCTTACGGGGAAGTCCTTGTGCACGTTAGAATTAATTACTATGAATGCAAAATATCTGAAAATTCGAATTACGTTAAGCGACAAGTAAAGGCACTTTTAAACCGTAACAGACCCAAACCAAACAAAATACTCAATTGATTTACCTCCTATTATGTTAGTTCAATTGAAGCAGTGTGTTGTCTTTTCACATTGTATTTTTGAACGAAGCAAAAAGTACATTTTCCTACAAATTCAACGTCTGTGCTCAGGCTCGATAAAACTTGGTTTTCTACTATTTACAGAATAAATTTTAATTAGTATTTATAATAAATATCGGTGACATAGGGCATAAAATTAAAAAACAATAGAAGGGAAACGAGCTATATACATGCTGTGTGAGAATTTCAGAGAACTATGTAGGCTAGCTCAGAACATAAATAAGTGCAAATACGTGTCCAACCAGTTTTGAGACGGAAAACGTAATGACGAAAAAATAAGCGCAGATAAATCTGATGATTAGTATAAACAACTAAAGGTGTTGGTTGTGAAATATCTGCAACCAATGTCGTCTGTGCGACAAGATATATTGGAAAAAATATTAAATCGGTAAATGTTTAAGTGTTTGGGGAACTTGGCAGCCACATGCTTCTTACCCCCCTTCACAACCACTGAATGTAGGAGAAATAGGGTATATAATTGTAAAACAATAGAAGGTGACCGAACTGCATCTAACAAGAAAGAACAGCGCCTATGATGAAAGATAACAAACATAGTACAAGAAGAAAATTGTTGAAAGCATATGTGTGGAGCACAGCACAGTATGCCTATGAAATACGAGCAGTCTGAAAAGTAGACAGAAAAACGGTAGCAGCCTTTTGAAATGCTGTGCTTCAGATGTATGAGGACAATAGCATGGACAGACAAAGATAATAACAAATAGGTTATAGAAATAGTAGGGGAACAAGGATATCTGGGAAAAAGATACGAGAAATAGAAGGGCAGAATACGTTGTAAAGCATTTCTGAGGAATAGTATGGAATATATTACAAGCAGAGATAGGAAAAAGAGGTAGTTGTAGACCTAGATCAGATAGTGTTAGATGCACACTGTGCAAATTTCAAGGAAATCTGTAGGTTAGTTTAGAATAGGAAACAATGATGGTACGCGTCTAACCAGTTCCAGGACTGAAGACCTAATGATGATAATAAATGTAGTTAGTGATTAATAGGCGTTTGAAATTAAACCGGAAGTTAGATATTAGCTACCTTATTATTTCAGCAGTGTATCTTCAACCATCAGTCAGTCCCTCAAATGTTAACCTTAAACGTCTTTTAATATTTAATGACTGTAACTCGAATTAAATAGGGTTAGTATTGACGGATTACACTGTAAATTACCCTCAATATCAAAATTCTGCAAGATGATACTAAACTGTTACAGAAATTTTAAACAAACCGAATGAGTAAATACTAACTACAACCTTCGTTTAAAACTACAATATTCTACCTATTTTATTCTTTATGCACACACTAAAATCTCTCATTGAAAAAATAGACAGATCTTATTCAGATGGTTTCTGGAAACCCGTTTAACTCGATGTCAGCCCAAAACCAAGCTTCACTTCCTTTACAGGAGTGTTGTAAAATATTAATCCTTAAACTACTTTATGTTCATGCTTTGAATGAAAAATATTTTAGTATTACTACTCATATAATAAATCAATAGTTAGGGAATAAAGATATCTGTCTGAAACAAAAAAAAAATAGGAGAAATAGAATGAAAGGATATGTTTTAAAACTTTTGGGTAATAGTGCGGCTTATATTACAAGCAGATATAGGAATAGAGAGAGGTAAATGTAGACCTAGATCGGAATACTGCACGCATAGAGTAAAAGATACAGACTGAGGGAATTCCAGGGAAATGTGTAGATTAACTCAGAATAAGACACAATGGAGGTACACGTTGACCAGTTCCAGGACTGAAGACAATCATGATTACTACTCATATGCGATAAATTGTTTACTTGTGTTCAATCACCCTGTGAATTCTTATTATGTGGTAAACCTAGCATATATCTTCTAAAATCCAGTAAGGTACTATTATGTGGTTATGCAGCGATTTATGTTCCGCAACCACAGTTTATTACTGAATACCCACACAAAAAGTATTAAAATACGTACTGTAATGTTATACTACACACACATGTTCATAATCATTACGTCTTCAGTCCCAGAACTGGTTAGGCGCGTACTTTCATTGTTTTCTATTCCGAACTAACCTACACGTTCCCCTGAAATTCCCTACAACCCACGTCTTTCACTATTTGTGTGCAATAGTCTGATCTAGGTCTACAACTACCTCTCTTTTTTTCTATATCTACTTGTAATATAGCCCGCACTATTCCCCAAAAATGTTTTAGAACGTGTCTTGCCCTTCTATTTCTCCTACTTGTTTCCTTTTCCACAGATATCGTTATTCCCCTACTATTTCTGTAACCTCTTTGTTGTTAACTTTGTATGTTGATGCTATCAGCGTCATACATCTGAACCATAACATTCCAAAAAGCTTCTTCTTTTTCCTATCTGCTTCCCCTACAGTCTTTATTTCATAGACGTACAGTGCTGTGCTCCACACATATGTTTTCAACAATCTTTTCCTTGTTTTTACGTTTGTTGTTTTTGAACCTAGCCGCTGCTATTTCTTGATAAATACAGCTCGATTCCCCTTCTATTGTTTTGTAAATATGTACTCTATTTTGCAGATATTCAGAGGCATTTGAAACGGGCTAAGCAGTCTGTGGCTACCAAGATCCCCCAACACACATAAGCCGTATTAATAGTTTTACAGTTAATCCTTTTGTTGCGAAACCAACAACTGTTGCTGCTTATAATAATCATCAGGTTTAAATGCAATTATTATTTCGTTCTTAAGTTTTCCATCCTGGAACTGATTCAACGCGTACCTTCACTTATTTCTATTCTAAGCTAGCCTACACAGTTCTCTGAAGTTTCCACAGCCTAGATACAGCTCAGTTTTCCTTCTATTGTTTTCTAAATATATGTCTATTTCACCGATATTCAGTGGTATGTGAAGGAGGTTAAGCAGCCTGTGGCTACTAAGATCTCCCGATACATGCATTTGCCGAATTAATAATTTTCCAGTAAATCCTTTCACATAATTAACATTAATTTGGAATGTTGCAAAATCAACATCTGTAGCTGCTTATACTAACCATCAGGTTTAAGAACAATTACTATTTTGTCATTAGGTTTTCTGTCTTGAAACTGGTTGAACACATACCTTCATTCTATACGTCATTCCAATTTTTTGAGTTTTTCAAACATTTTTTTCCATTTTACATTGTCGAATGCCTTTTCCAGATCTACAAACCCTATATACACGCTTCCTCCGTTTTCTATTCTCTTCGCCATTATCACCTGCAGAGCTAAAATTGCCTCAGGTGTTCCCATGTTTCGTCTAAACCCAATTTGAGCTTCTCCTATTATTTCTTCAGCTCGTTTTTCCATACGTATGTGTACAATTTTAGATAATATTTTTTACACATGTGCTGTTCAACTTATTGTTCGAGAATTTTCATATCTATACGAGCCATTTTCTTTGGTGTAGTGATTATGATATTACCTTGAAAATCTTTGGGTGTCTCGCTTGGCTCATACATATAGCCTACAGGTTGGAAGAGACGCTCTGTTACTTGTCCAGCGGCTTTTAGAGTTTCTGCTTGTACCTTGTCTATATTCGGTGCCTTACCATTTTTCACGCCTTTTAATGCTAATCATCTCTAAGTATAAGATATCCCAAGTCATCGTTGTCAATATCGGATTCTCGTTCTAATGCTGTTAGTTCTTCTCTAGCATATAAACCCTCTATATATTCTTGCCATGTAACCACTTTATCTACATTTTCTATAATGCTGTTTCCTTCGGCGCCCTTCTTATTTTTACTATACGATTTTATACCCCGAAAATTCATTCTAATTAATTTGTATGCTTTGCCAATTTCCTATTTCTATTTTAGTTTGTACGTCTTTGCACTTTTCATCAATCTATTGCTCTTTAGTTTTCCTGCAATTGCGAATAATTTCCATTTTATGACTTTATATCTTCTATTAAATTCAGGATATCTTTTGTTATCCATGGGTTCCTATTGTCATATATATATATATATATATATATATATATATATATATATATATTCGATAGTAAATAATATTTTCTTTTTTGGGACAGTTTTGGTCAAAAATAGAATAAATGTCAATTATTCATTTATTTAAAAATTACTTGACGTTTCGGTCTAAATTCAGACCTTAATCATAAGTCTAAAAAGTAAGGTAATAAGATAAAATTAAATCAGTGTATAACTTACATTTAAATTTGATTAATACTATTTGTAAAAGTATTACAAAGTTTTTGACAGATATAATTTGACAGAAGAATAAAATTGTTTTGTTGGTAACTAGAATAAAGTAAATGTCACTTTGATATTAAATTATGAAAGTAGAAGATAGAATTAAAAGTCCATAACACTGAATTTAATGTTTATAAAGTTCACAGTAAACCACACTTAAGTTATCGAGATCTTGTTTGTTGTTTATGCTTTTTTCTTCTTTATTAATGTGAAAGGATTCAAGGAATATGCGTTTCTTATAGTTGTTTTCTTTTTCTAAAATTTTTGTTTCATTTAATGCTGGTGTATGTTTTGTAGTAAATATGTGTGTAGAGAGTGCACAGTTGTTTTTTTCCTAATTTTGCATCACTGCGGTGTTGTGTTAATCTCAACTTCAGCCATTGACTCGTATGACCTATGTAGTGGTGGTTGCAACTGCATTGAATCTTGTAAACTACGTTATTGCACATTTGAGTGTCTGTTTTATCTTTTAGTGGTGAAAATAGTTCTTTGATTGATTTTGTATAGTAATATGCAATTTGTATATTTGGTTTCTTTAAGATTCGAGTGATTAGAGGCGTCAGTTTTTCAATGTATGGAAGCTTGTGGAATAATGTTGGTGTAGTTGTTCTTTCTTGTTGGATGATGTTTGTGTCAATTATTTACTCTAAAAGTTGTTTTGGATAGTCATTATTGATGAGAACTTTTTTTAATTCTTCGATGTTTTTTTGGATGAAGATTGGATTGCTTATTTTTGTGATGCGATGTTTAAGTGCTAAGATGGTATTGATTTTGTGTTTGTTGCTGTGATTGGATTTGTAGTTTATATATCTTCCAGAGTTCGTTGGTTTTTTGTAATAATCAAAAAGTAAATTGTTGTTTTCTGATCGAATAACTAGTGTATCAAGAAATGGTATTCTTCTTTCAACTTCTTTTTCTATTGTGAATTTAATGTGTTCATTGAAATTGTTGAAATGTTCAAGAGTTACTTCTATTTGGTTGTGTGGAGTAGAGCAAATTATATCATCAACATATTTTACCAAAAAACTCATTTACAAGATTCAATGCAGTTGCAACCACCACTACATAGGTAATACGAGTCAATGGCTGAAGTTGAGATTAACACAACACCGCAGTGATGCAAAATTAGGAAAAAAACAACTGTGCACTCTCTACACACATATTTACTACAAAACATACACCAGCATTAAATGAAACAAAAATTTTAGAAAAAGAAAACAACTATAAGAAACGCATATTCCTTGAATCCTTTCACATTAATAAAGAAGAAAAAAGCATAAACAACAAACAAGATCTCGATAACTTAAGTGTGGTTTACTGTGAACTTTATAAACATTAAATTCAGTGTTATGGACTTTTAATTCTATCTTCTACTTTCATAATTTAATATCAAAGTGACATTTACTTTATTCTAGTTACCAACAAAACAATTTTATTCTTCTGTCAAATTATATCTGTCAAAAACTTTGTAATACTTTTACAAATAGTATTAATCAAATTTAAATGTAAGTTATACACTGATTTAATTTTATCTTATTACCTTACTTTTTAGACTTATGATTAAATATTATTTACTATCGAACATTGATTCCTGGTCAATAAAGTGGAGGTATATTATATATATATATATATATATATATTATATATATATATATATATATTGTAATGTCAGTAGGAGCTACGAGGGTTCTAAGGGTTGTTTTGAGTAGAAGGTAGTGTATGCCAAATAAAATAATCCATATATCAGATCCCGTAATTTAAAAATGTATGTTTGCCGTACTTTACATACGTTAAAGTATTTAAAATGTTAGTTGAAATGCAAGTGCCAAGACGTAAACTATAATGACACGAACTCAGTGATAAAATGTTATTGGATGTTTTTTTTTATATAATATGTAATAGAGTAGGCAGAAAAATGTTGTAATTATCACCTAGGATAGTAAACAAAGGGGAGTCGATTTCGAATTATTTTTGTGTAAAGACGTGTTTATGAAACTGCGCTAAACTGTTCATATTTTTGGAAGATTAAATAAATGTGTTTGAATTGTAAGAGTTTGATTTCTAAAAGAAGAGTAAAGAGAAGCATCAGTGTATAAAGAATTAATAGCGGCGACGAATAAAAGGTAATATTGGAATTAGTGCGACAGCGAACCGGCGGAAAATAAGATTGGATTGGAACGAGATTATAGGCAGAAGGCATCGAGTGAGAAACATAAGAGTGAAAAATATAAGGATTGATTTGGATATGGAGTTATGTGTAGCGGGGCATTGAGTGGTAAATAGGAACGAAGATAGATTTGGATTGAGTGGTAAATAGGAACGAAGATAGATTTGGATTGATTTAGAACGAGAGGAGCAAAATTAGAAGGCAGCGTAAGAGTAGCAAGTGGAAGTGTACAATTCAAGGAAGAAATTAATATGGAAGAATTAGCGCAGGGGAAGTAAATAAAAAAGGGTCTTCTAAATTCTAAATTCGGGTTATATTTATTTAGATTTGGGCGCAACAAAATTAAAGAAAAGATACCTGAAGGCTAGACGGCAGTTCAAAGTGATAGTGAAACCTTGTGAAAGCGCATACGGCAAAAAGGATTTTGAGCCAGCATTAGGAAAAGCCGTTAACGACGTATAATCCAGGTGAGTACGGTGTATTATAACGTCAAAGTCATAAATTTTGTGGTATTAATTAATTTGGCACAAGGCTACGTGGATCATATAAAATTTGACATATACAAAAGTAAATTCTAAAAAAGGTACTAAAACAAAAGATAGTGCAGTTTGGTTGGGCATTGCACATCTACTTACCACTGAACCCACGGTAAGTAGGTGGATACCCTGGGAAGAAAGAGTTCATATAGTCGAGGCATATTAAAAACAATTTTGATTTAATAACCAACCAAACGTTGCTAAAGTACGTGGCGTGAAATAGGTATTTGTACATCATATAAAATCATTAAATTAATAAGAAAAGACGCGCAACAAAAAGAGTGGGGGTGCAGCATAAGAAGGTGGCAAATCCAACGTGGGGCTAGATAGATCGAAGGCTAGATAGAAATAGTAGTAGGATACGGGATTCCGAGATTAGGTGGGGCCCGTAAGTTTATAATTTTTCAGGAAAAAGGAGTTCAAAAATAGGCAGCAGAGATGACGGACGGGGACACGAAACGGATTACGAGATCAGGAAGAATATACGGAGTTGACGCGGAATTCAGGACACAAGACGTGGAGTTAGGCGCAGGGGGAGATATCCAGGAGACGGAGGTGAGGCAGATAGATCCGGAGGTGAACAACATGGAAACGGACCAGGCGACGGTACAGGAGGTCAAGGTAGCAGAAATTGCCGGAAGTCAAGATCTTATACGACTCCTAATGAGTTTAAAGGACGATCTTAATACGTCACGTACGGAACAAAAAGAGGCAAACACGGATCTAACTAACAAAATTACAGAATCACAGACAGAATTAAAAACCGAATTAACTAACAAAATCGCCGAGGTGCACACGGAATTAAAGACGTCACATACGAATTTGAAAAACGAATTTAGAACGGCGCACGCCGAACTGACGGCAAAATTAGACTACACCCAGGACTATTTACTCACGTCGATACAAAACGTAAGGGACGAACTAAAGACAGAAGTACAAGAAAAGGTAGACAGAGTTGACGACAAGATAGAAAACGCACGGGTACAATTTCAGGGAGACATGAACGCGACAAGGACGGACCTACGATCGGAAATAAAGACACGCGTGGAGACAGTCGAGGAGAACATGATCAGCGGGTTGACGACGTTAAACACTGAGATACAGACATGTGACAAAAGGCATACGACAAATTACAGAAATTTAGGACAGACGTTAGAAACATTACAGAACGAAAATGTGAACGTTAGGACACAACTGGACGCAAAACTAATAGACAACGCGACGATATTGGAAAACAGGGTCGGAAATGAAGTAAGACAAATACATGACATGTTAGACGACCTAGAAAGAAGACGCGGAGGACTAGACTACGGACAGCATATAAAATTGAACCGGGACGCGTTACCAAAATTTGAAGGACGACGGACTGAACAACCGATGGGATTTTTGGACAGACTGGACGAAATCATAGAGACCGAGAATGAAAGAACGAAATTACAGATCGTTGGGGCAACTTTGACAGGTAACGCGGAAAAATGGCACAACATTATACGCAGACAGTACGACACATACACTGAATTTCGACGACTATGCATCGAACAATTCTGGAGTAACACACACCAGACAGACATACGGACAAATTTAATCACGGGACATTACAGTAGGATACACGGAACACGCGTAGAATCGAAAGGATGCAGCGTAGGGACATCGAACGAAGGTGTAGTAGGATTATGAAAAGGACGATTTTTGAAATAGGAGATATGGTGGTTGTAAAAAGATTAAGGGTTTCAAACCGCGACAGAAACATTTGCGCGAAGTTGTTGTTTCCTTACGAAGGACCGTACAAAATCACGCGTATTTTTGCTGAAGGAAATACGTTTGAATTAGATACTATGACAGGGGAATATCGTGGGCGTTTTCACTTAGAAAATTTATATCCATACAAAATTGTACAAGAAGAGGGTTTAGTAGAATGAGAGTTCATGCTACGGAAAGTTTAATTTTGTCTTATTTTATAGTGTAGGGTAATATATAACGTAGTTAGACAGACGTGAGAGAAATAAAAGTAGGGGTTGAATAATTAATATGTAGAAATGCGGGGAGTGGTTTTAAATAAAAACTAGAAATTATGCACACCAAGAAAAGAGTATAAAAACAGACGAAATTTCCACTTTTATTTAAAACCAGTGGGGCCAGTGTAATGTCAGTAGGAGCTACGAGGGTTCTAAGGGTTGTTTTGAGTAGAAGGTAGTGTATGCCAAATAAAGTAATCCATATACCAGATCCCGTAATTTAAAAATGTATGTTTGCCGTACTTTACATACGTTAAAGTATTTAAAATGTTAGTTGAAATGTAAGTGCCAAGACGTAAACTATAATGACACGAACTCAGTGATAAAATGTTATTGGATGTTTTTTTTTATATAATATAAAGACGTGTTTATGAAACTGCGCTAAATTGTTCATATTTTTGGAAGATTAAATAAATGTGTTTGAATTGTAAGAGTTTGATTTCTAAAAGAAGAGTAAAGAGAAGCATCAGTGTATAAAGAATTAATAGCGGCGACGAATAAAAGGTAATATTGGGATTAGTGCGACAGCGAACCGGCGGAAAATAAGATTGGATTGGAACGAGATTATAGGTAGAAGGCATCGAGTGAGAAACATAAGAGTGAAAAATATAAGGATTGATTTGGATATGGATTTATGTGTAGCGGGGCATTGAGTGGTAAATAGGAACGAAGATAGATTTGGATTGAGTGGTAAATAGGAACGAAGATAGATTTGGATTGAGTGGTTAATAGGAACGAGGATAGATTTGGATTGATTTAGAACGAGAGGAGCAAAATTAGAAGGCAGCGTAAGAGTAGCAAGTGGAAGTGTACAATTCAAGGAAGAAATTAATACGGAAGAATTAGCGCAGGGGAAGTAAATAAAAAAGGGTCTTCTAAATTCTAAATTCGGGTTATATTTATTTTAGATTTGGGCGCAACAAAATTAAAGAAAAGATACCTGGAGGCTAGACGGCAGTTCAAAGTGATAGTGAAACCTTGTGAAGGCGCATACGGCGAAAAGGATTTTGAGCCAGCATTAAGAAAGGCCGTTAACGACGTATAATCCAGGTGAGTACGGTGTATTATAACGTCAAAGTCATAAATTTTGTGGTATTAATTAATTTGGCACAAGGCTACGTGGATCATATAAAATTTGGCATATACAAAAGTAAATTCTAAAAAAGGTACTAAAACAAAAGATAGTGCAGTTTGGTTGGGCATTGCACATCTACTTACCACTGAACCCACGGTAAGTAGGTGGATACCCTGGGAAGAAAGAGTTCATATAGTCGAGGCATATTAAAAACAATTTTGATTTAATAACCAACCAAACGTTGCTAAAGTACGTGACGTGAAATAGGTATTTGTACATCATATAAAATTTAATCATCATATAAAATCAAAGGCGCGCAACAAAAAGAGTGGGGGTGCAGCATAAGAATATATATATATATATATATATATATATATATATATATATCCCAGAATATCTCTGGCCGCCATATCTGAGCTGGATTTAATGTTATTTTATTCTGTTTCTACTTCCTTAGTATAAGAAATTTTTCCGATATGTTTGAGCAATTCATTTGACTTTTTTTCAAATCTTTCGTGGATATCTATATCTTTTAGTTTCTCAAAGTCAAAGTGCAAGTTTCCGTTACTTTTTCCCAAATTTTTTAATTTACGAGCGACTTTCATACTTCATGTTGCCACGGTAAAAATTCGATATCTAATCGATATAATGGGTTCCTTAACGTTACGATGACAAATAGTGCTCCGGAATAGCTCAGAAAAGACTCATCAGGGCGGTGGGTAAAGAATCTCATTCAGGGACCATAAGGAACCACTAGAAAGGTCCAATAAGTCAAAACTAACTATTTTATTAATGGGCGCCAGGAACAGGAGCAAGCAGAATCAACGAGAAATGTTCCACTATTCTCGGGCGAAACCCAAGGTAACTCACTATATCAATAAATTAACAGGGCACAGAATTAAACCTGAATTTATTGAAGTAACTACAATGCCAAATATGAAATCAAACACATAAATATAAATTTCACTAGAACAAATAATTCTACAAATAATCATACATACAAGATTCAAACCTAAATGATTCAAGAGAAAATTAACCAAGCTAAGTGCTCACAATAAGCAAATATATGTTTACTCCAGGTGATTGTATAAATAATATTTAACAGTAATAACGCAATGGTGTTCAGAATATCCGGGCACGAGCCCATACGCAAAAATAATTCGTACTAAGTAATGATCGGGTACGCAGACTTGGTGGCCACTAAGTACGCTGTAACCGCATAACTCAAGTGAGTAATAATTTAACCAAGGGTCTAAGCTCGTGACTAAATTTACAATCAATATGTATAAATCACTGGAACGCATTAACGAGTGGTTAACATTAATCATAAGAACTTAGCACTTGCTAAGGAAGCATTCAAACATTAATACCTAAATAATTTTATCATAAATACAGATTTTACGTTAATTATCGCAACCCACCGTACACACAGGCGTAAGTATGGTTGCATGCAAAGCAAAATAGTAAGGGGGTGAATAGAAGGTTTCATACACAAAAGTATTAATCCAATAATCTCAACAGAACATACACTACACACTTAAATAAGGAAGTATACGACCTCAAGAAGTAATTCCAATGCACCAGTAGCAGTCAAGGATTCCAAATCCAACTTAACGGGATTACAGCAATTACAGATGGTCACACAAAATCGTTTCAGGTGTAATATTCATCCACGAATAACTCCAACAGGTTTCGATTAATAGTTCGATAGTCCAGCAGATGGAACTTATTGTATCAATAACTAGTTCTTCGTCGGGAGCTTCAATACCATCTATTCCAGTAAGTTGTCGAATCTGGGTAATCGTAATACCACCAGAACGATTACTTAAACAAATCTTCACAAATGTGCATCTACTTAAATTGCAACTGCTAAACCTAAAATATGTAATTACTCCTGGACTCGCACGCAGATGTAGACATAGACTTAGTCGTAGTCTTAGACGTAAATTTAGACTTAAATTTGGACCCTAAAATTCATGTAACACATAGAACAAGAAGTGCTACAAAGCAATTACTTACCACATAACAATGTGGGTAGAATATAACAAATATCACAAAAATGTGCTTCTCTAATTGAGCGAAGGCCAACCGAATAGTATTAATCAAAACGACGTGAAATCCGCCAAAGGCGTAATAATTAACTTTCTTACTCACAAACACCAGAAAGATTAATGTTATCCAAGATAGTAAGCTAGAATCCGCTACAATAAGCGATATAAATTTTGCTAACGTACCAAGTTCGTCGTTGCGATTCGAAGGCTGGATCAAGAAGGACGAGCCACCACATGGGCTCGTTATCGCCCTTAGGTGAGATAACATTTTCCCACAATTAAACCACTTTTTTATGAACAAAAACAAATTAATGTGCAACACATTAATACCGTACACAATAACAACTTGACAAATGTCAATTTAGTGAAATATCTAACCAAAGGAGAAATTCGAAGGCTTCTAACCACAGAGCATTATGTTAAAAAGATACTAAAAGTTGCAATGAGTTATAAAACTTAGAACGGGACGTTTCACTCCCCCTCAACTTCGAAGGAAGTAAACTCCTTAAAGTTTACGACGTTCAGCAGCAGGCTGAACCTAACATAACCAATAACACAAAAGCTATTCAATCATCATCAAATACATTAGCAGGTTTCAGTTCTTGAGCATGCCAGATACACTTAGGTTGTCCATCTTCAGTTTCCAGTTCGTAAGTTGCTATTCCTAATTTCTTTTTAACTTTATAAGGGCCTAGGAATTTAGGAGCAAGTTTTGTTGAAAAGGACTTGGTCGCATCACTCAAAGCCTTATTACGTCGCCACACAAGTTGACCAGGTTCATAGTGAACAGCTCTTCTTCGCAGATTATACGTATGACGAAAGCGTTCATGCGCTTGACGTAATTTTTCTTTAACAGTTTCAAACATTTTCTGATAACCAGTTTTACGTTTTTCTATATGTTCATTTAAATCTAGATCGGGTGTTTCAATTTTTAACTTAAAGTCTTCTCCACAGGAAATATGTTCACGCCCAAAATTTATAAAGTATGGGGTGAAACCAGTTGTTTCGCTAACAGAAGTTCTAATTGCACAGGTCACAGCGGATAAATTGATATCCCAATTTTTCTGTGACTCTTTAATATATGTTGCAAGCATAGTCTTGATGACTTTGTTCGTACCTTCGGTTGGATTTGCACGAGGGTAATATAAGGGAGTAAATATAATAGTAGATTTATATTTTTCATACAAGTGTCTAAAGCGTTTACTTTTCATTTGTCCACCATTGTCGCAAATAATGTACTGGGGTACACCATAGACCAAAAATATACCATCTTCTACGCTCGTGCATAAAGTTTTAGCACTAGCAGATCGAAGGAGAAAAGTAAGTACATATTTACTAAAATAATCGGTGACAACTAGCAAATATTTATATCCTTGAGTAGATCGAACAAGGGGACCCATAAAATCTAAACTTATCATTTGGCAAGGCTGTATGACAGGCGATCGCTCACCCATAAGACCAGCAGGAGCTTTTTGTTCGGGCTTATGTTGTTGACAAGTATGACAATGGTTAACATACCGGGTAATATCACACTTCATTTGAGGCCAATAATATAACATTTTAATTCTAGAGTAAGTCTTGAAGATTCCTAAATGACAAAAAATGGGATCATTATGATATCGCCACAAAAGTTGGGAACGTTTTTCTTTAGGAACTACTAAACTCCACAAGTCATTTTCAGTAGCTAATTCAGGTATAGTTGGTTTAACAAACTTATAGAGTCGTTCGTCTTCCACTCGCCACAAAGGAAATTTCAAGGGATTAGAACTAACTTTCTGAAGTACTTTACGATACCATCTATCGGTAGTGTTAGAATAATCATCATCGTCCACTTTAATAGGTTCAATAGAAACAGGGACAGCACGTGAAAGAAAATCGGGTACAATATGCTCTTCACCTTTACGATGAATTATTGTGTAATCATAGGATTGCAATCTCAAAGCCCAACGTGCCAAACGTCCTTGAGGGTCTTTCAGTTTATGAAGCCATAATAGAGAATGGTGGTCGGTAATGATCGTGAAGTGATGACCTTCCAGATAGTGTCGTAATTTTTCAACCGACCAGATAACGGCAATACACTCACGTTCGGTGGCAGAATATTTTTGCTCTTGCACAGTAAGAGAGCGAGATAAGTAGCAAATAACTCTGTCGCCAATATCAGTGGATTGGGTAAGAACGGCACCAATACCATAAGCAGAGGCATCAGTTTGTAAAACAAACTGCTTGGAAAAATCAGGGCACGTCAACACAGGAGCAATTATTAACAACTCTTTGATACGATTGAAGGCGGTTTCGCAATCAGAAGTCCAACGCCAAGTACAACTTTTCTTAGTTAAACTAGTCAAAGGTTGAACAATAGTAGAAAAATCAGGGACGAAACGTCGATACCATGATGCTGTACCTAGGAAACGTCGAAGATCAGTAACAGATTTCGGATACGGGATGTCTAATATAGCTTTCACTTTATCGGGATCAGGTCGAAGTCCATGTTGATCTACCAAATATCCTAAATAACGTAACTCAGATAAACAGAATTTACATTTATCGAGGCTTATGACGAGACCAGCTTCAGTTAAGCGATCAAAAACTTTGCCAAGAATTTCTAAGTGATGGTCAAAATCTTTGGATACAATAATTATATCATCCTAATATTGCAGAACAAAAGGTTGTAAATCAGCACCAAGTGTATTATCAATGAGACGCTGGAATGTAGCGGGGGCATTAGTTAAGCCGAATAACATTCGATTGAATCGATAGAGCCCACGACCAGGAACAGTAAAGGCCGTAAAGTCTTTTGATGACTCACTAACAGGGACTTGCCAATAAGCAGATAATATATCAATAGAACTCAAATAACGAGCATCTCTTAATTGATCTAAAATCGCAGAAACGTAAGGTAGCGGATAAGCATCTTTGATAGTTGCAGAATTTAATTGACGATAGTCAATACAAAATCTATACGAACCATCTTTCTTCGGTACCAAAAAAACAGGAGAGGACCAAGAACTTTTACACGGTGAAATAATCCCATCCTTTAACATATGGTCTAATTCTTCATCAATAATCTTTTGTTTAAAATGCGAAACAGGATAGTACCGTTGTTTAATTGGTTTAGTACCAGGCAGTACTTCGATTACATGTTCGGTTGTTTTACAATAACCTAGTGCAGTTCCCATGTTTTGCAATTTTTCCCTAAGAAGGAGATTTAAAGCAGATCGTTGAGCAATTGTTAAAGCATCTTGAGTATTAATACCAGAAACATTATTTTTGTATTTACTATTAGGCTCTGACTCGGGAGAAAAATGCCAAACACCTTCCTTTAAATTTGGAATTATACTCATGACCTTCCAAAAATCTATACCTAATATAAGGACATGGCTAAATTCAGGTACTACTAAAACTTTTATTATATGTAATTTTTCCATCAGTTGTACAGGGGTTGAGATATAGCCTAAAGTTTTGCAAATATTGCCACTAGCAACAGTGCATTCAGATGGGGATTTGATTAAAGTTAATCCTAATTTCATTAACAATTCATAACCAGGTAAACCTATAACAGTTTGACTTGCACCACTATCCAATAAAGCTAAGATAGGATGTCCTAAAATTTTAACTTCAAGATATGGTCTTTGGTCATCTTGGGCATGTGACAAAACAAAGTCCAATAGTGACTGATTAGGAAAATTATTATAATTCGAATAAATTTTATTTTTATTTTCAATGTTGGCCAAGGTTGGAGGAAAAGGGAGGGAAACCACTTGACCTATTGGTTCCTCCGGGGTAAGTTTAAATGACGGTTACAATCTGGGCATGTACGTACCGTAAAATCATGTTTACCACACTTGTAACAAATTAATTTCTTTGGTTCGGGACAAACTTTACTCAAATGTCCTAAACGAGAACAATTATAACAAACAATTGATGGTGAATTGGTTCTAACTTCATTAACATTCGTGCACATAACCAATTGATCATGAACACCAGCAATATTTTTAGTCGAGACCGATGCAAAAGCAAAATCAGGTTCCACATAAGAGCGTTGATTTTTATTAGGGGGTACATAACTGTCTACTCTAAATTTCTTCAATTCTAATTTCAAACATTCCTCTTCCAATTTCTGTAAATAATTCACAGCAGGTAACTGGGTTGTATAAAATGGGGATAAATTATGCGAAACAATATCAAGTGGAACATCTTCAGGCATAGAACCGTAACGTCCAAACATTGAGGTCATACAGGATAAATAGTCAATAATACCTTCAGAAGGATCTTGTGTTCTTGCTAAAATATCCTTAAAAAGTCTACGTTTATAATCAGGAGGTTCAAAATGTAACAATTATAAGGTAGATAATGATTTCCAATTAGAAAACCTATGGCGATTACTTCGATACCAAAGGAGTGCCTTTGACTCAAATAAATCCACAGAGGACTCAAATAATTCAAGTTCAGAAATATTTCGGGCTCTACGGAGCTCGTCAACTCGTTCAAGAAAATTATGAACAGTAAGTTTATCAGGATCGCCGGAAAATTTTAAGTTGCATTTCAACACAGGTAATGATCTTAAATTCGAATTTGGAGATGAAGTATTAAATGTATTATTTGGGTTAGCTGCAGCTTCAGATAATTCTTCGTCAGCATCAACATTAAACGAGGGTTGTTTTGATAATAAATTACTGAGATTTTCCACTTCTTTAGAAGAGTGAGAATCCAAAGTATCTAATAAAGTAAGAATTTTTGTTAAAAGACTCGAACGTAACTCTACTTGTTCAGGTGATAGGGTATCTACTGATATAAGATTAATTCGTTTCCACAAATGAATCGTCCGAGCACGAATAGTAGCAACAGGAGAATCAGCTTTCTGTAAATTAGATTGTAATTCAACTATCTTTTCAGAAATAATAGTAAATTCATCATCAGGTATAAGATCTGATGTATTAAAAGAAGAAGCAATACTAGTTTGTTCCATTTTTAATAACGGGCGTAAATAAGCTTGCATACCTTCAACTGTTTCTTTCGCTAATACAGTAACACCACGAATCAATAATTCAAACGATAATTCATCCTTACGAAGTCGATGAATATCCATTTTATAATCAAACATTTTAATATATAAAAAAAAATTATTCACTAATATAATGTTCAAATCGCAATTCAATAATAAATATTTTATATTTTATCAAATAATTATGTAAATAACCACTAACTATCTCTGCAAGTTAGATATAAGTGTTCAATTTTTGTAATTACACAATTTTTTTTTATATCATCAATAACTTCACAAAATATGCACCTATAAATTCAGTACCAATAATCAATAACAGAGTTTTTTTAAATACTTTCAAATAATAGCACAAATAAATGTTTAAGAAAGCACAAACTAGCACAAGCATACAAATCAACATACAAATACTACAATAATATTGTTGCCTAAAATTGCAACTTCACAAAATATCCAATAATCCGAAAAAAAAATTTAGGGGTTGTAAAATGAAATGCAAAACAAAGTTTTGCACGTTGAGAATTAATTTTTGTCGTTGGGACAACAAGCAATATAGTATCAATTCTGTATTTCAAACCACAAACCACAAACGTTTTGTCAGTTTTTGCCAATTCGAGGTACAAACGTTTTGTGTCAATTATTGCCAATTCGAGGCCACAAACGTTGGTCGCCAATTTTTGCCACGGTAAAAATTCGATATCTAATCGATATAATGGGTTCCTTAACGTTACGATGACAAATAGTGCTCCGGAATAGCTCAGAAAAGACTCATCAGGGCGGTGGGTAAAGAATCGCATTCGGGGACCATAAGGAACCACTAGAAAGGTCCAATAAGTCAAAACTAACTATTTTATTAATGGGCGCCAGGAACAGGAGCAAGCAGAATCAACGAGAAATGTTCCACTATTCTCGGGCGAAACCCAAGGTAACTCACTATATCAATAAATTAACAGGGCACAGAATTAAACCTGAATTTATTGAAGTAACTACAATGCCAAATATGAAATCAAACACATAAATATAAATTTCACTAGAACAAATAATTCTACAAATAATCATACATACAAGATTCAAACCTAAATGATTCAAGAGAAAATTAACCAAGCTAAGTGCTCACAATAAGCAAATATATGTTTACTCCAGGTGATTGTATAAATAATATTTAACAGTAATAACGCAATGGTGTTCAGAATATCCGGGCACGAGCCCATACGCAAAAATAATTCGTACTAAGTAATGATCGGGTACGCAGACTTGGTGGCCACTAAGCACGCTGTAACCGCATAACTCAAGTGAGTAATAATTTAACCAAGGGTCTAAGCTCGTGACTAGATTTACAATCAATATGTATAAATCACTGGAATGCATTAACGAGTGGTTAACATTAATCATAAGAACCTAGCACTTGCTAAGGGAGCATTCAAACATTAATACCTAAATAATTTTATCATAAATACAGATTTTACGTTAATTATCGCAACCCACCGTACACACAGGCGTAAGTATGGTTGCATGCAAAGCAAAATAGTAAGGGAGTAAATAGAAAGTTTCATTCACAAAAGTATTAATCCAATAATCTCAACAGAACATACACTACACACTTAAATAAGGTAGTATACGACCTCAAGAAGTAATTCCAATGCACCAGTAGCAGTCAAGGATTCCAAATCCAACTTAACGGGATTACAGCAATTACAGATGGTCACACAAAATCGCTTCAGGTGTAATATTCATCTACGAATAACTCCAACAGGTTTCGATTAATAGTTCGATAGTCCAGCAGATGGAACTTATTGTATCAATAACTAGTTCTTCGTCGGGAGCTTCAATACCATCTATTTCAGTAAGTTGTCGAGTCTGGGTAATCGTAATACCACCAGAACGATTACTTAAACAAATCTTCACAAATGTGCATCTACTTAAATTGCAACTGCTAAACCTAAAATATGTAATTACTCCTGGACTCGCACGCAGATGTAGACATAGACTTAGTCGTAGTCTTAGACGTAAAGTTAGACTTAAATTTGGACCCTAAAATTCATGTAACACATAAAACAAGAAGTGCTACAAAGCAATTACTTACCACATAACAATGTGGGTAGAATATAACAAATATCACAAAAATGTGCTTCTCTAATTGAGCGAAGGCCAACCGAATAGTATTAATCAAAACGACGTGAAATCCGCCAAAGGCGTAATAATTAACTTTCTTACTCACAAACACCAGAAAGATTAATTTTATCCAAGATAGTAAGCTAGAATCCGCTACAATAAGCTATATAAATTTTGCTAACGTACCAAGTTCGTCGTTGCGATTCGAAGGCTGGATCAAGAAGGACGAGCCACCACATGGGCTCGTTATCGCCCTTAGGTGAGATAACATTTTCCCACAATTAAACCACTTTTTTATGAACAAAAACAAATTAATGTGCAACACATTAATACCGTACTACAATAACAACTTGACAAATGTCAATTCAGTGAAATATCTAACCAAAGGAGAGATTCGAAGGTTTCTAACCACAGAGCATTATGTTAAAAAATACTAAAAGTTGCAATGAGTTATAAAACTTAGAACGGGACGTTCCAATGTTGTGGTCGGTGTATATATCTGCTTCTGGGTAGCTTCTACAATCTTATACCTGATTTCTAAACCGTTGTCTAACAAGAATGTAATATATTTGATATTTTGTCATGGGTCAAAACTCGAGCAAACCTAGGAAACACTGTTTTTAATACTTTGGTCATAGTTGTATATTTATCTTCACCGGAAAATTTTTGTATAAAAATTAAATGCTGCTAATAATCTTCAAATGCTACGCCATCATCAAGCATGCACTTATCGTATTTTAACCATTTCCATCCATTGAGTAATACGAAAATGTCAACTTGACTGGCACAGCTTCACCAACGGTGACAATCTGTTACTTACCTTTATTATAAAGACAAGCGACCATAAGCCATTTTGTCGGAAAATATTAAATTCAGTAACAAGCTTAGCAATTTCCTTAACAATTATTTGAGCTTTCATACTAGGTTCCTTTTTCAAAGCTCTTTTTAGACATCTTTGTTTTGATGAATAGGGTCATACTTTAAATATTAACTACTTAATGAATTCTACTGTTCCAATAGCCTTACTGCTGCTGCTGAGCGCTAAATAATACCCTTAAAACATAAAGTTCTGCAATTGACTAAATGTGTTTCCAATTGTTTGTCTTAAGATATACGACAGATCGAATTTCTTAAACTTTCACACGATACAGCTGAGTTTACAAGCTTCAACTTTTCTTGTTCAAGAATCGATGAGATTTTTATTTTTAATATTATATAGTTTAGTTTCAATATCAGTTAATAATTTTTATATTATTGAAAGTTGTATAATTTACTGCATGTTGTAATAATAATATTCCTATATAGTTTCTTTATTTTATTTTAGGGCACATATTAATTATAATAGACATATTTTTTAAATTATTTTTTATAAAATCATCTAAAGTAATAAATATCAATTGCATTTGCTTCAGTTTTGCACATTATAGATATAAAGTCGAAGAAACTGTATGCCTCGACTAACTTGGTTATTACCCCAAGGGAAAGTTAGAGGTGGGTAGGGGCTGATTTCGTTTAGTTAAATAAAAGAAAATATAATTTTAAGTTGGGCGTCAGTTACATATCCCCAAAACAATATATATTTTTGTGTAGTCGCCTAGGGAAGAGCCTCGGCGTTGGGCCGCCATAATATTGTGAAGTTTGTCTCGGCGCTTCGCTCTAGCACTAAAATCCTTATGAATCTTTAAAAGAAACTTACATGAACTGCTGAAAATCAAACTTCCTCTAACTGCCACAAAGCTTTAATCTGCAAAATACTTCGTTACAATCCTCTAAAAAAAACGCAACTACCAAAATACATCACACTCTATTTACACAAATAAAAATTTACTACTTCCAAATCTTTGTCCGTCACAACAGTTCACATATATAAAATTACATATCTTTGTGAAGCAAACAATTCATTTTTTTTTAAATGTGGCTGGATCAAATATTTTCATTATACATATACCCTATTTAAAGTAAGTGGGCTAACCTCATACCTGATTTTAACCCCTATATTAATATGAGCTCACAGTAAAACCCTTTATACCTGTGCGCAAAATTATAGCACTGAAATAACAAAAGTCCCCTTTACTTTGTACATAAACAGCCTTTGTATCATTGTATTAATGATCCTTTTCCACATAAACATATTTTCATTTAAATATAAAGTTCAATACATGTTTAATTCCATAGAATTCATAAAATAAGCACCCAGAAGCACAAAGTGTCAAAATACGTCAAATAGCTCAGTACAATATTTTAAAGAAAAATTAGTTACCTGGTAACGACTACACAGCCAGCATCTGCAATCCAGCCCTCGATGATGTTGCCGACTATAATGACTCGGAGCTACGGAACCTCTCCCCAAGTTAAGTCACGCCATTCTAGCAAGCACGCAGCTATCCAAATCTCACCAACTAGCTATGGATAGTGCACCCAAACTTCCTCTATTCCTCAGGTACCATCAGCCAATTACTCCTCGATGCATTCACAATTGCAAATCCATCTTAGGACGCTTAGCAATCCCCAACAACCAAAATAACTATAGTTTGTACTTACATGGCTTAGAAAAGCTTCGCTTTTATTTGCATATGTACTTCAGGATTTTCAAACAACCAGAGCTACAGCACACCCACTTGTTTGTAATAACAACTTTAAAAAGCACTGAACAATATTTACTACTATTGACTTAACGTCGATGACGAGCTAAAAAAGGAAGAGAGTCTCTCATCCCCTTACAGCTGGTTATATAGACCAAAACATCCCTCTGTTGTTTAAGTTTCTCACACATAAACAAACTTTCTTGGTTCCTCGTAACCGTTGGCACACTTCTCAAAACACAAACTCCTAACCGACACAAAATTCTACATAATTTTACAAATAAACATCAACGGACTTGAAACACGACAAAATACTGCGAAAATCGTTTCTACCCGTGTAACGGCTGGTCTGCTTCGCCGAAACTAGCCTCAACTGAAAATCAATTCCTATAAGATTCACGCCCCACATGTAAGACGGACCCAGCCCTTTTTCCTTTTATCTCATATACAACCATTTCCTCTCTCATGCTTCGTTATACAGATCCCTCTCAGATCTGTATCCCCTTTAAAACTTAGACTGACGCGCGTCTCCACTTCTACCTGTAACATCTAATTACATTTCTTAATTTCTCTCCCTATTTAAAATCGATATCTTATACATACATCTTTCACCTATTCCTTTCTTATAGCTTCTATACGATTTTTGTTCCTTCGTTCGTTACCAAATCTATAAGATATCTGACATTTGCATATTCCTCCTTTATATGCTATAACCAGTCTGTTCTTGTTTTCATATCGATCCGTGCCTGCCTTAACGTCTATTTACATTCGTACAAAATATTGATTTTCTGATTAGGTTGTTAACAACACGCCCCATCCTAGTAAATAATCGTTACCTAACAACGCGTCTGTCGTAACCGTCAAGTTTTCGTTTATTGATTTTCTTTCTTATCCCTTTCTAACAAGCTCGTGCTTATGAAATCTTATGTTAAATGATATTGAAATGTTTCTACTTCACTAAAATTTACACCCGTAAAATTATTGATCTTAAAGTAAAATCAAAATAAAAAAGCCCTTTAACTATTGTACGCCGTTTATACCATAATTAAAGCTGAATTCTCATCATATGCCTTAATAAATTTATCTTTTTGATGGCCGCTTAACATTTATTGACTCTGATTCCTAAATATTATGCAATTTCCTTGCAAATAAGTGCAAAGCTGAAACTAAAATAAAATTAACTCTTAAATTCCTACATTAAATTAATTAATCGTTACATTAGATTTCTAGAATACCTATTTAACTTTTTACTGAGCGGTATTTACACACGCTAGCCTACCCTTAGCTGACCTATGACCTATCTATCTACTTCTAACCTCCAAATTACATAGTAATATGTATATTTAAATGCAATTATTGTGTCTTAAGGACTAGATTGTTACATTGTATAATTGAAGGACACATGATAAAAGGTTAATGAAAGTTTATAATCAGACGTGAGAAAGGAAGCAACTACTTTGTATTCAAGACGTAGCATGATACTGCAGGTGCAGGTCACAATAGGTTATAAGAAAGCAATTGTTAGAATTAAGATTACTAAGAAGTGATACAATGTATTTTATCAAGAAGTAGCAGACATGAGATCTGCACTTTTCACAAGTCGATGCGAAGGCAGAGATATCATAAAAATCTTGAGGAGCCCAAGATGACCAGTCAGTCTCGAACTTTATAACTTTAATATTGTTGGTTGTTCAGCTACTCATTAGTAATTAGTAATTTTAAATATTTGTTAATTTGTTATAATTTGCGCGGCTATTATAGTCTAAAGTATAACCGTTAAAGTCTCAGCGTAATTGGTAAGAGCCATTACGACAGTTGGCAACACAAAATAAACACGTACATAATATTGCACAAGATATTACGTCATTCTTGCGTCTCAAATGGTATTACATACAAAAAATATTCATTTTAATACCAGAGGCGCCTTATAGGAAAAGATACAATGTACTCACGTAAAATGTGAAACTCTTCCCGATCTTACGGTTATTCTTGCGGCAAGAGCCATGTTTCTTTCCATTGATCTCGCTGTTGGTTGGGCATGGTTCGGCCTTCGCCCTCGTTGAAGTCAGATTGGTTTTGTCTTCCCTCTTCTTTGTGTAGCGGTACGATAAAGGATCAACCAGGTAAGAAGGAACGTTAATAGGTACGATCGAGGAAACCTACATTATCTGAAAAAGAAAACAAAAAAGACACAGAGGACCTCACTGTTAGACGTCTAGTTGGCTAATGCTTTCGTGTCGGAAAACGCGCACTTTCTTCCCCACTCCACGTCTGCGCATTCTCTGGCGCCGACGCAACTGTCCCAAATTACGGAAATGCACGGGTCCTTTTTTAAAATATTGGCTCGATTTCAGTCACATATTTAAAACTAAAATCAAAAATGATACATAACCGATTTTTGGCATGTAACAAATTAAAACGTTAATGTACATAACCTCCAAGTTGTTAAACCATTATTGTAATTACTGTATAAATAAAATACACTTGATAAGAGTGTTTTTTGGAAATAAAGACTTTTTTAAAAGAAGCTCTCAAAGGCCCAAAACCTATCTCGGCACAGTATTTAACAAATATTAATTAATTCTGAAGGGCAGCTACAAAAATTCTTTATTGTTAATTAATCCATCCCTAAATAATCACTAAATAATATGACAGGTTTTAGGTTTCGGGGTACTCAAACAGAATTGTTAATAGTTTACAGATTTACAAATTTATTATCTTACTTATATCAGATCTGGCTTACCACTTACATACTTAATTTCAGGTTTTTCCATAAAATAAATGAGCTAAATTTTAAATTCTATAATAGGAATATTGATTTGTCTTTATACTATTATACTTGACGAAGTTGTTGCAAACCATCACACAAAATTTTTTTTTCAAAAAAATCCTTATTCTGGTCTCTCACAAATGAGAAGGACAAACAAAAGAAAGTTCAAATTAGAGCACACTAATTGTTGCAAATTTTAAACCAGAACCCACTTTCAACAAAATATCTAAGTATAAAGGAATTGAAATTTTGGTTACAATTTCTCTTTTACGAAAAATTCTATAAAATGAAATAGCGATACTGTTGTATCTAGTTGAATCAAAAGGTGTATTTGCGCCTCAAGCCTTAAGGGGAAGTTGTTTAATACAATCAATTTTCATAAATTCTTTAACGAATTTGGCAACAGAAAAAATTACTCACCCTTAGCAGCAAGTTGTAGATAATTACCTAGATGGAACTAATCTGTCGTGTTACAGGGTGGAGTGGTAAGGTTTATCAGCATCAATAGTACCTGGAAGTGATGAATTAGCATGAAAAAGTAATGGAATCGGCCATCTATTTCAGTACAATCTCTTCTAACAACTCATAGTGCTTTAAACAAAAATCTGAAGCGATAAACTATATTATGTGCTTCATTTTTTTTGCGCATCAACCACTCGAAGCAGAGAATAGAAGTGACAAAACCATCAGAGCGGTACATAAGAACGATTCGTCCCGCGAAATCTTATCTACCCGGAAATATGAAAAAGAAGACAGATTTAACAAAACTTGGACAGACCACCGCCGGTGTTTAAAATAAGACAGAAAATTTGAAATATTTGGGAATAAAAAGATATTTATCTACAATAGCAATTGTTAAACGGCTATTTTAAGCAACAACCTTGTAGTTTTGACAACTTTCACAACAATATTTTGGACCAGTGCTATGCACCTGAAGCATATAATCTATTATTACAATAAAGTGTGGAACTTAACCGTGCGATAAAATTTGTAGGGAATAACTGATTGTTTATTATTTTCTTTCAGGAACTGAAATTTGCTATGAATATGAAAGTTTATTTAGGATTGATAACAATTAATTCGGCAAATATTTTTTAAATTTTTTTTCTTACTAAAAAATTGTTACAAAGTTGATTTACATTTAAATTGAGGATGTAATGCTTAAGTATTCATTTTTTTATAGCTTTCAATGTTTGAGGCAATCGATGAATTAGGGACATGTAGCCCCACAGTTTGACTTCTAGCAAATATAAACTGTAAAATTCATAAAATTCATTAATTATGTATATTCGTGAGAAATAAATTCGTAAAGGCAACCTAGCAGTTTTAAATTTTCTGACGTCAACGCAAAATTAACTTGAATAACGTATATATGACAACACTCAGTTATGGAACTGACGGCATATTGTTCGTGATAAACTTTTTCGCTTGCGCCTTGCTTATATATTGAACTCGACACCGTGGGACAAAAATGTTCGTAAATTAAAAACAGTTATTGATTAAAAACTTTTTAATATATTCAAATATTAGGAAACTGGTACACAATCTGACTCCATAGAATCAACAAAAATTGCCCAAAAAGTGCTAAACTAAGGACTTGTTACATTACCGTGCAATTTAATTATTTTTTCAGTCATCAAAACTCTTTTAGATATACTAAATATAAAAGAAATAATTCTAAGGCACTACCTTGTCGTCAAGGATATCAACAACTTAACTCGCTTTTTATGCAAATATGGTATTGCAGTTAGTGAAATTGATTAAACGTAAAACGAGAATGCTTTTTGAAGTGATTTGTGTTAATTAGTTGTATTATCAAGTTATAGCCACTAACGAAGAAAAGTTTTAATGAAAATTGGTTGTTAACTAATTACTACTCGACTTATTTGGAGCTAAAATAAATTGGTTCCAATTTTTCAATGTGTTTCTCGTAGGATTAATGTCTGGTTATCATAAAATATGTGGACTCTAATTTAATTTTGATGTTGTTTCATTAGTTGTAATTAAATATAATGAACAGAACAAATCATTTGAAATTAAATTTAGGTTTAGAAGTAAAGGAATGTTGTGTTGGCAATGGGTTTTTTCTTTAGTGAGGAAGACAGAATAAAGATTTTTACAATTAATGGATTAAAGCACATAAATGTGGAGTTGACATAGTGTAATTTATTATTTTAAGCGACTGACCTCAGCAAAAGAGAATGACTTCTAAAAATCTGGAGTACAAAGTCCAAGAATATAACGCCGATAATAGGCTGATAATGTAACCACTTCTTTGATATTCAAAAAAAATATTTAGAAAATGAATGATCTTTCACTACGCAGTGTCCGGTAAATAGTGGCTAATTGTTTAGCTGCTGATGGAGGGCCTCATGCCTGTTCAGAAAATATAAAATCATGCTCAATAAATGTCGCACGGTTTTCAAGATAATTGGACTTTTTTAAGATTTTGTAAAATTGACTCTCTTGCTCACCTTCATTTGTGTCATGGTCACTTATGATGTAATTTACTCATTCTGTTTTTTAGTATTATTCTTCAATAGTGGTGTTAACAGAAGTAAATAGGTCCTTTGTGGGAAGTCTGGCGCAGGTGGATCCACCCGATCCACCCTCCACATCACTCCACATCTTTCCCCATCCCTCGACATCACTCCACATACCTCCACATAACTCCACATCCCTCCACATCACTCCACATCTCTCCACATCCGTCCACATCACTCCACACAGTTTTCACATATTGTTGACGACTTACTAAGCAGTTTAGGAATTCTCCAAACAATTCTAACAACTAGTTTTAGCATGTTTAATTACTTGAACGTGAAAAACAATTAATTTATAAATTCCCAAACTTTCAAATTTTTTGCTTATTTAATTTCAACTCGAAACTTATAACTACAAAGTATTATAAACTACTATACACAAAAAAATTCCTATACACACAAACATACTTAAACCATGTAAAATAAAACTTATCTATATCTTTGTGCCCCCATGCATAGGTATAAGTGCTCCCAGGTGTGATGAAACGTTTGTCGTCGTCTCCAGATAAACTGATTTTATTCAAAGTTGCGTATAAATTATATGCTTTTCACTGCGTATGCATGTCATGATGTGCATGAAGGTTTTGCTATTGTTACTTACAATATCTCTATAATTCTGTACACTAATGTCCTTATCTACAACATTACGATCAATTCTTTTAATTTTTTTACAAAATCCTTTTCACTGATTAAACAGAATGATTTAGCTCTAGTACCGATAAATTCAAAAATTATGTCACCACACATCTCAACCTTAAACATTCCCACAACTTTGTTTAGAGACAGTAGGAGAAGCACAGAGAAACACGGTAGAAATCTTTTGGAATGTTGTGCCACATCACTCCCACCTCCACATCACTCCACATAACTCCTGATCACTCCACATCACTCCACATCCTCCACATCCCTCCCCATCACTTCACATCATTCCCACCTCCACACCACTGCAGATCCCTCCACATCATTCAACATCATTTCCACCTCCACATCACTCCACATCACTCCACATCCCTCCACATTACTCCTACCTCCACACCACTCCACACCCCACCATATCACGCTAAAAGGAATGCAATTATTGGTTGCAGTTTCAGCATATAGTCAAAGAAGAACACGTGTTGTACCTATAATTTCCGATCATCTATATATAGCTACATCTTTAAAACCTCCTTCAGACATTTACTTTAATCTAGACAATAAAATAACTTAGGAGTGCTACCACTTTAAACCTAAGAATAAAAAACAAGATAGTTTAATACGTCTATTAATAAGTAAATACACATTGCTATAGAGCGTAATTACTCCGTATATTATTTCAATCCATAAATGCACATTGCTATAGAGCGTAATTACTCCGTATATTATTTCAATCCAGAAACTCGTTGAAATAATGTTTTGCATTCTTTGATAAAGCGTGTTTCGGGTTTCTAATCACATTTGTATGTTTCATAACGGAGAATTGAATTTTGAATTTTTGTTACAAAACGAATGAATAGTTAGTTTCTTTTCTGCATACGAATGTAAAATAAACCGCCATCAGGTGGTACACTCCAACACTGCGCCAGTAGATGTTGTTTGTAATAACAACTTTAAAAAGCACTGAACAATATTTACTACTATTGACTTAACGTCGATGACGAGCAAAAAAGGAAGAGAGTCTCTCATCCCCTTACAGCTGGTTATATAGACCAAAAACATCCCTCTGTTGTTTAAGTTTCTCACACATAAACAAACTTTCTTGGTTCCTCGTAACCGTTGGCACACTTCTCAAAACACAAACTCTAACCGACACAAAATTCTACATAATTTTACAAATAAACATCAACGGACTTGAAACACGACAAAATACTGCGAAAATCGTTTCTACCCGTGTAACGGCTGGTCTGCTTCGCCGAAACTAGCCTCAACTGAAAATCAATTCCTATAAGATTCACGCCCCACATGTAAGACGGACCCAGCCCTTTTCCTTTTATCTCATATACAACCATTTCCTCTCTCATGCTTCGTTATACAGATCCTCTCAGATCTGTATCCCCTTTAAAACTTAGACTGACGCGCGTCTCCACTTCTACCTGTAACATCTAATTACATTTCTTAATTTCTCTCCCTATTTAAAATCGATATCTTATACATACATCTTTCACCTATTCCTTTCTTATAGCTTCTATACGATTTTTGTTCCTTCGTTCGTTACCAAATCTATAAGATATCTGACATTTGCATATTCCTCCTTTATATGCTATAACCAGTCTGTTCTTGTTTTCATATCGATCCGTGCCTGCCTTAACGTCTATTTACATTCGTACAAAATATTGATTTTCTGATTAGGTTGTTAACAACACGCCCCATCCTAGTAAATAATCGTTACCTAACAACGCGTCTGTCGTAACCGTCAAGTTTTCGTTTATTGATTTTCTTTCTTATCCCTTTCTAACAAGCTCGTGCTTATGAAATCTTATGTTAAATGATATTGAAATGTTTCTACTTCACTAAAATTTACACCCGTAAAATTATTGATCTTAAAGTAAAATCAAAATAAAAAAGCCCTTTAACTATTGTACGCCGTTTATACCATAATTAAAGCTGAATTCTCATCATATGCCTTAATAAATTTATCTTTTTGATGGCCGCTTAACATTTATTGACTCTGATTCCTAAATATTATGCAATTTCCTTGCAAATAAGTGCAAAGCTGAAACTAAAATAAAATTAACTCTTAAATTCCTACATTAAATTAATTAATCGTTACATTAGATTTCTAGAATAGCTATTTAACTTTTTACTGAGCGGTATTTACACACGCTAGCCTGCCCTTAGCTGACCTATAACCTATCTATCTAATTCTAACCTACAAATTACATAGTAATATGTATATTTAAATGCAATTATTGTGTCTTAAGGAATAGATTGTTACATTGTATAATTGAAGGACACATGATAAAAAGTTAATGAAAGTTTATAATCAGACATGAGAAAGGAAGCAACTACTTTGTATACCAGACGTAGCATGATACTGCAGGTGCAGGTCACAATAGATTATAAGAAAGCAGTTGTTAGAATTAACAATGTATTTTATCAAGAAGTAGCAGACATGAGATCTGCACTTCCCACAAGTCGATGCGAAGGCAGAGATATCATAATAATCTTGAGGAGCCCAAGATGACCAGTCAGTCTCGAACTTCATAACTTTAATATTGTTGGTTGTTTAGCTACTCATTAGTAATTAGTAATTTTAAATATTTGTTAATTTGTTATAATTTGCGCGGCTATTATAGTCTAAGGTATAACCGTTAAAGTCCCAGCGTAATTGGTAAGAGCCATTACGACAGTTGGCAACACAAAATAAACACGTACATAATATTGCACAAGATATTACGTCATTATTGCGTCTCAAATGGTATTACATACAAAAAATATTTATTTTAATACCAGAGGCGCCTTATAGGAAAAGATACAAGTACTCACGTAAAATGTGAAGCACCTCCCGACCTTACGGTTATTTTTGCGGCAAGAGCCATGTTTCTTTCCATTGATCTCGCTGTTGGTTGGGCATGGTTCGGCCTTCGCCCTCGTTGAAGTCAGATTGGTTTTGTCTTCCCTCTTCTTTCTGTAGCGGTACGATAAAGGATCAACCAGGTAAGAAGGAACGTTAATAGGTACGATCGAGGAAACCTACATTATCTGAAAAAGAAAACAAAAAAAGACACAGATAACCTCACTGTTAGACGTCTAGTTGGCTAATGCCCTCGTGTCGGAAAACGCGCACTTCCTTCCCCACTCCACGTCTGTGCATTCTCTGGCGCCGACGCAACTGTCCCAAATTACGGAAATGTACAAGTCCTTTTTTAAAATATTGGCTCGATTTCAGTCACATATTTAAAACTAAAATCAAAAATGATACATAACCGTTTTTTGGCATGTAACAAATTAAAACGTCAATGTACATAACGTCCAAGTTGTCAAACCATTATTGTAATTACTGTATAAATAAAATACACTTGATAAGAGTGTTTTTTGGAAATAAAGACTTTTTTAAAAGAAGCTCTCATAGGCCCAAAACCTATCTCGTCACAGTATTCAACAAATATTAATTAATTCTGAAGGGCAGATACAAAAACCCTTTATTGTTAATTAATCCATCCCTAAATAATCACTAAATAATATGACAGGTTTTTGGTTTCGGTGTACTCAAACAGAATTGTTAATAGTTTACAAGATTTACAAATTTATTATCTTACTTATATCAGATCTGGCTTACCACTTACATACTTAACTTCAGGTTTTTCCATAAAATAAATGAGCTAAATTTTAAATTCTATAATAGGAATATTGATTTGTCTTTATACTCTTATACTTGACGAAGTTGTTGCAAACCATCACACAAAAATTTTAAAAAAAAAAATCCTTATTCTGGTCTCTCACAAATGAGAAGGACAAACAAAAGAAAGTTCAAATTAGAGGAAACTAATTGTTGCAAATTTTAAACCAGAACCCACTTTCAACAAAATATCTAAGTATAAAGGAATTGAAATTTTAGTTACGATTTTTCTTTTACGAAAAATTCTATGAAACGAAATCGCGATACTTTTGTATCTAGTTGAATCAAAAGGTGTATTTGCGCCTCAAGCGTTAAGGAAAGCTTTTTAATACAATCAATTTTCATAAATTCTTTAACGAATTTGGCAACTGAAAAAATTACTCACCCTTAACAACGAGTTGTGGATAATTACCTAGATGGAACTAATCTGTCGTGTTCAGGGTTCTAACTTGTGGAGTGGTAAGTTTTATCAGCATCAATAGTACATGGAAGTGATGAATTAGCATGAAAAAGTAATGGAATCGGCCATCTATTTCAGTACAATCTCTTCTAACAACTCATAGTGCTTTAAACAAAAATCTGAAGCGATAAACTATATTATGTGCTTCATTTTTTTTGCGCATCAACCACTCGAAGCAGAGAATAGAAGTGACAAAACCATCAGAGCGGTACATAAGAACGATTCGTCCCGCGAAATCTTATCTACCCGGAAATATGAAAAAGAAGACAGATTTAACAAAACTTGGACAGACCACCGCCGGTGTTTAAAATAAGACAGAAAATTTGAAATATTTGGGAATAAAAAGATATTTATCTACAATAGCAATTGTTAAACGGCTATTTTAAGCAACAACCTTGTAGTTTTGACAACTTTCACAACAATATTTTGGACCAGTGCTATGCACCTGAAGCATATAATCTATTATTACAATAAAGTGTGGAACTTAACCGTGCGATAAAATTTGTAGGGAATAACTGATTGTTTATTATTTTCTTTCAGGAACTGAAATTTGCTATGAATATGAAAGTTTATTTAGGATTGATAACAATTAATTCGGCAAATATTTTTTAAATTTTTTTTCTTACTAAAAATTGTTACAAAGTTGATTTACATTTAAATTGAGGATGTAATGCTTAAGTATTCATTTTTATAGCTTTCAATGTTTGAGGCAATCGATGAATTAGGGACATGTAGCCCCACAGTTTGACTTCTAGCAAATATAAACTGTAAAATTCATAAAATTCATTAATTATGTATATTCGTGAGAAATAAATTCGTAAAGGCAACCTAGCAGTTTTAAATTTTCTGACGTCAACGCAAAATTAACTTGAATAACGTATATATGACAACACTCAGTTATGGAACTGACGGCATATTGTTCGTGATAAACTTTTTCGCTTGCGCCTTGCTTATATATTGAACTCGACACCGTGGGACAAAATGTTCGTAAATTAAAAACAGTTATTGATTAAAAACTTTTTAATATATTCAAATATTAGGAAACTGGTACACAATCTGACTCCATAGAATCAACAAAAATTGCCCAAAAAGTGCTAAACTAAGGACTTGTTACATTACCGTGCAATTTAATTATTTTTCAGTCATCAAAACTCTTTTAGATATACTAAATATAAAAGAAATAATTCTAAGGCACTACCTTGTCGTCAAGGATATCAACAACTTAACTCGTTTTTTATGCAAATATGGTATTGCAGTTAGTGAAATTGATTAAACGTAAAACGAGAATGCTTTTTGAAGTGATTTGTGTTAATTAGTTGTATTATCAAGTTATAACCACTAACGAAGAAAAGTTTTAATGAAAATTGGTTGTTAACTAATTACTACTCGACCTATTTGGAGCTAAAATAAATTGGTTCCAATTTTTCAATGTGCTTCTCGTAGGATTAATGTCTGGTTATCATAAAATATGTGGACTCTAATTTAATTTTGATGTTGTTTCATTAGTTGTAATTAAATATAATGAACAGAACAAATCATTTGAAATTAAATTTAGGTTTAGAAGTAAAGGAATGTTGTGTTGGCAATGGGTTTTTTCTTTAGTGAGGAAGACAGAATAAAGATTTTTACAATTAATGGATTAAAGCACATAAATGTGGAGTTGACATAGTGTAATTTATTATTTTAAGCGACTGACCTCAGCAAAAGAGAATGACTTCTAAAAATCTGGAGTACAAAGTCCAAGAATATAACGCCGATAATAGGCTGATAATGTAACCACTTCTTTGATATTCAAAAAAAATATTTAGAAAATGAATGATCTTTCACTACGCAGTGTCCGGTAAATAGTGGCTAATTGTTTAGCTGCTGATGGAGGGCCTCATGCCTGTTCAGAAAATATAAAATCATGCTCAGTAAAAGTCGCACGGTTTTCAAGATAATTGGACTTTTTTAAGATTTTGTAAAATTGACTCTCTTGCTCACCTTCATTTGTGTCATGGTCACTTATGATGTAATTTACTCATTCTGTTTTTTAGTATTATTCTTCAATAGTGGTGTTAACAGAAGTAAATAGGTCCTTTGTGGGAAGTCTGGCGCAGGTGGATCCACCCGATCCACCCTCCACATCACTCCACATCTTTCCCCATCCCTCGACATCACTCCACATACCTCCACATAACTCCACATCCCTCCACATCACTCCACATCTCTCCACATCCGTCCACATCACTCCACACAGTTTTCACATATTGTTGACGACTTACTAAGCAGTTTAGGAATTCTCCAAACAATTCTAACAACTAGTTTTAGCATGTTTAATTACTTGAACGTGAAAACAATTAATTTATAAATTCCCAAACTTTCAAATTTTTTGCTTATTTAATTTCAACTCGAAACTTATAACTACAAAGTATTATAAACTACTATACACAAAAAAATTCCTATACACACAAACATACTTAAACCATGTAAAATAAAACTTATCTATATCTTTGTGCCCCCATGCATAAGTATAAGTGCTCCCAGGTGTGATGAAACGTTTGTCGTCGTCTCCAGATAAACTGATTTTATTCAAAGTTGCGTATAAATTATATGCTTTTCACTGCTTATGCATGTCATGATGTGCATGAAGGTTTTGCTATTGTTACTTACAATATCTCTATAATTCTGTACACTAATGTCCTTATCTACAACATTACGATCAATTCTTTTAATTTTTTTACAAAATCCTTTTCACTGATTAAACAGAATGATTTAGCTCTAGTACCGATAAATTCAAAAATTATGTCACCACACATCTCAACCTTAAACATTCCCACAACTTTGTTTAGAGACAGTAGGAGAAGCACAGAGAAACACGGTAGAAATCTTTTGGAATGTTGTGCCACATCACTCCCACCTCCACATCACTCCACATAACTCCTGATCACTCCACATCACTCCACATCCCTCCACATCCCTCCCCATCACTTCACATCATTCCCACCTCCACACCACTGCAGATCCCTCCACATCATTCAACATCATTTCCACCTCCACATCACTCCACATCACTCCACATCCCTCCACATTACTCCCACCTCCACACCACTCCACACCCCACCATATCACGCTAAAAGGAATGCAATTATTGGTTGCAGTTTCAGCATATAGTCAAAGAAGAACACGTGTTGTACCTATAATTTCCGATCATCTATATATAGCTACATCTTTAAAACCTCCTTCAGACATTTACTTTAATCTAGACAATAAAATAACTTAGGAGTGCTACCACTTTAAACCTAAGAATAAAAAACAAGATAGTTTAATACGTCTATTAATAAGTAAATACACATTGCTATAGAGCGTAATTACTCCGTATATTATTTCAATCCATAAATGCACATTGCTATAGAGCGTAATTACTCCGTATATTATTTCAATCCAGAAACTCGTTGAAATAATGTTTTGCATTCTTTGATAAAGCGTGTTTCGGGTTTCTAATCACATTTGTATGTTTCATAACGGAGAATTGAATTTTGAATTTTTGTTACTAAACGAATGAATAGTTAGTTTCTTTTCTGCATACGAATGTAAAATAAACCGCCATCAGGTGGTACACTCCAACACTGCGCCAGTAGATAAACCAAAGTTAATTCGAAATTAAGTCGTAAATTTATAGATGGCCATACAAATACGTTTGCCTTTGGGAATTAAGGTAATGTTGCCAGCAAAAAAATTGAAGATGTTTTGCAATTAACAATAAACCGTCCCGTGGCATCGTTCTTTTCACGCCCAGACAAAGAAATATTGTGATATAACCGTGTAAGAATATTTATTTGCAATCCACAAGTTATTGATTGTATATAACAAAATAAAATAAGACATTTGTAAACATCCTTTTATGAAAATCAAAAAAGTGAATTTATCTATACAAATCGAATTAATATTTGTATAGTCGGTAACAAACAATATTGACAACTTTTTCGGAAAGCACTAACGCAACTCTTACTTGACCAGTTTTTATCACAATTTTTAATATTTTATTGGTTATTTCTGGAATGTAGTGTTAGAATATTTGCAATTCAATTCAGTTAGTTTGAGAACGAGATTTTATGAAAATATAACGCAATATCAATTTCCAAACATTTAAAATACATTAGATCTGGCGTATTCGGCCAATGTGCAGTATCAATTTTACCATCACAGTCGTCTCCTTTTCCGCGCAGTAGTCTAGAAATTGCAGAAACACTTGGAGCTGCACCTCTATCACAAACACCTTCCTTTACCAGTCAATCACGTATCTCCCTTCTAAATATTGATGGATTTTCTCTCTTGTATTGTTCTATTCTATTTTCTATTTCCGGAGTAGCAACTCTTGGTTTAGAACCACCAATAACTCCAGGTCTTATCAAACCAGTTTCCTGAAAACTAAACCAAAATTAACTTTCACTTGTTGGATCATAGCTGAGCACAAAATATTGAGACATCATTTTTTTACTAAATGACTCTTTAATTCAACTATATAGATAATTTTTTACAGTAGCGGTTTCTATTGAACGATTGCACCACCTAAATTAAAGTAAGCGTGTTCTTATCAAAGTACTTTACATTACAACAGCGATGTAAAGTACCAAATCTAATTCAGATTGAGATATTTACAGAAAAACGCAAGTTAGGTTTTGGCCTTTGGGAGCTGCTTTTTTAAAAAGTTTTCTTCCAAAAACTCTTCTAACAAATTTATTTAAACAGAAATTACAAGTGAAAATTAATAAATAAGTAAAACAAACTTTATCAAGACATATTATGTTATTAATAAAATACATACATGTATTAATAACATCTATAAACTACTGTCATAAACAGAGTCTGGTGAATCTGGGATAGCCAACTCTCTAAACATTTGCGTAAGCGAACGCCTCATAGTCGCATCTTCTACGTACTGGATGGGGTGACATTTAATAATTTCCAACACTGTCAAGTAATTTAAATTGTTGCAATCGTTAAACAGAGAAATACTTGCACGGCTCTCTTCCTCTAATAACGTTTGAACCCTTTCTTCGTCCGTCGTATTTTCACTTACATTTTTTATATCACCTACAAACTTTTTGTAAAATTCTGAAAAGGTTCTACACCTCAATTGCTCTATTTTATAACAAAAAAATTCTCGTAAATTTAATAACTTGATGCACTCGTACTTAAGTAACACAATAACATTCCGATCTTACGTAAATTTCATATTATATAATTTTTTTGTGAAATTTATTTGCTACGGACACACTTCTATTGGATGTTTCGGCAATCAGTTTCAATTTGAATACACAATCCAATTGTAATTCCAAAACATCTCCACCAGAAAAACCATTCAATCTTACGTTTGTTACTTTTTGGGTAAATTGTACGATTCTAAATTCCAACTGAAAATTGCAAAACGCTCTCCATTTAAAGTAGTCCATTTTTATAGCATAATTTTGGCACATTTTGCTATTGCAAGTAATTAGTACGACTGGGTGCAGACCACCATATAAATCAAAACCAACTTCAACGTTATGGTGGTGAAAATCTGATGTAAATTTACCTAACGCATAGGTGGGCTTACCTACTAGTTTGTCATTACCACTTATAATATCAAAATCAGAAAAATCCATCTTTAACTTGTAATTTTAATCAAATCGACGATACTTTGTCAAGTATTGCTCTGAAACATGGCTCCCTCGCTTTTTATGCTGATGGTCGAAAGTGCTCAGCTACTTATTATGTTAATTGGTGTTATATGCAAGTTTTGACTGGAAAAGTGTCACTTTGTTTTATAGTGGGTATTACCTTTTGTATTTAAGCACCAAAATTGTTTTTAGAATTTTTATAAAAAATTACTCTTAGCGGTATTTTAATATAACTCCATTGCGTAAGATATCAATTATTATTGTGTTTTCCTCAGGTTCTCAAATCGATAGGAATTTTTTTCAAATCGAACGACCCCCTACTAATTTACAGATCAGTTTTTTACAAACTGTACGGTGTTTATCTTTAATCTATTTCTAAACAGTATTACTCTTTCTATTGAGATAAACCCATCGTGTAACCTACCAAATTAGTATATAATTACCTGGAGAATCGATATCAATTATTGCGTCTATTAAAATTAGCGCAAACAAAGCCCCGCATAATGTTCTAATATTCAAAAACCTAACAGCAAAACACCTCTGGATTTTTGTTTAGATTTAACTTGATAAAAGAGTAAAAGTCAAAAAATATTTATTAATATCTAGGATTGTTAAAATTTTCAGTTAGTGCATCCACATTTAAATAATCAAACCTAAAAGTTAAATATACATTAATTCTGCACGGTGGGCTAAAAAGTAGTTCGATAACCTATTTTAAATGTGGTTCAAAATAAAACGTATTTTTTAAATAAATTTAGTGAAATGTATCATCTTCAGCCTTGCATTGTTTTGTTAATGGCGTCTGACTATTAATTGTGAAAGATACTTTCTTACAATTCTAGTTAATATATGAGAATACGCATTCTAATAATTTGATTTAAATTACGTGATTGTCAGGACAAATTATACTTATACCTCCTCTATGTGGATAATTACGCGTAAAATGATATAAAAGCTGATTTTGAATTTATTTTTGTAAAACATAAAGGCGTTCAAAGTGTAATAGTGTTGCAGAATTTTCGACCCTTGAAAATTTCGAGGTAAATCATTTTAAAACTTGCATGTATAAAATGCGATTTATTTTTATTCAGCAATTTAACCTGCAAGATACTTTTTATATTATCCGCTTGTAAACGTTGAAGAAATTGATATTTACACGTATAATTCAAAAACTGTTATTCGTTATTTTTTCTAGAATGAACATCTTAAATATCTCATGCTGTGTGTGTAAGCGTTTTTACTGGAGGTGACGCCGTAAACAAACACAACGAGAAGCACTTCGAGATAGTTTATTTTCCGGAGGAACTAAAAGTTACAGACGATGAGTGGGAGCAAAATAAGGATTTAGAAAAATAGTCGAGCGCAGCGTATGAAGAATGTATAAACGCAGCAATTCAGTTAGAGCAAGCCAAGTTGGTATTTAAAAATCATACAATAAAACAAAATCTAATAACTTATAAATTTGTTGACATCATTTCGCAGACCGTACTTGATGTATTCCTCAACGTATTTAGGAAGTTTATATCAAATTTTCCATATATTATACGCACTACGGAAGTTGGCATGCGAAATCAGATATGCAAATTTGACAACTTGCGTTTTTATTTAAATAAGAATTGTTTAGTAAAGATAGTGACGAGAATTATACGTTATTTACCAAAGGAACTTTAAAACACTTTTTAGGGATATCTCAAATCGTTCTAAACTACGCCAATACTTTAAGAGAACTAACGGGAAACGGTTCTCCTAATATAGATCGGTTTCTGTTAGATGTAGCAATGGAAAGCTATAATAGGAATAAAGTTTTACATAATCTTGCACATAATATAATTAAAAGCAAATACAGTAATAGCGATATTGGGGTCATGTTATACGAATTTATAAAAACCTAATTTAGATTGTTTGAAAACAGTATTTGTAGACAAGTTGAGTAGATGGAAGAGTACAACAGGTTTCCATTCCATGCATTTACGAGCGATGTTTAAATTTTAAAGCATAGAGTTTAGAGAAATTTCTGTCGCTATAATTCTGCGTATTACCTTTTATTCTCATATACCTTTGCAAATTATTGTACTTCAACTACAGATATTAATCGCTGTAAATAAAATTATGTTATAGTTTTAAACAAAACGATTCTGATTAATAATTTTGTAAAACGTTTATAGCACCTTTTTAATTAATACTCATCTTTGTTATAATTCTTTTTATAAGAACTAAAATAAAATTTCAGTTCTGTGGATGTTTGAAGAATTAAACACTACCAATGCATACTTTATATTTTATAATATAAAAAACTAATATATACAAAAATAATTTCTAACTTCAAATCATTCATTTCTTATGATAGTAGTTGAGGTGGGTAAATTTTTACTTTAAAACTTACAATTTAGTATGTATTCCATGTGAATATCTGCCAAATGTTTTATAAACCCCCTCTACCCGATTATTTCCATAAAATCATCCAAATTCTCGGACATTACTGACACAGCAGTACAGTACTGAATTGCTTTCTTGTATGACTGACACATAAGAAATTTTTTTCCTTCTATCAAAAACCGTTGCCCGCATTCTGCTTTTTTTACTCGTAGAGGATTGCGAAATCTTTGAATAACCACCCCAAAGTCCGACATATGTTCAACGTGTGTCCGCCAAATGTCGGACATATGTCCAACATATGTCCGACATATGTCCGACATGTTCGACATATGTCTGACATATATCCGACATATGTGCGACATATGTCCAACATATATCCGACATATGTCCGACATATGTTCGACATAGTAAGGTATATAAGGGGGCATATTTTCTAAGTAGAATCAGTTGTGATACAGCATACTTAAAAAAAAATGCAAGTACCAAGTAAACGCTACACTAAAGAATTTATTATAAAAGCTGTAAATGAAATTTTACACGATGCGTCAAGTTTCTACGCTGCTAGTAAAAAATATAATATATCTAGAACTACGCTATACAATCACGCCGATAAAGTGGGCAGTTATTCCATAATATGATGTGCCATTCATTGCCGTCTATGCGTCTACGGTAAATGATACTTTTTATTTATTTTGCTGTAAAATAGTCATGACCTTTTTCTGTACTTCATTGAAACGAGTTAATACCATTTTCTTTAAAACCTATTTCCAGGTAACTTGATTTCGGGTTTAATTTGCTCAAAAAATTACGTTTAGCATCATCATAAAAAAATGAAAATGGAAGGTATTTAATGGCAATCCATTCAACAAAGAAATTGCCGTCTACTTTGTTAATCGAAGATACCTGAAATGAAGCTCAGTCAGTTTTATTATTTCTATTTCTACTAAATACCAACTACTTTTGAAACATTCGGTTGTAAAAAACGTTAGTGAAAATTGAAAATTTATTGTGTTTTATAGAGAAACTACACTAAATTTTTTTTCAAAAATAATGACCTGGCTCTTATTTTTATTATGATATATTCTGTTTCTCACAAAAACCGGAAGAATTCAAAATTACAGAGAAATAACCAAATAATATTTTTGTAAAAACAAACTAAGTTATAAAACTCTACAAGGCAGCAAATAAGTGGTGAATTAAAAATAAATATAATGTGTATCTAATACCAACTAGTCATTTTTACAAAAAGGTACACTGTCTTACCTTTGCTTCGGCCGAACTGATAGTAAGAAATTTTCGGATTTCTTTCTTTCACTTCCATTTGTTGACGAATTTCTTATTGTTTCTTTGAGCCGCAATAAAACATGCCAGCATATTTATTCTCATTTTCTTCATAGTCACTGATACATACCACTTTGTTCGGTATCCGACAGATGCATCGCAATCGCTTTCCTGCTCCTCTAGTTCATCTCTGTCATAATAACTTTCTTCAGTTTCATCACAAAAAAGTAGATTTCTAAGCTCCTCACAAAGTTTTTCCTTAGCTAATCATACATCTTCCTTTTTGCAACCATTTTATTACCTTCAAGAAATCAAATTGAAAATTAAAGACAAATTTAACAGGAGGAGGTGCATATACCTCTAAAATAGATATGACATTTTATTGTGTATGGTATGATTTTAGAAACAATAATTGATGTTAAAACTCTACATAAGATTGATATTCATGAAACATAACAAGTCTAAAAAAATGTTAATTTTAAAATTAACATCATCATTAGGTCGCGAGTTCTAGAACTGGTTATGGAGGCGTATTTCTATTGTTTTCTACTCTAAGATAACCTACACATTTTCCTGAAATTCCCACAACCTACATCTTTCGTCGTCTGTGTGTATTAGTCTAATCTAGATCTACCTTTTCGTCTCGTTTTCTCGTTATCTGCTTCTAATACATCCCGCGTTAATGCCTCATGACTTAGTATGTACCCTATCACCTTATATTTCCTATTTTTAACTGTTTTTCACATACTTTCTTTTCCCTCTACCATTTCTAACACCCCTTTGTTTTTTTGTGTTTGCTCATGATATCCTAATCGTGCGTCTGCAGCACCACATTTCAAATGCTTCTATTTTTTTCTTTCCTCTTCCCCTCCTGTTCATGTTTCACAACCGCAGAGTGCTGTGCTCCGCACATATAATTTTAGCAATCCTTTCCGTGTTTCTATGTTTGTTTTCCCGAACATAGTAGTTCCTTTTTCTTGTTAAATGCAGCACACCCTTGTGCATATGCTTTCGGCAATTTCTCCTTGTTTCTATGTTCGATGTCTTCGAACATGGCAACTGCTTTTTCTTGTTGAATACTGCACGGCCATGTACTAATCTTTTTTATATCTATTGCACTCTTCCACCTGTATTGTTTTCTAAAAAAATATACCTTATTTCACCGATATTCAATGGTACGCGAAAGGGTTAAGCAACTTGACGACTACCAAAATTCCTCACCACTTAGACGCGTGCCAAATTAATAGATTTTCTTTTGCACGATCAACATTTGTTGAGCATATTGCAAAACCAACACTTGCAGTTGTTTACGATAATCATCAGGTTAAAATACAAATACTTTTTCATCATTAGGTTATTCGTCCTAGAACTGGTAAACCGTGTACCTACATTGATCTCTATTCTGAGCTAACCTATATATTTCCCTAAAATCTGTACAACCTACATCTTTAACTATTAGTTTACTCTAAGTCTACCTCTCTTTTTTAATTTCTCTGCTTCTAATACATCACGCACTATTCCCTCATCTCTTAGTATGTGTCCTATCACCCTACCTATTCTATTTTTTACTGTTTTCTACACAATTCTTTCTACTTCTACAATTTTTAGAACCTATTTGTTTTTAACTTTGCCTGTTCATGATATTTTCATCATTCGTCTGATATAAGGCTTTTTGCTTTTTACTATTAGATTTTCCTACTATCTAGGCTTCACAGCTGTACAGTGGTGGCCTACTTACAATTGCTCTCAGCGATCCTTTCCTTATTTCGATGTTTATTGCAGTTGAACATAGTAATTGCCTTTTTTTATTAAATACAGTATGGCCCTGTTCTAACCTTTGTTTTATATCCTTTGCACTCTTCTCGTCTTGCGGTATTTGACATCCTAGGTATTTGACATCCTTAACCTCTTGTAAGTTCTCGTTTCCTATTTGTATTCTGGTTTTTGACTTATTTACCCCTGTTTTACATACTAGTACTTTAGTTTGATTATTATTATTTTTAATACCGCATCTCTCTGTTAGCAATGTTTTCTAACTCTTACTTGCAAATTTTGAGCATATCAATCGTTTATCCCTTTATGAGAATTACAAATTTTTTCCTTTGACAGTATTCATTGCTTCTTCGATATACAAGTTAAATATTAACGGGGATGGGGCACAAATCTTTCCCACCCCTTTATTAATATATACTTATCGACGTTCCTGCTCCAGTTCTATTGCAGCTGTTTACACTTAGTATGAGCTCTGTACTATCTGTCTATCTCTATAACTAATTCCTATATCTTTTAGTATTTTGAACATTTTTTTCCATTTTACATTGTCGAATGCTTTTTCCAAATCTACAAACCCCATATCTACCCCTTCTCCTTTCTCTATTGTTTTCTCCATATCATTCTTAAAGCTAAAATGACCTCCCGTGTTTACTTGTTACACCTATTATTTTTTTGTAGTATGTCATTATCACGTTTTTCTATCCGTCTTTGTATAATTCCAATTAATATTTTTGACACATGTGCTGTCAAAGTTATTGTTCGAAAACTTTCACATGTATCGCACCTCTTTTTTTTGGTATAGTTACTATGGTGTTAAATTTGAAATCTTTGGGTATCTCGTCTGTTTCATATATATAGCTTACCTTTTGGAATACAGCTTTTGTTACTATTTGATCAACGGTTTTTAAAATTTTAGCTTGCAGCTTTTCCATACCCGGTGATTTATTATTTAAAAACTTTTTAATGCTAATTCAAAATCATCTCGAAGTATAAGATATTCCAAGTCGCTTTTTTCAATGTATGTTTCCTGTTCTAGTGCTTCTGTTTCAGTCCTGCATATAAATTCACGATATATTCTTGCCTTCTAACCACTCTATCTACTACATATTCTATAATAATGTCTCCTCCAACGCCGTTATATTTTTGCTATACGGATTGACGACCTAATGATGACGATGATGATGACAGTTTTATATCCCTAAAATTCCTTCTAATTAGTATATATGCTTCGTCTGTCTTTCCTTTCTCCATTTTAGTTTGTACCTCTTTCTATCTTTCATCAATCCATTATTCTTTAGCTTTCCAGATTTGCGAATAATTTCCCTTTTCTGTATCTGTTATACTGCTTCGTCCTAAAACTGATTGTACGCATACCTTCATTGATTATTCTGAGCTAACTTACACATTACCCTAAAATTCCGGCAACCTGCATCTTATTATCTGTGTGCAATAGTCTATTCTAGGTTTACTTCCACCTCTCTTTTTCGCCTTTCCGCTTCTAATATATTCCGCACTATTCCCTCATGTCTTAGTAGGTGACCTATCATCCTATCTCTCCTATTTTTTTAACTGTTTTTCACATATTTTTTTCTTGCCTTACCATTTATAGAACTTCTTTGTTCCCATGATATCTGAAGTGGTATCGGCTAGTAATAGAGGATTGAACGATTTACTATCAAACTTCACTGAATTCGTGATGCAATATTGTCACAATAAAAAAAAACAGGCAATTTATTTCCTACGGTGCAATACCGTTTGATTTCATCATTTATCATCATATATATTTCCCATTTTGGAACAAATACAATTGATGCAGACAATAATTAACGATATTTTACTAAATAAAATGACAGTTGTCGAATATAAATTATGTAGTATATATGTATAAGTGTATATATGCATATGTATAACGCATTGTAACGAGGCGTCACTTAATCTACCTTGACCAGAATAATACTGCAGAATGTAAACGAGGCATCTGCTCACAATGGATAATGGTAGCCACCCTATGGTATGACATCTTTAGATGAATTTGAATGACAGTTTACAAGAGGCTGCATTTGAGAACTTTATTAAGCTTCCAACAAGAACCTTCTAGATGTTCGCATAATTCTAATAAGTCGTTAGAATAGTCCAGAATTATTGATTATGTATATGAATTGCCTTTCACAAGCATTAGTGTTTAGTTTCAATTAAAGCTTTAATTATGGTACTAGTATTTACTCGAGTCTTGAACTATAAAGTTGTGATGTAAAAAAATTAGTGCTATCACAGTTTATTAAAATAAATAGCACAATGAGATATGAATTATTGTAGTCGTCAATATAAATCAATGCTTAGTGCTTCGATAGTTAATTATGTGTTTCAATAGTAATTAAGAAAATAGCACTGTGGCTTTAGGAAGTTGTAATATTTTTTAAATACTAATACGTACAAATTTATATAAGATTAAATTCCACCACGTTGTTGAACCTGTCTGATTCTTCTACTGTCTATATTTCACAGCCGTAGAGTGCTGCACTCCACACATATGCTTCCAGCAATCTTTTCCATGTTTCTATGTTTGTTTTCTTTAAACACAGTAACTCCTTTTTCTTGTTAAATGCAGCATACCTTTGTTCTAATCTTTGTTTTATATCTTTTGTATTTTCCCATTTTGCGTTATCTGATTTTCCAGGTAGCAGACACCCTTAATTATTTGTAGGTTATCATTTCCTCTCTGTACACTAGTTGTTGATCTATTTACCTTTTTCTTTTACACATTATAGTACCTAATGTTTAGTCTTTTAATCTTCATACTGTATCCATCTCTTGGTACTGTTTCTATTTTGTTAAGAACTGCTTATGACTCTTCTTTGCTAGATTCTAATACCGCTACATCATTTTCAAATCTTAATATTTCAATTCTTTATCCATGCATAATAATTCCAAATGTTTTACTGCGTTTGAAAGTAATCATTGCCTCTTCGATATAAAAGTTAAAAATTGATGGGGATAGGCCCATCCTTGTGTCGCCTCATTCCTAATATTTACTTCCATGCGTTTCTGCTGTAACTCTATTACAGCTGGTTGCTCTTTGTACTATATGTACTATGTACTATACGTCTATCCCTATAACTCATTCGAATTTTTTTGAGCATTATAAATATTTGTTTCATTTCACATTGTCGAACGCTATTTCCAGATCTACAAATGCTATATACACACTTTGTTTCTCTTTTGTTGTTTTCTACTTTATCATTCATAAAGTTAAAATGTACTCGTGTGATCCCTACTTTTGCCTACACCGAAATTGATCTTCTCCTAGTGCTTTTTCAGCTCGTTGGACTATCCGTCATTGTACAATTCAGGTTAATATTTTTGGTATGGTGACAAAGATGTTACGTTTGAACTCTTTGAGTAGCTCGCCTGCCTCATACGTGTAGCTTAAAAACGAGAATATACGTTCTGTTTCTGCTTGTCCAGCGGTTTTGAAACTTTCTGCTTGTACCTTATCTGTACTCGGTGACTTGTTATTTTTAAGGAGCTTTAATGTTAATTCAAACTCATCTCTAAGTATTTGATATCCCAAGTTATCCTTTTCAATGTCTGATTCCTGTTCTAGTGCTTCTACTTCCGGTTCTGCATTTAAATTCCTTATATATTCTTGCCATCTAACCAATTTCTCTACATTTTCTATAATTATCTCCTACCACATCCTTTATATTATTGCTATACGATTTTATATCCCTAGAATTCATTCTAATTAGGTTGTATGTTTCGTTTGGTTTTTCATCCTAGTCTGTAGCTCTTTGCATTTTCATCAATCCATTGTTCAATAGCTTTCCTGCATTTGCGAATAATGACTTTGTATCTCTGTTATCCTGTTTTGTCTAGTCTGTTTTTGTTTTTTCACCTTTTTTCTATTAAATTCAGAATATCCTTTGTTACCAATGGTTTTGTATTTCCTTTTTGTTTACCCCAGAATATCTCTAGCCACCATATTTAAGCTGTATTTAATACTACTCCATTCTGTTTTTACTTCCTTAGTATCAGGAATTTTCCCTATATTTTCAGCAATTCTTTTTAATTTCTCCTAAATTTTTGGTGGATATCTTTATCTTTTAGTTTCTCAAAGTTAAAGCGCTTTTCCATTCCTTCACTTCGAATTTTTAATTTTAGCACGACTTTCATAATCTCTATGTTGTGGTCAGTGTCTCGCTGCTTCTGGGTAGCTTCTACAATCTTTTACTTGATCCCTAAACCGTTGTCTAACAAGAATGTAATCTATTTGATATTTTCCTATATCTCCTGGCATCTTTCACGTGTATCATCTTCTAGCATGATGTTGAAATAATGTGTTCGTGATGCTTAAATTGTTTTTGTCGCAGAATTCTACCAGCCTAATTCCTCTGTCCGTTCTCGTGCCTAAACCACATAAACCTTCTATGGCTGCTCTCCTACTCTCATCTACCACTGCATTAAAATCTCCCGTAATTACTAAATTTTCGTGTTTTTTTACGAATCTTAGTATGTTTTTATGGTCCCGGTTCAAATTCAGACACGATCCACTTGAAAAATGTTAGGTGAGCATTTTTTATAAAAATACGCCCTCGTTCGGATGATAGGTACAATGAAGGTATAGTGTATGAGCGTTGTCACTCACGTTAAAGATTCCTACCTTGCTTAAAACAGCAAGGATTCGGCATAATTTAAAATTTTCAGGTAAACAAACTCACTTACTGGTCAATATAGTAATTTCCAAATTTGGTCAGTGACCACAATGAAGCGGACACCTTCCGCCCATGGGTGAAATTTCTCGATCGTAAAAATAACTGCCAGACACTCTTTCTCTGTAACAGAGTAATTACATTTCGTACAATTGAGGGTATATCTCGCATACGAAATGATGATCTCTTCAACATTGATATTCTGTACTAACACAGCACCTAATCCAGTGTCGCTTGCAGCACACTCTACGACGAACAGGAATGAAGAACCCGGCTGCGCAAAAAGTGGAGCAGAAATCAAGGCTTGCTTAATCAATGCAACTGAACTCTTTGCCTCAGGAATCCAGATAACAGTTTGTTCCTTTTTCCTCTTATTAATGTAATCCGAACACTTCTACGCGATCTGTTGAAAGAGTCCACAGCACTGAACCGAAAATTTGCGTAGAAGCGCTGTATCGCGATGTTTATTCTTTCGTGATTTCCAACAAATAAGTGCTACATCCTTACGCTTTCAGTAGTCAATATAGATTGATTACTTATCAGACTTTAATATTTTTTTATATTTCAATGCAACAAACCAGAGTTAGACTAGCAACTACCACTACAAATCTATAATCACTAAATTTACTGCGTTGGAATTAACTTCAGGTAAATTATCAATTTTTGCGAATTAAAATATCGTTATTAAACGAAATTATGGTGGGATTTAATGGAAAATAGCTTCAAGCTGTCGTAAGATAAAGTTGGAGGAAAAACATCTAATTCGCGATTAGCGGTGCGTTTAAGGTAAGATATCCCGAAGCCGTAACAGGTAATATTGACCGACAAGTGGACGCACTTGTACGTAGGATCATTCCCTCTAATATGGAATCTATAAAAAAGGTGTAAGTAATTTAATTTTTTTATGTTGTCTGAAGTGACCTGGATACACACTGTTCTTTGAAGTTGAACATTTTTAGTATAGATTAATTTGCATGTGATATTTGCGCCTTTCTAGAAAATGCTCTCATTAGATATTTTAACTTTTCTAACGTAATATGTCAATTTTCGTAGAGTAAAATACCAGTTTTTTTTTTGTAAACTTAAAATATAAAATTTTCTTAGTGCTCGTAACCACCGAATTATAAATTTTAAGAAAAGACTAATTGTTAGTCGTTTGATTATTTTTGAATTAAAACAAAATACGTTTCTTAGCTTATTATTATCGTTAATGTAATGCCAATAAGACGTGAATGGAATAAATGAAATTTGTAATATTAAATTTCAATAATAATGTGGAGCGTCAATTCAGTTTAACAATTGGAAGCAAGAGATTTATGACGAACTAGAACTTTATATTTAGATATTGTTGATTCTTGCGCTCATAGGGGATGTTTACCTGAACTTACTTTGTGTTGAAAAATTAATTAAGTTCATCTCCATTACACAGTTACCACCTTTTTGTAATTACGTTAATTATTGAAACTTACCAATAAAATTAATTTTTGCTTTAAAAACAGTTGCTTATTTCATAGTGAACCATGACCTTAAAGGTTAATACTTTAAAATTGTATTGGTGAACCGTGTACATTCCAGTAAAGTGTTATTTTATATTTAAGTGTGTCTAGGTGGAGAACGTTACATGTGATTTTTCAATGCTCCATCCGAAGGTACTACATTGGCCAGGAGGCTAGTTTTTTGCCTGGAAATTTAGAATTTTGCCGAACCTTGCCGTTCCCTTGCCGTTCCAGGCAAGGTAAGGATCTTTAACGTGCGTGACAACACTCACACACGGGACCTCCATTTAACCTCTCATCCGAACGAAGGAGTATTTTTTGTGAAGAATGCTCACCTGCCATTTTTCAAGCAGTCGGCCGTGTCGGGATTCGAACCCAGGACATTGGGATCCGTAGTCTTACGCTTACTACATTGATCCACGGCGACGCCCCTAAGTGGAGAACCACAAAAGGTGGTCTTGGTTTAATCAAATGTATATTTTCTTTTCAAAGATAAAGTATATGATTGATTGATTAACTTGGGAAGGGTGACTTAAAGCCACGCGCACTTAGGCCCCCTGGTGGGCCCATTGTGCTGCCTTCCTTGCCCTAGGTTGGTCCTTCATTGCTCAACCACCCGACCTTGCAGGTGAATTTGAGGATGTCGGACCAGGGGGTGTCTCGAATTCCGGCCTTCTCGGGCCAAAAGTCCCCCAACATGGATCCTCGAAGTCGGGCGAGTACCGGACAGGTGCACAGAATGTGCTCCGCCGTCTCATCCTCCTGTTGACAGCCGCGACAGGTGGGGTTGTCTGACAGACCCATCCTGTGCAGGTGCTTCCTTAAAGTGCAATGCCCGGACAGAATACCTACTAGTAGCCGTAGTTTCTGTCTTGGCAAGCGTATGACAAATTTTTCTGTTTTGGTCATGGGAGACCTTATAAACATTTTTGCCTGCCGGCAGCTTAATGTACAAGCCCACCTATCCTTGTGACGGCGGTGGGTTATTTGTCTTATCATGGAGAACACCACAGATGGCGCAATAGCAACCGATGGCTCAGGGCCGACAAAACCCCGAGCCGCTCCCTGCCTCGCCAAAGAATCTGCCTGTTCGTTACCAAAGATAAAGTATAAAGGATTGGTAGAGCAGTCCTTTTTTTTTGTCGAAATCAATTTAAGCATCAAGGCGTTTTCCTCGGGCCTTTTGCTTTCATATTGTTATAGAGTAAACGCTGTTGCGCTCTCCCTTTTAGTGTTTTGAATGTCAAAACAAAATCCACCTGCCTTCCAGTCTCATGCCAGAGCTAGAAGTAATTTTTAAAGTTAGCCGTTTACCTAAATAGGAGTTTCATTTTTCTCTTAGCCGCTTACTAATCAATTTCATCTTGGGCTATCCAAATTTGGAAAACTTCTGTTCAATAGTGATTACCATTTAAAAAAAAACATCACAGTCGTGTCCCCCAGAAAATTTGTTATAATGTCTCCCAACAGTGTAGGGCTGCAGAATATTTACTATAATATGTTCAACAAACTTCGCCGCAATTATCTTGATCAAACATAAGAAACAAACTTTACGAAACCTTGATATACCTATAGGCGCCAGCGGCAACCTTCGGCTAGAAGCAATTGTCGGAGGATGGATTTGCTACACCACACTTGATTTTTTAATGCTCTATCCGAAGGCACCTACATTGGCCAGGAAGCGAGTATTCTGTACCTGGAAAGTGTTAATTTTGCCGAACCCATGTTGCTTCAAGCAAGGTAAACATTTTTAACTCGCACACGGAACTTCCATTTCACCTCTCATTCGAACAAGGGCGTATTTTTGTGAAAAATGCTCGCTTAACATTTTTCAAGCGGACCGCGTCGGGAAGTGGAGCCGGGACCTGGGGCATGGTAGTTACACGCATACCATAACTAGGCCACGGAGGCGCCTGGTAGCTTTGCTACAGCTATTAATCAAGGTAACTCATATTTTTTAATTGCTTTCTTGCATGTAAATCTGTAGTCGTTTGGTGGTAAAAATTTGCGACCACATTTGGAACGTAATTAATTACGCCCTACCAATAACGCAAAAAACGCATGTTTACTTCTAAAAGAACATTGTGAAAAATTCGAATTTTTTAGGATTATTGTGATTGGAAAGTTCGTGCGTCACACATCGCTCCGTTTTTCATGCCCTTTCGACCTTTTTGAATCCACGTCTAACTGCGGAATTATCGACACGATTAGCGCTTCAGGCGTCGTTTGATTTCTACCACAGCTTTCAATAGTATGCTTAGTATGCTCTAATATTTAATAATCGTTTTTCTCCTGATTTACTATCCAACATTAGGTCCGCAAGGTTTATAACGAGCTAATCACTCACGACACTGGTTTTTGCAAATTATTTGTTTTTGAAAAAAGTTTGTTGAATCACGGAATCACTCTTCTCTTACCACTCCAACTTCTACCGAAAAGGCACAATATGATGATTACGAATGTCATTATCGATGCAGATTTTTATTATCTAACACGAAACGATATCTTGAAGTCAAAAAAAGCAAACGAAAGCTCCCGTTTTCATGAAAAAATACGTTCTATAAATATCAGATAGTTATGCTCTAATTCGTTACAAATTCAACAAATCGTCTGGCCTAACTAAATCTCTAAAATAACTAAAAGGTATTCAGCGTAAAAAATGCCCCGAATGTCTATTCAAAGAAATAACCAGTCTGTAAACTTATAACTTAGTAAAGCTTAAAGTAGTTGAAATCTATCAAGCTGAATGAAATTTTGATTTGATAATTTAGCTCAAGAGCCATTGCAATAGGCATAACTTCTTTTAACATTATCCTGAAACTACCTATAAAATGTTGTTCTCGAGGTTTCCGCTTGATGTAAAATCTCCCTTCATCTTGATCTCAGACGTAAATTTGCAGTAGCTTAGAGCCCTTGTATACTTTGTCCCGGTTGTCCGGTTATCGCAATGGATCGCTTAATGACTCTTTGTCTGTAGCCAATTCTGTTCCGTATTACATCTATCTCATCCGGTGCTCTTATCTACTACCGTTTTATACGTTTACGGGTTTTATGCCTGCGGCAATTGGGGATTTAGTACAATTTAGTAAGTTTTTGTGGTTTTCCGCTACCTTCGACGTTTTACTAAATGAGCCATAAAATGGATTGATAAACATTAAAACAAAACAATTTATTGTGGTCTTAAAATAAGTATTTAGGAACGCAGCACTGAAGTACAATAAATTCGCGTTTTCCCTTCATTTCTAGACATATCTGTAATATTCTAGTTTACGATATGGTTAGAGGTTTTATGGCAGGAGTCATAAAATCATACGCTAGTTAAGGTTCGGGCCTTGGAAGCAGCCTTTTTAAAAACCCGTTCTAAACTTCTTAACAAATTTATTTATTAATACAGAATTTACTTATGGAATTTTGACCAGTTGATTTAAAATTACTCTAAGTCGAAATTACACTAGTTAATTGTACTATTATGAGTAGTCTAGCAAACTGCAATGCTAAAGCGGATCACTTGACTGACTCACTTGAGTGGCTTGAACAACGAAGTATGGAGTTCGAAGGCTGACTGCCGGGTCCTTGAGCTCCCGGGCTTTTTATAATGTTCCTACCCCCTCACATGGCTGTGGGAACTTGCAGATGTCATATCTGCTTACACTTAATACTATTCATAAATACAATGTTGTAATCTTAATTTCTAAGTAATCACGGTACCTGACCGTCTGTGACCTGACATCTGCAGTGTTACTATCGTCTGTGATACAAAGTAGCGCTTCTGTTCTCATGAACGTTAATAAACTTTATAAATTGTCCTTATGTTACAATGTTGCACTTCACTTAACATTCTATTACATTTTCTAATAACTTCCTAATTATTGTATTTCTTTATATATATATATATATATATATATATATATATATATATCAATTGGGGGATATATAACTCGCGTTCTGGCTTTCGATCGTCATATTAAACGGTTTGTTCACTTCTCAAAGACGTCATCAGGCCAAGACTATTTCTGAATAGGGATGGACTCGAACCGAACAGGTTTGAGGTTCGGTTCGAGGTTCGGTTGGATTTTTCGAACCGAACCGGACATTTTATTTTCGAACCGAACCTCGAACCGGACCGGCAAATTTTTCGAACCGAACAGAACCTAGCTCAAGGTTCGGTCCGGTTCGGTTCGAAAGGTTCGATTTAGTTTAAAAATTTAATTTTCAGTAAAAACATGTCAATCTTAATTTCTCCCAAGTGCATATTTTAAAAATCTCTAGTCGCAAACCTATAAGAATTAGAACGATTATCTAATGTACATGGTCATCGAGTTTTAAGCCAATAGGAAAAAAATGTAATAGGTTTTAGTGCTACGTATCTAATAAACTTTGTCATCGAAGCACGTTTGTAGATCAAAAAATTCTAGATTAGTTTGAGTTGTTTAATGCTCCTTACTTGAAATTGTTGTTTGTTTATAACTAGTATTAGATATTAAAGAAACTCGAAATGATTTTGAAAATTTGGTTTTAAAAACAAGCTTATTTTATTTAATGAACAGAAGTCGTGTTGAAACCCATCTTAAAGATATACAAGCCAAGGTTACGGTCTAGAGACTACAGAAGTTTACAGAATACACAAAACAATTTAATTTTTAATTAAGTATGTATTACTAATCCATCATTTTGAAGTTTTTACTTTTATATGAAAACCAGCTCTCTATTAATATTAAAAATGTGACCTTGTAGCAAAAACTAATCTCCTTTTCTTTTGTACATAATCGCTCAACAAATCGTGTTACAAAACACATGGCACCATAATATTTACTGTTTATTTAGTGTGGCCATTACCACCAACGTCTTTAAAAGTAGGCGATACTCCAGAAGAATGACCCCAAACTTTCTCTCACAACCAAGGGTTGAAGGTTATGACTTATGGGGACATAAACCTTTCAATCAATGCCGACATAAAATAACATAGTATAGTGCAAATAATAAGCAGACATAATGCCCGTGCCATACATACTGTTATATTTTATTATGAAAAACGTAAATGCTGTTTGAGGTAGATTTACGATTCTTTCCGAGAACCATCTGATATTGTCTTTTAAAAGAAATAATAATAAAGATAAACTGACAAACAGCTTTTTGTTTGTACTGTATAAGAAATCACCAACATCTTATTGTCTTGACACTCTTTTTATACTAACTAAACCTAAAATAAAAGTAATCGCAAATATCGTGTGATATCGTGCTTGCACGGTAAAATGACATTACTAAAAATCATCAATTATTAACACATTTTAAATTTTAGAGGTGGCTTTCACTATTAACTTAATTGTAATTACGCTTTGTTAAAGAGAGTACGTATTGAAAAATCAAACCTGGACAAATAATATTAATATGATTTATGCTACTAAAATCTAAAACAAACTAATGTTGGGTTTATTTAAAAATAGCATCTACTAAATATAAGAACTACATTAAACATTTAAATTGTTGTAGTTGAACGTACTAGTTGTTTAAAATATCAAAATGTCGAACCGGTTCGGTTTGGTTCGAGGTTCGGTTCGTTTTTTTCGAACCGAACCGAACCTGAATATATTTTTTCGAACCGAACCTCGAACCGAACCGGACTAAAAAGTTTTCTAACCGAACCAAACCTAGGGCAAGGTTCGGTTCAGTTCGGTTCGAATCCATCACTATTTCTGAATATACAGGTTCACATGCCTAGTAAAGCCAAAAGGTGTCTCATAGCAAGGTAGTAAACTTAAGAAACACTACTAAGCGCGCAACCTCACACCCGATTGTGCCAAACTTTGTTCTGTAGTAAAGTAACTGAGTAAAAATGGGGAAGTCGCAGCTATAATAGGCATAACCTCTTAGTGCATGAGTAAACACTCAAGCTGATTGTTGCCCTTAAATAAAGATTATGGTTCGCATTCCCGTACGGTAAGTACCACTCTTCACTTAGAAGAACATTAGTACACTCATACCGGTTAACGCGGTAGCGACGATTCTTAATGAATTCTAAAGATTCTTTCGTGTTGTTAATTGGGGGGGGGGGGGGGGTAAGTCTTCTAGTAGATCGTAATTAACTTCTTGTTCTGATGTTCCCCATTACAAAAGTGGGGTATGTTTAACTTAATTAATATCTACGTAACACGATCCAAACCTGAAACGCATATAATCCACCATTACTCAATCTGTAATTATAATCTGCAACTTTATTGAAATCTGTATAAAACGAAAATTAGTAAGTCTGCAGCGATAACCTAAATATTTAAAACACTAGTGGTGATTTCTGCACATAGAACAATTTGTACTTTGGCAGTCTAATAGTTACCAGTATTGTCCTTGTGTTTAGGAAAAACGTGCTCTAAGAGTCTTGGAGGTTTTTTATATTGAAACAGTGATTAAGAAATTTATCGGACATTCTAGCAGAGACACTTATTCGGTTTTTATAAAGGATGACCGACAGGAATCGCAATACAATGGGTTGCTCTCAAAAGGTTTGATGACGCACATACTAGGTTTCTCTCTGTTATTCCGAAATATAGGATTATCGTATATACCTGTGAACCACATGGTGACAGTGTAATTTTCAGTATGAACTCGGTTCTAATAAACGTTTGATGTACCTAAACTAATGCAAGGATAAATTCTCTTATGTTAAATAAATTACCAGTAAGATTAGTGCTGTAATAGTGTTCAATTCCTAGTATTTAGGAGATTAAACTAGTGTCTACAAATAGTGATCAAGCAAGTACTAATGTCATAGAGACTGTGTAAATACTTGTGATTGGACTAGTATTTATTCGAAATAAAAGATAATTAGGAAATTCGTGACAACTGCTGCCAAGTGTATGTATGGTAGTAGTAAAAACATTTAAACTATTTTGTTCCGTTTATATTGTATATTATACTGCCAATTTTATTAATACATCGAGTTTGTTGATTATTTAAGTTTGCCGCAGTATATTTAAATTTATTAGAGTGGAATTTCCGTGGTTTACTGCAGCACGCGCCAACAAGTGCCGTGAGTGATAAAACGTTATTCCGCATGTGCAAACAGTTTAGTATTGACTAGAAAATCCACGAAGCTCAGTAGAGAGAATTGATTCGTCGTTCGAACGGGCCGCATCGCTTTTACACACACGTTCTACATAGAACAAATTACATGAACCGCTTTGCTACAGAGCCAGTATCGTTATAAATGTGCTTCGCTTCACCCGCAGAAAGAAGAGTAGTATTTGTTACATCGTTTTTGTCGTTGGCACGGCTGCATAAATCATCAAGGTGAGTGCTTTTAGTAAACGTTTAATTTGGTTAAAAAGGTTAATTATTTGTTGTTTGTTCAGTATCATTTAACTTTATATACAGTATACTTTTTTTCTCCTAATTAGCTATTCGAAATTCACCGCAAACATTTTACACATTTCTTTTAACATGCCTGTTTTCTGTAAACTCAACAATAGGAGGATATCAAATCAAGCCCAGCAGCAAAACTAAATAAAAATGCAGAAAAACTAAACCAGATCACAGCAAAATCAGAAGAAAGCAATACGAATTTCACACAGAAATTACACAAAACAGCCGCAAGTTTTACGGAAAAAAGCGGCCGAACAAAAATTAATTGAAAATTACAGCCAATTGAAAGAGGAATTTCTACAGAAAATTACGAAATCCGCGGAAAAGCAAGAAGCCACACTTTTCGGCGATTTACTTAAACTTGAAGCAGAGTTTTCAGAAAAATTGTTAAAAGGCTCGAGTAGATAAATAAGGCCGGTCCTAATTCAAAACGCGACAGACGTATTTTCCATGTGTAAAATACGTCTGTCACGTTTTGAATTAGGATCGGCCCTATATAATTTCAATGTAAAATAGTTGTGAAAACATGAATTCTTCTATATTTTTAATGTAAAATACTTGTGGGCGCGTTTTGAATTAGGATCGGCTTTATATTACTTTCAATGAAACACACACGTATGTTGAAAAAAAAAATGTAAGTGCAGAGAAGAATGTGTGTAGCTGTTTTGAATTCGGTTTTCTAGCAAGAAGTTACACGTGCACCGTTTTGAACTAGGATCGGCGTTATATACTTTTAATGTAAAATGTGAAAACCTGAATTCTTTTCAAATGTAAAATACTTGTGGGCACGTTTTGAATTAGGATCGGCTTTATATTACTTTCAATGTAACACACGTATGTTGAAAAATGTAAGTGCAGAGAAAATGTGTGTAGATGTTTTGAATTTGGTTTTCTAGCGAGACAGTATGACAGATGCAAAAAAATATCGCATTCAAGTCAATTGTGTTCTAATTAAAGTGGATTCTGATTTATGTTTAGAGGCTGCAAATACACATGGGCCGGTTTTAATTCAAAATAAGTTCACTCTTGTGATAGGTTGAAAAGTGGGTTGGCAAAGTACGCAGATGGTGGTAATCTGCTATATAAGGAGATTGCTCCTAATATTAATTTAATTAGTCAAAGAAAAGCAATATGGATTTTAATACTCTTAATAAAACCACATATCGCAAACCTTATGTAAATTCAAAAGATCTTGTAGTGAATAAGAGGTTTGAAGTTTTAAAAGTGGAAACAATCAAGACAAAATATGGAGAAAGAGTATTAGTGGAAACAGAAGAGTTCAAGAGTATATTGCCATTGAGATATTTTGAATACCTTCAAGCACATGGAGTGAAACAATTAAATGAAAGTATTGGCTCGAACAAACACGTATACATAACTAGTAAGGGATCGATCGGTCTAACTGTCAACATAGAATTTTCATAATAATATGTCACTAATTTAAGAAATTAGTTTATTATTATAACACATCTAAGTCGATTGTATAAAGAATGATGTATCAAATTAAAGTGGGTTCTGATTTATGTGCGTTTTACTTTGAGTTTACTACCTTGTTTAGAGAAAGTCTTGTTTCAAAAGAGAAACTTTTATAAAATACTTTTTTATTTTACAAATTGTTGAATATTTTGATCTAACTATTTATAAATGAAAAGTATTTATTAACTCCCGTTCTTGAAGTATCTGCTGCTCCTCGCTGTTAGTTCCTCTCGTTTTTGCTTTATTATTTCTAGTTCCAAATCTATATGACGCAGTAGCTTCTCTCCACGCTTTTTAAATGCGTTAAGTAACTCTACTGTGTCATCTTCGTAGGATTTGTCAGCTTCACAGCAAACAGCCATATTAGATTCTGTACATAACTTTTCATAGTCGACATGTTTTTGCCTGATCTGTGAGCATAACATAAAAGATTATTGTAGGTTCACCTTTTCTTTTGTATACTACCTGATGTTTCTGAGAGGACCAGAGTGTGTCAACGATCCTACGATAGCCTCAGAATTTCCAGAATGGTTTTTTGATCTAATGTAACTTATAAATTAGTACTGTTCTAAAAACACATGTATAAATGTGAAAAAAGCACTTACCGTGATATATCTATTACGTCACTATCAAAAATAGCAGCAGTGTTGAATTGAGGCGAAGAACAGCCAAAAACTTCTTTAATCACGTCTTCGTCAGAATGTAATATAAATTGCTCTAGAACTTTTACGTTGGTATTATTACAATTTTTGATTGATGACAAGTTACTCATTTTTCTTTTAAAAATTGCTAGTAATAGTAACTAATAATTATACAAGAGATCTGATTGAATACTGTTGGTAAAAATCTACGTGAAGTATTTATATTAAATAATAAACTGATCTGTTAGAAAAAATTAAAAATGTGCATCGTTTTCTGAAAAAAATTCAGCTCTGTAATCTATTCTAATGAACAAAACAGTATGTAAGCGAATATAATTATACCTCAGCAGAAATAATGAATTAGTTTCATTGTCTGAAAAAGAAATTGAAATGAATGCACATAATAAAAACCTAAATTAGATTAATTTCGTTTAGATTACCGCTGACATAATTTATATGCTGTATAAGAAATTTTTTTAAAGGTACTGCTCAGCAGAAATAATGAATTACATTCATTGACTGAAAACAGAAAATTGCAAGAAGGCGCATAATAAAAACCTAAATTAGATTAATTTCGTTTTATATTACTGCTAGCATAATTTATTTTCCATAAAAAAATTAACAAAAATTCACGCACTGGAAAATGTTTTTTCTTAATAACGGGTTTTAAAAAAAAAACCACGAGTGCATGTAAATTATGATATTTTTCTTCAGATTAATTTTTCGTTTAAAAATAATGCAATGCAAATAAATCCCTTTAAGTAGTAATATTTATAGAATAAGTTTTTTTTAGATTACCGCTGACACAATTTACATGCATATATATGGGTAAATTGTGTGAAAATTCTTTAAAGGTACTGTTATATAATAAAACTGCAGAATGTTTTTTTTAATACTGGGTTTTTTAAAAACCATGAGTGCGTGTACATTATTAAACAAGACGGTTTAATCTGAGACATTTTTTTTTTCAAATTTGCTTTGTTTTTATTTAAAAATATTTCAATGTAATCATAAAAAATAGCGCTGTAATGATAATGTATTTTCTGTACACATAATAAATCAAAGGTCGTATAAAAACATTTTTGTAGTAAACGCATACGGAAATGAAAAATGATGTTGAATGCATTCCTTTTGCAGTTGTTTTGCTGAGAGTCGCATTCAGTATGTAAATATTGGAAACGCTTGCATAGCGAATTATTTGTTATAGACACGTACTGAAGGCAACTCTGCAATTTTTAGACCGCATGCACAACTCAAGCTTGAAAATCGTCTTGAATAAAAAAAACGTAAATAAAGGCGATTTTTTAACAATTGCATTCAAGCAATTCGTTATGCAATTATTTCGATTTGTATGCTATTTTCTTTTACAGTTGTTTTGCTTACGCGTTTTCCGTAAACTCAGATGAATGAACCTTTTGCAGTTGTTTTGCTTACGTCAGATGATATTTTATATAAATAATAAATAGAAAATACTTGTATTATTAAGTAGTGTATTTTGATTTTATATAGAATCATGAATGCTGAAACCGTATCCGAGATTAGTAGCTCAATTTTGAGATTAACTGTAAAATGCGTGAATCTAATTAAATCAGTGAATGAAATAACGAAACACATTTTAATTATCAAAGCAAATATTAGTATATTGAAGCTTGCTATTAAAAATAAGGTATACGAAGACAATCAACAAGAAAATCCTAGTAGGCTGGAATCTAATTTAGCAAATCTTAAAAGCTACCTTGTACGATTGAGGCACTTGAAACGTACTTTGGAATATCGTGGTAAAGGTGTTGATGCAACGCTTACTAGAGGTCATACTCGAAAAATTTGATTTGGCATGATGTACAATCATGTTTTGGAAGTCGAATAATTACGGGACTTATTACCAATTTAAATTATAGAGATCCTCTAGTGTTCTTAGACAAGGCGTTCGCTAGTTTTAAACGCAAGATTGTTGCTTGCTTAAAAAAGTCAATGTTGAAAGTTAATGTAATATTTGCAGCTAACTTTGTTAAGCCTACAACTGGTGAAATAGATTTGAAAACGTTTCCTACTGCAAATCGTCACATCGATATAAATACCAATCTCAAGCTGTGGTATAAGGAGAACGTATTGAACAAGATTTCGAAGCGATTAGAAGAATTTTGCGGGAAAGATTCTGGTTGGGCAATCCAAGAAGTTTTACACTTGAAGGTAAATATAAACAATCATGATCCACTTAAAGGAGGGTGTTCAACGTTTGTACCGGTTCCGGACTTTATAAAAAGAAAAAGCTGTGGTAAATGTAATAAATAACGATCAACATTGCATTCTTTGGAGCTTGGTTTCCGCTTTATATCCTGCTAAACAAAATAGTCAGAGAATATCTAGCTATCCACATTTTGACACAGTATTACGCTACAATTCAATTCAGTTTCCAATCGCATTAAAAGACATAAAAAAAATTGAGAAGCTTAACAATCTCGCAATTAACCTATATTGTATAGAAAATACTAAAATACTACCATTTTGTTTAAGTGAAAATTTTAAAAAAATTGAACCTATTAATCTGTTAGTTTTAAATAATGATTCCTTACAATATTCTCGTCCGACAAATGCTGATGAGAATCACTTTCATTTTACTTGGATTAAGGATATGTCAAAATTATTTGCAAAACAGTTGTCTTCACATGAACATAGAAAATTTTTTGTTATAGATGTTTAAATAATTTTAGTACAGCAGCATTACTTAAGCGTCATTCGAATTATTGCGAAAAACAGAATACTTGCTCAATAAGATTACCCGAAGAATCCGAAAAGTATCTAACGTTTAAACATTTCCACTATCAAGAAAAAGTATCATTTGTAGTTTATGCAGATCTCGAATGTATATTAGAGCCATGCAATGAGTCGGAGGTAATACTAAACACAGTCTCTTACCAAAGGCATATACCCTTTAGTGTAGCGTATTATTTGAAATGCTCGTATGATAATAAATATTCCAAATTTCAATTGTATCGCGGAAAGGATTGTATAGAATGGTTTGTTGCTCAATTGAAACTGATTTCAGAAACGACTAATAAAATTTTCTGTAACCCAAAACCTATGAATCCTTTAACAGAAGAACAAAAGTTAGCATTTAAATTTGCCCTTCATTGTCACATTTGCAATAAACCTTTTAGTATAGATGATATTAGAGTTCGCGATCACTGTCACTTTACAGGTGAATTTCGAGGAGCGGCTCATCAAGATTGCAACATCAATTATCATAATTTTTATATGATACCGGTAGTTTTTCATAACTTATCAGGCTACAATTCGCATTTCATTATTAAAAAAATTGCGTTAGGGTTTTCAGGTTTGTTAAGTATGCTACCAATAAATAAGGAAAAATACATATCTTTTACAAAATATGTAAATGGTACGAAAGTTGCTTTTAGATTTATCGATTCATTTAGGTTTATGGCATCTAGCATCGAAAAATTAGCTTCATACTTAGATGATAATAAAAAATCCATCACCAGGGAAAATTGTAACACCGATAATGAGTTTCAGTTACTTACGCGTAAAGGTATATTTCCCTATGATTACATTAACTCTTGGGATAGGCTCAATGAAACCGATTTACCCTGTAAAACAGCACTCTTTAATCGTTTGCGCAATGAAGAAATCTCAGATGAAGACTACAATCATGCTAAACACGTTAGGCAAACATTTAATATAAAAACACTAGGGGACTATTCAGACCTATATTTAAAAACAGATGTACTGCTCTTGACTGATATATTTGAAAACTTTAGAAAAACTTGTATGTTAACGTATAAGTTAGACCCGCTTCACTACTTTACGGCTCCTGGTTTAGCTCTAGATGCGATGTTAAAAACGACGAACGTTAAACTCGAGCTGCTTACTGATATTGAAAAAATAATGTTTTTAGAACGGGGAATTCGTGGCGGTGTTTCTCAATGTTCGAATAGATACGCTAAAGCAAATAACAAATATATGAAGGCAGATTATGATCCAAATTTCGATTCTAAATATTTAATGTATTTTGATGTTAATAATTTATATGAGGCTGCAATGTCTGAATATCTTCCATATGGAGAATTTGAATTTTTAGATGGTACCAGTCTAGATTTAGTACGTTTAGACATACTTAATATTCCCGATGATTCTGATGTAGGATATATTTTTGAATGCGATTTACACTATCCAGTATCTTTACATGAAATTCACAGTGACTTACCTTTAGCGCCTGAACATATGATACCACCAGTACCTTCTAATAAATTAAACTTAAAGAAATTACTTACAACTTTATATCCAAAACTCAACTATATTATTCACTACAAGAATTTAAAATGTATTTAAGGTTTAGAACTGAAAAGATTCATAAGGTTCTTCGGTTTAAACAAGCTCCTTGGTTAAAAGAATACATTGATTTGAATACGAAATTAAGACAACAGTCAAAAACAGTTTCGATATATGCTTTTATAAAATATGATAAATTCGGTTTATGGAAAGATGATGGAAAACGTACGGAAAAGGAAAGATGTGAAATTAGTGACCAAATGGGAAGGACGGTTTGGAGCTCGTAGTTACATAGCGAAGCCTAATTTTCATAGTTGCACTGTGTTAGACAAAGATCTAGTCTTAATAGAAATGAATAAATTAGAGGTTTACTTAAACAAACCCATTTATGTAGGTTTCTCTATTCTAGATATTTCAAAACCTATTTATATGAATTTCACTATAGTTATATAAAATCGCAATTTGCTAACAAAGCAAAGCTGCTGTACACAGATACGGATAGTTTGATATACGAGTTTAGCGTTGAAGATATTTACTCTTATATCAAACAAGATATTCATAGATTTGATACTTCCGATTACGACCCTCATAACAAATATCATATTCCATTATCAAATAAAAAGTTCCTGGTATTATGAAAGATTAAAACAATGGTGACATCATGCTAGAGTTTGTAGGACTTAGATCTAAAATGTACACTTATAGAGTTCAGGATAGGATAATAAAAAAGTCAAAGGAATCTTCCTTAGCAAGTATTAAGCAAATTTCTTTTGATGATTATAAGAATGCTTTGTTTTATAAACAGACTGTACAGAAACAGCAATGTTTAATTAGATCAGTCAAACATGATGTCTGTACTATTAAACAAAACAAAATTGTTCTTAATCCAAGTGATGATAAAAGAATTCTTAGTACCTTAACCACTGATACTAAACCTTGGGGGTATAACTATACATACAGAGATGACTTGTAAAGCTTCAACCACTGGCTCAAATAAAGAATGCAATTTATTTTATCTCGATTAAAATATAATATTTTTTAGTTATAAAACTTCAGTGTTATGTTTATACCTGCACAAGTACGCCGTTTTTCTTTTTTGGATGTATCTAAAAATAGGCTACCTTTCAATCTGCCCGAGTTGAACTATATTAGTATAAATGTATTGTAGAGAAAAATAGTAGTAGTAACCGTTCTGTTTAAAAAAAAATCCAGTTTGTTAATAACATACCAGTTAGTTTATTTGAGAAATGTATAACAAAACTTTTATTTAAAATTGTCAATGTTTATGGCTGTTTACTAAATCACTTAATAATTCAAACATGTAAAAGATATTGTAAAAACATGTAAAAATATTAATAAATAGACTGTGATTGCTAAATGATTTATTGTTTTTTCATAATTTGTAAAGGTACAGTAATAATAATAATAAAGTAATTATAATATTCTTATGCTGTTTGAGAGTGGATTGTATTTGACTATCTTATCATGAAGTATAAGTCAATGACAAGATGTATTTGGCAAAACGTTTCTGCTAGTTTCAAATTCTAATCTAATATCGACAGTACCAGATTTTAACGCTTCGTTTTGTCTAGAACAATCTATGACTACTAATGGTGCAATACTTCGTAAATCTTCAGGATTAAAAAGTGGCTCATTTTCCTTTTCGTAGTATGATTGCTGAAACTGAGCATACATCTCATATAACAACGCAGTCTGTTTATTCTCGAACCTCAAATTTAAGTTATCGTACGGGAAAATTTCTGAATTTAAATATAGTTTCATGTTGGTTAAATAGCAATGATCAAAACGACTGTAGTTGCTCATGTATCTATTTTCGGTTGGTTTGAAACCAACAATCACAAATCTTGGTTTTTCTAATTGTGTTGTTGTTTTAATGTTCCATGTATGACGTTGCGTTTCTTGTAGAAGTTGATATTCATGCAACTCCCATCCTCTAAACGGAATATGCAAATCCTTATTTTGTGCAACGCATTCTATTAAATTAATTCGTTGAGTATCATCAACGGCTACATGCGGCATTTTCCATAAAACTTTGTTTAAAACAACTTTTATTTCTTCATCGGGTGTAGGATTAATTATAGCATTAGTATCAAAACTAGAACGTAGTAAGACTAACTCATGACGGAGGTTTAAAATAATTTTTTTAAAATCTTCGCATAATCCGAGAACCATTGAAAGGTTTATTGCAACATTAAAATTCCCATTAGCATCAACTATTTGTGAATCATCCATAGGAAACCACCCAGCGTTTTGTAAATGTTTACTTTGATTGCTATTATATGAAACATATCCCTTCATTATAGACGTTAATCCAGGATTCCGAACACGATCTACAATGATACCACCAATCTCATATCTAATTTCATCAAAAGCAGCAAAATTCCATTATTTACAAACTTTGCTGTCTGAGACGGTGTTCCATCTGTTTTAATTAATTTGCCTTCTATGTACAGCATGCTCTTTGATGGTAAGGTGTATACATCTTGTTGTTGTATAGGATTCGAATTTCATCATTATTGTTTAAAGATGTGTTAGCATAAGGTTGATGAGTATGTTTTTCAATATTAACAATTGCATTGTCGAAGTAAACTTTTTCACGCACGTTCAGTATTTCACTATTCATTCTACTTTTTTAATTAAATGCAGTCCTAACGATTGTAGAAACTGCCGGTTTTGTGTTGTTAGCGGTCTTGAAACAATCAATCGAGTGTCGATTGCTTTGAAATTTCCAGCATTTATATCAATTCTTGACATGTTGCGTGCATTATACTTAATACCCATGGCTATTGCAGATTTTTTAAATGCAACCTTACAGTTAGCAGTTCTCCTCTGAAATTAACTAAATTTCCATCTTGATCTAACACTTTAACTATTATTTCATTTATTATACGTGACCTGATTGGTAGATATATAATCGTAGGTGGACACTCGACAATTTTAAAACCTGCAGGTACTTGAGGAAAAATTCGTGTATTACATGGGCTGGTTTACTATTTAAATAGGATCCACTTGCAATATTACAATCGATTAAAACTGCATTCACTTTACAAATGTTGATCGCGTAGTCTGCTTGATGCGTGACAAATGCTAGCAATTTTCGCGGATTGAAACCAAGTAGAGAATCCTTTTCGGTAAAATCCACATCTAGACTACATTTAATACTACATTTAAGTGTATTATTGTCAGCTGTAATTTCTATATACACTGGCGTCTTTCTAGCGCTTCGTGATTGATCCATACGACCACGCCATCTTTTATCACCTAAAGCTTTTTGAAGATATTTATTAATTTCTCTAATCTCATAAGCACCTTCAGGTATTTCTATGAATTCTCCGTTAGATCCATAATAAAATTTATTATTTATTCCTTTTTCTATGTTTGGAATTGTGGTATAAGACTCAAAATTTGTTAATCCCAATACGTACTCCGAATCATTATCCAAGTTTATAGGCGGATTAAAATTTCTTGTTAAAACTGAAGTGTTTCCCGTTAGAGTAACAGTGTACGACATAACAACTTCGTACGCAGTTCTATGCACTACTTAGAAATTGTAAGCATAAATGACCGCAAAACACAGTACCGTACGATTGTTCTTGGTTAATGTTATAAAGAATTTCACATTTACCCCGCTATTCAAATAATTTATCAACTCTGTTGGCGGTCGCAGGTTTCCGTAGCTGTCATAGTAAATAGCGTTACTACCGTACTTTTTGTAAGAGGTCCAATGCGTGCCTAAACCTTCTATTCCATCTAAATTAATTATACCACATTCTTTTAAATTAACTTTCTTGGGAAGATTGTTTCTCATGAACACTCCACGGAAATATGGTACTTCTAATTGCTTAACAAACTTTATTAATTCTACATTGCTTAGTGCTCGATTAGGTAAAATCAAGTTGCGTTCCGTTGACGTTTTGCAGGGGCTAAAAAAAGACCAAAACCTTTTTATAAGGTTTGATGTACATGCCGTTTGCGACTGCAATGTCCTCCATTGCCTTGTTATGACGTTGTTTTTCCGCTAGTTGTTCCTTAGCTATTTTAGTATCTGAAACTGCTTTTGCAACAGCAGCTGCACCTCCAGTAAGAGTACCAAGAGCGCTTAGGCCTGCAAAAATTGGTATTAGTGGTAGAAAACCTCCTGTTTTAGGAATTGATATAATACGAGCTGATTTAATATGCTTCTTTTGTTTTGCTGTATTGGCGACCTTAATTGCTATGTTGTATGCATCCATAATATTAGATCCTTTAGTCTTTTTTAAAGCTGTACGTGCTTGTTTGATAATACTTTTAATACCTAGCGTACTTCTTATTTTACGTTTCTTTATCAGTTTTCTTATTTTATTGATATTTTTTGTTTTCAGTGATGCACAGGCACCCATACCAAGTTTTACTTTAGCTTTCATTGCGGTAGCTACTCCAAATGCTGCTACTTTTTCACCTAAAGACGAGTCACCAGAATTTAATCTTTCTGTAGCTAACTGAGCTAACTTCGAATCTGCTTGATGACGTTTAGATAGATCCTTTTCTTTGGTGTATGCAATATCGTGCTTCTTACAAGCCTCGTCTAACTTGTTTATTCCTTTGTCTCCCGAGCTAACCAGTTCGATTAGTTTTGTACCCGGACCGCAAAATTTGTAACCCGGAATATGCGCTTCAAATGGTAAATTGTTAATTACAGTATTTAATAGTCCGTTCCCAGTAGTTTTAGAATTATTATTATATGTAATCATTAGCGGACAACTATCCTCTCAAGCTGTGCAGTAAATAAATAAAATATTATGAATTAATGATTCTTTATATACTCGCCGTTTCTTATGTATATATATATATATATATATATATATATATATTATTATGTAAGGGGGGGGGTATAAGGTTTCTAAAGGTATATTTGTATTAATAGGGGTGTATGCCAAACGATAGGATCAATATTTCAGATTTAATAATTTAAAAACTATAAATTTTGCTATACTTTACATACGTTAAAGTATGCACCATTTCAGATTGAAACTTATATGCCAAAAGGTAGATAACATGACTTTATGACGTTAATATAATGCACGGTACTTGAGGTTTTATACTGAGTTGATATTTCATGAGCCAGTTGAGAGTACATTTGCCGTCGGAAAGCCGAACGCATTTATGGATATCTGCAATATAACAAAGCGTCCAGGTCGTGTATAAATTATTTGGCTTTTCCTTTTTATAGAATCAAACTTTTGGACAAATTGTAAATCAAAATTTAAAGTGAATCAAAATGTAAAAGGTTATTGGAGTTTAGTGAAGTGTTTTGGACCAATAGTAGAAATTTAAAATTATTATAAAGACTGTAGCGAAGGTATGTTGGACACTGAAAGAAAGATGATTTGTTATTGGATGTTATATGTTTAAAATGTTATTCTAGTAAGCTAAGTTTGTTGATTTAATAACTAAGCAAAATAAATAAGGGACTTACTTTTCGAATTTGTTCAGATAAAGACCTATTTTATGAAACCTGCGTTAAGTTGTAAAATATTTTTGAATTAAAAGTTTATATGTGTATCATCGAGTATTATTTAGTAAAGTGTGAAAGAAATAAGAAACATCGAGTAAATAAAGGCAACGAATATATATAAGGAGTTTAAAAGTGTTTAAAAGTGCAACGGGAAAGTCAGCGTGTATTTAAAGAAGATTTTGGAAGTGGTTATTAGTGCAAAGGGGAAAGCGACGGATATTTGTTTGAGAAGATTGGTATTGGTTTTGGAATAGATTTGGTATAACGGCAGTAGGAGACAGGAGTGGATAAAGAAGGCATCGACGACATAAATAAATTTGGATTGAATTGAGAAGATTAAACGGCAGTAAGGACATCGTATGGATAATTGGAATAGCAGGACTAGGAGTGATTTATAATAGGACAGCGGGTTTGAATTGGATTGTGCGAAGAGAGGATTAATTGGGGTACGGAGCAGAGGAACAGGAGATCAATATACGGCGAGGAAGAACTAACGCAGGGGAAGTAGACAACGGTTTTTTGCTAAATTCTAAATTGGGGTAACATTATTTCAGGTTTGGGTCATCGAAATTGTTTTTAAGAACACCTGGAGGCAGTACGCAAGCGGACATCATTGGAGAATCTTTTGTAAAAGTGCGTACGGTGGTTTCGAACTTGAGCCAGCAGTTAAACGAAGGCCTTCAGCGCGGTATATTTCTGGTAAGTACCGTAAATATATCATAACGTCAAAAATTAAAGTCATAAACAGTTACATAAATTAATTTGGCATCAGGCAACTTTGATCTATTAAAATTTGGCATACATAATAAATTCAGTACATTAAAAAAGTGGTAAAACAAACGAGGGTGCAGTTTGGTTGGGTAGCGTACATCTACTCACGATTGAACTCACGGTGAGTAGGTGATAAAACCCTGAGATTAAAGTTTCAAATAGTCGAGGCATATAAAATATAGTAATTAGTAAAAAAAGAACCAACCAAACGTTTGCTAAAGCACCTCGATTTGAAGTCATACATTAAATAGTAAATTTGTGACGACGACAAAAGTCGTGTAACAAATTTTGTTTAAAGTTAAAGTGTAATAAATAAAGAAGGTATTAGCCCAAAGTGAAAGTAAAGTAATAGGGGTGATATAAAATAAAATAAGGGCTGATATAAGATAATATATATATATATATATATATATATATATATATATATATATATAATTCCACTTTTTTTACAAATCGAATTTAGTACTTGCAAACATGCGTGTTGTGAAACAATCAACACCTTTAACCATAAACAATAATGACATTGGCGTGCAATCCTTAGCTAAAAAGAAAAAACATAGTGTTCTTCTGCCTTCATCTATTCGATGTCTAGTTGTTGGTCCATCAAATTGCGGTAAAACCAACGTTATGATTGGGCTGATAGAACATCCTAATGGTTTAAAGTTTGAAAACGTATATGTTTATTCTAAATCACTTTATCAACCAAAGTATCAATACCTTGAAAGTCTACTGCAACCAATAAAGGGGATCAAATATTATACATTTTCCAGTTCTGATAATATTATATCACCATCTGATGCTCAAAATAATTTTATATTTGTTTTTGATGATGTAGCTTGCGATAAACAAGGTATCATTAGGGAATACTTTAGTATGGGGCGTCATAAACAAGTAGACAGTTTTTACCTTTGTCAAAGTTATACTCGTATACCTAAGCACTTACTACGTGATAATGCTAATCTTTTAGTTTTATTTAAACAAGATGATTTAAACTTAAAACACATATATGACGATCACGTCAATACTGACATGAAGTATGATAAATTCCGTGATATATGTGCTGCTTGTTGGCAAGACAAATACGGTTTCTTAGTTGTAGACAAAGATAGTGATCCAGATCAAGGAAGGTACCGAATAGGTTTTGATCACTTTATACATATTTAAACCTTGAGAGACGCAAGTATCGTTAGTATCGAAGAATTTTTTTACTACAATAAACTTTTACGCAATGAACAAGGAGGCGATAAAACTTAAAAGAATTTTAATTAAGAAAAGAAACATTGTAAAAAACAAATTGCGTCAGTTAAAAGATAGTGAAGTCGTCCAAGTGGAATCAATCTTACCCATAACATCACGATTAGAAACTATTGCTAATAAACTGGATGGGGAAAGTGCGGTAAAGAAAGAAAAATTTAAAGAAGAAGAACTGCCTCATAGCAGTGTAAAAAAAATTAAACCTAAATTGCTAGAAAGGAACGTTGACTATATTGATTCCCCGGTTATTGCTCAGCATATACCAAATATAAAAATGATGCCATAGAGGTAGATGATGATGATGATGACGATGTTGAGAATGAATATGAAGCAGAAATTAATCGAAATGCACAAGAAGCCCAGGAATATATTCAAAGCTTTGCCGATTCACCTGGTATGACACATTATCTCGAACAGCTACATCCGCTACCTCGAGAATACATTTACAATATGTTTAAAGATGTTAAGAACGAATTTGATCATAAATATGGTATTAGGTTTAACCATGATTCAAATGGTCTTATGATAGGCAATTCGAATTTCGCGTTGGATGATGAAAATGTTCTAATAAATGATTTGAAATATAAAGGTACTCCTGGATTATACGAACTACTGTTTAAAAAATATCCTGTCGGGTACAGTCATCAAGATCTAAAGTCGTACCTTGATATTGTAAAAGAACAAATGCTAATAGGAGATATTATTCTGAAACAGAACAAATTCAGGGTAATACTTCATATAAGTACAAAAATATAATATCTACATTAAACATACTTCCCCAAACACCCCGTAGACCTAGAACATTACCCTATAGAAAGCGTCTTGGAGACGGTATGACAATGGAAGTATCAAATAACGCTATAGATTATTTATATTGGAATGATCCCAATGAACTTGTTGATAGATTACGACTTTTAGTTTCATCTCAGACTGCTGGACACACAGGTCACGGCAACGAAATAAATTCGATCATTGAAGAATTGCGTGAGGCAAAAGTAATTAGATGATATGACAATTGACAAATTTGGAAGGCACTTACATAACCGTAAAATAGATATAACTGAACAGGAATATGAAAATAAAAGTGAAGGTTTTGAAACCTTGATTGAGTACAAGTTACATATGCTACATTACACGGTAGTAGCAACGTTTTACTCTAATACATTTCTCGACGGTGACAAGACATTCCTTATTTTCAACATTAAACATAATTATGAATTTCCTTATGAGGAAGCAGTCATTGAGAATATTAAAGGATACCCGCAAGACATTGAAATTCTTATAAACGAAAAAGTTATGTAATTGCACAGTTACAAGGATTTTGATTAAACGTATGGATGTAATCAGCTTTCGTGACAGCGGTGCTATCATAAACAATACCACAATGTTTCTTGATTTTATATTAAAAGTTCCTTTCAAAGCAAGTGGAGCCCACGACATTCAAACATAGAAGTATTTCATTAATTGTATTTAATAAATCCTGATTATAAAAAAGTATTATGATAGTTGCTCAATCAAAAGTGAAAGAGGATATAGTAAATGAACTTCATAAACCAGCAAGAATAAATTTCAAGAGACGCAAAGTGATAGTAAAAGGTTTAAATGACCTTCTTCAGACCGATTTGATTGAAATGCTACCATATTCGCAAACAAACAAAGGATTTAAATACATTTTAGTAGTTATTGATTGTTTCTCCAAATACGTATGGGCTGTACCACTTAAAAGTAAAACGGGTATTGATGTTTCTGCTGCAATGAAAACAATTTTAAATAAATTTAAAAATCCGCCAAGAAATTTGCAGTCTGATTTTGGTAAAGAATATTATAACAAACACTTTCAATCCTTAATGCAGACATATGACATAAACCATTATAGTGTTTTTCTACAAAGAAAGCATGCATTGTGGAACGTGTAATTAGAACTTTAAAGGGAAAATGTGGCGCTTGTTTAACCTGAACGGTTCTTACAATTGGATAAAAATTTAAGCGATATTGTGAAACAATACAACAATACAGTTCACAATACTATCGGAGTCAAACCTGTAAAAGTTGATAAATCAAATGAAAAAACTATTCTTAAATCATCATTTACCCACATCAAACTTGCAACCAAAATACCAAAATATTCAATAAAAGACAGTGTGAGGATTAGTAAACACAGGGAAGCATTTACGAAAGGTTACACGCCAAACTGGTCAAATGAAATTTTAAGATTAAAAAGGTAAACGTAACCAATCCTACAACATATATATTAGAAGATCAAGATGAAAAGAAATCAAAGGTGCATTTTATGAAACGGAGTTGCAAAGGTTAAACATCCAGGAATTTACCTGGTAGAAAAAGTACTAAGAAAGAGTGGAAATAAAGTATTTGTAAAATGGTTAGGCTTCTCTAACGTACACAATAGCTGGATCGATAAAAATAATGTTTGCTAGAAGTTGTTATAATAATAGTTAATAAGGCTAACATTGTAAAATTATATTAAAATAAATAATACAGACAAAATCTTTCTATTGTTTTTATTATTATTATAAAGGAATTTTGTAAGGCTAACATTGTAAAATTATATTAAAATAAATAATACAGACAAAATCTTTCTATTGTTTTTATTATTTTCAAGCCATTCTTTTAATAAAAGATATTTTGTTTTGCGCATTGCAAATTATTATTGCTGTGTCTACAACAATGGATGTTATATTTTAAACGATTGTTGATTTTAACTCCGATAGCTTAGGACAACCTAGTGCAAGCATATCAGTTACAAAGTTTTGCATTATATATGTTTCAATCAATTTCTTCTTTTCTAGACCCTTCACAAATACTTCTTCACCGGGTCGGATAATTTGCTTCAAATAAAGCGCTATATATGATGACACCATTCCAGCCGTTGAAGATTTATCCCAAGAAATACCATGAATATTCCTTGTCACCCAGTCGTTATGTTTTATATGATCTTGACTCAAACAACTGGACTGCATTGGCAGTTTAAAAATTTGATGCCAAACATCACCTTTCAACAAGTCCAAAACCGCAATTTCTTTACACACAAACTCGTTTTTCTTGTATTTAAATCCCTGAATATCAATTATATACATGTTTGTATGTAAATATATGCAGTAAACTTCGACTAATTAAATTAATATTAGGAGCAATCTCCTTATATAGCAGATTACCACCATCTTCGTACTTTGCCAACCCACTTTTCAACCTATCACAAGAGTGAACTCATTTTGAATTAAAACCGGCCCATGTGTATTTGCAGCCTCTAAACATAAATCAGAATCCACTTTAATTAGAACACAATTGACTTGAATGCGATATTTTTGCATCTGTCATACTGTCTCGCTAGAAAACCAAATTCAAAACATCTACACACATTTTCTCTGCACTTACATTTTCAACATACGTGTGTTACATTGAAAGTAATATAAAGCCGATCCTAATTCAAAACGTGCCCACAAGTATTTTACATTTGAAAAGAATTCAGGTTTTCACATTTTACATTAAAAGTATATAACGCCGATCCTAATTCAAAACGGTGCACGTGTAACTTCTCGCTAGAAAACCGAATTCAAAACAGCTACACACATTCTTCTCTGCACTTACATTTTTTTTTCAACATACGTGTGTGTTTCATTGAAAGTAATATAAAGCCGATCCTAATTCAAAACGCGCCCACAAGTATTTTACATTGAAAGTATAGAAGAATTCATGTTTTCACAACTATTTTACATTCAAATGTTTTCACAACTATTATACATTGAAATTATATAGGACCGACCCTAATTCAAAACGTGACAGACGTATTTTACACATGGAAAATACGTCTTTCGCGTTTTGAATTAGGACCGGCCTTATTTATCTACTGGCTCGCAAAAATGGAAGAAAAAGTGCTGGAAATGGAAAAACGATTTAATTCCCTAGAAGTACAAGCACCGGAGCTATGTGAGAAGACAACTGCGTTGACATTCGCACGGGGTGAAGCTTTGAAAATTCTACAACAAAATTGGTAGATTCGGTAAGCAATACGACGCCCAGCCTAAGACCCTCGACGATGCGCCGGCTCATGCTTTGGAAATAGAAGCGGCATTGCATCAAAATAGTGGTTAAGTTAGATGCTATATGGAGGAATAGAGACAACAAAGCATGAAAGAAACGACTTGTAGGGTTCTTCGTAACCTTCGACCGAAGGGGAAAGGGTCGAAATACTGAAACGGTGAAAATTTTGGCATGTCCAGCAACAGGGCAAGTAGTCCAAAAAATAACAAAAAACTCTAAACTAGAAAGAGTCGATTTGGGGCAAAAACTGAATTGCATCGATTCTGCCCCGGAAAACAGCATCTGCATTGCGCGAACTACGTGTAAGGACAGTATTTAAGTATATGGACAGTATCACAGTACGATTATTCAATTTTTAGTAGATATCAGTACCACTACGAAAATTGCGCACCTTGCGTAGCGTACAACCAAGATAAAGTGATGCGTGCGATTACACGTCTTCGGGCAGTAGTCGACAAGACATTTGGGCGCACGTATAGTTCGGGATTGGCAGCAAAATATTCGACTATTACGTGATAATGGCGGACATCACCGAGGAAGATATCTTGGGAATGAATATGTTCAAAGTACGATTTTCGTTTAGATATGAAAAACGATGTCCTAAGAGTAGGCAATAAAGATAATCCGTTTTGTGAGACAAATAACAAAACTGCGTGTGTTTGTTTGACGGACGGTGTTTTTCTACCGGGAAGGACTGAAAACATGGCAATGACGCAACTGAACAGTGCACTCTAGGAGAGCGTCGTACGTTCTATCAAACCGGTCTGTGCTAAATCTCTTGGGAAAGGCGTATTCGTGGGAAAAAGCGTTGACAAAAGTGTTAGATATTGCACCTGTTGGGATCCTAAACGCAGTAAAAAAGAATGCCAGTTGAATGGTGCTCTTTGGATGCTCTCGCAGCGGGGAGCACAAGAATAGTTAAGGAACCGCTCACGAGAGAATGGTTTTAAAAGTCATTTGGCCAGTTAATAAAACCATGACAGAATCTTGAACAACAACAACTGGTCAAACTTAAAAGCCAGATGTGTTTGTGATGGACGACAGTCTGTTGCGAAGTATTGCGGTAGTCAAGCAAAAAATCGACACTCGTAATACCCGGCCAATAAAATAACACTCGAAATGGTTACCGTTGTCCAAGTGTAAAGAAGCCGAGGGAATGGTTGTTTAAATGGAAGGTTGGGATATGATTGAACGCTTTGACAGTCATTGGGCGTCACTTGTAGAGCTTATGAAGAACAAGGACGGGTTGACAACATTCTGTGTTAGCAATCGTCAGTTAAATAACATGACGAAAAAGGGCAGTTACCCATTACCGGGGATTGAAGACACCATGGATACAGTCTCGAAGTCATGCTGGTTTTCGAGCTTGTAATAGAAACCGGAGTACTGGCAACTAGATATGGATCCCAAAGATCGAGAGAAAACTGATTTTACAATTGGTAATGGCCTATGGCAAGTCAGCGTAATACCATTTGGACTTTGCAATAATCTTACCACCTTTAAGCGTCTAATGAAAAACATTTTATGTAGACTGTTGTAGAAAACATGCCTCGTGTATTTGGTTGACGTGTTCGTGCTTGGGAAGACATTAAAGGAACACTATATCAATTTGAAGGAAGGGTTTCAAGGATTAGTAAGAGCCAATCTGCAGTTCGGCCCAAAAAGTGCCACCTACTCGGCAAAGAGCTAAAATACCAGGGGCATGTAATCTCACGTGATAGAATTAGATCAGGCCTGGAAAAATTAGGGCAGTGCAAGAGTGCCCAATGACATACCAACTACACAGTTTCCAGGAATTATGCACATATTATAGAAGCTTTGCTTGTGGATTTGAGAAAATTGCCAAACTCTTGACTAAATTAATAGATGAAGGGCGTGATTACGTATCGGATAAAGGTTGTAAAGATGCCTTCCAAGAGCTTAGGTATTTATTGACGGCAGCTCCGATCCCAAGTTACCACTGGTTTGAAGAAAATTTTTTATTAAGCACAGGCGCAAGTAATGTTGCCATTGGAAACCTGTTGTCTCAGATACAGGACAGACAAAAAATGTGCTATTTCTATAAGGAATTCCCGAAACTGAAAAGAAGCTACTGCATTACGAGGAAAGAACCGTTGGTTGTAGTGAAATCGGTAACACTTTTATAAATATCGCTATCGTCAAAAGTTTCACCTGAGAACAGATAGTTCAGCACTAAAGTGACTATTGCAGTTCAAGAGCTTGGAAGAATATGAAGGATAGGGTAAACAGAAAGATTACAGTGGAATTTCTTGAAGTTAGAGGACGGGATCTTGGTGCAATTTCTGGAAAACAAAGATTACTCGGTGAATACGCTTCAGGTTGTGGTTCCCAAGAGCCGGCTGTCTGAGGTCCGAGAACGTTGAGAGGGCACTTTGTCATCAAGTAATCTCTAAAGGAAGTCTGTGTAATATTTTACGGAATATGATGTAAGGAAGACGTCAGCTAATGGTGCAGATAGTGCCAGTTTTGTGTTCCATTGAATAACCGATAAGCGCCCATAAACCAATACAACGTAGAAAATCCGTTTGAGAGAGTGGCAATTGACTTCATAGGTCCATTCTCCAAAACTAACTCTGAAATAAATTAATCTTGGGTAGCTATAGACTACTCTACCAAATGGAGAGAGTCATATACCATACTTAACCAAGACGCACCAACCGTCGCTGACGTATTAGTCAAAGAACTTTTCTGCCGTTTTGGAGTACCTTTAGAGCTGCGCGCTGACCTGGGCAGAAATTTTCAGTCGGTGCCATTTCAAGAAGTTTGCCGGTTTCAGGAAATAAGAAAGACCATATCGACACTATTGCGCCATCAATCGGATTATATAGAATGCGTGAACCGCGTTCCCGACAAGCATCTCTTCAAGGTAGTCCCTTAATATTAAAGTACTGGGACCAATACATACATCGCTTTTTTGTTTTCTACTAATCCACGGAGAGACCCCTGCGTGTGCTATGCTGAGACGCGGATACGTTTACCACGCGAGTTTGCGTTTGATAGTATACCCGGATCAAATGTTGTAGGCAAAAATGTCGAGAGACTCAAGCGCAAAATGTATGACATCCATGGAGACGTAAGAAAGAATATTCAAATTGCGAGCGACTGAATGAAGACCAGGTATGACATCAAGGTGCAAGAGACTGATTTTCAAACCGAAGACTGCATATGGTTGTACAATCAAAGACAGAGACATGGATTGGCGCCAAAGTCACAAAGAAATTGGGAAGGTCCTTTCGAAGTACTGAAACGAATCAACGATGAAGTATATAGAATTTGTTAATTACCAAAAGGTAAGACAATAATATTGTACATTAATAGACTGGCACCTTACGACAGTGACGACTTCGACAATGCTGGAGGACATGATACACTGAGGTGCTTAGCAAATCAGGAAAACAAACTAAGGCGTGGTTTTAATTATAAATGGTTCATGTCAGTGACAACGGTTCCGGCAAGGTGAAGCATAAGAATAACAAAAAAGTCAGTAGGGATCTATTTGAAGTACTGTTGAAATACTCGTTTGCATATTGCGCAGCAGAGGATCTGAATACAACCCGAGGAATTGCTACGGTGTTCAAAAATAGATTTGGTGGTCTGGACCAGCTTCACCAACAACAACCAGATGTGGGCAAACCAATACGCGTTAGAAATGGATGTCGCCGTATTCATTACCTATTGACGAAGCAATTGTCGTCTAGTAAATTCAGTTACCAGGATCTGGGGAGCGCATTAGTGGATCTCAAAAACCAGATGATAAAGTTTAGCAACAAGAATGTGGCTTTACTTAAGATTGGTTGTGGGCTTGATAGATTAATCTGGAAGGTAGTACATAACACTAGAGATAGTACTCCAGAAGACCGGGTCCAAATCTTGCTATGTGGTTTTAACCCAAATAGTACGGCACCAGTTATTAAGAGTGTCGATTGTTACTTCCATCAACGTGGTAAATGAACGATTGGCTCCAGTTATTCTTATCGCAACAGGGACATACAGCTTCCAGTCTGCAAAATGTTCTTAGAGAGAACAGTTTTAAGAGGGGTTTTGCAGTAATTAAGAAGTCTATGGAACATTCTCGAAAAGACACTTATTCGTATTTTACTAAAGCGGTCACATATCTGTCTATTGATATGAAAGTATGATTGACAGCTATCGCAATACAATTGTTCTTGAGATGTTTGATGACGCACTTTCTAGATTTCTCTAAGTTTCTCCAAAATAAAGGATTATCATATATAAGTGCGAACCCCGATGCGACAGCCTAGTTTTTAGTTTAAACTCGCTTCTAATATGCGCTTGATGTACGTAAAGTAATATAAAGATAAGTTCGCTTACCTGATATAAGTAGGGTAGATACCTATGTTCTAGCCCAAAACCACCCATTTTCCCATGTTAAATCCCATAAGGAGGCTCAAGGTCCGTTCTGGTCATTTTTGTACCAAGCATTGAAATCCCCATAAGGAGGTGGAGGCTATACAAGGAGGGTCAATTCAGGTTACTTTTCAACCAACACCCACAGTAGATGGATGGCAGGTCTTTTAGGCCCACATTTCCTCCAGCATCCACATTTCCTTACATATCTGGACCAAAAAGCTTTCTTCGACTAACCATTTTTCATCTTCCGAGATAAACCTATCTTGTTTGGTATCAATTAATATTAGAATTTTCTCAGCTACCCGAATTTCTAGGAATTTTTCAGATAACATCACCCCCCAAGGAGCTACCCCAATTTTAAGATTTTTTTACCGCTAACATTCTGAACCGAATAGCTTTCTTCGTCTAACCAATGCAAATTTCGAGATAAACCTATGTTGTTTGGTATCAATTAATATTAGAATTTTCTCAGCTACCCGAATTTTTAGGAACTTTTTAGATAGCTTTATCCCCCAGAGAGCTACCCCAATTTTAAGATTTTTTGCTGGTAGCGATTTCTGACCGTCCTTATAAATTTTTTAGTCATGCAATACATTTTGCTAGTCTAGAATTTTATGCAGAATTCGAATCTGTAAACAGATTTAAAATAGGTCCACCCTTGCCATTTTACACACAACCTCTAAATTATAAATTTCCTGCGGCTCATACCTAAAAGAAAATCTAAAAACCATTCTTAAAACTTTTTATTACAGACAATTTTTACTAATACAGTTTAAATTTTGTAAACCACATTTCTAAATACATATTCACAATTTTTTATTCTTAACCTAGAACTTCTCATATCGGCTTATACTTATTAATATTTATTTCTAAATAAAGCACCTTTTTCAAAGACCAACCGGACCCACATGTTTTAAATTCCTCTGATTTTGTTCGCATGGCTTCGCTTAAGACCTCGTACATATTTTCCAGATTACTAGAAGACGTTATAACCACATTTTTTGTGTTAAAGGATTTCACATCGGACTTCTCTTCCCCCATTTTGGTGTAAACGCCGTAGAGTTCGCAGTAGACTTTTACTGCTGTATGTTTTTTCATTAATTAATCGAATAAATCGCTCTTTCTGCTTCCAAAGAAACTCGGACACTCCATCGTCGACACTGGCGTTCTTTATGCGATAGCTAGCCATACGGTTGTTAAACGCAGTACTAACCATTTCTACACCATCGTTGTTAGTAGCGGTAACTGATGCATTTTTATGTCTGTTGCTCCTTAAGTGTGCAGCATAGGTAGTCTTTTCCATTTCGAAATCGCATACTTTACACATAATTCGTGGTTGTTTCGAACAAGTCCCTTTAACAGCTGGCGGAGCTGAACGTTTAAGGCTTAATGACATACCGTGCTGTTTTTCTTTGTGTTGCAGTAAGTTGTCCATTCTCGTAAAAGCGAAACCTCAAGATTCACAGTTTAAGTACTTTGCTGCGGGCGGATGTATAAGCTTAACCGTGGACGATGTTACACCACGACATTTGTTCTGGTGCCGTTTGAGAGCATTTTTCCAGGTATAGGAAGCACCGCAAGAGTTGCATTTAAAAACGTTTGCAGATACCATTTCAGTACAAAACAAAATCCGCACTATAAGACTTTGGTTAAACTTGTAAGCGAACTAACTTATAACTAAAGAGTTTACTTTTGCGTATTTGCTTTATGTACCCTATAGAATGCAAACCGAAGGTTTCCGAAGACGGCCGAACGATGTTGAGGACTCAGCGGGGAACTAAATGACGTCATAATCTTTTCTGCTCGTCCAGTACATTTAGCGCCAATGCATGCACCTGGTTCGCATCGTCGATGGTGCGAATGCCGTTAGTAGAAACATCGGAAACGTCTTACATGTTATACGGTCGCGTGCATATTAAAAATCCAAAAGGGTGGTAGCACACGCACACAAATTGTGTGCAAGTCGTGCTGTAGAAGATGCAGTGCTACTATAAACAAAAACACTTTAAACCTTTACTAAGGGAATACCAAACTTGTTGTCTACAGAATACTTACTAATAAAGCAATTTAATTTTAAATAACTTCTACGTCATATTTTAGGAAATCGTAGGCTTGAATATTTTCTAAATGAATCACCAAGCGAAAGTATATTCTTAGCGGTACTAAAATTAACCATTAATTTCCCATTTTTACGACCGTGGTTAATTATAGATTAAAATTTAATTGTTCACGTTCGAGCTTCCCGTAAACTAACATATTTTATAGTAACAGTGCGCTGTATAATACATGCATACCCCTTCGCCGCGCTACTGCTATTCTTGTAGTTGCTAGAAAAGTCACTCTCCTTTTTTACTGTTAGGACCGATGCAAACCACCATTTTATACTTTATTTAAAAGTATAGCACATCGCGCACTTTTTCGTCTGATAATTAAATTTTGCTTCTGTAGGCTTTTACACTTTTGCATAGCGGTCGGCCGCACGTAATGATTTCTAGAACCGGTAAGTACTCGATATCGCCCAAATAGAGAATTAGATGCTCGATGTCTGTCAATTTCCGATTCCCTCGTAAAAGGTGGAAAAAACTCGGCCAATCATCCATCTAACTTAAACTTCGACCCGCTCCTGTTCTGATAATCTCCAAACATTTTTCAAACGACAATGGGCTCAGAATTTTTTAAACCTTTGAGGAATCTATAAGTCGTAGTTGCTTGAAAAAGTCAGTTGCCTTTTTTACTGTTAGGATCGCTGCAAAGCACCATTCTATACATTCTTTAAAGGTATGGATGGCACATCGCGCACTTTTTTTGTCTGATAATTAAATTTTGCTTATGTAGGCTTTTACACTTTCGCATATTTAAACATCTAATACGATTGATTAACCACTTTCGATTCTTCTAACGGGAACCGCCATACATTCCGCCACACCGTTCCTTTTGAATCCAACGATCCGATGAGCTTCCACGCACTAACACCTAACGTATCTTTTCTACTACTTCTTAAACAAAAACTACCGGCATCGCCATGTTCGTATACGAACGTAAGCAGATGTTTGTGGATGTGTACGAGAATATGTCATATACATTAATCACATTAAGCTATTTTATTTAGTCCGCGAAAACTGCTATTTTTCTAAACCACAATTAATAATCGCCTTTATAGGTTTAACATTTCTACTATTACCCAATGACTGGTGCTACGTACTTGGAAACTTTAATTTCTTATTGGAGAGAATCCTTATTCTCTCACGCACTGTTGCGTAGCTGCATGCCCACCCCTTTAGGGAATATATGCTCGTTATAGGTTGTAGCACCCGCGGTTTTACTTAACTACACTTCGTGAGGCCCCTTTAATCTTTTTAATCGCGTCTTTCTCGCTTACAGTACAGTAGGACTTAGCCCTACTACCAACAAATTATAATACTGGGTCCCCATTAAATTCGTCTTTGAATTTTCCTACAACTTTTTTGTCGATAAGTGTTATATTGTATTTATTATACGCGGGGTAGTCACTCTTTTAAGATAAATATATTTTGCTAGGTATCAACTAACATTAAATTTTTCTAGGGACCCCAAATCTGTAAATAGATTTTAAATAGAACCACCCCATACAAAGTTATGCCTTTTAAAGACCCCAAACCTCTAATTTTTGCTCATCTTTATTTAACTCCATCTTTAGAACCTTTTTTTGCTACGCAAGACATATGCCTTAACCAACCATCTCCCGAGAAATCTAAAACCGCTGTGTTCCGCGAACACCACGTGGAGATAACACGTATACTCTGTTAACCAGGACAGAAACAGGAAGGATTTGGAAGGTGGGCGAGGAGGTTAAAAATTATGGAATCTTAAAACTAATATACACAATAGATTTACAAAATCTATACAAATATAAACAACTATCTTATATCTTTATGCCTCCATGCGTAGATTGCTGTACTATTAGGAATGATCTGCCTTTTGTTATCTTCCCTCGATAAATTAATTTTATTAATAAGCTGCGTGTACAAATCGCATTTTTTACTCCGGATACATACGCAGGCAAGTACTCGATACCATCCAAATAAAGAATTGGATGCTTGGTGACTGTTAACATCCGCTTCCTTCGCGTACGCCCAGACACATCCCAGCCCATGAGCACACCTGCGCATGCACACCTCTGCCCATGCGCACCCCTGCACGTGCGCACCCCTGCCCATGCGAACCCCTCTCTGTGCGACTGCTATTTCGGGGTAACGTCACAGCTTTTTATAAATAAAGAACAATGTTATATACTATTATTAAATGTTTATTCTGACATTATACATAACAAATTTAAAAATATTTAATACCAAGCATGGAGTCATTTAAACTTAATTTTAGTACAAAGTTATACACAGAAGGCAGTCCTTTCTTTATGTTTGTTTGGAGTGGTTTTAATTTTATCTAATTTTGTTCGCAGCTTAAAATTTAAATCGACACCCAAGTACTCTATCTCCTTTTCTAGCCAATAGTTTGATACATAGAGACCGTCTAGGTTTTCAAATTGCAAAATGTGCCGAAGTTTGCCTCTATATTTAAAGTCTTTGATTCCACCGACAACTAGAACCATTCCATCGTGTAATCCTTGCAGCTTGTGACGATCGTTTAATCGCGGCTTTCCCACTATATCCTGCATACGTATCTTGTTAGCTTGATCGACTTCTTCTTATTGGTATTGGAGGAAATCCTTATTCTCCCACACACTGTTGCGTAGTTGCATGTCCACCACTTTTGAGAATATATGGTTGTTATAGGTTGTAAGACCCTCGGTTTTAAATGATCCGAAAGGTTCTTTACTACGTAAATATACAATGTTTAACGGACCCCCTTTGCGTGTGGTGTACGCCAAGGTTACGAAACCTGCATTCCTTAGTTCGCCTTTGTTATCTGCCATTTTGATAAATACGTTTTTAGAATAACCTTTTAAAAAGTATACGGATTTAGTACCATCCTTTTCTGAAAGAACGCCTACATAACTAAAAGAGTCTTTTTTACTAACCACAAATGCATACAACTGGTACAACCCGGATGTATCTAAGTCAGTCCATCGGCACATAAAATAATCTTTTAATTCTTCCTCATTTTCTCTAATAAGATGTTCTTTGTCTAACACATCTTTGTATTGTTCGCGTATTGTCGCAGTGTTTTCCATGCAGTCCAATTTTCGTCTTTTTGCATCTATTTCCTCTAATTCCAGTTGTCTTTTTCTTCCACTTACAGCGTATGGCGTGCATAATGGAGCACTTTCTTTTAGCGTAAACGGATAAAGTTTAGTACCAATATTTACGCGTTGTCGTACTACCTCTGGACGAATGTTAGGTGTATTTATCAATCCCAATTCCGAAATGACTATTTCTTTTGGAATTGTAGAATATGGTGTTGCAGATTGTGTAAAATATGTACTACCTGCTTTAATGTAGCACTTGTGTAAGGTTTTTATTTTATCTGGGCTGTCTTCCTCCTCTACTATCTCCAAATAATTTACTGGTAAATAGTTAAAACTAAAAGCCGAAAGCACATACTTTATCAATGTTTTCCTTTCTTTTGGTTTTTCGGACAACTTAATTTGCAAGCCCGTCAATTTCTTTGTATTGCCATTACCCCAATACACGTACTGTAGCAGGTTATTATACACTAAACTGCAGCTATTTTTTAGCTTGGCCGATAGGTTACTCCACATTTTGGCAAGTGTTACCGAGTACATTGGCGTCTTTAGGAAGTATAACTTACTATCTTCCAATAATGTTAAACAGTCTTTTAAGGGTTTATACACCCGTTCCGCACTGACATAGCTTCCAATTGCACAGTTGTATATTGTCGCTTCCAATCGCGTAATACCATGTTCTTCGGCCAAAGTAGATGCAAAAGTTTCTCTTAAACGTACATCTGGGCAACGTAAAAAAATCTGCTATATGATTGCCAAGTTGTTTATTAACACCAGGACTTGTTATCTGACACACAAATTTGTTGTATATCTTAATTCTTGCATTGGTTGTTAGCCATGTTAAACAATCAATTGCCGCAGTTTTATCGTTGTCAACTATAATATTACACTTTTCTTCGTATTCTCCCTTATAGCAAAAGTTATGGTTTGTAGTTAAATAATTACACATCTCCATCTTGCTAAATATGCCTGCAAAATCTTGGGTTACATCCATGTCAAAAAGATAGAAATAATCTTTTTCGACTTCGTCTAATAAATCTGGTAGTTCTTCCAATAAAGTTTCCAACTTAACATCTGCTAGTTCCACTCTGTATGGAACACATATAGGATTTTGGAATTTTTATTAATGCATTCGAGATCTTCTTTTCCGATAATTTTTTTTAATCTCTGGCCCATCTTGTTAGTGCTTTCCATAGAAAACAAAAGCTTAGCTTTAACACCATGCCTAGCGGAAACAAATCGGTCGAACTTTCTTCGTAGATAGCTGTAGATGTTTGTTCGGCGTCAGAAAGGTCGCAAATTTTAACCAACATTATATTGTCACAAAATGGTTCTGTAATTGGTGTGTCTAGTCCACCAGTCAGCATCTGTTCGCCTTCGACATAACAAATATTACCAATATCTGCCGCCAGATTATTGTTGCACATATTTTCTGCCAACAGTCATATTCCAAATCGCTCATTTGTCGGTTTCACTTTATTCCCAAGAAGTATTAGATGTTTAAATATGCAAAAGTGTAAAAGCCTACATAAGCAAAATTTAATTATCAGACAAAAAAAGTGCGCGATGTGCCATACCTTTAAAGAATGTATAGAATGGTGCTTTGCAGCGATTCTAACAGTAAAAAAGGCAACTGACTTTTTCAAGCAACTACAAGAATAGCAGTAGCGCAGAGAATGGGTATGCATGTATTATACAGCGCATTGTTAGTTTGCGGGTAGCTCGAACGTGTAATTGATTATGACTTATAGATCCCTCAAAAGTTTAAAAAATTCTGAGCCCATCGTCGTTTGAAAAGTGTTTGGAAATTATCAGAACAGGAGCGGGTCGAAGTTTAAGTTAGATGGATGATTGACCGAGTTTTTTCTACCTTTTACGAGGGAATCGGAAATTGACAGACATCGAGCATCTAATTCTCTATTTGGGCGATATCGAGTACTTACCGGTTCTAGAAATCATTACGTGCGGCCGACCGCTATGCGAAACTGTAAAAGCCTACAGGAGCAAAATTTAATTATCAGACGAAAAAGTGCGCGATGTGCTATACTTATAAATAAAGTATAAAATGGTGCTTTGCATCGGTCCTAACAGTAAAAAAGCTAGTGACTTTTTCAAGCAACTACAAAAATAGCAGTAGCGCAGAGAAGGGGTATGCATGTATTATACAGCGCACTGTTACTATAAAATATGTTAGTTTACGGAAGCTCGAACGTGAACAAATTAAATTTTAATCTATACTTAAGCACGGTCGTAAAAATGGGAAATTAATGGTTAATTTTAATACCACTAAGAATATACTTTCGCTTGTTGATATATTTAGAAAATATTCAAGCCTACCATTTCCTGAAATATGACGTAGAAGTTATTTAAAATTAAATTGCTTTATTAGTAAGTATTCTGTAGAAAACAAGTTTGGTATTCCCTTAGTAAAGGTTTAAAGTGTTTTTGTTTATAGTAGCACTGCATCTTCTACAGCACAACTTGCACACAATTTGTGTGCGTGTGCTACCACCCTTTTGGATTTTTAATATGCACGCGACCGTATAACATGTAAGATGTTTCCGATGTTTGTACTAACGGCATTCGCACCATCGACGATGCGAACCAGGTGCATGCATTGGCGCTAAATGTACTGGACGAGCAGCAAAGATTATGACGTCAGTTAGTTCCCCGCTGAGTCCTCAACATCGTTCGGCCGTCTTCGGAAACCTTCGGTTTGCATTCTATAGGGTACATAAAGCAGGTACGTAAGAATAAACTCTTTAGTTATAAGTTAGTTCGCTTACAAGTTTAACCAAAGTCTTATAGTGCGGATTTTGTTTTGTACTGAAATGGTATCTGCAAACGTTTTTAAATGCAACTCTTGCGGTGCTTCCTATACCTGGAAAAATGCTCTCAAACGGCACCAGGACAAATGTCGTGGTGTAACATCGTCCACAGTTAAGCTTATACATCCGCCCGCAGCAAAGTACTTAAACTGTAGGTCTTGCGGTTTCGCTTTTACGAGAAGGGACAACTTACTGCGACACAAAGAAAAACAGCACGGTATGTCATTAAGCCTTAAACGTTCAGCTCCGCCAGCTGTTAAAGGGACTTGTTCAAAACAACCACGAATTATGTGTAAAGTATGCGATTTCGAAATGCAAAAGACTACGTATGCCGCACACTTGAGAAGCAACAGACATAAAAATGCATCAGTTACCGCTACTAGCGACGATGGTGTAGAAATGGTTAGCACAGCGTTTAACAACCGTATGGCTAGCTATCGCATAAAGAACGCCAGTGTCGACGATGGAGTGCCCGAGTTTTTTTGGAAGCAGAAAGAGCAATTTATTCGATTAATTAATGAAAAAAAAATACAACATACAGCAGTAAAAGTCTACTGCGAACTCTACGGCGTTTACACCAAAATGGGGGAAGAGAAGTCCGATGCGAAATCCTTTAACACAAAAAATGTAGTTATAACGTCTTCTAGTAATCTGGAAAAAATGTACGAGGTCTTAAGCAAAACCATAAGAACAAAATTAGAGGAATTTGAAACATGTGAGTCCGGTTGGTCTTTGGAAAAGGTGCTCTATTTAGAAATAAATGTTAATAGTATAATCCGATATGAGAAGTTCTAAGTTAAGAATAAAAAATTGTGAATATGTATTTAGAAATGTGGTTTACAAAATTTAAACTGTATTAGTAAAAATTGTCTGTAAAAAAAAGTTTTAAGAATGGTTTTTAGATTTTCTTTTAGGTATGAGCCACAGGAAATTTATAATTTAGAGGGTGTGTGTAAAATGGTAAGGGGTGGTCCTATTTTAAATCTGTTTACAGATTCGGATTCTGCATAAAATTCTAGACTAGCAAGATGTATTGCATGACTAAAAAATTTATAAGGACGGACAGAAATCGCTACCAGCAAAAATCTTAAAATTGGGGTAGCTCTCTGGGAGATGGGGCTATCTAAAAAATTCCTAAAAATTCGGGTAGCTGAGAAAATTCTAATATTAATTGATACCAAACAACATAGGTTTATCTCGAAAGATGCAATGGTTAGACGAAGAAAACTATTCGGTTCAAAATGTTATCGGTAAAAAAATCTTAAAATTGGGGTAGCGCGCTGGGGGGTGATGCTATCTGAAAAATTCCTAGAAATTCGCGTAGCTGAGAAAATTCTAATATTAATTGATACCAAACAAGATAGGTTTATCTCGGAAGATGAAAAATGGTTAGTCAAAGAAAACTTTTTGGTCCAGATGTGTAAGGAAATGTGGATGCTGTAGGAAATGTGGGCCTAAAAGACCTGCCATCCATCTACTGTGGGTGTTGGTTAAAAAGTAACCTGAATTGACCCTCCTTGTATAGCCTCCACCTCCTTATGGGGATTTCAATGCTTGGTACAAAAATGACCAGAACGGACCTTGAGCCTCCTTATGGGATTTAACATTGGAAAATGGGTGGTTTTGGGCTAGAACATAGGTATCTACCCTACTGATATAAATGTGTTAGGTGAATAAATGGCCTGAGGGACTAGTGCTATAATAGTGTTATATACTCAAAATTTAGAAGATCAAATTAGTAATTACAAATGGTGATCAAGCTATTGCTATCGTAAGAGATTAGGTGTTTGTGATTGTGAAGAATAATTATTAGACTTATATTTATTTATTGGTAATAAAAGACAATTAGAGAATTTGTAACAATATCCTGCATTCGTCCTCGATTAACTAAGCAATATTATTTTTAGTTGAACTTGTCCTCAGCTTTTATGCGTAATGCTTACTCCACAATGTTTCTTCTTTATCTGCAAATACTAATGGATAACTTTCAGCATCCTGTTCCAATTTTCAAATTATTCTCCTCAATATCCATTTCCGGCTCGGTATGTTTTTTACTGCGGATATCTTTTATTTATCAATCAACCCTGCAAGCGCTTATTTTTATATTTTGCTTTTAAAAAATAGAAGTTTTATATAAGATCTTGTTACTGACATCTTTTACTCAAAGATGCGTTTACTTACATTTAGAGTTTTCAAAAATAGGCTTAACATGTCCGATAGCCCGAATATCATTAAGTTCGGATGCGCATAATAATAAGCTAGCATAATTGTAGGACAATAGATTAGGGACAGCATTCCAGTCGGTCCAGGAGACCTTAGTCACAACTGTAAGGTTAATCAAAACATTTCGCAGTTTTCGACACAAACCTACTCTGTACGCTTACATTTCTGTTAATAATTTTAATGTAGTTCTCAATTTCCTATAAATAAAACATTTTGTTGCCACATACGCTACCTGTAAGGGTCTACACCTTCCTAAACTTCCCTATTTCACGAACGCGTTTCTGGTATCCGTATAGAAATTGACAGTATTTCATAAAACTGCTGCACTACACCATCCAATGCTGGCCGAAGTGCTAAAACACCATGATAGAGAGTAGGGTAGCTAAGCCGGTTTGGCAACAGAGATCCACAGCAAGATATGTATACGCCGGTTCGAGAACAATATGAACAGCTAAGCCGCTTTGGTAAACAAAACGTGCAGCAAGATATGTATACGCCGCTTTGAGAACAAAATTGTCTTTGTGTGTAAATTTGTTGCGTCGGGGGGTCGTTAGGTCTTTGGGGTGTGCGTTCGGCGGGGTCGTTAAATTTTTGTCGTGGGGTGGTGCGCGTGCGCTGGGGTGGAGATATTTTCTTAGGAAATTTTTTAGCAGCGTTCCCGACGTTAAATATTAAATATTAAATTTTTAAAAAATGTTGTGTGTGTAGAAAATGGAGTTCACGTGTTGGTTCGTATTTTTCTGGGGTAGGTTAAGCTAAAAATTAAAACACCGCTGTGAAGAATTTTTAATATTAGGCAAACGCGTGCAAGTGGTAAAGAGTGTTTTAGCTCTCCTCATAAGCTGCGTTTTGTACGAAGTAGCAAATAAAATTGAGAAAATATACGAAATGTTATATGATGGAGGTCAAATTTTAAACGTTTGCAGGTAAAATCTTGTAAAAAAGAAGTCGTTCACATCTCGCAATTTCAATGTCGCGATAAAATACTAAGAATTTGCATGCAGTCGAATATAACAACGTGTTTTTATCTGGCAATATATATGTAAATCACGTCGACATTCGACTTTTAATATAATGTATTTAATTAACATAAGGTGTGTTTGCAAAAACATTTCAAGACAAGTATGTCGTATATTGCCTTTTGGTTACATCATCCCAAAATAATTTATACAAGTACACTGAACTTGCAGTCGGATCTAACATATAATCTTTTAATTATACCCGTATGAATTTAAAATATATGCAAATTATACCAATTTCAATGTCACGATAAAATAACAAGAATTCGCAGTCGAATATAACCTCGTGTTTTTTTATTGAAATTATAGCTCTCTGGTAATATATATGCAAATCATTCAACTTTTAATATAATGGATTTAATTAACATAAGGTGTGTTTGCAAAAACATGTTAAGACTATTTCCGTCTTGGTATGCAAATTATACCACCTTTCATAACGATTTATTTGACTCTCAAATAAAAAATTAATTTGATCTTATATCAAGAGGTGTTCTTGCTTACATTTTAGGAATTTGAATATATTTAAATATTTAAATGTAATTATACATTTAATTTATGTGGCAATAAAAATTCTTTTACTTTTAGCGGTTTGGTGATTGTATGTAGATGACGTATTAGACATTGTATATATATAACTCGTTTAATTGCACAAACGTGATAAAAAATTTATAGGTTATGCAAAAACGTGCATGTAGTGAAAAATTTAGCGGTGATCTTTAGAGCTTCGTCATTGTTTTTATTGTCGTTGCTTTAGTTAATTAAAGAGAGATTTTAGGTTAAGCAAAAATAGGAAATGTGGTGGATGACATAATCACTTTCAAAATGATGAATGGTGGGGAAGGAGCTTCTAAACGTGCCCTAAACGGGGCTCTGCCCCATTATTTTGTATTAAATTTCAAAAGAATAGGAGAAATTATTCGACTCGTATTTTATAATGGTTTCAATTTAAAATATTGGCGTGTGTGCAAAAAACATGTTAAGACAGGTCACTCGTTCTGAACTCGTACCCGGATCTATATAACCTTTAAATGTATGCAAATAATGTCGTTATTTAAAACGTGGTGAAGAATTTGGATGGAGATGTACTAATTCTCAAATGCGGAATGGTACTCCATAAGGCGTTCTGAACGGAGGTTTTGCACGTATTAGGTGATTGAATACTTCGGAGATTTTTAGGTTAAGCAAAAACGTGCACGTGCTGAAAAATCCCCGAGATTTTTAAAAATATTTTTGTATTAAATATATAATTTTAAAAGAAACACACAAAATTTGAATGTTTTATTTATATTAGTTTCACTTACCAGCTTATTTTAATTACATGCTAATGAGTTCATATATTTTCATACAGTTTGATTGATTCACTGCCGAAACAAAACATTTTTACACAGCTGACAATACTGGGTGTCGTTTTTCAATACAATATCAATAACTATTTACAATACAGCTGAATACTGAAATGTAAAGTAACTTTCACACATTTACCTACGTGTACTTAAATTTAATTGAATTCTAAAAAATATATGCATATCTATGGCAGGCAACCCAGCATACACCAATTATATATTCTTAGTGTAAAATTTTATTGTTAGGTGAATAACCAGCAATTTATTATGTAATATTTATTGCTACAAGCATGGTAATAATAATTTGCAATGTGCAAAATACCTCTTTTTGTTGTTAAAAGACCGATTTAATTAAACACTATAAAAAGATTGTGAATTATTTATTCTAGTTAAATTTTACAGTGCTAGAGACACTAATTATTATTAGTACTAGATATAGGTATAACAAAATTTGTATTCAGATGATAGTATGTTCAAAGGATATTATTATTTAAAAGACTCTGTAAACATGATTAGTGAAATTATTAAAGTTAAGGAATGTAAAGCAAAAATTTGTCCATAAAAGCAAATATGTTTTCTAAAAGATATGCATAACTTGCGGATCTAAACGTTTCAACATTTCGCAAACTGAGATAAATATTACTTATTTCTTTGCAAAAAACGTTCATATAACGCCCTTTAACAACCGCGTTCAGTAAAGTGCATGGTAGTTAATGACCTCGGCGATTGTGCTATTTATAGTATAATTATAACAACATATCCCCATATGTAAAATTATATGGTTCTGGTTTATACCTAAAAACAACTATTTTGCATTATATTTTGTTGATCCTGGCAGAATAAATTACAAGTATAGCTACGTTGTCAATACATTTTTATTTTCAAACTCGTTTTAATTATTGTAGAATTTAGTACTTATAAATAACCTACTTTAATTCAATAAGTTATTCTTAAATTAATAATTATTGTCAAGAGAAATATATACACATATGGTAAATAATTGCAAGAATGTCTATAATATATCTGAGTTTTAATTCTGTTAAATGGAACATATGACAACAAGGTAACTTCAAAACATTTTAGCATAATTGTCAATTACCAAAATTCACAATTTTCATCTTATATCAGCAAATGTTATTAAATTGATGCTAAACAATAAAAATAATACCGTTATATTTCAAATCATTTTAATAGAATTACGCAATGTTAAGTCGTAATTAAAAATTAATTTAAACAGAGTTTTTATTGTTATCGCCGTCTGTTGAAGAATCGTAGCAGAATCTGAACTATATCGCTTTTACAAAGCATGTATTCAAGATCACATTTAGTTAGTTTCAAAAAACTTTTCATCATTGTATACGACTTGTTTTAACTTGCAGTAGGTATCAATGACCGAATCAACATTACCACCCGAACATGGTTGACAACTTTAAATTTTATTTTCCTATTACTTTCAAGGTATTAAACATTGGTATATATATAGATTTAGCGACATCAGGCAACCTTTTTCTTAATCTTCGTTGGGAATTAAACCACTCATAGTTTTTAAAATCATCTTTCTTTACGTTTCGATCCATGACCTAGGATCGTTGTCAAAATTGTCAAAACCACAACAATCATAAAGGGAGTATTTATCAGGCAACATATTTCTCGCATGGCTATGACAGCTTTTTGTGCTGTATGTAGAGTAATGATTAACGTTATGCTCTTTTGATTAATTTGCAATTTACCGGGCATGCATCCTTCGTTAAAAGTGAAGGATATTCCCATAGATAATTTGAATAACAATCTATCACCACCAACACACCTCTAATTGGATTTTCCTTAAATATATTGCTCAAATTCAACAGAGTCGCCTTGCCAGAGATCATCTCGAGGTTGTTGATTTGTTAATGCTGTTACAAAAACTAGTGGGGGTATTTTGATGAATGTGCCATAAAAGCTAGGTACTTGGATAGATCTCGCAGTGAGTGGAACAACAACGATAGTGGTGCGAAGTTTTCAAGTTAACATGGACAATGTACTGTACGATTTGTTCGAGAGTGAACAACGCATTTTACACCAACATCTGAAACATGCCATAGTATTGAATGATGTAGACAAAATCAAACGTATACTGTTCAGAGTAGGTGTTCATGTTCCTTTAAAGCCTTCAAATGGCTAACGCTGACCAATGATACATCCATTGATGTAATGGACATGCTGTTTAATCAACAGAGTAGGTGCGATCAATTTGTATCAAACTTCATTGATGCTTGCAACGGCAAAACAGAGTTAAAATGTCATCAGGTGCGCGGTGTACTAGACGCAATAGAGAGTAATTATAGTTTGAGCGATGTATATTTCCTTGAAGAATTACTAACCAACCGAGCTGTATTGAGTACGAAGGCATTTCCTATCATGAATATAAAATGCAACTATAAATCACTGGTCACAGCGATTGACGATATGATTGTAGATGTTGTATATTTCGCACAACCTATGGTATTAGAAAAGTATTGAAGTTAATTTTAAAGTATAAGGTAAATTATAAGTACCAACCTAATGTAGTTGGCCCTCATAGAACAACATATAACTGGCTCCTCAAGAATTTGGCAATGGAGGGCTCAAAACAGCAACCAGGATGGACGTGTGGTCCGGATTCGGGAAAATGGCCATCAAATAGTATAGATGATTATAAAAAAGTGTATATGCTATTAAAGTTATTGTTTTAGTTTAATACTATTTTTTGTATGTAAATCATGCCATCTTGGTAGTCTTAGCTGATGCGCTATAGATAGCACTTATTAGATATAATGGAGGATGCTATTGTACGTGTCGCATACCTTTTACAATGAATATATATACCTCGAGTGTTGGTCAAGTACGGGGAGAAATTGTTAGCTGAGAAGGTAATGTGTTTTTACCTGCTTGTTATTTACACATATTCACGGACATCGAAATACTCAAGTTCAACCAAAACAGCGAAAATCAACCTACATCAACGTTTTGCGCTTCGGGCATGAGGAATTATAAACAACTTTCTTGACGTAGAACTAGTGTAGTAATTAGTAGTACATAGATGTAATTTGTGTGCGTGTGTGTGTGTGTGTGTGTCGCTATAATAAATCATATAACAGTAAAAAAATTTTTATTGATGAATGACATATGATGGTAAACAAACACGTAACAGCAAATCTACAAAATATGATTTTGGATATCCAACTATTATGGCTAGAATCTAAATTTAACCATTTCACATATACTTGATTTTAACTCTCTTCAATACTTTTTCCACTAAATATACATCCGGATAGTGTGTTCGTTGAAGTTCTTCTGCATAGAAGCCGCCTAATATTGGTTGTCCTCGACTATCGCGCAATAGGTACGTTAAAGGATTAGTCAAATGCACTTTGTACACCGTAAAATTTCGTTAGACCAATTTGGTGTGTATCCCTTGGTAAATTGGCCTCTATGTTTACTAATGCGAACATGATCCCCAACAGAAAATTTTTACTCTTTAAGTTAACTGTTTTGATCGTACTGTACACTGTATTAAAAGTTTGCGTTCATTGCGTTTTGTCACATCTACAGGTCGCATGCCGATTGTTCGATGTTTGGTGTTGTTATATGCAGTCACGAGTGAGGATAGTATATTCAGCCATAGATACGAACCATTCAAACTAAATTGTTTCCACATTTTTGACTTTAAGGTACGATTAACGCGTTCTACTACGCAAGCTTTTTATTGCTGTACACACTATAATGTGTAATCTCATATTTTTCCATTAAAGCCTTAAATGTTGAATTATAAAATTCTTTTCCCAAATCCGTTTGAATGTACCGTGGAATACGATGGTCTTTGTTGAAAATTGATTGAAAAGCGTTTGAAACAGCCTTACCCGTCTTGCGCTTAACCGGTACGGCCCATAAGTATTTAGAAAATACATCGATAACAACTAGAATGTATCTAAATCCTTTATTTATCTTTGCATATGGGATCATTTCCACCAAATCGGCTTGAAACAGCTCGTTTAATCCTTTTGTGATTACATGTCTTCTTGGAAAGTTAATGCGAGCAGGCTTATGTAACTCGTGGACGATTTGCTCCTTTACAGACATATTGCTAATATGTGTGTGTGTTGTATGGTTGACGGCTATATGCGTGCGTTTTAAGTTTCTCTTGCAACTGTTGAATATCTGCTTGAATTCGTGCAATGTCTATTCTAAATTGTGCTTTCACTTGTTGAATAGCAGCGTCTAATGTCTTATATATGCTATTCATAGAATCATCTATCCGTTTGGTTACGATTTGTGCAACATTAGCGTTCACAGTGGCTGGAACAAGGTTACGCATCATCTCTTCAAAATGGTTAAAGTCTGATCTTGTAACATACTCGCTCGAGAATTGTGTTATCATACTGTTTGTTGTCTCCTTCACAAGCGTGCCTATATACTGCTGAATAGTGGAACCACTTCCAAGCGTTGGTTCGCCCTCTTGCTGGTGTAGCGTTGCTAACCGCGATTCTAAGTACGCTTTCGTGACTGCATCATCATCTTCTTGTGGTGTAGCGACGCGCTAATCTCATGTTGTCAAAATCGTAGTAATCATCATAAGAAATATATGAAGCACAGTCAGACGCATGTCCAAACTTGTCGATAACCATCGTGATAATGAATAACAAGTCGCACAATCTACGCTATTATACGCAATTCGCGTAATTCTTCCATAATCGATGTAATTTCGTTGGTGTGACCGGTGTTACCTGCATCTTGCGAGGCGACCAGAAGCTTGAGCCGTTCGCACAGTTCGTTGGGATCATCAAAGTATACATACTCTAGTGGCTTCTCGTTATAATCCATGAGTAGACCACGACCACTCGGGTTTATAGTTTGCTGTCGTAAGCTATACATTGCATTACTTCTTTTTAATGTCCGCATAATCGTTAATTTCTTTAAGTGAGAATTTACCCAAAGGATTGAGAAGGAACAGTTGCTCGTACAACCCTTTGCTACCGTTGTAGCAAAATCGTTCTAACACACCTTTTCACCAATCCCGAAGATAATGTCCGAATCACCAATCATTAATTTTCCTGTCTCCGGATTATAACGTACTTTATCCCTGCGCAAGTGCTCCGTGTCATTGTTATAAATACCAGTAAAGTTGGAAAACAGATTATCGACATAGTATCTTACCGATGGTAAGAATCGTTGTAAGTAGGTCTGATGTTCTTCGCTGTTTAGGTACCGTTCGTACTCTGTATGGGTCTCTGGAGTGTTGCCGCTACTCTCCGATTCTTCGAATGTGGACTCCACAGACTGGACTGGGCTATGAGGATTGTGTTCCCATGCCTCCTCTATTGGTGGTGCGGCGATTGGTGTGGAACTGCGCACCTGATCGAGAAATTTAGGGCGTCTTTTAGGTAGATTGTACGTCATGTTGTTGTGGTAACCAGTGCTGGCTTTCGATCTTGGACTCCTGTTTAATATCTTTCAGCAGACCGGTCTGAAGTGTTTGTAAACGTTTTGTAATAGGTGCATAGACTTTACTTAATGCAAGCTCCTTTTCAACCACACCTGCTTTTAGCGCTTGTAATTTCCTCTTGACTGCCTTTCGTACTTTTATGAGTTCTCGTTTGGTTTTCACGTCGTCTGCCATCGTCTAGAAACGGGTAGGAAGTGATTGCTATTTATGTGCTTTATAAGTTATATAGGTGTCAAAACCTTTTCGGTAGCGACCGTTCTGCAAATCGCCATCTTTATTGATCACCAGGAACCCATACCGATCTCGCCAGCATACGCCGCACAATTCTTTAAACCGGTTAAACGACATATCCGTGTTTACATGGTCAGCGTATACGTGTTTTAAATTGAGTTCGTCTTGTTTGAATAGCACTAGGACATTAGCATTGTCTCTAATCAATTGTTTAGGTATTTTGGAATAGGTCTGACATAGGTAAAACAATCAATGGCCTTATGTCGACCTAAAGAAAAATATTCTCGCATTACATTTTGTTTATCGCACGACACGTCATCGAAAATAAATATCGAATTAGGTTTTGCTTCCGCTGGAGTAACAATTGCATCCCATTTGTTAAACGCAAAATATCCTATTTCTTTTATTGGTTGTAATAACCTCTCTAGGTACTGATACTTTGGTTGATACAAGGATTTTGAGTAGAGATAAACGTTTTCAAAACGTACACCATTCGGATGTTTCAAGAGACCGATGACTACATTAGTTTTACCACAATTCGATGGACCTGTAATGATACACCGTATTGTTGATGGTAATAGTAGTCCATGCTTTTGCACGTTAGTGTTGTTGCTGCAGTTGTGGTCCGTAATTGGCAACGCCAATTGTTGCTTTACCAGACGCATTCTATCCATATACTAAAACGTAATTGCAGTATGGTAAGCATTTAAGCGAGTAATTCTACACGCATGACCAGTCTCCTTTAAACCTTTCGACTGACAAGATTAATGAAATCCTATCGTGGCTACGGGTTACTCAATAGTGCTATCAATCGTTTACCGGTAGAATTACATTTACCAGGCTATCGCTTCTGTGGACCGGGTACTAAGCTTCAGAAACGCCTCGAGCGTGGTGATATAGGTCGTAATCCCTTAGACGAAGCCTGCAAACTACACGACATCGCCTACGATCTTTCTACAGACTTAACAACCCGACACCAAGCTGATCGACGTCTTGCCGAAACAGCACAAAACGTCGTACTGCACCCGACGCTTCGTTAGGTGAAAAACTTGCTGCGTTTGCTGTTGGTTCTGCAATGAATGCCAAAGTTAAATTTGGTATGGGTTGTCGCAAGAAAACGATAAGGTGTAAAGGAAAACGACGTGGTCAGCGTCTACGTACAGGAAGTGGTATACCATTCAAGCGTTTAATTCGCACCATTTGGGAACGCATTAAAAACGTTCGTCCGACCGATCTTATTAAAACTGCTAAACTTGCAGTGGCACCGATTAAAGATATAACAGATGAAATTCGTGGCATCCCACGTGTAATCCCTGTACCCAAAACTGGTGGTTTCCTACCTTTGATACCTATTTTGCAGCCCTTTCCGCAATTGGAGCGTTGTCGGGTGGAGCAGCTGGGATTGCAAAAGCTGTCAACGATGCTAAACTTGGACAACAACAATTAGATGAAGCAAAACGACATAATATGGCACAAGAGGCAGTGACACTTGGAAAGGGTCTCTATTTGAAACCTTATCGCCGTGGACATGGACTGTACCTAAAGCCTTTTCTTACACACGGGCAAGGTTTGCGTAAACAAAGACAACGAAAAAAACTCAACGCATTCGTTAAACCTACCTATGCGAGCGTTGACCAATGTTGACTTGAACAAATACATAAAACGTTTACCAATATCCCACTTTCGTGGAATATTCATGCGCAATTCACTTCCAAACACAATTCGTTGGCGAGAATGTGGTATTCTTAATCATGATACTACACGTGGTGTGGGAACTCATTGGACCGCGTACAAAAAGATGGTTCAAGGGCAGTCTATTATGATAGCATTGGTAATCTACGACCTCCGAGGGAACTTGTCAAATACTTAACCTCATCAGGACCATGCACTCTCTATTATAATTATGAACAATTTCAACCGCTTAACACTGTTACCTGTGGACACTTCGTATTGAAATTTTTACTGCAAAATAGTCCTCCGTTAAGTTTCTAACAACGTTATATATTATTTGATTTTAGTGTATTTTTAACTGTTTTGTATAAAAGTGTTTAATTAAAACCATATATTGCAAGTGTTTCAGGAATTTGCTTTTTATTACCCCATCCCAACAACGAATACGACTAGTTGTTGTTTATCGTCAACCACCGAACATGTACACATTTACTTTAACTGGAACTGAATCTACGCTCACCGCAATCATCAACCCACCAATTGTTCTCGATGATGACCATGAATACGTTATTGGTCTTACAAACTTTGATACATATTTTCAATTCCCAATGTAACGGAGCGAACAATAAATTTTACATTGATGACATCGTGCTTACTTTACCAGAAGGAACTTATGAAGTGGCAGATATTAATAAGTTCGTACGACGTAATCTGAACGATCCCGTGAACGCACTTCATCCAAACGTTATCTTATTGATATTCGAGCCAATAATAACAGTTTACATACAGAAATCAAAGCATCAGGTATAGTGGATTTTACACAACCAAATTCCTTGCTTCGTTGCTGGGTTTTGAGAAACGTAAACTACCAGCTCTCACTACTGCTATTTCGGACCATCCGGCACAAGTCTTTCCAATCAATTCAATATGTATTGAATGTAATCTTGTGGTCGGATCGTATCGGAATACAAACCTTAACATTTTGCATCAATTCTTTCCTGCAGTTGCTGCAGGGTACAAGATTATTGAAAACCCCGTAAACGTCACCTATATGCCACTTAATACAGAATCATCGATCGCATCATTGTTAAAATAGTTGATCAAAACGGTAATCTCATCACTTTTCGTCGGGAAACCATCACGATTAGACTTTATCTAAAGCGTCTTTAAAACAATGGTTTTGCGCTATGAGCATAAACCACCAAAACCTATTAATAGACGCATTGTCAGCACCTTTACCAGTTACAAGACACCAGTGCACCGATTAACACCGGAAAACGTTAAATTTCTGCAAACATTAGGACTCAAAGTGCTACATAGCTAAAATGGATAGTAATATTTTAAATGTTACGCAACGTGCTATATTTGATACAACCATCGTCAATGCCGACAAACATATGCATACTCCGTACTCCAATACCACGTATGAGAAGAACGATGTTATACGGATTCCAATAGAAAACGAAGATGTCTATACACTACCATGGGACAGCGTAATTTATATTGAGGGTACAATGAATAAGTCAGATGGTGGCGTTTCGCCTACAGCCGATTTTGTCAACAACGGAGTTTTATTTTTATTTGATGAAATTCGTTATGAACTTGGTGGAAAGACTATTGACCGCGTTCGTAATCCAGGTATAACTACGACTATTAAAAATTTCCTATCCTACGATTATAGCGAAAGTCGTCGCTTTAGGAACGCCGGTTGGTCCCCCATCGATAAGCTTGATCTCGTTGATGCTAATGGTAATTTCAACGTATGCATTCCCTAGCGCATGGTTTTAAGATTTGCGGAGGATTAGCGAAAAATTCTTTTGAATATCAAACAGGAGCTTATTCTTATTAGAAGTAGTGCTGACGATGCAGCGATATCGAATTCTGATACCAAAGAGTCAATCAAAATTACTATTACACATATATCATGGCGGATTCCACATATAACCGTTGCAGATGCAGAGCACTTAAAACTACTCAAACATATTCAACGCAATGCCACCATGGACATAAGCTTTCGCAGTTGGGAACTACACGAATATCCAGAATTACATACACACACACGCATACGTGGGCCGTGAAGACGGCTTCTCAAGTGGAGAAACCGCGTTTTGTTATTGTCTGCTTTCAAACCGATACATCGCGCAAAAGGGGCGCAGTCAGTTCGACCACTGTAAGTTGACCAATATGAAATTACATCTGGGTTCATCTATGTATCCTTACGATAATCTTAACATTGATTTCGATACCAATCGCTATTCTATACTATATGAGATGTATGCACAGTTTCAACAATCGTACTACGGGGTATCAGCGAGCCGATATTAACACCCAATGAATTTCAAACGCACGCTCCACTTGTAGTCATCGATTGTTCCCATCAAAACGAAATAGTGAAAGTGGGAGCGGTTGACGTACGATTAGAATTTCAAAGTGAAAGAAGCGCTTAAAGCTCACACTACAGCGTACTGCCTCATTCTACACGATCGTTTGGTCCGCTACAATCCTGCAACCAGTATTGTGAGTGAAGTCTAAAATTAAAATTTATTAGTTGTCGACGTTCAAAGGTTTAAAATTGCACATAATAACTTTGTGTTTAAAGAAATGGCTGTTTTACAACTATCCCTATCGAATGGAGTTGCAATAACATATGTGCTGAAACCACCATATTCTTGGAACTGTCTATCAGCTCGCTTCAAATACCAAAAGGTATGGTTAAGCAGAAACTTTCACGGTATATCTTGAGATGATGGCAATTTACAATGAATTTCCACACCTAAATGTTATTAACCTAGAAGATTTAGGGTGTACTCCTCTACATAAATTAAAGTATTACACCAATTCACACAAGTGTTTCTACCATACCACACGACATTCGTCATTCAATTGCGCAACCACAGATGTAATTGTACTCAAAAACTGGTTTGTACATATAACCAATTATTCATTTTAATAAAGAATAATGTTTACATTAAGTAGTGTTTTTATTTGTATATTTTATACCTACATACATACATATTCCTTGAGACTAGTAAGATGTGTTTCAAAAAATGTCTTGAAATAAGTTTAATTGTAAAACTTACTAACGAATCTGTAAGTATCATATTGAAAAATTCCTCTTAACGGATATGTATTTTGCATTTTTATGCAAACTTTATGTTACAATAATACAATTAAAAAATTATATTCTACTACCGAGGTATTAAATTTTAAAGTATGTTATAGTTGTGTAAACATAAAATGCATTGCATAGGTTTTTATCATCAAAGTAGTACATTTTATTTAATCCCACCTGTAAAATGATTAATTTCTTAAACCTAAGTTTCATAAAATTTATTCTCCAAAGATCAACCAACTATAAACCAGAACTACTAAATTTACATAAATTTCGGTGTTGTTTTAATTTAAACTATGCTCATAAAAAGTCGTTTATATATATAGCACCAACATTGTTACTACCTATAAATATCAAATCTTTAAAGGAATTTACAGTCATGATTAATTAATAAGTGGTCTTTTCATTTGTACACATTTTGTATATGTTGTTTTAGTTCCATTGACGACCTATTATTAGTAATCTGTTTATTATTTTATTGACGATATAAATTTTAAGATTGGAAGGGAACGATAAGAAATCTTCCTCTGACATTTATATGCACTCCGCATAGTTGTTTAAGGTAGCAAATATAAATAAGCTGTTTAATGTGTTGTAGAAGAATTTTTACCATTGTATTATCGATATGTATATACTTACTTACTTAATGTGTTTTTAACGGAAGTAGAAATTATGAATTTTGGTAATTAACAATTATGCTAAAATGATTTGAAGTTATGCAGTTTCCATATATAATTTACATATATCGGTATGTTGTTATAAATATCACAACCTCAAGGTCATTAACTACCATGCACTTTACTAAACTATAATTAATAAAATCCCGTACATTTAACTAAGATACATTTTTCTTAATGTGGAAGTCTTATCTATATTTTATTCAAATAAGAATCTGCTACCGCCACCTACAAAAGATAGGGACAATTAAAGAATGTAAGTTTTGTAAATAAAACATTAAAATATTGTGTGTTTCTTTTTAATATTATATATTTAATACAAAAATAATTTTTTGAAATTCTCGGGAGATTCTTCAACACGTGCCATGTTTTTGCTTAACCTAAAAATCTCCGAAGTATTCAATCACCTAATGCGTGCAAAGCCTCCGTTCAGAACGCCTTATGGAGTACCATTCCGCATTTGAGAATGAGTACATCCCCATCCAAATTCTTCACCACGTTTTAAATAACGACATTATTTGCATACATTTAAAGGTTATATAGATCCGGGTACGAGTTTAGTGTGGTTGTATAAATTATTTTGGTGATGCAATCATGAATAAAATAACGAGTGACCTGTCTTAACATGTTTTTTACATATACACACACATATTAAATATATATTGAAATTGCTAAATGTAAACAAGAACACCTCTTGATATAAGATCAAATTAATTTTTTTCTTTGAGAGTCAAATAAATCGTTATGAAAGGTGGTATAATTTGCATACCAAGAAGGAAATAGTCTTAACATGTTTTTGCAAACACACCATATGTTAATTAAATCCATTATATTAAAAGTTGAATGATTTGCATATATATGACCAGAGAGCTATAATTTCAATAAAAAAACACGAGGTTATATTCGACTGCGAATTCTTGTTATTTTATCTTGGTAATGAAATCGTGAACAACATGTTTTTACAAGATTTTACATGCAGACTTTATAATTAGATCCATTATATCACATTTCGTATATTTTTAAATGTTATTCGCTACTTCATACAAATACAGCTTTTGAGGAAAGCTAAAAATTCTTTACCACTTGCACGTTTTTACTTAACATAACAAAATTCTTCATATAGGTAAAATCACCACTTCGCTATGCTCTCGGCTACCTAGTTTCGGCTACTTTTCCAAGGTCGTTGTGACGTCATAGCCTTTTATAAATAAAGAACAATGTAATACTATTCTAAAATTTTTATTCTGGCATTATACATAACAAAATTTAAAAATATTTAATGCCAAGCATGGAGCCATTTAAACTTAATTTTAATATAAATTCGATTGTTTAACATGGCTAACAACCAATGCAAGACTTAAGATATACAACAAATTTGTGTGTCAGATAACAAATCCTGGTGTTAATAAACAACTTGGAAATTATATACTAGATTTTTACGTTGTCCAGATGCACGTTTAAGAGCAACATTCGCGTCTACTTTGACCAAAGAACACGGTATTACGCAATTGGAAGCGACAATATAAAACTGTACAATTGGAAGCTATGTCAGTGCGGAACGGGTGTATAATCCCTTAAAAGACTGTTTAACCTTATTGGAAGATAGTAAGTTATACTTCCTAAAGGTGCCAATGTACTCGGTATCGCTAAAATGTGGAGTAAGTTATCGGACAAGCTTCAAAATAGCTGCTGTTTAGTGTATAATAACCTGCTACAGTACATGTATTGGGGAACGGCAATACAAAGAAATTGACGGCTTGCAAATTAAGTTGCCAGAAAAACCAGAGAAAGGGAAAAATTGAAAAAGTATGTGCTTTCAGCTTTTAGTTTTAACTATTTACCTGTAAATTATTTGGAGATAGTAGAGTAGGAAGACAGCCAAGATAAAATAAAAATCTTACACAAGTGCTACATTAAAGCAGGTAACATATTTTACACAATCTGTAACACCATATTCTACAATTCCAAAAGAAATAATCATTTCGGTATCGGGGTTGATAAGTACGCCTAACATTCGCCCAGAGGTTGTACGACAACGCGTAAATATTGACAGTAAACTCTCTCCGTTGACGCTGCAGGAAATTGCCCAATTATACACGCCATACGCTGTAAGTGGAAGAAAAGACAGCTGGAATTAGAGGAAATGCATGCAAAAGGCAAAGTTGGACTAAATAGAAGACACTGCGACAATACGCGAACAATACAAAGATGTGTTAGACAAAGAACATCTTATTAGAGAAAGAGGAAAGGATTAAAAGATTATTTTATGTGCCGATGGACTGACTTGGATACATCCGCGTTCTACAAGCTGTATGTATTTGTGGTTAGTAAGAAAGACTCTTTTAGAATTTTAGAATAGTATTACATTGCTCTATATTTATAAAAGGCTATGACGTCACAACGACCTTGGAAAAGTAGCCGGAACTAGGTAGCCGAGAGCATAGCAAAGTGGTGATTTTACCTATATGAAAATGAAAATAAAGAACTTTTAAATTTTTAAATAAATTTTGGTAGGAAATATTTAATAAATAAGTATATTTTAATGAAACACATATTTTCTAAATGATATTGGTGCTAAGGAAAGCTATTTTATTAAGTTCTATAGTTTGAGAGTGATGCTACACCTTGAGTTGTAAAAGTTAATACATAAGCCTTGATATAAGATCAAATCAAATAATTTGAGAGTCAAATAAATCGTGATGAAAGGTGGTATAATTTGCATATATTTTAAATTCATACGGGTATAATTAAAAGATTATATGTTAGATCCGACTGCAAGTTCAGTGTACTTGTATAAATTATTTTGGGATGATGTAACCAAAAGGAATTATACGAAATACCTGTCTTGAAATGTTTTGCAAACACACCTTATGTTAATTAAATACATTATATTAAAAGTCGAATGTCGGCGTGATTTACATATATATTGCCAGATAAAAACACGTTGTTATATTCGACTGCATGCAAATTCTTAGTATTTTATCGCGACATTGAAATTGCGAGATGTGAACGACTTCTTTTTACAAGATTTTACCTGCAAACGTTTAAAATTTGACCTCCATCATATAACATTTCGTATATTTTCTCAATTTTATTTGCTACTTCGTACAAAACGCAGCTTATGAGGAGAGCTAAAACACTCTTTATCACTTGCACGCGTTTGCCTAATATTAAAAATTCTTCACAGCGGCGTTTTAATTTTTAGCTTAACCTACCCCAGAAAAATACGAACCAACACGTGAACTCCATTTTCTACACACACAACATTTTTTTAAAATTTAATATTTAACGTCGGGAACGCTGCTAAAAAAATTTCTTAAGAAAATATCTCCACCCCAGCGCACGCGCACCACCCCACGACAAAAATTTAACGACCCCGCCGAACGCACACCCCAAAGACCTAACGACCCCACGACGCAACAAATTTACACACAAAGACAATTTTGTTCTCAAAACGGCGTATACATATCTTGCTGCACGTTTTGTTTCCCAAAGCGGCTTAGCTGTTCATATTGTTCTCGAACCGGCGTATACATATCTTGCTGTGGATCTCTGTTGCCAAACCGGCTTAGCTACCCTACTATAGAGCTCTATTTCACTGACAATCTCACAAATACCTACACTAATCTCCAAAGTTCACCTTCAAAAATATTTGTACCACAGTTATATATCCCCAATCTATATATGTACAAATACATAGAAATTACTAGAAAAGCACTAAGAAAATTTAGTTAGAAGCAACATTGTATTTTAAGGATAAATATAAAAAGGTTATTAAAAGTTCACAAGCAAGTTGTGAGAGCGGATGTAATACATTGTATACCAGACCTAAGTGATACTGCAGGTGCAGGTCACAGACGGTTAAGAAACCGCAATTACTTAGAAAGTAAGATTGTTACATTGTATAATGAATCGTATTTAGAAATAAGCAGACATCAGCTCTGCAAGTTGTCACAGACATTTGAGGGGCAAAGACAAAATAAATACCCCGGGAGCCCGAAGATCATCAATCAGTCTTGAGTATTTCAGCTTTAACATTGCCGTTTACTTACGCTACTAATCCTTATATTAATTCAATTATTATTTTATTTCGACTTAAAATAATTATATCAGTTTGTCAAAATTCTATATTTAAATTCTGTTTAAGAAATAAAATTTGTTAGAAGAAGTTTTGAAATAAGTTTTTAAAAGGACTGCTCCCAAGGCCCGAAACGTAAATCGCGTAGTATTATAACAGAACTCCGCACCTTCATAAGCAAGCTCCGAAAAGAAATCTTTGTCAAGAGCAATTGTATTGTAAACTGATGAAACCATTAGTGCTAACTCATCTAAAGGAGAGAATGACATAGTACTTCTAGAATAATAAAATACGTGCATTGTACCACGATTTCTACTAAAAACGTAACAAAAAAGAAAAATATACTTTAAAGCAGCTACTTGCAAACAAAGCCTTAAATTTCAATCCTTCCTCTTAACAAATACAGTGCTATTGTAATGGAAGACCGAATAGAATATCTAGAGGATAACTTACAACTCCAAAACTCAATAACTTATTTCCAGAAAACTTACTCGCAATATTCCTAACCACATTATATTATGCAATACTTTCAACAATGTTGCTACGTTATGAAGCGTACAGGTTAGACAGAAATACAAAGGATACTTACAGGGAGGACCTGTACGAATCACGATGACGAAACAGAACACAAAAAACGTAGAAATACCGGACTAACTACCAATGCGGAAAGGAGAGATTCCTAGCAACACAAAAAATACATCGTCATTGATTTTTTATTTACAATAAAAAAAATTAATTAAAAAAAAAGAGTTCGGTTTGAATCAACAAAAAAAAAATTGGTTGTATTATAAAGAACAAATTTTAAAAATTTACGTACGAAGTGCGCATTTCGTTTAACATTGCGTATTTATTAATAAAAAAAAGAAAAGAGAACCACTGTTTACACTAGCTCATAACAGCAGGGTGTTAAAGTAAAAAAAAATTATTTACGGTAGAACAAATTCTAATAATCAGGTAGTAAAGTACTATGGAGTACCAGCGACGCACGAACAAAAGTAGGAATACAAGAGAAGCTCCCGATATATGCGAAGACTAATACAACACACCTTCAAGTGCCAGCATATTATCGTGTACCCATTGCATCCACGGAGGTGAATCAGCGAAGCGTCAGAGTGCTGCTGTCCAGATATGGCGTCACCACAGTCGACGGATGTTGAGCGCTGCGACACTCCCTCCAACAGTGAAACACATACCAGCGCAGTTGGTTCTACATAAGAAGAATAATCGGCCTACGTAAAACAATTTGACGTCCAGCTAAGAGCTATAAAGAGAGTCTTACTAGTATTAATAACTCAGGAGCACTTACCGATACACCCAAAATCTTCACTTCTTATAAAGAAAAAACGTGCATTGCTCTTGAAGTAATAGAACGAGTAGTTTAAAAAAATGCATTTGAGGACGAACAATTGAAAATTGTTTTAAATAACAAGAATTCAACCTTCAATCCTCGCGTTATCAACATACCGAAAAGGACATGTGAAAACTCGACCCAAGCTTTATTGAATAATACAATACACTATTTCAACGAGTCTTTTGGTCGTAGCAGTATAAGGATTAATTTTACGCTATAGTAATGTGTAGCCACTTAACGGATACTCAAAACAAGGTGCCAACTATAGAATTTATAGCGTAAACTCGTCATTTTAGAGTAGATAGATTGAAATCGAAAATTATACGCGAGCGTTTTTATTATAAAAATGTTAAATATACAGAATGCTATTGAAGTATGGAAGAGTAGAAACGGAATCGATGTGGTTTTTAATTCATCGGCCATAAATAAACGTAACAATGTTCAGAAGCACTACAGTACTTTGCGGATTTAAAAGTTTGCATTTGTATAGATCCCAAACGTTTATAGACTAGACACCGGACTAATAATAAACGCTATAAGTTCATTACCTTAATAAGTACAAAAGTATCTTTGAGGCATTAAACGTTTTAACTTAGCCATCTAATTACATAATGGCGCTTACCACGAACACTTTCAACACAATAAAACCAATTTCAAGAAAAGATTATAAGTCTGGACACCCAATTACTATAATGAAAAATTCTTGATATCCAGATGTTTTGCCTTTGGTGGACAGATTTACAAACAAACTTCTATATCAAATCAACCAGTTTGTCTTTATCATTTGTTCTGACCAACATCTAGTTGATGATAGATCTACATGCCTAGAGTGAAAAAATATTTCAAGGCTTTTTGATATTAAACAACTCTACAAATAAATAGAATTGACCATGGCAATTGAAAAAAAAATAAAAACATCGCCTGATATGCAGTTAGGCCATCCAGTATGTCACAAACGCACCCACATAGATAGATCTTTCCAATAACTTCCTTCGCAAAAATCCTATACAACTTAACTGCCTAGTTTACAGCGCCATTAAGAATTCCAGTCAAAACATCTTGCTAAAGAACAATTCCATTTAAATTCCAGCATCATACACAAAAGCCGTTTGAAGTATGGATATCCATGGAGTAATAGCCTGGTCAACCAAAACATCAGCAAGTTATAATTTACACTTTAGAAATTTATCGTAATATACATGGACTACATTGGGGACCTTACTAAGGCAAAACATCAGCTAAGATTGTACAAAAGATTTTGAATCTACAGCTGCGTCTGTATTATATTACCGTAGCTAAGGTGATTGAATAAAAATATCAAGCTATATTATGAACATAAGAAAAGTAAGATGCGAATAAGGGTTTAGCTTCAGGTGAACGATGTTTTTCGTATGGTATGTAGTTTTTCCTGTTCGTCAGTCACAAGGCCTTATTGAAACATACAGAGTGTACCTTATACTTCACAAATTTATATACAAAGAATAGATGTTGGCAATTTGCAAAAACTTGCTGTCGTTTTAAAACTATAGAGTTTTAGAATTTTGGAAAAAGTACTCAAGACTAAAGGCAGTAGAATACTGATTTTAATCATCCTTGAACCGTATTTCCAAGTTATAAGAGTTTCTTACAATAAGGCGGCATCTATGAAAAACTCATAATATACATAACTATCAGACTACAGATTAATTTTTATTGAATTCTAATAAGATATATTATACAAACACTATTTTTTCTAAAGGTCCAATCGGTCGCGAAATAAAAACTACAATGAAAATAAAAAATGTTTTATTTGGAACATGTAGACACCCTTCTAGCTATTTCTCTATATAGTCACCGTTCCAATTTAGACATTTGTCGTAGCGTGGTGCAAACTGTCCAATATCGTTGCGATAGTAAAGCAGCCGACTGTGTTTTCAGTCAGTTTTATACTCTGATCTACAACGAATCATTACGCAGAAACTATGAACTGATGTTCTTCTCGAATCGTCTGACTCGCTCCCTGAACAATATGATTGATATCTTGCTAAAGAACAGTTCCACTTAATTTCCAGTATCATACACAAACACCGTCTGAAGTATGGATATCCATGGAGTAATACCCTGGTACTTTCACTCAACCAAAACTGCAGGAAATTATAATTCACACTTTAGCCATTCCTCTCCGATAAACATGAAATAATCGACAATATTGGTTGACACTCACTTTCTTCCCTGAACATTAGCACGTCTTACTTCAGAGTTCCTGCACTATCGTCTCACTTTACTGTCATTCATAGAAGTTTTACCGTAGTTATTACTCATTCTTTGATGAATTTCGGCTGAATTGCACCCCTCAGCATAAAGAAATCGAATGACAACACGCATTATACACTTAGTAGGAGATTATTATTCTACGCAAGTTACATATCCCCCAAATCAAATATGTATAATTAAATTGAATAATTGAATCTTAAGTTAACTTGCAACATTTTATAATTTAAGGATAGATATTAAAAGGTTAATAGAAGTCAGACAGAAAACATGAGAACGGATGTGAATACGTTGTTTTCCAGGCGCAACGTAATACTGCAGGTGCAGGTCGCAATAGGTTATAAAACCGCAAATACTAGAATTAAGATTGTTACTTTGTATTGTATAAATGAATAAAGAAATAGCAGACATGATTTCTGCAGTTTCCACAAGCAATGTGAGGGGCAGGAACAACATAAATACCCCAGGAGAGTCCAAAATAGTCAGTCAGTCTTGAACCTCACAACTGTAGCATTGTTGGTTGTTCAGGCTACTGGCCCTAATTTATTAGTTCATTTAATAGTATTTTCAACTTAGAATATTTTTGATACAGTATTTGTAAATTAAATTTTAATTGTAATTCAGTTTAAATAAATTTGTTAGAAGAGTTTTTGGAAAAAGACTTTAAAAAAGCAGCTCCCAAAGACCAAAACTTAACTCGCATATTTACGTGCTTATATGCACGCTCAAAACTAAGAACTACAACCCGACGTGATCGACAGGCATAATAGAAGCACCGCGCAACACATCTATGGCCAGCGTCATCGGATTTCACTATGGTTTTAATATCGCAACCCATCGAACCTTAAAAAGAATAGCCGTCGTATTTAACAAAATTGATAACTTAAAAACATAAAAATTTGGAATTTTTTTGTGTAAAGTCCTACTCCTTTAATTTTTATAGTACGGTAGCTCCTCTAGCAGACCTGACTTGGATAGGAGAAAGTTATCTCTGCGAACAAATAAAGAAAAGCCTAACCTGGTTTCTATAATTGTGAAAATACGTGTAGATGTTTTGTTAGATAATTTTCATAAGCAGATCTAAGAATCTTTAAAATTTGTTACATTAGTGTTATTACTATTTAAAAAATCTTGTTTCCAATTTGCAGTTTTGGCCTGTGACAAGCGCTTTATTCCTCTGAACCGTCTTTTTAACCCCTTTTCGTATGTCACTGGAAATAACGACACCATTAAAATATTTTTGAAAAATTGGTAAATTGTTAAGTATGTTTTATGAATTACGAAACTAAAACGTCATTAGCAATTAGAATACTCGTAATGGGCGACCATCATAAACCATTTTGAACTGGGTTCAAGGGTAATTCAATACACAAAATTCAATTAGCAAAAACAGCTTGTGAGGACCTTATAGTTTGCAATTTATTTCTTGAAGCAGTATAATTCGAAGTCAATACAGCACCCATAAATGTTGTACGCTTATTTAGTATAAACATTTATAAACAAAAATATTACAAAATTTTACCACAAACATTACTTTATTTATGTAGTTAGATTTATTTTATTATTATTGTTTAGCACAGACTATAATATTTATTTTTTATTAAAATGCACAGGTGCCAACCCAATGAGCCTTTATGAGTTTCAATATTCTTTAAGATCGTAAACTAAGAGCTTTAAAAGACATTTAAAATGCGTTTAAACTATACTGATGGGATTAAATGCAATTATCGTAAAATGATTTTAAAATGGGTTGAATACCACACAAATGGAAGGCTTTTAAATAGGGAGCGACCGCTGGAGATTTCTTAAATAACGAACTGGCTGCGGATATCTAACTTTAACGAGGGAACAATTAATTATACTTTTATGAGGCTGAAGTCTTGGTTAAATTAACATAATTGTCTGCATTCTCGACCAACCTTTCTTAATGTTATGTGTGAAATTGTCAAACTATTAACAATACGTACTACTATTTAAACAAAAGTAATAGTAAAAGTAAATGGAAGAGGCAGCTTAATCAGGGGTGTTTATTATTATAAGAAGGTTGGTATTTTGTAAAATGGTGTCCTCATAATTATAAAATGGGGACATCGACACATTTAGGCACTACTAAATTGGTTTTCTTTTTGATAAATACACGTGAACCTTACTTCGGACTTTGTATTCAAAAATGTTGTTAAAAACCTGATCCTGGGGTTAGAATTTTATTTTTAAAATTCATCTGTATGAGTATAAAGGGAGTGTTTAAGGACATTTGTTATATGGGTTGGAATTTTGATTTAGTTTGTAAGTTTTTGTTCTGTATAATTAACTTGTGTAGTAGCACTTACATACCAGAAGATATAAAGAATTTCTTATCCTTAGGACCTAAGTTTAATATAAAAATGTGCACTACAGATATCAAGATAAGAAAAAATTACTAGCTGGCATTGAATCGATCATCGAATCCATTGATAAACCTGTAGAAGAGAAAATAATTCTAAGGTCGAGTCACCAGTCTAATTACCAATTTTTACACTAATCCTGAATACAAAATTACCAACGATACAATCAGTCGTCTGTATTCTATAACAAAGAAATTCCTGAAGAACAACCCTAATATTGTAGTCACAAAAGCAGACAAAGGTTCCGTCACAGTAGTATTAGATAAACAATATTATTTTACCAAATCCAATGAGTTACTGGATGATGAAGATACTTATAAAAAACTTAACAAAGATCCTACATTTACCATTCAAAAGAGAGTCAATGATCACAATAAATTTCTATATGATCATTCCATGATTACACTAACGAACAAAAATAGCTTAATAAAAAACAACTGCGTTTCTGGTAACTATTACGGTTTGTCAAAAATCCACAAACCTAATGTACCTTTAAGACCTATCATCGCATGCATCAATACTCCTTCCTATAATTTAGCTTCTTTTTTATCCAAAATTTTGCAATTGTCTTTTCCTTTAGAAGGTTGGAATCTCAATGATACCTGTTCTTTCGTCGATAAGTACAGACACTTTTGATTACCTACTGACCATATCCTTATATCCCTAGATACCGCTCATTGTTCACCAACATTTCCATAGAGTTAGTATCTGATATTATTACAAAGAAGTGGAATCTTATTCAACCACATTGTGATCTTGACCTAAATTCTTTTCAATCAACCATCCGATTAGTTTATAATAAAACGTATTTCACTTTTAATTCTAATTATTATCTTCGACATTTGGCACCCCGATGGGCTAACCCCTCTCCCCAATCATTGCTCAAATGGTCGGTTGTTATTTTACTACCCTTTAACATGTCCTTCATTTTAAATATGTAGACGATATCCTTTGCTCTGTTCCCGAACACTTAATGGAATACAAAGTGTATACATTTTCAACAGTTTCAATTTCAGGGTAATTTTTACCTATGAAAAAGAAATCAACAATAGCATCCCATTCCTAGACACTTTAGTTCTTAGATCTTCCACTAACAATCTGAATTTTGACATTTATAAAAAAACCTACTGACTCGGGTAGGTACATAAATTATCACTCAAATCATTCTTTTAATCACAAACTCAATACAATAATAGGTCTTAAACACCGGATTCAAAGAATATGTGAACCAGGTTTCTTCTACAAAAATTTAAAACAATTAGAATATACTTTACTCAACAATGCATACCCTAAATCTCTTTTAAAAAGGCTATTATACTCTAACCACTTACTAATCACATCAGGCAGACCTCAAGTCATCAAGTTCAAGACATTACCATATATTCAAAATTTAACACCTCAAATTACCAAAACATTAAAGCAACCAGATATTCTTATAACTTACACCTACAATAAATCAATAGGAAATTTATTCACTCGACTTAAAGATAGTAGTGACAAATCAATGTGTAGCAACATCGTCTATAAGATTGAATGTAGTTGCAAAAAAACTTACGGAGATCATTTCAAGCAGTAGTTAAAAAATCGCTTAATCCAACATAAAAACGATGCCAGAAAAAGTTCAATAACTATGAGTAATTATTTATCAAGAGGCAAGAAATTAACGCTTTTAGCATTATTAGACGCCAACATAACTCAAGAAACTGTACGTGTTTGGTTTCTTTGTCGCACGTTTTCGTGCTTACTTTTATGTCGTTGTAAATTCGTAGTTGTAAATAATATAGCAAAGCTGACATACCTTGTCCCGTTATATCCTGTCATAAACCTCCTTTGTGCCTGTAGAAATTAAGTTGGGCTAAACGGGTAGTGATCGACACTTGCTCATAGATATCGAAGACAAACGGTTGTTGGTTGGTTCGGTAAAGTGAGTTAAATCATTAGTGTCTCCGAACGTGATTTTATGGATAAACCCTAAAAAATACGGTGATAGTGCGTACGTAAGCCGTCCAATAAATAGCCATACAGTTCACTTCGTTGAAGAGTAGAAACTACACTTAGAACAATAAAATACATCTGAGGTAAGTCAATATATAAAATTATAAGACCCCTCGCGCGTTAACAAATTGAAGAGGTGGGTAACTATAAAGTTGTAAACTTTTTAAGGCAATGAAGAATAATAATTGAAAGGAGAATAAAGTTAGATTTAATTAGAAGCAGATGTGTTTTAAATGATAAGTTGTACTTTAAAGTTACACGTGTGAAAACAATAACAATAAGTGCTATATAAAGAGTTACTAATAAATAAAATTTATCTAAGTGCATAAACATATCGTTTTTTTGGTAGTGGAAGAAAGAAAGGCAAAATATTGGTGGGGTTAAAAATTTTTGCTTAATGTACTCGAACCAAATATTTTGAACATCTATAAATCAAAGTCACCTTCAATTTATGTCATAAATGTCAAACTTGAAGTTTTTATTATTTTGACAACGATCCTAGGTCATGGATCGAAACGTAAATAAAGATGATTTAAAAAAGTATAAGTGCTTTAATTCCCAAAGAAGATTAAGAAGAATGCTAAACAAACCACAACAAACATACCGGGAGTATTTACGAGTAGCAAATAAGAAGGAGCAGAACAGTTGAGAAGGAAAACAGCAGAAATGATAATAATAAAGCAGAAAGAAGTTAAAATAGCCAAAGAAATACAACTATTTGAGTAAGGTTGGATAAAAGGTATTGTGTATTAGTATTGTGTTGCACTTATTTGTTATTGGGTATATAATTGATTTACAGCAGGTGGATTATTTTGATTGTAAAGAACTTTCATCTCTGGGTGGAAAGATAAAGTATTTCAATAACATTGGAAAGTGACTTGGATTTATTTTTTAAAAGAAGAATCAACTTTACTGTTTTGAAACTATTACATTAATAAAAACTTTTAGATATTTTGGGGTTTATGAATTGGGTGACTTGGCTTGCCTACCACCGTCTTCAGTAAAAAAAATAATTAGATTTTGATATTTGCGCATTCTACAGTGGTAAAAGTGATTATTTTTAAATAAATTAAACGAAATTAATAACGGTACACCGGTTACTGAATCAGCCGGTATATCATATCAACTAATGATTAAATCCAACTTTAAAATTAACAGGAGCCAGAGATAAGAGTAGGGGAGATTATAATTTTTGGGTATACAAATAATACACCTCATTATCATCATCATTAAGTTTTCAGTCCTGGAACTGGTTAGGTGCGTACCCTCATTGTTTTCTATTCTGAACTAACCTACATATTTCCCTGAAATTTGCAGAGTCTGCAGCAATCACTATCTGTGTGCGATAGTCTGATTTAGGTCTACATCTAATCCTTTTTTCCTATCTCTGCTTGTAATATATCCCGTACTCTTCCCAAAAAATTCCTTAGAACGTATCCTGCCTTTTTATTCCTCATATTTTTTGTTTTCTACAAAAGAGAGTATTCTCGTCTATAAATTATATTATTTTTTATAAAATTACAGAAAAACGCTTTCCGCGTTAGCCATCTTCGGTGCCATGTCAACCTAAAAAATATACCATCAGACTATTACATTAAAAATGAAACATTTTATGTATTAAACTAATATTACATCAATAAAGACTAGTTAAATAATTGATTGTTCCATTTCTATAACTTATTTGTATCTGTATCTGTATCTGTATCTGTATCTGTATCTGTATCTGTATCTGTATCGGTATCCGTATCCGTATCCGTATCCGTATCCGTATCCGTATCCGTATCCGTATCCGTATCCGTATCCGCATCCGCATCCGCATCCGCATCCGCATCCGCATCCGCATCCGCATCCGCATCCGTATCCGTATCCGTATCCGTATCCGTATCCGTATCCGTATCCGTATCCGTATCCGTATCCGTATCCGTATCCGTATCCGTATCCGTATCCGTATCCGTATCCGTATCCGTATCCGTATCCGTATCCGTATCCGTATCTGTACCTGTACCTGTACCTGTACCTGTACCTAAACCTGTATCTGTATCTGTATCTGTATCTGTATCTGTATTCGCATCCGCATCTGCATCCGCATCCGCATCCGCATCCGCATCCGTATCCGTATCCGTATCCGTATCCGTATCCGTATCCGTATCCGTATCCGTATCCGTATCCGTATCCGTATCCGTATCCGTATCCGTATCCGTATCCGTATCCGTATCCGTATCCGTATCCGTATCCGTATCCGTATCCGTATCCGTATCCGTATCCGTATCCGTATCCGTATCCGTATCCGTATCCGTATCCGTATCCGTATCCGTATCCGTATCCGTATCCGTATCCGTATCCGTATCCGTATCCGTATCCGTATCCGCATCCGCATCCGCATCCGCATCCGCATCCGCATCCGCATCCGCATCCGCATCCGCATCCGCATCCGCATCCGCATCCGCATCCGCATCTGCATCTGTATCTGTATCTGTATCTGTATCTGTATCTGTATCTGTATCTGTATCTGTATCTGTATAGGCATCTGTTTCTGTATCTGTGTCTGTATCTGTATCTGTATCTGTATCTGTATCTGTATCTGTATCTGTATCTGTATCTGTATCTGCATCTGCATCTGCATCTGCATCTGCATCTGCATCTGCATCTGCATCTGCATCTGCATCTGCATCTGCATCTGCATCTGCATCTGCATCTGCATCTGCATCTGCATCTGCATCTGCATCTGCATCTGCATCTGCATCTGTATCTGTATCTGTATCTGTATCTGTATCTGTATCTGTATCTGTATAGGCATCTGTTTCTGTATCTGTGTCTGTACCTGTATCTGTATCTGTATCTGTATCTGTTTCTGTATCTGTATCTGTATCTGTATCTGTATAGGCATCTGTTTCTGTATCTGTATAATTATATGCAGTTGAGTAAGGTTTGATGAAACGAATAGTGTTTTAGTGTGGTGTTGTACGTATTTGATATTTAATTGATTTACAGTAGGTATTTGTTTTGGTTGTAAAGAGTATTTATCTGTGGGTGGAAGAGCAAGGTATTTCAATATGATTAGTAAGTTACTCGGATTTTTTAAAAAGGATAATCAAGTTTATTATTTTGAAATTATTTTATTAATAAAAGCTTATAGACATTTTGGGGTTTATAGTTAGGCGGCTTGGCTTAATTACTGTCATTTGTAAAAAAAATGAATTAGATTTTGATAGATGTGCATCCTACAGTGGTGAAGGTAAATCTTTTTAAATAAATCAAACGAAATTAATAACGCTACCCCGGTTACTGAACTCTCTGAGGGTGTATCATATAAACTTATAAATAAATCAAATTTTAAAATCAACAGACCCCTGAGATAAAGGTAGCCGAACTTATAATTTTTGGGTGTACAAATAATATACCTATGAATAAAATAAATATCTAGGGGTATAATTAAAAAGGGAATTACACTCAAATCAAAATACATATAATGATATTTTGGAAAACTGCACAAACCTGAATCATTTGACAATTCTATAATTCTTTTTGTGATTTCAAAGACAAGAAATTGTTTTTTTAGTGCAGTTTGTTTTCTAACATTTCAGTTAGAAAAATACTTTTGTATTTGTATCTGCAGATCATTTAAATATTTGATTATGTCAACCCTATCAAAAGGATTATTTGAGTTAAAGCAAAATATTTACTAATAGTTTATTAAGCAAAAAAAGGGTACTTTTACTTTACAATAGAGGAAAGATACACAGGAAGATAGTATATTGAAAAAATTAAATGTTCATGTACCAGAAAAAAAAAGAACAGGTTTAGTTAATTGAAAAATGAAGCGCGACATTAATTTTTGAATTTGAGTACAAACAGATGGCAACTACGAAATTATTAAAAGTTTCGGAGACTATAGCATGAGGCAAACCATTTAGAACAGTTTGTAAGGTATATGAAACTGGAAAAATACTGTCTGATTCACAAAAAGCATTCTTGTAATGATAGAAAAAGGCTAAAGTGGACTAACGAAAAGATTACAAAATAACTAGTTTAATGTCGAAGACGTCAAAAAGTTTAACCCGCATTGTTTGCAAATAATGGAAAGAAAACTAAAAAACAAATTGGGATAGAACGCAGTTTAGTTTTAAAAAAAGTTAGGGTACAATAGAAGCGTTTGTGTGTTTAAAATCAATAATAGACAGCAGGAAAAGGAGAATTAGCGAACACATTTCGCCTTTGAAGATTTAAAAATCTTCTGATTTTAGATACTGCAGAGATTGGTTTGAAATATAAGAACAGAAGAACTATTCCAAATAGTTACAAGTTGTAACGTATTTTTTTACGCAGTTATACTTCGCTTATTAATCTAAAATAATACAGCAATAATATAAAAATATAATTTGTAAATACCGTACAATAAAAATAATTCATAAAATTTATAATAGCATATAGACTCCTTTACTCTTGAGGTCTAAGTTTCGTTAATAAGCTACGTGGAGTTGTCATTTCGTAGCACTTTTCTATCGGCGTCTAAACAGGTAAGCTGCTATCAGCGGCATAGAAACGTCAAGATGGTCGTATCCAGGCACGTAACCTGTAATACGGTCCGAAAGAAAAATAGAACTGATTGAATCTTCGTGTCAGAAGGTAGTTCCTAGCGGCTTTAGCGTGATGGTTTTCATTTTTGTGTTTTACCTAGAGCAGTTCAGTTGATTCCTACAGGCCAAAGGAAATACAAGCTCCTTCTCATCATTAAAACAGTTGGTATAATCAAGTAAATAAATTTTATTAATATTTTCCTCTTAGTGCAGTATCTCGGAAGTAATATCTAGAAAATATGTTGGATACAGTTAATATCATGCAATTAATTTTAAGAAAATTTAGTTTGGAATTTGGAATACTAAATTTTATAGGATGTAATTAAGGAGGAATTGGTTTCGTTAAATAATGTTTTATTCAGAAGAATTCTCATAGTTCCAGCGATAAATTCGTCCGTATTCATGTGTTTCCTGTTTGTGCACCGCAGAACGCAGATATTAATGGAATATCCCACAGCTGAGGTCATCGTTCGATTTCTTTTGGTCGTACTATACTTCCACACGTGAGTGATATTTAGCATTTAATCACATTTATAATTATTTAATCGTAATACAAAAATACAAGGTTGAAACTTTACCTAGACTAAAGTAACTTAAAAATTGTTTAGTGAAAGAATGAATTCCGTAATAAATTTATAACGTTACATAAATTTTAAAGATGGCTATGCTGTTTGCTTATCATAATTATTTCACAAACAAATAGCGTTAACTAAACTGAAAAGTTGTTAGGGGTATATAATGTCAAAGAAAAAGAAATTCAGCTGTCCAATTTAAATATCACATGTTATGTTACAATAATTTAAAAATATATTTAATAATTTTGAGGTCATGTACTTTGACTTTTAATCAACGTGATTCATTCTTTTTATACATATTAAGTAAAACTAACTCTATGTTGAAACATGCTATTTTATCAGAACTTAAGTAATTAAATTTGATTGTTAGGTCAATGTAGTACTACACACTACACCTGGCTAAAGATTAAAATATGTAATATGAATTTTTAAGAAAGCTCAAACTTTTTAGAAAATTTATTATGAAATATTCAATTTAGAGATCTTTATGTTTTTTGAATACAAAACCTTATTATATTTCTGTTCTATAAAATTTTTAGTTGAAAAAGATTATATTAAAACAAATCAAAGAATTTAATCAAATAGAATCCATTTTTGCATGACTCTTTTATTATTTAAAATACAAGTAAAGCTTACAGGTGATTCATGATCAGACATTGTGTGTAATGATAACAAATTCCCTGGGTGCATATTTTTGGAACTTAAATTCTATTATATTATTTTTGGTAAATATTTTTAAGGACACAAACGGTGTCCATGTTGTGCATTTGTTTGTTCGCAAGTTAAGTCGAGACATCTGTATGACATCTGGTAATTGAGATTTTGGTAAGTGTTTTAAAAAAAGTGAAATTCAGGTTTTATGGCTATATTAGTGGTGTTGATATAAGGTTTCCGCATTCCCCTAATACAAGCACAGATAATTTTTGTAGGTTGTTGTATTGAAAAATACGGTGGCGCTCATTATTTACATTTTTGGTCGTTTGACAATCCATGATCCAAGCTCATGATGTACCCAGAGCTAACACTCTACTAGCCGTTTATGTCTTCCTCAAGCCGTCTTCCATCCAACTTTACCTTGGGCTTTCATTGTTAATAAGAAATTCTCGACCTTGTGATATCAGGTAAGGGTTTAGGATATATAAGGGTGCAATTTGTTATCTGATATTCACGAAGGTACAAATTTTTTTGCTTTCAAAGTAACAAATAGATAAAATCAAAACATAAAGGCAATTGTAAACAGAAAGGTATCTGACAAACATATTTTTTATATTTCTTGTTTTTAATTTATGCATAAAGCACTCAATGAGAAAAATTAAACATTAAGTGAGTACTGAAGTTAAGCGACCCGCTAGATTGCCGCTCCTTTTTGGTATGAGAGGACACCAACACTACTTGGTCCCGAGTGTTTTAGCCACCATTTTCTAATATGAGTTTTATGTAGGTAGTTGATGAAACTGCCTATTTATAAGGTTCTTCTATTGCCGACTAAATTTTGTAGGGGTAAAACTCTTCTCTTTATGTGAGATGACACGTATTGAAAATATTGTATTATATCCTGACTTCTTACGGTAATAATTTTATTTAGTTAACTTGAATCTCGTAATGGTGATTTAGAACTGTAGTTGGTGCTATAATTGTAAATTTTTGTTAAATTACGCCCTCGTAGAGAAAACATAGATTTAGTTTTTTATTCACAATGCGAATTCAAAGTTGAGGTTTTTGGAGTTGTAATTTTTCTTTTGGGAATTTAACATAAGGGAGGGACCTGAAAATCACAGCTCGCCATTTTAGGGGGTAATTTTTTATTCTTTGCGTTCTACCTGATATGTGTATCTTGTGGGTATTGATTTTGTTTTGGTTATAATACACTGTTATGTCTCCTCAAAATGTCACTTTTAATTATAAGTATTAATAAGTACGTTTAATTTCTTATTTTTATTTTAGGCTTTCCTTTAATTTTTTTTTTTTTGTATTTATAATACCCCGCCACCTCACTGACTGAGTTCGGGATTTTTTTTTGTTTTCCTTCTTTGTCTTTTAGGCTACGTAAATATATGTAGCAAGGTTGACAGAATAACAAATGGAGGGGTCTACAAAAAAATGATGAAAAATGGTCTAATTGAAAAAATATAACAAAGATAAGGGACACCTATAGGCTATCACATATGTAATCCAAATCTGGTATGCGTGAAATTGGATCAAACTGTAGATGGAAAATATCGCATATGTAGGCAATAACTTAAATATCTTAAGCAAATTGTAAGGAATGTAGGTTATGCTAGGTATGTTAACATAAAACGACTTGAAGATCGTATCAAATCAGTCAACTGGCTAATGCCAAAAAATGCTTTGGAGATCTGTACAAATAACACACAACAAATTTTCTAAGTTGAGGAATTTTGTTATATGGGATATAGAATTATCAAAGATGGGAGTAACAAAGTGCAACGGCATATGGCTATCCAAGAAATTATTCTTCCACAAATATAGTTTATTCGCTTCAAACATTAACTTAAAGGCAAGAAACGAGTTTTTAATAATATTTGTAGGGAGTTTAGTATCCTATAGTTATAAAGCGGGGAAAATCAAAAGGGAGACGCAATTAAGCTTTTTAATTGTGGCGTAGTACGAATATTGTGAAAATAAACAGGGTAGACAGGGTGACAAGTGAAAAAATACTAAAACGAAGTGATAAAAAATGTTCAATTTGGAGAAGTGTATCAAAGAAAAGAGAGCAAGTTATAGGCAAACATGCGTTGGTAGACAACAGCTTAAATATCATTCACAAATTATAAACGTTAGCTAGGTGTGTTGGCATAAAGCAGGTGCCACAAACCTAAAAGGCTTGTTGAGTTGTCTTAAACTAACCACCCGAAAAATGAAAAAGGACGACAACCAAAAGAGTTGGCAATGAACAACGATGTGTTTGTAAGTACTTGGGTAGTATCGAAAAAGTTTTTTAAAATTATTTCTAAAGAGCTTTTTTAAAAATCACTAAGTTGTTCTACTTCAAGCATCAAACATTAAATTTATTTCGCTAATAAGCAGTAAATGACTGTCGCCTGGCGACTACTTAATAAATACCGACAAACACGTATTTAGAATTTTTCTGCTTAGTTTTAGTTACTACTGAATGAACAATTGTAGGTTTTTCATATAACAGAATTACTATAACATAAAATTAATGTAAAACGAAATAAATTGATATTATTGGAAACATACAATGCAGTCATGAAGCTTTACTTTTACGTCAGCAGTTGTGTGTCAATAAAAAGCAATGTATCCTGTACTGAAAACTATTTTTATAGTTCCGTCAAATATCTTTATATTGCCACATCCTCTTCCATTAATGAGTTTACTCCAGAGATAAATAGATTGACCGCCCCAGTGTGTCTAGACTATCGGAGCGCCGTCGCCGCTGGAGGCGTCAACAGGGCGCCCAGTGTTTATTGCAGAAGACGAATTCGGCATTTCTGCTATTCGTAATATCTAGAATATTTAACCTCCGAGCTTATAGAGTTCAAAAATAAAGGAAAATTATGTGAATTATCGTATATTTGCAAGACTCTCCAAGTTTGATCATTATTAAGCCCCTATCAATATATTTTCTTATATTTTTATATGAGGACTCAATTTCCCATTTTTAGTATTATTTTGGTTAGAAAATTTTAATGAAAATCAGAAATATAGGAGAACATAAGGCGGGTCAAAAATATATTCAATGTCTGAGAGGAAAGTTGCTGAAATTGCTGGATTGGGTTATATAGAGATTCGTTTTTACGGAGAAGCGTCTAACCATATAAGACTTAAACTCCAATTACCAGTAAATAATATACTATCAACTTACCGCCATTTCATCCACAGTTGTAATAGCTTTCGGAATATTTTGTTCAAATCATTTATGAACCTGTTTACGCTCTAATTTTTGTGTAGCAAAAGTATTGGAGAAAACAGCTTTTATTGACGACCTTGTAGAATCAATGACTTATCAAGTTTAGGACTGCCCATCGGTTTATCTTCCAAAAATTGTGTTTTATATATAGCATACCTGTCGAATGTATTTAAATATTAATTTGAATATTTTGAAATGTAGATCATCTATTGTTCTATTAATGCAAAGTAAAATAGACCTAATGTTTGTAAATAAAATTACTAATAAAAAGCTATACTATGAATTAAAAAATTTATAGTCCTTAATGTGAAATTTTATAAAACATAACGTGCTGCTCAACGTTACATAACTCTGCAGAAGGTCAAATATATTTGCAATTTTAAGCTGCGAACGGCTATATTTATCTCTTCTCAAATAACGTCCTTTTTCATCAAACCGGATAACAATTGCTACGCTGCGCGAGTTATGTATCCCTCAATTTATATATGTATGATAAAATAGAATCTAATAGGAAATGATTAGAAACCATTAAGAAATTATTAAGTCAAGTACAACAATGTATTTCAAAGATAAACATAAAAGTTCATTAACAGTTCATGAGAACGGATGCAATACAATGTATACCAGACGATAGTGATACTGCAGGTGGCAAGTCACAGACGGTTAAGATACCGTGATTACTTAAAAGGTAAGATTGTTACAATACATTAATGAATAGTATTAAGAATAAACGGACATGAGTTTTGCAAGTTCCCACAGAATTGTGAGGAGTCAGGCACAACATAAATACTCCGGAGCCCCAAGACCAGACAGTCAGTCAAAGTATTTCAGCTTTAACATTGCAGTTTGCTTAGGCTACTCACAATATTAGTTCAATTAATTATTTTATTTCGACTTAGAGTTTTTAAACCAGTTTGTCAAAATTCAACTGTAATTTCTGTTTAAGTAAATAAATAATTTGTTACGAAGCTTTTGGAAGCAATTTTTAATAACACCGCTCTCAAGGCCCGAAACGTAACTGGCGCAGCGGGTGGATGTCTAAAGGTCACTAGGGAACCAAAATTCGAAGAACTGGTGGTATGGAATTTCAATTCCCAATTTGGCAGAACCCAAACAGAGTTGGAAAAAGTACAAACATCGACCGAATCCAGCTAAACAAACAAACTTGGAGGATATACAAGCATCGATCGAATCTAAACCAAACCAACGTGGACGAAGTACAAAATCGACAGAGTCCATGAAAGCGACGAAGAAATTAATGTAAGTTCATTTCCTTAAAACCAATTTATCTTGACAAATTTACTGGTATTAGCTAGTAAAAGAAATTTTTATTTTTATTATTTTATGTATGTACGGATTTTAACTATTATTAGCGCAATTTTATGCCATTTAATGAAAATCATTTCCTTATGTATTAAGAGAAATTGTTTTCAAAAGTTGAGAAATTATATTTAAAGCAAACGAGAACTATTTTAAGAGAATTGACTTTTAAAAGAGAATTTTTAGAAATAAATAGTACAAACAATTATTACAAATTATTAATTAATACAAATCGTAACTGACGCAAGAAAAAATTGAAACAAAACAAAAACGATTTTAAAATACCAAAAACAGAACGTAATTATTTCTACAATTTTATGTACAGAATAATTAACACCGAAAGCTTATGTATAAAACGCAACTAATTATAGAAACGATTACTAAAACTTAACCTTTATTGCAGTTCTATAAATTATAGAAACGCACCTTGCAATCTATTAATAAATTAACCCATTATAAATTGAAACAAAGCGCAACTCTGATACGAATTGTTACTAACAACCATCACTGAATGAAATCATTCACCATAGCAATTTTATGAATATCCACATTACTGAAAAAGCTATCGCAACTTTATAAAAAGACACATTTAAACGTAGCATTTTATGCAGCAATCAACAAGGTCAAAGACGCAAATTATTTATTCTCACACAGACTGAAAACCTATTCAGAAAAATCAATTAAAATACAATTGCAAATTTAATCATACAAATGCATTTACGCAATTAATTTATCACTTAGACAAAAACAAAATCCATCAGTAGACAAAAAACCTTTTAATTGAAATACAAAGGAGACGTTGATGCACATATTGTAACAACGTAATTAACTGAAAACTTGCTATCATAAAACTAAAACATTCAAGGTAACGAGACAGTACAGTTGATAGGATACTTTTAAATTATAACACCCACAAAGAAGAGATAATTATAACAGACTTAATTAAATCAGCAAAACTAAAATAAAATCATAACTTGCGCAACGAAACATACAAACTAAAGTAATTACTGGGAGAAATTATTAATTCACATCGAAACCTTTCAGAAAGTAAAACCAGCGACAACCTAACGTCCGCGAAGTATAAATAAACGAATTCAAGGCCACAGCAAGCAACCAGACATTACCAATCATAAATCCCTCAACTCAAATTATAGCACCGTATAACTAAGTACAAATATAAGCAACTTGATTCTTTAATAACCCAACGCACTTCAAACTGAAAATTAACAAATCAAATTAAAAAGTAACAATAGAAACCGCGAAATAAATCTCAATTTTAAAAAAATTTGAAATTAATTAAAGTCTCACCAAACGAGAAATATCTGCTTGGAACTGTTCCTAACTTTCGTGTCGATTGGTAGCGATTCTTCACTTGAGCGTGATAAACTTGTTGCAGACGAGAGTTGCCGTACTTTATTTCTAGCTTCGATGTTAAGACTCCTTAACTTTTCTTGGTTACTATCTGCTATGGGTTGCAGAATATTCGATGCCTTACCTCGTAATGCGACAACCAATGCGGTTGCCCTTTTACTATCGTTCCAGCCGTTAGCTCTCGTAGCAGCTTCAAATTGCTTAAAATATGTCTGCCAGGTGACTTTCCATCAAATGTAGGTCGATGTAAATTTGCACGTCCCAACATTTTTAAGTTTCGGGTTGTGCCGTTGCATCATCGACACTGAGGGCTCTAGTACTTACACTGTAATGAATTAATCCGTTCTTCCATCCTTAGGACCTCTTCGTCCACTTTACGCGAAGTCTTTAAAAGTTTTTCCGAAAATCTCGCTTCCAGCTGATGCGAATTTTTTAATAAGTCCTCTGAAAGCATTGTTTCCAATTTCTGTAAGCCACAGAAAAATTTGGTTTTCAAGTTTCTGGCGGAAGTTTGTAGTTTTCTGTTTAAACTACTCTCTCAGTTAACTGGGATTTTCAATTTTTCTTTGTTTAACGATTTTTGCATTCTGATCTAATTGCGCTGTAAAATTTTTCAGTAAATTCACTGTGGTCTTGTTGAATTTTTCCGCAAGGCTAACGACACTTATCTGTAATTTTTCTTTTAATTTCGCTAATAGGTTTGCGAGCTTTGGCCTTGTTTCCCTGCGTGTTTGTTTAATTTTCCATGAATTCCGATTGTAAAGTCATGTTCTCCGCAATGCTTGACCTACAGTTCATCAAAAAGGACAAAATTTTGCTATCCACTTCAAGTTTTTGACTGCGTGTGATAGGCATGCAAATAGAAACAGTCCAAACATCTTAAAGTCTCACTATTTGACACCAGTGTAACAAAAACTCTATTTGCAATGACTGTTCTTCATTTTCAAATTGATTATACAAGCCTCTTCAACAACTTACAGCTACTCCCTGTATGTTTGTTGTGGTTTGTTTAGCATTCTTCTTAATTTTTTTGTGGTTTTTTGTGTGGTTTAATTCCCAAGGAAAATTAAGAAAAAAACTTACAGCAACAACAAAATTTCTAAAAGCTTGCACAATAGTTTACTTGTAGCTAGTCGCTAACTGTACAAGTATAATTTTCCTAAACTAAGATACTGATCTTTTAATGAACTTAATCTCGAAGCGCTACAATTATTTTATATACGAAGCACTAATTACTATAATTAATTTATATAAAATTAGGCAATTTATAACAACAGTAGAATAATTTATATCGACAATCCGCAGTAATTTATATCACATGTTTTACAGCTTTAATCTACAACATATCGTAATAAAATCTCTATCAGAACTCTATTACAGTAGGTTTGCTCAAAATTTATATAAATTTTAATGGTTGCCGAAGACTTTAGCACTTACAAGAATTATGCAGATCACATTTTCGAGATTTCCTACTGTACTTTAAATAAAATCTGGAATGTACCTATTGTAATTTTTAATGTAAAGTGTTGTTCGTGTCAATCAAAATTCATCCGAAAGGGGCGGGGGGCTATCAATAACTTTTTGTATACCAACCGTAATCACAGGTAGACCAAGCAGCGTCACTATATATTTTGTCAGTTTATACTTGAAGCAATCCTTTTTCTTTTCATAAAATTCTTGATACTATACTGAATATTTGTGTATATTGAGATAATTCTAAAACAGTGCTTAAATTTGAAAAATGAAGTAAATATAAAATTTTGTGTTTACACAACATTTGCAGCTAATGGATGGAGTGGCGTTATTCATATGATTAATAGGCTTCTCTTTGGGGAAATATAATTCTATACATTGCTATTAAAGGATTTTAGTGTATTCCAGGAACCTCAGAAAAATATGTCTGTTGTACAATACAAAATAAAATTCTAAGCCATATGAGGCTTTCTGAATTCGGGCATAACCATTCGCTACTTTTTCAGATTTTAATTAAGTATCCACTTTCGTTGAATGCAACATTAAATGCCTTCTAAGCCCTTCAGGCGCGACCAGTTTTTTGAAGTGATAAATACTTTATAAATGATGTTATTAACGTCTTAAAGCAATGAGATAATTAAAACTGTAAGAAACTAAGGTAGCTAAGTACACGAGAATTTATAAATATTTTTTCTTTCTATGATTTATTGCTTTTTTTTACCTTTCTACATTATTCTGCCATTGTATATAATGTAGCATTTTGTAATAAAAGCTTATTAATATTTCATGAGTATTAACTTGCAGCTTTGCACGCAACTTGTGGGCGTGATCTTTATATGTACGTTTGATCTACCGATTGCAACACTAGTTTTACTTATTAACTGCTCATTTTGAAATTATGAAACGGTGATTCCAATAGCAAGCTGTGTACCCTTTGCGTACCCTTAAATAATTTAGAAATACTAGGAAAACGGTTTTATTTTAAAATCTTCTCTTATTTATGCTTTTTTGTGGAATGATACATTATTGTAGAATTTCTATTGATTTTATAAGAGAAATTATTAATATAACTGGACGTTGTAGTTCAATTGCAAAAGAAATCATACCACAAAAATAGTTTTCTTAAACTAGCATTACTATTTGTCGATTGCAGTGTACAACATCAAAGATTCTACATGATTCTTACAAAATAATTAAATAATGGACTACATGTTTGTTGGACCTTTTGTTTCGAATATAACAGTAAACGTGCAGTACATATAGGTTTAAGTAAATTTGCTACTCAGATCAACATCAAATTTATCAGATAATACTGGGTGTCTGCCAGGAAGGTACACCTTGTTTGATTATAACTGTTGGTTAAATGAAAAAGAATGGATCTAATGTTGATAAATAGTTCACTTAACGTCTATAATATCAGATAATGTTCGTCTCCGCTACGCTTACTGTAATGTCTGCTATTCACCACTCGGGTAGTAGTAGCTTATGATATATACCTTGTTTTTTGTCTGTCAAAAAGAAAATGTAAATATTTTAAGATGTTACCAGTTAAGTAATATTATCTTAAATAACGGTTTAATAAACTGGAGTGTATCAATATATTACATTGGCGACGAGGAAAAATGCCAAAAATACAAGATGAAAGGGCAGCACCGACAATTGTACAACAAACAGTTTTTCGAAGTACCATTGGATCGATAACGGGATACAAATTGGACAATGATTGGAACACATGGAAAGAACGATTGGATCAGTACTTTGCTGCAAATTATATAGAAGATGGCAAGGTACCGGTACTTTTAACGCTTATTGGGGAACCGACACATAAAATATTGAGAGATATGTGTGATACGGTACTACCTAAGAACAGGGCGTACCAAGAGCTTTGTAATATTCTTAAAAGTTAATTCTCAAGGAGAATATCGATTTTAAGGAAAGAATCGATTTTATGACTTGACAGGGTGAGTGTGAAGAACTACGTCACTGGTATGTAAAGGTGAAAACTAAGGCCAGTGTTTGCAAGTTTGGTAACTTGTTAAATGTTTCTGAAGGACAGATTTATATCGGGGTTATGTAAAGATCCGTAGTTAGAGCGGGCATGCAAAGAAGAGCATACTCGAACATTAAATGAATTACTGGAAGTTGCGTTAAAAAGGAAGGCAGAGTTAGCGCCCGCTACTGTTCCAAATGCCATAAATAAATTGTAAATTATTCAAGTTGTAAATAAGAACCAGAATTCAAAACCGAAATGGTGAAATGAACAGGAAAGGAAGGAGAGCAAGCAACTATCAGAAGGCAGGATGAAGGTTAGGTTATGTAAAAGCTGTGGAAAACGTAATCACAAGTTTGCGAGATTTCAGTATAGACAGTACACGTGTAAAATATGTAAGCAAGTTGGTCACTTAGCTAAGGTTAGTTCAGTTAAAACAAATTTTATTGAGGTTGATATTAATGATACTGAGGGCAACACAGAGACGGAGAATCTAGATTTTATTGACATGTTTTATGTTAATATTGACAATTATGTAAAACCGGTTCAAATGAATGTTGTCATTAATAAAAAACAAATCTTGATGGAGTTAGATTCTAGGGCCGCTGTATCTGTACTGCCTAAGAAGCTTATTACGTTCATTTCCGGCAGTAAAACCGTATTCGGTATTTGGTTATTTCATTTACATTAAATACCCTATATAGTGTACCTGTTCAGTATAAACCCGCTTGACATAATTTTAACTCAAATCCACTTTGCTTTTAAAACGAAAATTTATTTGATAAATTAAATAATTAATATTTTGTTTTAGGTATCCGGTGATTTGTTTAACATTCCGATAACGTATATTTGCTTTCTCTAGTATTTCTCAGTTAAAGACTTGTCGAAATAATAGATCCTAGTATTAGTTGATAGCGTGTTTTCCAGTTTGCTAATCGCGCTTTCGATAACGCGAGAATTGCAGTTCGAACTCGTGTTATTTGAACCCATTTTTAATTTGGTTCTACAGCTTGTGCGTTGAAATACTTTCTACATTATTCGTCACAGTGCTTCAAAAGCAATGCACGTTTTTTGTTTGACAAGTAGGAGGTATCTTACATGTATTGGTGAGTTTTTCCATTCTAATCAGATTCTCATTTTAGCTTTTAGTTGGAAGCCAAATTGGTTCTTTCTTTATGTAGACCAACTGCTTTTGTCTGTTGACCAACTGCTTTTGTCCGTAGACCGCTGCTGCAGTTACGATGGCAGGGTGAATGGATTCTGACTACCATGGCGTTGCTGTGCTGACTCACCCCCGACGGATTGCAAGCTAAGTATCCAGACACATACAGGTATACAACTTGTTTTCTTTTGTATATATCAAGGGCATATTCCGTATCAGCGTTTAGTGTAGTAACGTGATAAGAGATGTGACACTTGTAGAACCATTGTTTGTCGTTGCGAATCGATATTATCGCTCTACAGGTGTGATGTACCATTGTTAAAAACGTTTGACAGACACACGCTTATTCTTTTCTACTGATTAGTTTATTTTACAAACGGTATTATGTATAAATTAAAAAGAAACAAAGGCTCTCACACGTTATTTTTTTCCTACTGATTAGTTTATTTTTCAAAAAGTATTAGGGGAAATTTTAAAAACGCTTGGCAAAAGCTCTCACAGGTTTATTTACTACTAATTAAGTTTATTTTGTGTAAAATACGAATTGCGCACTTCGTATCTAAAATACTAAATTGTTCATATCACATAATTGTTTGCTTTGAAATAGTAACGCTTAATTTCTTGCTCTTGCTTATTTGTACTGAATCCTATATTTATTATTTTATTTGTTAATAGATAATTAGGAGCAACGTGTTGTTTTTTTTTTTTTTGGTATGTAGATGAGTTCCCCACTCTCCGCGTTTGGTAGTTAACCTGGTATTTACTTTTTCCGGCTACGTCTAGGTACGTAGCATAAATTTTGACGCCCTGGCGTGGGGCTGCAAGATTCTTTTAGTTAATTTTTTTGTGCTCCGAGTTTGTTTTAGTTAATTTTTGCTCCGATTTCTTTTTGTTGTTAGTACTTAAGTTCCTACATTACCCGCATTTCTCAGCCTGATGCTACTTGTTTTTTGTTCTTTTACGTCCAACCTATTGTTTATTTTTTTCTTTTTTTTCGGCCCTTTGGTGTTCCTCATATGACAATCGGTTTTCTTTATTTCTCGTATGGGTTCTATCTTCTTGAATTTTGATTTTGTTCTCTTCCGTGATTACTAAATATCCTTGGTTAGTTCATGTCAGATTATTGGACTTGTGTTCTCGCTAATAATCCTAGACCATTTGAAAACCCTGGCGCCCTATTTCTGAGTTTTGTGACTTTATTTTTCTCTTACGTTTAGTACTCTTTTTTTTAAATTTAATCCGTTTGTTACGTCCGTATTGAATAAAATCGTTTTGTTTCGATTCACTTCTGATATTTTATAGTTTATTCGATTTTTATTGGTACTTTTGCATTACTCTAATATACAGTGTTTATTTGTTTTGTTACAACGGTTACGTGGGGGTTGGATGTAAACAGGCTGTTAAAACCCGAAATCCAATATGAGTTATCTTCTTGAGGATTTGACTCTGACATTAAAATCGAGGGGTTGTGTAAAGCCGTCCGTAACGCGATTCAAGTGGAAATGAATCAGTCTTTTACTCCTAGCCCTTATACAATTACGTTTACAGAAGATCATAAGGCGATTAAACAAGCGCTTACTGAACTTGGACCGTTTTCCGACGGTTTTACTGGGGATATTACTGATAATAAGTTCGCCCGTTTACGGTCCTTATGTGTACACATTCAGCGACATTGTGAACTGATGTTGGCTAGCTCTGAGGAGGAAGTCCTTATGAAAGATAAATTATTATTCGCTTTACAGACCATTCGTTCTGATGTTGAGGCGACTGTTAGAAAATTCAAACGTGTTAGTATTGCTGATTTTAGTCAACAGCGTTCTTCCAGTCCACAAACTCTTAATGTAGCTACCACCATCACCGAAGAAGTTTTTTATCTTTCTTCTGATTTCGAGGAAGAATTGGACACTTCTACTGCTGCCAATACCCCTACTAAAGGATACCCGCTCGCTAACTTGAATATCTCTTTTTCGAGTGAAGGTTCTCTACCGGAATTCTTGTTTCGTATTAAGGAATTCAGTGTTTCACGTAATATTTCTGCTCGACAACTTTTTTGTTTTACTCCGGAATTACTTACCGGAAAGGTTTTACTTCTTTTCCGCGCACATCAGCGTTCTTTCAAATGTTGGGACGACGTTGTTACTTTATTAAACTCAGAATTCCTGCCCCTGGATTTTGCTTATAGGTCTGCTACTATTGAGGAAAATACTTTTACTTAACATGACCGAGTTGTTAAGGTTTCTCCTACGCCTACGGGTAGATCAGATACTTCCTCCGTACTTTCTACTGTACTTCCTTTTAGTTCTACTTCTACTCGTCAAACCGTATGCTTTAATTGCGACAAACCTGGTCATGCTTCGACCCGTTGTACTCGTCCTAAAGTACTCCACTGTTATGGTTGTGGATATAAGGCAGTTACTCTCCATAACTGTGCACACTATCATCCAACCCCTAATAGATTTTCGAATAATCCTTCAAATTCTTCTGTCACTTCTAGATGCCTAATTTCTTCTGCTTCTCACTCTATGTTCCCTCCTATACCTAATTCGGGTGATCCTGCTACTACTATCGAAACCTACTTTTCTTCGGAAAATATAACTTCAAACAAAACTTCTTCCGTCTCTAGTTCTACATCCTATTCTACTCCTTCTTCCGCTTGCCCTACTTATTCACTTTCGCACAAACTGTGCCTTCACCACCATTAGAACCCATACTTCAAATTAGTGACTTGCAGCTAGCTTCTCAAGAGGTTGTTCCCATTTTCTAAATGATTCTACTCAAGAAATTTCTGTCGTGTCTGCAAGCACACATGTCGCTGAAGTGACGATAATTTCTAATTCAGTCAGAGAGGGTCCTGTTGAAGTCCATGGACCTGTATCGTTAACGCTTGTTGCCGTACCTACAATAACAGCTGTAGCTAAATTGACGATAACTTCTAATTTAGTCAGTGAAGGTCCTGTTGAAGTTCATGAACCTGTATCTTTAATGTCTGTAGCTGTTGCTGTCAAAATTTTACATGTTCCTACTGTCTTAAATTGTTCTACTCAAGAAATTTTTGTCGTGCCTACAATAACAGCTGTAACTGAACTGAATATAACTAGGGGTGGGCGATACGGGATTTTGCGTATCGAATATCGATACATATTCTATATCGATACGTATCGATATATCGAATATCGATACGTATCGATGCATATCGATACGTATCGATGCGTATCGATACGTATCGATGCGTATCGATATGTATCGATGTGTATCGGTGCGTATCGATACATATCGATACGTATAGATGCGTATTGATACGTATCGATGCGTATCGGTGCGTATCGATACGTATCAATACGTATCGATACGTAGCGGTACGTATAGATATATATAGCGATTCGTATCGGAACGTTTAGATGTGTAGATTAAGTATACATTTTGAGGCGTAGCGATACGTATCGGTACGAATCGATACGCATCGATAATTTATCTACTCTTTCTTTGGGAATAAAATCACAAAATCGATTTAAAATAATGTATTCACTGACAATTCGATCTTTCACTTAAGATTGTATGTTATCAAAATAATTAAAGTTTGAAGTTTAATACTTCTGACATAAGTATATATATATATAGGGGTGGGCGATACGGGATTTTGAGTATCGAATATCGATACATATTCTATATCGAATATCGATACGTATCGATACGTATCGATACGTAACGATACGTATCGATACGTATCGATGCGTATCGATATGTATCGATACGTATCGATGCGTATCGATACATATCGATACGTATCGATACATATCGAGTATCGATATATCGATATTTATTTTTCGCTGTATTGGGGGGGTCGATACGGGGGTCGTATCGATACGTATCGATATATCGATACGCCGACCCAGCCCTAAATATAACTCCTAATACGGATAGAGAAGCTCCTGTTGAAGTTAGGGAACCCGTAGTTATAATGCCTGTTGCTGCTGTCGTCAAGGTTTTACCTGATCCTGTTTCGTTACCTACTATTGTTAAGGAATCAGTTCCTATTGTGGCGGAAGTTTTGTCTGTTCTTACTCTGTCGTCTAACAGTAATGAAGTCTTACTTGATTCTATTCCTTCATCGGACATTGATGAAACGTTACCTACTTTTACTCATTTTCTCATGCTGACAAAATACTATTTGCTTGTGTTCTTTTAGCTAAGGTTGGTGAAATCCTAGCTGATGTCCTGTTATCTAATGTTGACGAAATACTGCTGATTAGGGGCAGACGAAAATGTTTGAGGTTTTTAATATGCCAACGCCCTTGAGGTTTGCCGTATGAATTTTGTAATTCATAGATGAATGGAGAAAATATACGAGAGATTGAACATAGAATACTAGTTCAGAAGAAAACCTTCTAGTGAAATCAGATAAAACATGATTTCTTTTCCATACTTATTCGACCAAGGCAAGGGAAGTGTCTCTTTTGCTTTTTTGCGTAAATTTTGAATAAATTTTTTTCTGACATCGGAAGGTATAAAACGTAATAGCTGTTGATTTTCGTCACAACGTATTTTCTCATCAAATTCAATCACATCGGTATTGTCAAGAACAGAACCATGATGAATACTGTCAATTGGAATAAAACGGTCAAAAACTAAAAGTGAAGATGGGAAAAAAGTAGCTTCATGCTTAAAGGGACGTAATGCTTGTGCAATTTCAAATATATTTTCGTCCCATTTAGTATGGTCGAATTTGATATAGGACGAGACAGTGGTAATTATTACACGGTTGACACGCTCTGTTGGATTTACTTGCGGATGATATCTGGCATTAAACAAGATTACCTAACCTGTATAACTTTTTACAATATTTACAAATTCCTTTAAAATGAATTGTGTGCCAATGTCACTAAGAATAATTTGAGACACGCCAAAAATTAGAAAAGCTTGTTGCTGTTTAAATTTCATAATTGCCGAAGAGGTAGCCTTTGATAAGGGGTGAACGAAAATAAATTTGGAAAACCAGTCAGTTACAACCAGTAGGTATTGGTTACTTTTCTTAAATCAAGGAAGAGCTCCTAATAAATCGAGAGAAAATAATTGAAAAGGAAAAGACACTTTTTTAAACGCACCCAAAAACCTGGTCGAACCAAATAAGAGAATTGACCTTTTATACAACGTATTATCGAGTTTTAACCCAGGTATAAATCGGGTTTAACTCTGATTGGTACAACTCGCCCTTAGACTTCAACTAACACAGAATAATTTTCTAATGAGACGTAAACGAAATATACTTTATTTTCATATTGCCAATAACAAACAAATGCTACAATCAGCTACATTTAAATAGTACTTAAAATAGGAAAAATTCACAGAATGCAACGTACACTGGTTTTACGAACTTGTCCAAAAAAATTGTTCTAGATCTAACTTGCAGATACCTCAGCGAAATATTATACATCAATTCCATCGACAACAAAGCTAATAGAAGGCCATTGCGAAAACGCTAGAATAAACAAACAAAAACCAATCGGAAAACAAAATTCTAGAAAGTTTATGTTTCCAAATTGGAAAAATAACGAGATGTGATTTTACTTTCAACAAAACATGGAATTAATCTGCAACCCACAGAAATGAAAAACAGAAAAAGCAAAGTAATATATTACTAACGACTGTCATAGAGAACGACATAAAACAGTTGATTTTGAACACAAGCTTGAAATTAACTAAGTGGTGGTATAATAAAGCTGTTTTTCCGTTACCGATAACCTTTTCGGTTTTCAGTTTGTTCATTATTAGGAACTCACAAATAAATAAGAGATATTCTACATTTATCACGCAAGTTACAGAAAAGCTTGACCACGGTACGGTACACGTGGGTGAAAAGAAATTACAAGTAAAAGAAAAACAAATTTATTGAAATTGGCGAAAGAACCACGCAAACTAGAAAAAAGACAAACATGTCTTCAAATTTGAACTAGACTCAGGAGTATGGACTCTTAATTACGGGTTCTTTTCGTGGGTTACTTAAAAACGTGAAATGAAAAATTATTGTATTCCAGTTACGTGGTTTTATTCTCCACAATAATAAAGAAAAATGAACATCCTAGTTAACGCTTATATTCACTACTAAAAACAAAAACCTAAAAGGGTACAAAACAACCTTACTGCAGCCCTCCTATTCTAGCTAAAATATTATTAACTATTCAGGGTCAAAGAACTACCGGACATAGATAGAATGAACTTAGGTATTAATAATAATGCTAGCAACCACTTATCCTAAATTATGCTAATATTAGTTACTCGAATTTTCCGCGCCGATACTGTTTCACTTTCACGCGCCTTTGAAGTTTACTAATGTAATTCTTTCCCCAAGTTTTGCGGTCTGATAACTTCGGCGAAGTAAAATATTACACCAAACGTAGATAAAATAATGTTAGATAGAGGCCCCTTCCTGTACGAGGTTGCTCGTATACAAGCGAATCTTTATTCTACAAGGCAAACAACTACCTTTTTACAAAACACGTCTTGATGGTTGAAAGCAGCGCTGGATAATATTTGTAACCAGATCACCACTATCTAGAAACTGTGAATTCTAATATTTCATCATAACAAAAAGTTGGAGCATGCTTAATATTGTAAATTAATACGATATCTACGGATTTTACTCTGTTCTGAATCCAAATTAGCACTTCGTCACTTCTCCAGTCATTCTGAAGGCTTTAATTTATAAAGCATCACTTTTACAACAGAACCACTTTAAATTCTCAACGCAAATGTAAACATAAAATAATCACCTAAAAACCACATTTCTTAATGAATATCTCGCCTGACATCTCACTCAGCCGACCGTTCAGGTGCAACTAACTGATTACATATCTGCCCATAACCTTCGTTCGCACCCCAGGATGCGCTAAACACTCGTAACTAACATAGATATAACTTACTTACTAGAACACAACATTGTTTTTGATGCAATGACAGAATTTTAAGAAGAGAAGATTATAATTTAACAAAATAATTATGTATACCGGGCGTGCCTAGTACATCTTGTTACTCAAAAATACAGGTGCAGAGGGATTGCCAAAGGGCTCAATGGACAACCAGAAATGAGTTTACGAATTGCAGCAAGTACATGCCTAAATTGTTTTACTAAGAAACACTAAATGTGTTTTTTTAATAAGATCATAGGTAATGTTCTTGGCACACAGTGAAGATTGTAGTATTACTTTGCAGACTATACGGTTTCTAATATTGCGGCAAACGGACTACCTTAGGTTGGGCTAGTAATAAAAATCAAATATTTTTGTTATAATTTTTGTAACGCCTAAATGTGCGGATGTAGGATCATCGTGAAACATTTGCAAAGCCTCAGGTCTATTCATGTAAATTTGCAATTTTAGATGAGAAAGAGGTAACAAATTTATATAAATGATCTCTTATAACACAAAATGGTGGGTAATTTTGAGAATGTTCGATAACTTTTTTCAGGATATTAGGATACCAGGCATCGGGAATTAAATTAGGAGCATTTAAAGCAGCTACATGATGAGAAAGAGCGTCAAGTATGATATTTAATTATCCAATGTTACATTTACCGCGTGCAATTTACGCGCTATTTTTACACTTTAGGCGGGGCTCTAGCGCCATTGTTATAACATCTACAGATCACGTTTTTACCGGATGATGCAATCGCAGTCTAAGGCAATTTGCATGCACAATTTAGGTAAAATTCAAACTACTTACGTGATGTGTATCTCGGAACTTCATCTCAGAATCCCCACGTGGTATAGGGTTGTCATTACGGCATGTTGAACATCAAATTGTTATCCGTCACTGAACTTCTATTGCATTTTGTAGGGGTTTGAAAGAAAATAGGTATCCGGTACGATATTGGGAGACGAAGGAAAACTACATACCTGTTTTTCTTTAAAAACTACACCCTGCACTTAGATACTTGTTGCTTAGTCCATGCCTCGTGGCTTAATGTCACTTTCTCCAATCACGCACATCCGCACACCTTCTGCGTCGACTCGACTGTCAGCAACGGCGGAAGTTAACGTATCATATTAAAAATACGCGGCAATTAACCTACATGGTATTTCTAGCCCTAAGACATGATACATAACCAGTTTGGCATGTAACACCAGGTCTGTGGCGAACTGTGAAACTCAATTCAGAGATACGTAAGCTCCATTTGTCTAAACGTCTGGCAAGTTGTTTCAAATTGTTTAATGAGATAAGACCAGCACAATCGGTAACGGCTATGTACTGAATTTCTTCGACATAATCCCTAAAATTTTCAATTCCAAAGATTACTCTGAGAAGTTTCTGTTCCGTAGCAAAATATTTTCGCTTGTCGGTAGTTAAAGTACGACTAGCGCAGGCAATAAAGTGTTCTAGACCATTTTTTCTTAAAATAATATGGCACCTAAGCCAGTAGGTGGGGCATCTGTTTGAATGTAGAATAGTTCCTCGAAATTTGTGAAATTAGAATGAGCGCAAAAGTAATTAAACGTTTTATTTTTTTGAAAGCTTTTTGGGCATCAAAAGTCCAGTCAATAGATTGTCTTGTTTTTTATTTTTAATTAAGGGTAAGTAGATACAATAATAAGATATCATTCCAATTAAACGGTAAATTTCAGTGACATTCTTGACGTTTCAAAATTAGTGATGGCATTTACCTTATCAGGGTCAGCTTGTAATCCATTTACATCCATAATAAACCCTAAAAAGAAAAAAGGGGAATAACAAAAGTTACAGTTTTGCCAATTGACTTTAAAACCATCATTACTTAAGCAAACAGCCTTTGCATTTAAAGTTACGATCTATTCTTCAAAAGTATTAGAGATTATTAAAATATCACCGAGATAAACGAAAGCACGCTCGTGGTGCAAAATTTCACCCAGTGATCTATTCATAGTATGTTGAAGTGTTTGAGGGGCATTAGATAAATCAAGGGGTAATAAGTGAAATTCGCATAAGTCTTTTCCAGGTACGCGAAAGGCAGTTTTTTGACGAGAAGATTGTTCCAAAGATATTTGATAAAAAGCTTGTTTAAGATCTGTTGAAGATATGTATTTAACACTACGCAAGCGGCTTAAGCTGGAGTCAGTACGAGGTAGAATACAACTATCAGGAAATGTGACGGAATTTAACATACGACCGTCGAGTCAGACACGGTATTGTTCACTTTTCTTCCCAACTAATCAAGTAAGACTACTCCGAAGGGAACAACTTGGGGAGGTAACACAAGACTGGATCATTTTATCAACTTCGATATACAAGTGTTTTTGTAGCGCAAGCAATATGGGCTATTGACGTTGTTTAAACGATTTGGCATCGGCAGTTAAAATTTAGTGAGATACGGTTGTGACGCATTCCAACTCAGAAGTAAATAGTAATTGATGAAATTTATTCATAGTTTTTTTGAACGAGATGAATTGTTGTTCGGTAAGAAAGATTTTATTTGCAATTCCCAAGGAAGCACAATCGTTTTTCTTGAGGCTAGTCTGCCAAGTAAAATCTAAAAAGTTTAGGGATAAGTTAAAAAAGTGAGACGAATCAACTCCTAAAAAATAAAATACGCTGAGGTAGGATCGATTATAAATGTAACTTCACGTTCAAGAGATTTTATACGGATTTTTAATATAATAAATCCAATTTCCTGAATTTCAGCAAAATCCGGAATAATCATTGCGGAATTCTGAGGTATTATTTTAAAATCAATGGTTTGTTCTCTTAATTGTTGTAAGCCTGTAGAATTAATTAAAGATGACTTAGAGCCGGTGTCTAACAATACATCGACAGAAAAAGAAGTAATAGAGATAAGTAAGTGTGGGTGATTATCACAAGGTTTAGTTCTGAACTTTGCAGAGACAGGATTGGGATGGTGAATAGCATAAACGATTCGACCATTAAGTGGGACTGTCCGACACATTTCTGTTAAAGGAATAGAAATTTTTGTTGAAGATACGTTAGTAGACACAAAATCGGTATTTTTTTGTAATGGAGGTAAAAATTTAGTAGATTTTAAGTGTAATTCGTGCCGCGACTGTAATTTCGTCATTTTAGCGAAAAGGATTTTGTGAGAAAGGGACACACACATCCTGAACAATACGTCCTTTCTGTAGTATTCCGGAACAATACAACCTGGACATTAATTTTTATAAACGTTAGGGCTTCCACAGCCGTAGCAAAAAACATTACGAGGTTTGATGCAATTAGAAGGTATAGGTGTGGTCACATTTTCGAGAACCCCAACAAGAAACGGAATTAGTTTTTTCAGTATTCGATATTGGGGACGAAAAATTATTCAATGTGCGAGAAGAACCGCTACGGTAAGACACATTTTGCTTAAAGGATTTTGGTTGGGATTTTACTGAATGTGGTATTTTTCTAATCGGAATTTTACTTCTTGCAAGGAACGGCAAAGATCGTTAAGTTGGCAGCACCATGTTGTGTAGAAATCAAACTTTTATATCCTGATGGAATGAAGGTGTCCAGACGATTATCGATTCAATAGTTCACCATCTGGGTGGTTTGACTCCGTAACTTTCTTATAAATTATTCTTCCTTATTTAAAAGGAAAGCAATGGTTAGAAACTTCTCATAGGAGACAATCTTGCTAACCATTGTAAACCAATAGTCTGAGCTTGTGATGAAAATAATATTAAATTTGAATTCTTTTTGTGTAATAGTACACATAAATGGCAATCTCCATATCTATCTTTTTTTCGACCCCAAAAAATTAGCTGGCGTATAGAAATAACGGAATGGAGACTTTGCCTCCTTGGGTGCATTCCTAAAACAGTGTTTCTCAGTTTACTTAAATAACACCTTAAGTAAACTTGGTACCGTTGACGAAACCATAAAATCAGAACGTGGAGCTACTGGGATCAGCCCTCTAAATAGCAATAAAGTTTCTAAACATTTACCTTCACCTTCGGAACGTATTCTTGACGACGCATTGGTATTGTCCTTAAACGGTCAGAAATCAACTTAGACTCGCCAATCAAAAAGTCTAAAACTACAGGTTGCAGCAGTTTCGATTAGTGATTCGAAGTTTAACGACGAGAATGTAAATGACCACAACGAAGGTGAACATTTAAGTAACGGACCTGTAAGTTTCGACTGTGAAACTAACATAGAAAACGAAGACTGTGAATGGGAAAATTACTCTCATTGAATGAACAATCCAGTCGTCAACGAGTTTACAGTGACCAAATTTATATATGACAAAAACCTAAGAGAAATGTTGAGATATGTTGTCACTCAGGTCATTGATATTATGGAGGATAATGTCAAAATTCGATCTATAATATCTAATACAAAACACGAAGACATTATCATATTTTCTCAAATAGAATATATTGCTAATATCAAATCTTCGATATTATGGTTATACCCATAATTTTTAGAGGTAGTCGTATATGGAAGAACATTATATTAAGTCAAAAACTGATCCAATTTAGGTTTTTAATATATGATTTTATGTAATGTACGAGAGTAGGCTGAAAAGTGATGCACTCTTGCTTGTAGAATACGAACAAAAACAAATAGTAGGATCGGGCAAATATAATCAAAGTACAATTTTTAAGGTACAAAATCATATATTTATTTTTCACCATAGTCACTGTTAAGCCTAACACATTTCTGCCAACGTGTAACGAGTTTCTTCATCCCGTCACGGAAGAATTCTTTCGACTTCTCTCGATATCAGGACGCTATAGTGGCCTTCATTTCATAGTACAATGTGTAATGATTACCATTGAGGTCTCTCTTGAGTAGAGAAAAATAATAAAAATCACAAAGCGCGAGTAAAGAGGTGTGGAATGGTTCAAACTTCAGATTTAGCAGTTCCTCTTTGGTTGCGTTCGAGGTGTGTAAACGAGCGTTGCCATGTTGCAAGATTATTTGCGCTAGGCTGCTTCTAACTCAACAAACTTGACGTCGGAGATGCTTTAGAGTCTGCATGTGATTTGCCGGACATTTTAATCAAATCGTCGACGAATTGGCGATGTTTATCCTCTGTGGCAGTAATCTAACGTCCGCTACCTGTTTCATCAACAATAATGACTTTTCCAAGTTCTCAACCACGAAATTTTGATTCCCATCCATCTGCAGTAGATCTAACAACAGTATCGTTACCATAAATAGTTTTTAAACGGCGATGAATCTTAGTAGGAATCACATCTTCAACAGTTAAAGATTCGGTAACAGCGCGAGTTACATATCCCCCAAATTAGAATATATATGTAATTAATGGAACTATTAAAAATTAAAAGTTATTAAAAACTTATGTTAAATGCAACAATATAAAACTGAAGGTTATAATAAAAAGGTTAAGGAAAATTTAACAAGCCAGACAGTGAGAACGGGAACAGACATTGTATTCCAGACGAGATACTGCAGGTGCAGGTCACAGTAGGTTATAAGAAGGTTATTAGAATTAAGATTTTTACATTGAATTAAATACAGAAATAAGCAAACATGAGCTCTGCAGTTCCCACAAGCAATGTGAGGGGCAGGGATAGCATAAATTTCCGCGAAAGCCCAAGATGGCCAGTCAGTCTAGAGCTTCTCAACTTTAACATTGTTGTAAGTTCAGCTACTTAGAGTAATTTTAATTTATTTAATTAGTGAAGATTATTTCGATCTCATACGTTACTGCATATAACGAACTTGTAAATTAAATTCAATCATTGTAATTAAGTATAAAATAAATTTGATAAAAGAAGTTTTATGGAAAAGCTTTGTAACGGGCATTTTTATAGTTTAACCTTTTTACGCTACTCAATTGGTAAACACATTTTCTGCAACTACTATCTCTATGTTTTATATTTATTAACTCGTGGGTATTACTTTAAAAGTAGATAAATTGAAGTTTGATTTTTATTAATTAATAAAGTGCAATGAATTGTAAATAGGATTATTCGTACTTATTGAAAATGATAAACCGCGGTAATTAAGTATTAGATATGATTGGTGCATTCATATAAATGTTGTTCCTTATGTGGATATACAAGTCTAGATAAGAGTCGACAAGCGGTTGTAATAGCAAGCAGGTTTAGTTTGTGCTTGGTTGATATATATTAATTACGTTAAAAAGAATGCTTCCTTGTTGCTTTACTAATTGCGATTTGAGTTGTTTTTCTTGTGAAATGGGAGTCGTTTTATTAACTGTAGAGAGTGTAGCTCTGAGGACATTGAAGGAAAGATGTTTTTTTCTAGGCGAACGTGTTTGCTCGACCGCACGTGCATTTTACGGAAGCTTAACTTAATGATACACGTTGCTTTACTCATTGTGTTTTTTTAGTTGATGTGTCTTTTTATATTTGAACTGTGACGCGTGTTCTACGGAACATTTGACGGACTTGCTTAGTGTTTGCACGTGCTTTACTAATGGTGTTTTTTGTTGATTTATCTTTTTATATTCGAACTGTTTGTGCAAATTTCGTTATTCAAAAACATTAGATTTTTCTTTGTTACCATAGGTAGCAAATAAAACACCTCACGTTCCTGTTAGTTTAATGCAATACATCGTGCCCTGAAAACCCGTGATTCTAAATTTTTATTACCATTTGTTTTGATTTGTGTTACAAAGTATTTCGAAATTATTGTCTCAGGAAATAGAATTAACAAAAAATTTATCAATGCTACATAGTTCCATAAGCATGATAATGTCTGCTGCTAACACCAGTGAAATACGTAGGTGTGATTAGTGTAAAGTGTAAGAAATTCCATCAACACCCTCACAATCAAGGGTGAACTGCTTCGCTAGTGCAGGACCTCGTGAATCCCACAGTTCAAATGCAAGGAAGCGTTCCTGAAGGACTTTCTGTAAGTTGAACTATTTCCTACTTGTTCTTACTTTAAATACCTGTCCGTTGCTTTGTCATACCTTTGCCGTTCTGAGACCTTTTACCATAGACTTGCATGCTCTTTTAAATAAAAGAAAAAAAAAGAGAAAAATCAATACTACTGGACTACTCATATTAATTGTGTTTACTTATTTATATTTTGTTAAAATTTTATCTGTTTTATGTCTAATTGGTGTGTGAGGAAACGTTTCTGCTACTCCCCAACATTACCTCACTTTGTACTAAGGATTTGTTATATTGCTTTTAACGTTGTTATATTATATAGATTATCCCAACAGTTTTTTTATTCTACAAAGTACTGAACAATTTATACTTGATCCGTATGCTATGCTTTTTCTTTGTTTCAGGTTTGCAGGACTAATTTGTTTTTCTTTCAGGTTTACTATTCTAATTTTTCTATTGCAGGTACTGTTACTAACTCCTTACCGCCGCATACATCATAGGTCAGTCTGCTTTCTACAACCTCCCCTACTCTCCGATTGAGCCGGGTCATTTCTTTGACTTTCTTTGTGTTACGCAGCATAAATTTGGCGCCCAACGTGGCTGCCACGAAAAAAACGTAACGGAGATTTTGGCGCCCAACGTGGAGCTCGATTTATTTTTTTGAGGGGCCTGATTTTTTGATTTGCTCTTGATTTTCTAAATTTTTTTTATGACCTTGATTTTTTTTGGCCTTGATTTTTTTTTTGGTGTATCGGTTCGATTTTCTTTTCTGTCTATATTGGCTGGCTCTAATTTTTTTTTGTGGTGTAGTCTTGAATCTTTTTCCTTTGCTATATAGAAATTCCTTGATTGTAATTTTTTTCTTTTTTTGTTGTGTGAATTATCAGAGTTGTGTTTTCGCTGGTAATTTGGTTCTGGAAAACACTGGCGCCCAAGTTTTCTGTACACCACCTTTTTTTTTCCTTTTCTTCACGTCACTTTCGCTACCTCACTTAAATATAATCCTAATGTCCCCGATCTAGATCTGGTTGTATTATACGACTTTTTTTTCTTCTTCTTGATACCCCAGTTGAAGCCTTTCGTTACTTTTTCCAGTTTTCCGTTTGTCGTTCCCTAGCTTACTTGAGGTTTGACACTTGTGTCTTATGTTGGCTATTGCTGTTGGTTTCCTTCCTAGCTACTTTTCATTTCTTTTGGTTTCTGCGCGCGCGAAACCAATTTCTTGAGGTTGGAAACTGTGCTGTTTCTTTTCTAAAGAGACATCCGTCCTTTGACGAATTAATGGCAGCGTTTATGCCTTTACACCTTGGTCCTCTCCGATTGCTACTGCTTACCTATCTTTCCCGGTGGATTTCTTTACTCTTAGTTTTGTCCGACATTTTGATTCTGAACCTCTGGATCCTAAAGGCTCCCTACGGCTGATTCTATTTTGACCTCTACGTGTCGCTGTCCCTAATGACTTGTAACTTTTTTTTCTTTTTTTTTGGCTTATTGGTCTTGTGTTTTCTCTGATAAGCTTGTGTCCGAAAACACTAGCGCCCATTTCGTATTCCTATTCATATTTTTGTAGCTAGTCCCTCCCGTGACCCTTTCTTCTGGCTGGTTCTACCATCTGTTCACTATTTGACTATTATAGTCGCTTTCTACATCCATTCCCTGAGGTAGGCTTCAGATCTATTTTCTTTCCCTTTAGGGATTTCGACTTGGTCGCTTCTGTAGGTCTGTTAGCCATACTCTGCTTGAGTAATCGTTTCATACGAATCTGTGTTACCTCAGTTGGAAGTATTCTAGATTGTGTACTAGCTTGCCTTTGCTCTTTACTTTGACTTGGTTCTTTCTTTGCTGCACACTTGAAGTTGACAGTTTTGTCGTCTAGTTGGTTTGCTACGAGTTTTCTTCGTCGTTCTTTTTCTTTCCTCTTGGTTTCTCCGCGGGAAGCCATAACTTTTCTTTGAGGGGGAGAACAGAAATGTCCATTTTGGGGACATCCGTCTTTTGACGATTTTGAAAGTAGCTAAAACCTTTAATCCTCATTGGGTGTTTACTTAATGCTTTCTTTACCTGTTCTGTCGTTGTTGTTTGCGATAGATGACTTTGTCTTCTTTAAAAAATGTTCCTTTTCTTATACTGATATTGATCCAACGAACCGGATAAAAAATTTTTTTTTGTTTGGTTCCTTGTCTGTCGTTTTTATTTTTTCTTTCACCCCGACGTCTTTATTTTGCTAGGGGGGAATCTGTAACGGGTATTTTTATATTTTAACCTTTTTACGCTACTCAATTGGTAAACACATTTTCTGCAACTACTATCTCTATGTTTTATATTTATTAACTCGTGGGTATTACTTTAAAAGTAAATAAATTGAAGTTTGATTTTCATTAATAAATAAAGTGCAATGAATTGTAAATAGGATTATTCGTACTTATTGAAAATGATAAACCGCGGTAATTAAGTATTAGATATGATTGCTGCATTCATATAAATGTTGTTCCTTATGTGGATATAGAAGTCTAGATAAAAGTCGATAAGCGGTTGTAATAGCAAGCAGTTTTAGTTTGTGCTTGGTTGATATATATTAATTACGTTAAAAAGAATGCTTCCTTGTTGCTTTACTAATTGCGATTTGAGTTGTTTTTTTTGTGAAATGGGAGTCGTTTTATTAACTGTAGAGAGTGTAGCTCTGAGGACATTGAAGGAAAGATGTTTTTTTCTAGGCGAACGTGTTTGCTCAACCGCACGTGCGTTTTACGGAACCTTAACTTAATGATACGAGTTGCTTTACTCATTGTGTTTTTTTAGTTGATGTGTCTTTTTATATTTGAACTGTGACGCGTGTTCTATGGAACATTTGACGGACTTGCTTAGTGTTTGCACGTGCTTTACTAATGGTGTTTTTTGTTGATTTATCTTTTTATATTGGAACTGTTTGTGCAAATTTCGTTATTCAAAAACATTAGATTTTTCTTTGTTACCATAGGTAGCAAATAAAACACCTCACGTTCCTGTTAGTTTAATGCAATACATCGTGCCTTGAAAGCCCGTGATTCTAAATTTTTATTACCATTTTTTTTTTTGTTTGTGTTACAAAGTATTTCGAAATTATTGTCTCAGAAAATAGAATTAACAAGAAATTTATCAATGCTACATAGTTCCATCAGCATGATTATGTCTGCTGCTAACACCAGTGAAATACGTAGGTGTGATTAGTGTAAAGTGTAAGAAATTCCATCAACACCCTCACAATCAAGGGTGAAGTGCTTCGTTAGTGCAGGACCTCGTGAATCCCACACTTCAAATGCAAGGAAGCGTTCCTGAAGGACTTTCTGTAAGTTGAACTATTTCCTACTTGTTTTTACTTTAAATACCTTTCCGTTGCTTTGCCATACCTCTGGCGTTCTGAGACCTTTTACCATAGACTTGCATGCTATTTTAAATAAAAGAAAAAAAGAAGAGAAAAATCAATACTACTGGACTACTCATATTAATTGTGTTTACCTATTTATATTTTGTTAAAATTTTATCTGCTTTATGTCTAATTGGTGTGTGAGGAAACGCTTCTGCTGCTTCCCAATATTACCTCACTTTGTACTAAAGATTTGTTATGTTGTTTTTAACGTTGTTATATTATATAGATTATCCCAAAAGTTTTTTTTTTATTCTACAAAGTACTGAACAATTTATACTTGATCCGTATGCTATGCTTTTTCTTTGTTTCAGGTTGCTATTCTAATTTTTCTATTGCAGGTACTGTTACTAACTCCTTACCGCCGCATACATCATAGGTCAGTCTGCTTTCTACAACCCCCCCCCCTACTCACCGATTGAGTCCGGTCATTTCTTTGACTTTCTTTGTGTTACGTAGCATAAATTTGGCGCCCAACGTGGCTGCCATGAAAAACGTAACAGCTTTTTAAAAAGTCGCTCCAAGAGGCCCAAAACCTATCTCGCGCTGTTTGGCTCGCGTTAACATATCACGATAACACGTCTTCATACTTTCGCTACGCAAAAGGAATTGGTAAACACAACGCCTTCAAAATGGGCATGCGTATAGAAAGGGTTTGTGACTTCCAAATGCCACCATGCGCGCTTCTGTAAGTTATGTTGTTCATGTTCTACAAGCATGTGTGCATCACTTTTCAGATCACCCTCGTATGTATTAACACTTATTTTAGAGAATAAACCCCATTTTCCTTAATTTGCGTTTTTTATTATTAAAGTTTTCTAAAACTTTTTAAAAAAGGTAAAGTGGGACATATTGCAATAGCATTGAAATTATTCTATTATTTCCCATTTTAGCCTGATTTGGTTTAAATTAGGGATTACCGTTTTTGACAACTTTTGCAGTTACTATGCATGCTAATAGTTTAAAAATAATTGGATATGGAAGCTTAATATACCATGTAACTAATGTTGTATTTTATTTTTTTCCAATTACTCTGAAAACTGGTGCAGTTGAATTTTCTTCTGATGCTGTCCCGTATAACCACGTTTGACGGAACTACATTATTAACATAGTCAAACAAAGTATTCAGGTGTGCCAAACCATGTATCTTAATACATTTGATCTAACTTTAAAGAAGGCGAAGGTAATTATTGAGAAAAAGGGAGTCGGTGATTTCAATATATGTTCAAAAACTAGCTGGGGAAGACACTTAAGACCCAGAAGAATCGAAAATGATAAGACAATTGTAATTGAGTGACATGTTAATAGTATTCCAACCTAAAGTAGCCATTAATATCGAGAGCGAATCACAAAGAAATATCTATACATTGCGCTATTATGCAAACTATATAGTGCACACTCGTAAACGTAATATAAAACGTAAAAGAAAACCTAGTACAAAAAAATTTTAGCGAAGAATTTATTCTTTTTTTCGTACTCCAGCAAATGATACTTGTGCCAAGTGTGACCGTCTAAAATTAAACTTGCAGGCACTTGAAACTAACCGAAGAAGTAAAAACTAGACAAAATTAATGAATGTAAAAAAATATATCTAAACTTGGCCGAAAACGTTTATGAATAAATATCATGAGATAAACGAAAAGTAAGAAAAAACAATCATTTGTATCTGCATTTTTAGACCAAGGAATGTTCGTCTACGCCATATCTTCAGAATGGTGTTTCATTTTAGAAGAAACAAGTATGGGCGTATAACATGTTCGGGCACGAAACAAACATTTTGGACAGTGAAGGGATTTGCTTTTGTGGAATAAACGGTTGCTGGCCCTTGAGGTCAGGAAATAGCATCATGAATCATCATCAAATCTTCCGTCCTGGAACTGGTTAGACCACATATCCATTGTTTCCTATTCTAAGCTAACCTACACATTTTCCTGAAATTCCCAGTCTGCATCTTTTACTATCTCCGTGTAATAGTTTGATCTAGGTCTACCTCTACCTCTCCTTTTTCCTATATCTGCACTATTCCCCAAAAATGCCTTAGAACCTGTCCTGCTCATCTATTTCTCCTATTTTGTTTTTGTTTTCCATAGATATCTTTATTCCCCTAATATTTCGATAACCTCTTTGTTATTAACATTGTCCATCCATGCAATTTTCATCCTACATCTAAAGCATAACATTCCAAAAGTCTTCCTCCTTTTTGCATCTGCTTCTCTTCTCATATTGTCCCTATTTCATAGACGTACAGTGCTGTGCTCTACACATATGCTTTCAACAATCTTTGCTTGTTTCTAGAAGCATCATGGATATCAAAATTTATTTTTTCTTTGACGAATGAAGTCGAAGCCTTAAACTTTGTAATGACTAATGTTCAGAAAAAAATAGAGACCTTTTATGTGCCCTTTGCTCTATAAATTTTTATGTTTTCGGGTTGGGACCGTGTCATTTTATAGACTTAGGTGACGTATTATGCGTTTCTGGATAGTTCTGCGAATATTACAGGATTTGATTAGTGCTGAAATTTCCCGTTCAAGCTTTGAAGTGGGGTCTTTGGTTATAGGAATGTAGGAACCGTCTTGTAATAATTGATGAATCTTTTCTTAGTATTCTGCACGGTTTAGAATAACAGTCGCATTACCTTTGTCTACAGGAAGTATAACAATTTGCTTGTTCGTTCGTAGGTGTTTTAAGGCCATCATATCTTGCTTTGTCACGTTTTCGTTGAGAGTTTTGGCATGTCGGAGGCATTTAATTGTTTCAAAGCGAATTAGGTTGGCATTGTCTTGTGGTAGAAATCGAATCGCTGATTTTACAGAGCTAACGATTTCCTCTGCGGGAATTTTTCTGAGTGTAAATGAGAAATTTAGTCCTTTGGAAAGAATATGTAGTTAGTTTTCGGATAAAATATGTTCTTATCGGTTTATGATGGTGTTTAAAGACAGTATTCGGGCAAGATGTTTTTTCAGGGTGTGAAAGGTTCTTGAAAAGTTGCAAGTATTTGAATAAGTGGAATTTTGTGGTGAGTTCGATGGTCTTTTGGACTTGCAAGAATTCTAGAATTCTAACAATCTAAACAAAGACGATGGCCACTACCTTTCCCCCATTTGTAAGACAATCCTATGTTCACAAAAGCAGAACCGTGACGTTCACTGATCCGCTACGACTCCCCTCTTTCGCTACTTTCATCAGTTACTTTGTCGCAAGACACCTTTTGTCTTAAATGGGCTGGTGAGTCTGCTAGTTCAGTTGTAACTTTACATACTCTCTTTATTATTATTTTTACTTTTATTATTTATTCTCTTTTCTTGTCCTGGTGCAACCTCTTACAAAAGTGGGCGAAACGTCGACCTTAGTTTATAAAACGACACGGTCCTAACCCGGAACCGTAAATATTTATTATGACTGCGGCCGTGAAAGCCTCCGACAATAGCTCCTTGCTCTGTTTCGTAATTCATGAAAATAAAAAGTTGGTAGAAATTCAAAAGAAATTAGTCATAAACTTATGGAATCTGGGCATACCCATACAGAGAATGATATTATTCACGCTGCCATCAAAATCAGCACAAAAAACACTCGCAGAATTTGAAGTGCACCATGATTGAACTAATTTTATAAAATCTGTACGTAGAAATCATCTATTAAAAGTTGAAATACAGCAAAAAAATGTTTAATTTTAAAAGTCTAGTTACCAGTAAACTGGCACACCGCAAGCAAAATACTATACACTGTTAAAATAACTGCTTGTTTTCACGATGGGAGTAAAAATCATGGGACAAACACACCATTTTCTCACTAGGGAAATAAGGAAAAGCTCCCTAGGGTGTTTTTTTTATTTTGACAGTTTAGAGAAAAGTTACAAACACAAACTCATTCTTTATTCATATTTACAACTAACGAAACTGATCCACAATTATTGAAAGAACATATAATATTTAAAAAAATATCGCTTCTTATTACCTTGTTATCTGAAATTAAGTTAACACTTTTGTGACTTCTATGTTTTGTATCTTCGAAGATACAAAAGTAAATCATCAGACGAAACAGGAAAACAAAGATACAATGCCATAAAATGGGAAATTATTCGCAAATGCAGGAAAGCTAAAGAACAGAAGATTGATGAGAAGTGTAAAGAAGTACAAACTAAGATGGTAGATGGAAGTAGGAAAGACAGACGAAGCATGCAAATTAATTAGAATCAATTTTAGGGATATAAAACCGTATAGCAAAAATATATGGAACGCGGAAGGAAACGTTATTATAGAAAATGTACAGAAAGTGGATAGATGGCAAGAATATATATTGATTCAGACCATACTACATGGGATGAACATATTTTTAAAATTGCTCAAGCTTTGCGTACATCCAAACACGAAGCAACCCAATTCACTCCGTCATTTCTTGTTTTTGGAAGATATACTCCAATCGATAGGAGTTACTATGGTTTAGTGCCTGACGATACTAACGTAATTGAATTTGACGATAAAGTACGCTGGGACAAAGACCAACAGTCATTACCTTCTATCTTTAACGACGTTAGAAAAAATTTGTTAAAAGCTTACGAAAAGAGTAAGGACCACTATAACTTACGTAAACGAAATATCTCCTTCGCCTTGGGCGAACAAGTTTGGAAAAAGAATTATGTCTTGTCGGATGCAACTAAGAAATTTTCTTCAAAATTAGCCCCTAAATTCATTCTTTGTAAGGTCACTCGTGTCATTAGTCCCCTTATCTATGAACTTCAAGATGCTGAAAGAAAACGCCAAGGCAGGTGGCATATTAAAGACCGTAAACCACTCTCTGCTAATCCAAATGCTACTTAAGTTTTTCACGTTCCTTTCTTCTCACGATTTACCTAATATTTTTTTGTTCCCACCATCAATTAGTAACTTTAATCGCTTATTTCCCCTCTTGTACTGTGTATACCTCTTACACGTTTAACTTTACTTACCTTAAATTAGCTATCTTTTTCTTTTCGGTTGATTTTTCCTTGACCATACCATTAGTTATATATCATTTTATCCTCTAGACCCCAAGTATAACCCTGTCGTTTCATTTAATTAATCCTCAAACTTTTCCTACAGCATATTATTTGGTTTTTAGTATTTTTCTTACATTGTTTAATTGTGTGGTAATTGTCGTAACTTTGGTTGTAATAACTCATTGAATTTTTGTGATTGGTTTTAGCTGATGTTAGAGTGAATGCTTTCTTCTTTGGGCTCACATAGGAGACGCGGCCTATGCCATTGTAAGAAATAGTTTATATTCGCAGTTGCAAAAAACTAGGATTGCCTATTGCATGTGTTTTTTCTCTGAATTATCGCAGTCGCACACATTATACTATATCATTATTTCTTTCTTTTCCTACTAAATCACCATAACTTATAAACATTTTTTTCATTGTTTTTTGTTGAACTTCGTGGTGAGGCGCTATGGCTTCTTATCGATATCTTATTAAATTCTCGATTGTTTTAGCATATTGGGACAGTGTACCTGTATTTAATTGCTTATAATTAGGCATTTTTGTGTGTTTAGGGCGTTATCGTTTTAAAAAACTACCTTGAAACAGTTGGGTTTTCGTGTGTTTGTATCTGTAATGATACTTTTGAGTTGTTGTGTCAACTTTTGTCTGATTTTCTTATCGTAGTGGATGCACTCGTTAGGAAAATGATCGTACTAGTTCTGTTAAGAGTCTAGCGAATTTTTACGTATGATACCTTATCTTGTCGGATTAATATCGCAGGTGGTCCTTCAGACCAATCTGTGCTTTAACAGGGACCATTCTCTACCTTCTCTAGGACGCTTGTCCAAAAACTCTACTTTTTCTTATTCTACTGTCTCCGTTTCTGCCTTATCTTTCTTTCGGTGGAACTGTTCTTGTCCCAGAACACCCGTCTGATGTTCCCTCACTCCGGGCTACTGACTATATTGGCTGGTTGAGTAGCGCTTTGCTATCCACCTTTTTCGATCTCTTTAGCTCAATGCGGGCCCTTTCTCTACTTTCTTCTACCTGGAAGTGCTTCTTATGCATTCTAAATACCTACCTCCCTCTTTTTACCGTTCCCATTTCTCTGCTTTTTCATTTCCGTTAGTCACCGTGTGGTTGCGCGGGAGGTTTTCACAGACACCTGAACCCCGTCTCTGGGAATCTTTCGTGAGGTCATGCGGTGCGGCTGTCAGCGCATGGGCACTGACAGTGAAGGTATGCATGAGCGTGTGAATGTGTGAGTGCATGTGTATATAGATGTCGCTATATATCGTGTGGGTGTATTGGGTGATGGTATCGCCGATATCGATTAACGCCGGGTGCAGTGGATGCACCCACATACCTTTGCCGGTCCCTCGTGCCGTTTCTTGCAAACGGGGCTGCTTCACAGGTCTCTCTTTTTAGAGGGTACGAGAAAATGCCCATTCAACGGCTCCACGGAGCCACTCTATCGTTACCTTATCTATTATCCTTGGTAATGACTAAGCTAATATCTTATCTTATTTATTATCTTTGATAATACCCTTAGTTTAATATCGTTATCATACCGATTACCTATAATAATAATGTTAGTTAATATTGTTATCTTACCGACTACCGTTAGTAATAACTTTGGTTTAATTTCGCGTTATCTTACCTATTACCGTTAGTAATAACTTTTGTTTAATATCGCGTTACCTTACCTACTATCTCTAATAATAACTTTAGCTTAATATCGCGTTATCTTACCTAGTATCTCAAATAATAACTAAAGCTTAATATCGTTATCTTATCCATTACCTTTGATGATAACAATTTAAGTTCAATATCGTTATCTTATCTACTATTTTTAACAACAATTTGAGATCTTGTTTTATCTTTTTATCTTCCTCACGTGTGGTATCTATGACCAGACGTGGGAATTATTTTTCTTGATATTAAGTGAAAAAGCTAACTTGATGTAGAAATGTAATTTGTTAGGTTAGCAATGTAAGGATTTAGTAGGGTGGTACTTTTGGTAAATTTGTTGATTCACAACCATGTCATGGACAAGTTTTGATGTGTATTGTTAGTAAACCAAAGTACCAGTAACAAAATTTGTTAGAGTGTAGACTAACGCACTCTCATGAGCATTTTAAATTTGGGCACTTTTTGTCAACAAAGAACAGTTTTGATGCAACGCTCATGTGCGTTAGCATGTAGGAAACTTTAATGTTAGCTTTAGTTTAGATAGGTTAGGCAACTTGTCGCATTTGTTTTAATTTAAGTAGTGTTTCATGCTCCCCGACAAATTTGTGCTGTCGATTATTAGTGTAGTCAAAAACAATGGGGCTACATTTTCTGTTTCCTGGTACTTCGGTAGACGCGTTATCGGTCGAAGAAACCAGGTGGCGCCTTATATAAACATTTTGTAGGTTTTAAGTTAGGTTTTACCTAGTGTAACTAGGATTTAGATTTTAAGCTGTTACTGTGCTAACAGACTTTTTATTTTTTTAAGTTTTTTCTTTTATGGCTTTGTCGCGATTGTTACGTACCAAATTGGCACTAAAGATTTTTTAGTTTAATCTTGATGTGCGGAAGTTTTCGCGCCTTAAAATTCAAAAGACTTGGCGTGTATTTCCGTCACGTCACAGTGCGTTTGCGCCAAATCGCGCTGACGTCAGTGGCGGAAAGAAAGTGGGGAAGTGTTTTCCGGGGAACGCTGTAACGTAGCTGTTCTGCCTGTAACTTCGAATAGTGTGGTCGTGTCAGGTATCGTATCGTGTCTTTATCTCTAGTATGTAGATTCCCTTCTGTTTATCTTTGTTTGTCGTTCCCTATAAAACCTGATCCTGCCGTTCTCTACATATTAAATAGAAGATAAATTTGTAAGCCGCCTAGGGCGAACCGTAATCCACGACCCGGGGAACGAATTGGAGGCCATGCCACGCTAGCAGTCACCATCTGTAAACTATCTTAAAAGGGGCCATCAGCAGTCCTGATGGACGCCAGCAGACGTCAACTTTAACTAAACCCCGCAGCAAGCCGTACCTTTTATGTGAGTACCTTATTGTCATAATTGTTTGCGAATTTAATATGTATTTTCCGTCAATTGCGCATTTAATTTGTATATTGGTGACGTCATTGACAGATAGGCGCGCCAAAATCTATATAAAGATTAGCGTTACCAACTGCCGTGGTGTCTAATATACCGCGCTTGCGGTTTGGTAATTATGAACTTTTTAATTGTAAGACATCATGGTCAGATAAAGTTAAAAACAAAGAGATACTAAAAATGGTAGGGAAATAAAGAAATATGTGGAAAAAGGTAAAAAATAGGAGTGAGAGAATAATGGGCCATATACTACAGCATGAGGAAATAGTGCAGAATATATTAGAAGCAGAGATAGGAAAAAAGAGAAGGAGAGGTAGACCTAGGTTAGACTACTGCACACAGATTGTGAAAGAAGGAATTTCAGGGAAATGTGTAGGGTAGCATCCAACCAGTCTCAAGATGGATAAATTAATGACGAAAAAGTAACTATACCTAAACATGATGAATATTATAAGCAACTACAAATATTGGTTGGGTAATATTCTCGAACAAGGTTAATTGTGTGAAAGGATTTTTTGGAAAACAATTAATTCGGCAAATGTCTAAGTGTTGGGGGATCTTGGCAGTCCAGGCTGCTGAACCTCCTTCACTGAATCTCGGTGAAATAGGGCATAAAATTAGAAAACAGTAGAAGGTGAACCGAGCTGTATTCCTGTGTGAGAATTTCAGGGAATTATGTAGGCTAGCTCAGAATATAAATAAGTGCAGGTACGTGTCCAACCAGTTTTGAGACGGAAAATCTAATGACGAAAAAATAAGCGCACATAAACCTGTTGATTATTATAAACAACTACAGGTGTTGGTTGTGAAACATCTGCACCCAATGCTGTCTGTGCGAAAAGATATTAAATCGGTAATTGTGCGTGTTGAAGGAACTTGGCAGCCGCAGGCTGCTTACCCCCTTCTCAACCACTGTATGTCGGAGAATAGGGTATATAATTGTAAAACAATAGAAGGGGACCGACTTGCATCTAACAAGAAAGAACCGCGCCATGACAAAAGACAACAAACATAGAAACAAGAAGAAAATTGTTGAAAGCATGTGTGTGGAGCACAGCACAGTATAACTATGAAATACGGGCAGTAGGAAAAGCAGACAGAAAAACGGTAGCCGCCTTTTGCAATGCTGTGCTTCAGATGTATGAGGATGATGGCATAGACAGTCAAAGTTAATAACAAAGAGGTTATAGAAATTGTATGAGAACCAAGATATCTGTGGTAAAAAAATACGAGAAATAGAAGGGCAGAATACGTTCTAATGTTTTTTTGGAGAATAGTATGTGATATATTACAAGCAGAGATAGGAAAAAGGAGGTAGATGCAGACCTAGATCAGATAGTGATAGATGCAGACTGCATATTTCAGGGAAATGTGTAGGTTAATTCAGAATAGGAAACAATGTTGGTACGCGTCTAACCAGTTCCGGGTCTGAAGTCCTAATGATGATGATGTGACTTAAATTACACGCGTTTGAGACACCTTTTAACACTTTATTTGCAATTTTTGTTTTATTTTGAACAGAATATTGAATTTAGCCCTCGGCTACAGCCGTAGACTTCTATCCCCCATGCTTCTTTAACGTTGTAGTATCAGCCCCAGAGTCTGCAATTAATGTAGCTGAAGTCCTGTGCAAGCAGTGGCCAGTATATATTGACGGTTGTGGTAAATAATGCTTAGCATTTTACAAAATATATTCTTTTCCCTGGTTGCATCTTCCTCCTTTGTAAAATAAGAAAAAGCGACGATGCTTAACATCAATTTGATCGCTTGAAAGAACCTTAGATTTTTTGGCTTAATAAACGTCAGACTTCTTTTTTAAAAGAGCATTAATTTTGGATATCTCTTACATCAAGTTAGTCGTAAATTAGTAGACATGACCTTATCATCGAATATTGTGCCCATAACGTACAAGACTTATAGCTTTTTGATTCTCATCAAAATATGCCAACAATACGTTTTCTGTATAATATTGCGCTTTCCTTTCAGCACTCATTCTTTAAAACGGTGTTAGCTGCATCGTATAACTTTCTTGATTTAGCTGGTAAGCGATTTAGAACTGCCGCAGAAACGCATTGGCAATCTCTTGAGGTTCTTCCATTTTATCGCATTGCATTTTCAATAATAAAGACGACGCGAACGCAACATAAAATCGAAATAAAGTTTCAAAACCCTCAACTCCTGTTTAAACAGTTTGTTGTTTAGTTGACATCGTCATAGGCTACTTATATTTTAAATTTATTAGTTTCTCAAAAGCGAGACGCACTTTTTATAGTACAAAATTATTTTATTTTTGTGGTATTTGTTCTCCCGGTCGTGAAAAAAATAGTACACTTCGGTAGAGAATGTCATTTTTCCCTCAGCGCTTTGTGGTCCTCGGGTTTCACCCACCCTCGGGCTACAAACTGCGCTTCGTGAAAAATAAAGCACTTCTCTCTCTCTATGTATTATATACTATTTCATAATTATGGATCTCAGAAAATCATACTTATTATAATATATATTTCTTAATTGAACGATAAAATCTTACAAACCTTTTAATTTACATTTTCTCCAAACAAGTTATATCGACATTTGCCGTTTTTCTACCAAGCTCCAGGATTTTGCTCATATTTTTCAACAGTTTCTTTAGAAAAATTTAATTTCTATAACTGTTAGATTCTTCAATACTATTACTTGTTTATTCTAATACATCTCTCATAATTTGAAATACTTATGCACCATTATAGCTGGTCACCGTAAATTATTGTCAACGGAAACAATGGTAACGGTGAGAAATTTACTCAAGCTTGAACTGATCACGTTTTTAATTTCTATCCTTCAATTCATATTTGTGGTCTTTGCAATGAAATTCAACCAAACTGTTCAATTTTAAACTAGAGGTGAAATATTTTTTTAGACTGTGGCTGCACCGTAGGAATTTCACATATTACAATTCAAATTAAAACTGCACTTTTGTACTGGGCTTCTGTATTTAGCAAACTATTAAAACACTTTCTGCTATTTCACTGTATAAAAACGAAAAATAGAAACTGACACTGCGATTATGACTAGGCCAGAAATTTATCAATACGATATTGTTTTAAAGAATTTAGACAATGATTTACTGAGTGAGTGATAACTAAGCAGCCACTTTCTTGCTTAAGGGTCTACTGTAGTTCATTATAGATACTATTACTTGCTAAATTGTCACCTGCAGATAGAAATTAAAATAGAGAAGCATTGATTTGAGAAAATTATTTACGCTGGCCGTATTTCCAAACCCTCTATTCGCTAAATAAATACTGTGAAAACAAACCTACAACGTCAGCATATGCAAGAGGGGAAGTAATAAAGACACAGCTGCTGCTTCATTCTTTCAAGTTTATTCAAAGCTCTTGTTTTCTTTAGAATCTTAAATGCTGTACTTTTCAAAATTTGTTTCTCGTGTATAGTCAAAATTTGAATACATTTTCTAAAGATTTTATTTCCGGTAAAATTATTATTTGAAATCAGCCTTGTAATCGGTGGTAGTGTACCCCACAGATTTGCTGTTTCAATGTAAAAACAGACATCTTCATATTTGAAGCAACGTTTGTTCGCGACTCAGCTTGTCAGACTTGACGTTCTCAGCGCCAACATGTAGCTGCACCAACCTTTAGGTTTTTGCTGCTTGTTAGTGATTGTTTTTCTTGTTGTGTTTTGCGATTTGAATTAAGTTTAGCCCTTCGATATAATTCCAGTGAACTTGCTAACTCCAACTTATTGGTTAGATTGTTCTGGTCTCGTTTTAGTCATCTAGAATTCTTCGTGGTCTCTCCTTCGCTTGTTGTTGACTTCCGACCAGTGGTGCTGTTACTGTGACAGATGGTAAGTGCGATTCGTTTAATTTTAGGTATGTGTGGATGGCGAGTGTCTTACTGTGTTTGTGGAGCATATCTATTTTCATATCCTGCCTCATGGGTCTGATGTAAGTCGTGTAGATTCACAGTCTGATTTTTATCGGAGCTTGCTGTACTGGATGCAGAAGACTTGCCTTTGTGTTGTTTCTTTTCCGCGATTGTTGAAGTTGAGTTTTCCGTCTGTATGGACTCCTAGGTATTTGTTAGTGGAATTCTACGGGAGCTTGCAGCCTCTCAGTTTAGGTGTCATAGAACCGGGAGCGATGTCTGGAGAAGAGAATAGAGTCAGGTTTGTCCTGGTTTAGTGCACGTTCACTTTTCAAAATTCGTGTAGGTCATCTAGTTGTCTTTGTAATTTTTTTTCGTGGCGAATAGTGGCTGCCGTTGGCCATCAAGAGTGTATTGTCTGCGTAGAGGGCGCATATGATTTGGTCTCTGCAGAGGATGTTATGTATGTAAGCATGGAATAAAATTACTGAAAAGCGTTCTCCTTGTGGTATCACAGCCGTCCTTGTAACTGGTTCAAAGAGAGCTTTTTCTACACTTATTTGTAGATTTCTGTCTTTCAATGCGCTGTCCATTACTAGAGAGCGGCTCCGTGGCGTAGTGGTATGTGTGTGACTACTACGCCCAAGGTCCCGGGTTCAAATCCCGACACGGTCCGCTTGAAAAATGTTAGGCGAGCATTTTTCTCAAAAATACATCCTCGTTCGGATGAGAGGTAAAATGGAGGTCCCGTGTGTGAGTGTTGTCACGCACGTTAAAGATCCCTACCTTGCTTGGAACAGCAAGGATTCGGCAAAATTCAAAATTTTCCAGGTAAAAAAAACTCGCTTCCTGGCCAATGTAGTACCTTCGGGTGGAGCATTGGAAAATCACATGTAATGTCCATTACTAGAAGATGGTGAATAGGTGTTCAGTGGTTTAGTGTTAATTTGTGTAACAGTCCGTATGCCGCACATAGACGAATTCCCATTTATATCAATACCGATTGCCGCCGTCGCTTTGGCTTTATCGGTATAATGGGGCTATGTGGTAAGCCACCCTGATTATTTGTTCGGTTGAGGAATATTCCTTCTTGAATTCAAATTGTTTTTGTGTTACGAATAGGTAAGTCTCGAGATGGTGCAGCAATAGCTTATCGAATATCTTTCCCATGATGGTTGGCAGTAATATGGGTCTATAGTTATTTACGTCCGTTCTAGGTTTTCCAGATTTGAGAATCATTACGGCTGTTGCAAGTTTTCAGGTTTTTGGGTAGTGATTTTGTCGGATGATTGTGTTATAGATATTAGTAAGATACGCCTGCGTAGTATAGCAAACGTGTAGAAGATCTTCGTTCAATATTTCGTTTGGTCCTGGACCTTTATTTCTGTTGAGAATATTGGTAGTCCTCGTTTTTTTTTGGAGAAGTGTGGTATTGGGTTGGAGGTAATTTTGAGTTGTACATTGCGTAGTATGTGAGTGATTATTTGAGCTACTACATTGGTGTGGTGCTGATTGATGGATGTATTCAGTGTATATAGCTATTGTAGCGTTCGCGCGAATTTCCGGTTTTTCTTTGAGCCGTATACCAGTCCTCCGTTGCTATTCTTGAAAAGCGCTGCATTAGGCGTGCTTTCAACTTTGAGGTTTATGTTTAATTGGTATTGGTTGTCTCAGTGTCTAGTACATGTTCAATGTGCAAAGTCCATTCGCAGTGGTGCTGTTTGTCTAGAAGTTCTTTGACCATTCTATGTTGAGCGTTGAGCTGGATATTAATGGCTGGATCCCTAGTTAGCTGGAATCGTTTGACAAGTCGTCTCCTTTTACTATTGCGTTTTGTAGGTACGTCGAAATTTGTTGTTGGTTGCTTGCGACGGTTTTCTTGAATTAATTGTTGTGTTCGTTTGCGTTTACAATAAGTTTAGTGATTTCTTTCACTGCGGGTTCCAGATCTGTTGTAGTTGGCCAGGGTGATCTATATGTGGGTGCATTACTGTGTAGATATTCGTTAAGCTTTTTCTTGTTTATGTATTTCTTGGTGTTGCAGTTTGTCGTTTATTGTAGGCTGATCTTAAGCATCATGAGGAAGGTCAGATGGGCTGAGTTTAGGTCTGGCAGTACTTCTGTGAAATTAGATATGGAACATTGTCAAGTACCGTGATGTCGAGTAATTATGGTTGGTAATTTGGGTTTGGCGGGATTCTTGTGGGTTCGTTAGGTCCTGCTATGTTAAAATTTCGTCCGGAAGATTGTGTGAAAATTGTTTATCGGACGGTGTTTTTTATTGTTGAGGCCCATGACCTATGTTTTGCGTTAAGGTCTCCTGTAATAGTGGTAGGCGTGGTTCTGGCAAGTAGCACGTCTCGCTCCTCCGGTACAAGCAGATCAGAAGGGCTTTTATAGGCGGAGAGTACGACTAATAAGTTGTCGGTTTTTATTTTAATGTCCGCACCGTCTATTTTTCTTTGTGGCTGATCGATTAGTTGGCGAATGGTTCTCTTATGTACAAGTACTGCAACTCCCCTGTAGAATATTTGCTCTGGATGGAGTTGCTGGTCGTTTCTCTAAACTACTATCCTACTATTTGTACGTGATTGTTACCTGCCAGCTGCGGTTCCCCTATGAAAGCGATGCCTACATCGTGTTCATTCAGCAAGTTCTGGAATGCGGTTTTCTTAGTGGAGACGATTCCGCTCGCAATCCAGAAAAGAATGGTGACGTTTCTTCTTATTGTTGTCATCATTATTAGGTTTTCAGTCCTGGAAATAGTTGGACGTGTACTTCTATTGTTTTTTATTCGTAGCCAACCTACATATTTCCCTAAATTTCCACTGCTTACATCTTTCACTATCTGTGTGCTCTACCTCCACTTCACTTTTTTCCTCTTACTGCTTGCCGCGCTATTCTTACATGCCTATGAACGTGTCACATCATCCTATCTCTCCTACCTTTTACTGTTTTCTACATGTTTCTTTTTCCGCTACTATTTCTGAAACCTCTTCGTTTTTAACCTTATCTGTCTATGATCTCTTCATTGCACGTCTCTAGCGCCACATTTAAAAGATTTTCTAGAAGCTGTTTATTATTTACATTGTCTGTCTATGATATCATCATAATACGTCTGAAGCACCACATTCCAAAAGGCTTCTACCTTTTTCCTGTCTGTTTCTCCTACTGTCCACGCTTCACAGCCGTACAGTGCCGTGCTCCACACATGCACTTCTAGCAATCGTTTCTGGTTTCTATGTTTGTTTATTTCGAACATAACATTTTCGTATTAAATACAGCACGGCCTAGTGCTAATCTTTTTTAAATTCCTTTGGCACTTTTCCCTTTTCATCGTCAACATGATTTTGTTTTCGACCTTACTTAAGGTCGGTTAGACGCAGCTCTAACTTCTTTTCTATTCTATGCTAACCTGTTGTTTTCTATAAAATATAACACCATTATCCAATAGAACGCAAAGGAGGTTAAGCAACCTGATGGCTACCAAGAACCCTCCCACATAGACACTTGCTGAATCAATAGTTCTCCAAATACTCATTTCGCACAATCAACATTTGCTGAAAAAATTGCAAAACCAGCACCTCTAATTCTTTACGATAATCATCACGTTTAAATACAATTACTTTGGGCAGCATTAAGTTTTCTGTTCGGGAAGCGGTTGGACGCATATTTGCATTAATTTCTATTCTGAACTAGCCTGCACATTTTCCTGATATTTCCATAGTCTACATGTTTTACCAGCTGTGTGCAATAGCATAATCTAGGTTTATCTGTACCTCCCTTTTTTCCTATCTCTGTTTTTAATATATTCCGCACTAATTCCTGATGTCTTATATGCCCTATCACCGCATCATTCTTACATTTTATTATTTTCGCTATATTTCTTTCTTACCTTGCCATTTCTAGAATCTTTTTATTCTATATTTTGTATGTTTATGATATATTCATCATACGTCTACAGCACCACATTTCAACAGCTTCTACCCTTTTCCTGTCCGCTGGTCCTACTGTCCACGCTTCACATCCATACATATGCTTTCAGCAATCTTTTCTTTGTTTCTATGTCTGTTGTCTTTGAACGCAGTAGTTGTTTTTTCTTGTAAAATGTAGCACGGTCTTTGTTTTATATCTTGAGTACGTTTCCCATTTTGCGTTGTTCGACTTCCCAGATAGTAGAAATCCTTAACCTCTTTAAGTTCTCCTTTACTATTTGAATTCTTGTTTTTACCAATTTCCCTTTCCTGTACATACTAGAACTTTGGTTTTATTTTTGCTAATTCTCATATCATATCTCTCTGTTAGTGGAGCTACCATTTCATAAGAGCTGCTTCTAACACTTTCTTGCTAGATGCTAATACCGCTTTATAATCAGTAAATCTAAGCATATCAATCGTTTGTCCCTGCATAATAATTCCAAATGTTTTTCTGCATTTGTCGGTAGTATTTGCCTTTTCCATACACAAGTTAAAAATAATGGGGATAGGGCACATCCATGTCTCACTTCTTTCCTAATATTTACTTCTGTAGTTTCCTGGTCTAATTCCTTTTCAGCTTTTTGCTCTTTGTATAAACTATGTACTATTAGTCTATCTTTATAACTAAATCCGATCTTTTTTAGTACTTTTTTTACATTTTTTCCATTTTACATTGTCGAACGCTTTTTCCAGATCTATAAACTCTGTACACACCCGTTCTGCCATTTCTATGGTTTTCTCCATTATTACCCTTAAGCCTAAAAAAGCCTCGCGTGTTCCCTAGTACTCTAAATCCGTGTTCCCATCCTCCCCTGTACAGTTCTAGTTCATATTTTTGACATGTGTTACGCAAACTTATTGTTTATAAGTTTTTACATCTATACGCACCTCTTTTTTTTGGTATAGTGACTATGGCGTTACGTTTAGAATCTTTTGGATATTTCGCCTGTCTCATACTTGTAAGTAACAAGTTGGAAAAGAGGTTCGGTTATTCCTTTTCCAGCTGTTTTTATAGAGTTTCTGCTTGTACCTTATCTATGCCAGGTGCCTTAATAGCTTTCAGACTCCTCAATTCTATTTCAAATCTCTAACAATAGGATATTCAAAGTCATCCTTTTCAATGTCTGATACGTGCTCCTGTGCTTCCAGTTTCTGTCCTGCATATAAATTCCACTTTCTCTGCATTTTCTGTAATGACGGCTCCTACCGCGCCCTCTATATTTTTGCATTATGGTTTTATATCTTTAAAATTTATTGTAATTGGTTTGTATGCTTTGTCTGTGTTTTCTATTTCCATATTAGTTTATATCTCGTTATATATTTTATTAACCCTTTGTTCTTTAACTGTCCTGCATTTGCGAGTAATTTCCCATTTTATGGCTTTGTATTTCTATTTTCATGCTTCGTCTGGTCTGCTTTTGTATTTTCGTTTTTTTTCTATTAAAAATTTCACATAGTATCAGAAATTTTCTCGATGTCATTCAGGAAATGACTTTTTCTCAAATCTTTCTGAATGTCTTTATTTTTAGTTTCTCAAAGTGAAAGTGCCTCTTCCGTTCCTCTCTCTCAAATTGTTAGATTTAAGCGCGACTTTCATAATTACTATTGAAATAATGTGTTTGTGATATTAAATTGTTTTTGTCGTAAAATTCTACCAGCCTATTTTCCCTGTCGTTTTCGTGCTTAAACAAAATAAACCTACTAACGCTCATTCCATAACCTCGCCTAGCACTACATTAAAATCTCCCGTAATTATTAAATTTTCACGTCCTTTTACAAATTTTAGTATGTCTTTGATATCTTTTTAGATTATTTCAACCTCTTCTTCACTGTAACTAGAGCTGGGCATGAAAACTTGTATTATTACTGTATTTTCCCACGACTATGCAGTACTGCATTTCTTATGCATTTAATAGTGGGCCAATAATAGTGCTCATTATTCTGTAGGTGTTTATGGATTCATAATCCAACAGCTTTAACCAATCAGGAACAACCAGGTCATGAATTATGATCATAATCCAACACCTCTGACCAATCAGTACAAACCTCCGTTTTTCATAATCCGCGACGTATAAGTTTCGTATCAACCGAAATAGACTGTTACACTTTGACAAATCAATTTTGCTTGTCAATGTTTGTAATATTAGGTTAAGCGTTTAGAAAATATCTGATAATGGAGATTTTTGTAGACGTGGGAAAAGTATAATATTCAACTCGCGAGTTATGGCCTTTACTCATTCGGAATATGCCGCTCGCTCTAACGAGCTCGTGACGCAAACCTTCCGAATGTGTAATAGCTATTATAACTCGCTCGTTGAATAATATATTATTACCCGTGTAGATCCCAATCCAACCATGAGCACTCTTGTGCTTTTTGTAAGTAGTTTTCTAAACAGTGCCCTATCTTTTTCCGCATAACTATGTTCCCACTCAAATTTCCTTTGTCTGACACTATATGAATTATCCTAACGCCTCCGCTTCAAACATCCACCGCCTCTGGTCACCGACCTTCACTAATATCTAATGTCTAATACTAACATATTCATTTCAATTTCTAAATTCTCTAGCTTATTTACTTGTTTCATGCTACTGACATTCCACGCTCTGACTCTCAAATATTCCGGGCTCTTTTTTTAATTTTTTTGATCGAATCCTTCGAAGTAGTACCTTCCAGGAGATCGAAAGGAGGCACTAATTTAACTCCGAAGTCTTTTCCAGAAGAGGCCATTATTTAAAAAACATTTGTAGGACGCTGTGTACTTGGACGGTAATGTGGTGGTTTCCCGTTGCCTTTCATATCGTAACAACGTGCCTTACAATGCCCTCTGGGCTCTGCCACTCTAAATACCGAAGATTTTGCTGCACTTTTTGGGGAAGCTGTCTTAGTCGGGTTCCTCGCTAAAAACCCCACTACTTTAATTAAAGCTATAGTTCAGCTTTCTAACCCGTTCTAGTATTCTAGAAATTCTTAAAGGTGCAGGTCCGTTCAGAATGGATATATATTGTATATTGTTGCATGTTTTTTAAGTACTGAGCTGTGTTAGTTGGAATGACAGACATGTTAGCTGAAAGGGTAGGAAATGGAAACACCTACCTTTCTTTCGTCAACACCAGGCTGTATTTTATCTTTTATTGTCAATTGCTTCAGCACCTTGTCTCTTCTGAGCTGTTTTATTTTACTGTAGAATAATTTCTGGTTTTCTTAAAAATTGTTACTCATTGCTTTGTCAGATTGTTTTCATGCCTTTTGTGCCTGATCAATATTTTTGGCTCATTGTTTGCCTTTCTGGTCTTTTTTAACCCCTGTTTGTATAAATTTTCTCCATTTTTCGTTCTTTACTGCATCTTGAGATACAGCAAAACATTAGTGAAGGAAATCCAAATAATCAATTTTGTAGGAGTTTATGCGTTTCTTTTATTTTCTGATTTAAATGATTGCATCTATGTGCCAAAAACTTAAAAACAAACGTAAGAATCTAGAAACTAGAACCAGACAAAGAATTGGTTGTTTAGTGGAGTTGCCTAAAATTTATCGGAAAATTATGAAATGCAAAAATATTCGGAATATTCTATTTAAAACAGTGAAGTTGATGGCAAGTTTCGGTTTAGATGGAAATGCTACCGTTATAAAACTATTTTGACGAACTTCTTTATACTATTCTATATTCGGTTCAACAAAAGCCTGTTTCTTCACAAATATAGAGAAACTTTAATGTACTAAGATTCCGTTGATTATAACCACTAACAATGTTTACTTCACTAATTTATTTCTTAACCGGCTTTTATATTACATGTATTACTAAATTTGACTAAGTAATTTATCTCTCAGCTTAGTCGATCCTGGACCTCTCAGGTCCAACTTTCTTTTACAGTAATAATCATCAAATGATTTTGGCTGTCTTGTCGCTATCTGTTGTTACAGATTTTGCCATGTTTTGGCGGGTGGTTGATCTTACTCTTGATTGTTCTCCAACTATACGATATCCAAATCCTGGGTCCTCCGGTCTGTGGTTTTCGACCGACAAGATGACTATTCGCCACAGGCCGCTTCATCGTCAGGTAGCTCGTCGAACAGGACTGACGGATGCGCATTCCCAACGATTTCGCTTGTGTCCCCATTCCTTGGTACACCGCACAGCTGGAAAACGCCCTCGAGTTGTCACCGTTCCGCTGCTAACCTTGTTTCGTCCGGAGGCGAAGATAGGTATATGTTGAATCTCCGAGGCCTGCTGTTGAAATGTAATTTATCTGCACAAGCATTTACTTATGTACACATGAAACATACGTATTATAACAATGTACCCAATAATTTATTTCATACTACTTGCGGATTTATACATAGACTGAGAGTGAAAGCTCTGTCGGGTTGTAAAGTTCATAGGTAATTTGTTAAGCTATATATTATCAGAAATTTCGACTGGTTTTTTGGGTTCTTCGCCTTTGAATATTTTATAGCAGTTTTTTATATGCATCTTTGTAGCTGACGATCAATCCAATGTTGATTTAATGGCTTTGTTCCTTTTGATTCTAGACTCGTCGACGGCTTTTGTCAGCTCTACATGTAAGTTTGGCTCCCGTTTCTAATTCTAAATACAATAGATGCGGTTGAAAATTTCACAAATTTCTTAATGAGTAAAACATTATTTCAAATTGCAATAAGTCATTTTTCTGAAAGCAAATCACTATTTACGAAGTATTATTTCCCAAATATTTTTAAGATAAACTGTGTTTTATTCCTAAATTGATAGATTTAACGAAAACGCGTTTTAGAGAATCATTATTTTAAATAAAATGGAAAATGTTTACCCGGTAAAATTTTCATGGATACTTTATACTCCGATTCTTTATTTTTTAAGTTTGGTTCGTAAATAACCATAAAGGCACCTGTAAAGTATAAAGTGAACTTTGCTTACCTTTTAAAGTGCGGCTACCTGTTCAAGAGTAATGAGGTGTCAAACAGGAACTTGGAATCGGTTTGTTACTTAATATGGGTATCATATAGCGATAAGTGCCGTGTATTTTGTTATTTATAGGTAGTTTGTTGAAACCTACACATTTCTTGGGCAAAGCAAATAAATTCTATTGAATGATATTGCATTACCTGGATTTTATTTAATTTTAATTTCTTGGTTTTAGAATTATTGCAAGGGATTTGCTATGAGTCATAACATTATATTAGGTATTCTCAGATAAAGAGAGTTAATAATTCTTTAACCCTTAATATTTTGGAATAATAAATAAAATACATTCAAGAATTGCATAAATAAGAATATTATAGATTTAATATGTTGGTTCTCACCGTTGATAACCAAGACTCATTTATAGCATAAACGAATTTGTAAGAAGTCTTGCAATACAACTCTAGAAGAACTAAAAACTGGTATAGTTTATAAGAGTTCCTCCAGCTTTCACTGGAAAGTATGCAAATAAAGAGCATCTGATCGTTTATTAACATATAATGCAGAAGTAAGTGTTTGAATAATAATATAGAAAATCCTTTGGTACGTGCTACAAGCTTCCAGCATGCTACAAAATTTAAATTCATAATCTTATTATTACAAGATATAAAAATAAAAAAACTGTACACATTTTTGATTAAAAGAACATGGTTATAGATGCCGATGTCAAACCAAGATATGTTAATGTAAACGAGTTAACTTTTCTTGATTGCCAGGTAAAGCACGCGGCCATTCGCAACCAGGGCCGGGACCAGGTTTTATGGGCCCTGGGGCAGGGATTTAGAGAGCCCTCTCGCACCATATCCTCTAATAAGCTAGTAAAGTTTTTGAAATTTTGTTGTTACTTGAAAATAAAATAAAAATGAATTTTATGGAGGTTTTTCTCAGAAGTAAAGAACATAATATTTAAAGATATGCAGAATTAATAATTAATATATACTTTTTATTAGATTATTTATTCATACATACTTATATAGCATCCAATCTACAAAATTGAAACTTAAAATTAAAATTTACTTTTCTAGCTTTCTTATTTGCAAATTTATTTATCACACTTTCAAAATTAATTTCTTTTGCTAATTTATTTTCCAAGCAAATCATGCCTAAAGACGTCAGTCTGACCTGTCCCATTGTTGATCTGTGCATATTCTTTAAACGAGACATTGCACTAAAAGACCTAAAAACGCACTGCATTGTCAAAATTTAAATAAAACAGTTTAACTAAAAAACTAATTACTATATTTTGTTATATGCAATACGCAATATACTATTGTTTTATTACCTTTCGCCTTGTGCCACTGTAACAGGAAGTGTGCAAAAAATTCTGAGTGCAACGCACACATTGGGAAAATCTCAGATAAATTTTCTTCCTTTAACTTGTTTAAAAGATCAAGGGGAAGCAAAAAATTGTTCCCCAAATTAACCTCGTGAATGGTCTTCACATGAACTATTTCGTCTTTTAATTCTTGAGAAACATTATTTTTATATGTTTTGATGAACTCCTCACATTTTGGGTTAATTTGCTCTTCACTCAGTTCCAAATATTTCTAAATGAAAGATAATGTATCATTGATTGATTTTGCAGCCTCATACCGCACTCTCATTTCAGTTAAAAGTCTGTCAATAATTACATTAAAAACATTAACTCTAAATTTGTCAAAAGTACCCGTTATTTCAATTTTTTCGTCAGTTTCAGATTCATCTATAAATCTTTTCCTTTTAATTGCTCTTTTTGGTTTGCTACCTGTGCTATTTATTGTTGTTGATTCTTCCTAAGTATAAGTCTTAATTCCAATTTGCTTACACACAGTTTCGCATTCAATTAAAATTGCTGACCACCTGTCTCTAAGTTCTTCTAGATCTTTAATAAGACCACCAATGTTAATTACTTCTGTATCAATACTTACTTCACAATTCTGAAGAACACTATTTCTATAATCAATCAACGGCAAGGCTTTGAACCAAATCGAAGCCATTAAAATACACTCTATTGATGAAAACCTAATGACGAAAAATTAAGCCCAGATAAATCTGATGATTAGTATAAACAACTAGTTATTGGTTGTTGACCCTGCGAAAAGATAAATTGGAAATTTATTAAATCGCTAAGTGGTTAAGTGTTGGGGGAACTTGGCAGCCACAGGTTGCTTACCTCCATTCACAACCGTGCATTTATATTTTCAATGCTCTACCAGAAGGTACTACATTGGCCAGGAGGCGAGTTTTTTGTTGCCTGGAAATTTAGAATTTTGCCGAACCCTTGCCGTTCCAGGCAAGGTAGGGATCTTTAACGTGCGTGACAACACTCACACACGGGACCTCCATTTAACCTCTCATCCGAACGAGGGCGTAATTTTTGTGAAAAATGCTCACCTGTCATTTTTCAAGCAGTCGGCTGTGTCGGGATTTGAATCCAGGACCTTGGGATCCGTAGTCTTACGCTTACTACATTGATCCACGGCGACGCCCTCCCTTCACAACCGTTCATTTACATTTCCAATGCTCCACCCGAAGGTACTACATTGGCCAGGAGGCGAGTTTTTTGTTGCCTGAAAATTTAGAATTTTGCCGAACCCTTGCCGTTCCAGGCAAGGTAGGGATCCTTAACGTGCGTGACAACACCCACACACGGGACCTCCATTTAACCTCTCATCCGAACGAGGGCGTAATTTTTGTGAAAAATGCTCACCTGCCATTTTTCAAGCAGTCGGCCGTGTCGGGATTTGAACCCAGGACCTTCACAACCACTCAAGGTCGGAGAAATAGGGCATATAACTGTAAAACAATAGAAGGTGATCGAACTGCATCTAACAAGAAAGAACAGCGCCTATGAGGAAAGACAACAAACATAGAACAAGAAGAAAATTGTTGAAAGCATATGTGTGGAGCACAGCACAGTATGCCTATGAAATACGGGCAGTCGGAAACACAGACAGAAAAACGGTAGTAGCCTTTTGAATTGCTGTGCTTCTGATGTATGAGGACGATAGCATGGACAGACAAAGATAATAACAAATAAATTATAGAAATAGTAGGGGAACAAGGATATCTGGGAAAAAAGAGAAACAGAAGGGCGGAATACGTTCTGAGGCATTTTTAGGGAATAGTATGGGATATATTACAAGCAGAGATATGAAAAAAAAGGTAGATATAGACCTAGATCAGATAGTTATAGATGCAAACTGTGCAAATTTCAGGAAAATCTGTAGGTTAGTTCAGAATAGGAAACAATGATGGTACGCGTCTAACCAGTTCTAGGACTGAAGACCTAATGATGATGATGATAAAATATACTTAATGCAACCATTTACTTCTGCCCTTGTTACTGCTGCCAGATCAGTAAAAAGCAGCTTTTGTAGAGCCACTAGCAGCACGGGTAACTGTTTTGCAAATGGTTGTACACTTTTGACACGAGCAGTCCATCTCGTTGATGATTGCGAGTGAAGAGATTCTCCTATTTCAGTCTTCAAAGTAGCCCAGCGATCCACTGAAATTGCAAACAATGTATACACTTTTTGAACGGCACCGAAAAAAGTTACAGCTTCGACACAGCACCCAGGTGCATGCTTTCCACATAAATTTAAACTGTGGCATGCACATGGAGAATATATTGCTAAATTGTTCCTTTCCATCTAATAGGCCTGTACACGTTTAAATCTGCCACTCGTATTTGCGGCAATATCATACCCTTGGCCGCGGGAGTCAGAAATTTGTATGTTGTTATCTTTTAGAGTTGTAAGTATCATTTCGACAATTAAATGACCAGTCTTTCCATTCATGTTGATAAACTCAAAAAATCTCTCTTGAATATCAAATTGACCGTTACTGTTCAAACGAACATATCTCAAAATAAAGACATGTTGCTCCAAATGTGAGGTGTCAGGAGTTGAGTCTACCATTATGGCATAGTATTTTCCCATTGTCAGTTCATGAAGTATTGCTTTTTTAATAGTTTCTCCACATACGTTCCTTGACTTTTTGAAAACTTAAACTTTCTGTGATTTAACTGTTTGAATTAAAATAGAGAACATTTTTACAGTAACACACTATTAAATACTTCACCTTAATTGAAAAAATATTTCTTTTGTTTGATTAATTTATCAGTTAATTTTTATTATTTCTAATTCACTACGAATCTATGATTATGAGATCATATATTTATTCAAACAAATAGATAAGTAATATTTTGTGTCCCCTATATAATTTTAAACACTGAATCATTTCATTATAACTGATACTTCAATTGTAACTGCTGTGTAATGATATTATAATCAAACAAAAATAATATTACTTTGTAAATTAAGCGTATCGCGTCCTTGAAATATTGAGAGAAACTCACTCACCTTACTGTTGAATGTAGACTATTGAAGTAGAATTTACACATATTAAAGTATTAAACATGACAAAACAATCAAACTTTATAGTACTGTAAATTACACTGTAATAATAGTTTTTTAATTATTAACTATTAGAAATGTTTGTGAACAGAAAGCACAAGCATTTATGCACAATAAAACACTTTTGTCACCATTCACCAACGACTTTTGTTGTATACTGGCCTTATTACCTGGCCGTGACCGATGTTGGGGGTAGGTGTGCGGGTGCAACGGTACAAGTGAGAGTAGGGTAAGGTATGATCTGTTTCCTCAACACGTCACACGCAAGGTCGCCCTTGCCTTGCCTGTAACACTTGAAATCTTCCTATCTTATTTTTTATATTAGCTATTATAATTTTAATTCAAAAGTATTTGAAATGTATATTAAGAGCATAATAGGTATAGGTGTATGGTGTATGAGTTATTTAACATTATATTCGTATTAGAATTCATGTTACAAATTATTATCATTATTATTATAATTATGTATTATCTATCAGTAAGTTGTAGTGCCGTGGTTTGGCTGATAACTTGAGATGCAAGCCATTAGATTTTACAGTTTTACAAATAATGTCGTTGTATAGCGCTTCTGTGCAGTGGCGTTTTTAACATAGGGTAAACCGGTGCAATACACCGACGGGCTCGGACTCAAACGGGTCCTTTGTAGTAGAATTAACGTGTCCTTTGTCGTAAAATTTAACAATTTAGTTAACAGCCCGGCCCCTTAGTTATTGATGACATCGAATTGTAATGGATCTTAAAAACGCTACTGCTTCTGGCCCTTTAGGTGGTGCTGGGCCCTGGGGCAAATGTCCCAACCTGCCCCTTCCTGAGCACGACCTTGTTCACAACATTACACGAGTAAATATTTTAAATATGTAAATAATAGAATGTATTTTATAAATAATGATATACTCCCTTTTACACACAGTAAAAGATGCAGACTGGCAATTTCAGGGAAATGTGTAGGTTAGCACAGAATAGGAAACAATGAGCGCACGCGTCTAATCAATACCAGGACTGAAGACCTAATGATGATGACCCCCCTATTTAGCTTTAATAACCTCCCATGCCGCCGAGAAAGAACGAGCTGTAGTGAGCTTCGCGATATTCTTGGATGCTTCAAGAGAATACATTTTTTCAGTTACACTTTAACGATGAAACAGTGCTCTTTGCAGACTTCTGCCACATATCTAAATTGCAAATTTAAAGTAATTAGATGACAAGCAGAAACGTCAAAAAGCAAACGAAGTTTACATATAGTTTCGGAACTTCAAAACAACATCGAAGGTAATGTTGCACAGGTGTGCAACTGTTACTGTATTCTAACCCAGTTTTCAGTTTGACTACTACGCCCGTGGAGAAAAAGAAAGATGCAGTTTCTAGCAGCCCAATACCAAAAACGTTCGCACCAACAACCGCTGCACTAACTACCGTTAGTGCCTTCTAACTACCCACATCTGTAGAGGCTCTCCAATTTTTGCCCGGTCTGGGAAAACAGATCGCTCACCACCTCCATCACACGATCCTAGATCAAGGTCGTTTCCAGAGCATAGAACCCGCCAAAAAGGCAAAGGGATGAAGATCCTGAAAATAACCCAGTTATAATTTCACAAAATGTAAGTATATTGAAAATGAAATTAACTGACTTTATTTGTAAAGATAGCAACGAGATCAACAAAACGGCTACCAATTATTTACTTCAGAAGATGAAACAATTCACTTCCACAGCCAACAAAGTCGTCGAAGGAACCAACGTTGCCAAAACAAAACTTTAAACTCTTCAGAAATGTCAGATGCCAGCCTGGAAGCAACATCTAAAACCACAAGAGCAAGTGTACCTATACAACCACTAACCATTCCACCTACATATGCCACAATTAGACGTACTTTCCCTCTATCCTCACAACATGCATCACTTATTAGACTCTCGTCAAAAATAATCACCCTTAAACCAACAAACGCCTACGCGCCCCAATTCCTCTATCAATAACAGCACAGTACTTCGAACTCCACATAGAGATGAGACAAGATAAAGTATGTATGTATGTATGGATATTCTTTATTTTAAGCTATATACCTAAGCCATTGGTCCATCCTAGCTTGAACTGTCTATGTTATAATACGAAAGAAATAAACAAATAGGAAAAACAAAATAAATTAAAATTTATTCGGTTTTAGATGGTCTTCTCCTCAGACTCGCTTATACCTTCGGGCGACGTCAAAAACTTGATCCAGGGCAAGGGGGGTGGAGCTTCTTGTGTCTGATGCAGTATTAGCTTGTTGTTTTCGTATTTGGTCGCAGGTTAGAGGGATTAACGTCGGGGTATAGGAGGTTTGGTGTCTAAAATTTCTTGTAGGAAGGCATATAAAGGAAGGGGGATAGTTAGTGATTAGGAATTTAAAATCGGGTAGTGGGAAAAATAGGTCGAGTTGAATGATTTGTTTAAAGTTATTTCGGATGGGAGTCAGGGTGGGGCAATGGTATAGTACATGTTCTGTGGTTTCGGGGGATTCAAGATTGCGTGGATATAAAGGAGCGGGTATTAGCAGGAAAGAGTGTAATTTGGATCGGAATTTTCTTTAACCAGTTAGGAATTGGATAGTTGTACGGCTAGAGCTTTGTATGTGAGTAGGGATGTCGGTAATGGTAGGAAGTATTTGGTGGGTGTATCTGCCGGCATAGGAGTAGGACCATGATTCTTGCCAGGAGTGATGGACGGAGGTGTAGATACGGGTCTTAAGGCGAGAGGAGTTGTGCAGTACATATCTGGGGATAGTGTTTTATTATGGAGTTTGATCAGACGAAAGAATTTTAGGTTACGAGTTTAAACGAAATGGATTTCTAATGGGGGAATTTTTAATAATGTGTATAGAGAGGCAGTATAGGTGGCTCGAAAGGCTCGAAAAACGTATAACAGGTAAGGACGTATGATTGGGTTTAGGATTCTGCGGGAATGTGGGGTTGTTAGAGGATACCAAAAGTCAACAGCGTAACGAACGATGGGGATGATGATATTGTTCAGGATTAGTCTTTTTGTAGATGAGGCTAGTTGGATTGATTTTGGTAAGGATTGCTGAATGTTGTGCAGGATTAACTTGGTTTTTGAACGGATTTTTTGGAGGTGGGTGTGCATTTTCAGGCGGGTTCTAAATGGATACCGAGGTAGGAGACAGATTCAGAGAAAGTTAAGGCCGTTCCTAGGACATAGATAGTAGGACTGCAGCGGAGGTCAAGGAAGCCTTTTAGAAGTAACACTCTGAATATGGTATTAGAGATGGGTTGCTTATTTAGGATAGACCATTGTTCAATATGTTGGATTAGGATATTTGCAGTGGTTTGTAATTGGAGGAGGGCGTTTCCGTGAAGTAAGAACGTAAAGTCATCTGCATAGGCAAAGGTATCTGTTCTTGAAATATTGAGGTCAAGAAGCCCTGGATAGGTTCCAAAGGGTAGGTGAGAGAATAGATCCTTAAAAACAGACTTGTGTTAGGGACATGGTAGTAGAAAAGTAATTTGTACGGAGGCTTGGGAAGACAGGTATGATTGGATTATTTTACATATATTGGAGGGGAAATTCAGTATTTTGAGTTGGTTCAGGACATTAGACCACCAGAGGAGATCAAAGGCGGAGTGGAAATCAAGAAAAATTGCTATGACGTATTTGGATTGTGATGATCAGTTTTTGGAGATTAGGGAAAGATTGTTTGTGCTGCGCTATGACTTTAGCGGAAACCGTGTTGGTTGTGGGAAATCAAGGAGTAATTTTCGATATCCGACTGAAGTTTTTGTAGCATCAGTTTTTCAATAGATGAAAGAAGGGCAATTGGACGGTAAGAACGTTTGTCTTCAGGGGGTTTTGCAGGTTTCAGTAATAAGGTGATGTTAGCATGTTTAAAGGTGTCAGGGAAGATTCCGATGGTTAGGCATTTTTGGAATAGTTGGATGATAGGTTGACGGATTACTGGCCATGATTTTTGGATGATGGTGTTTGTGATGTTGTCAGGTCTGAAGATTTATGTGGGTTTAATTTGGAAACAATAGAGTCAAGAAAGTTGGTATCAATGATATCATCTGAAGGTTGTAACAGTTCGATTTAACTGCTACGAATCTGGACGTTAGGCAACTTTATTTACCTCCATTTAGATTATACGTTAAACGGAAAAGCAAGTTCCTTTGTCTTATGAGTCGAAATTCTGTTAGGTAGGGATCAAAAGGCATATTTTAGTATTCTGCGCACTTGATAAGATCGGGCTATCTTATTCAACTTTTGGTGGAAGATGGACACGAAGCAGCGTGCTATTTTCCAAACGTTAGTTTGCTTGTTAGAAACGTTTCTGCTTAAGAATAAATTAAATTGCCGGCTAGGGGTAAGCTGATTTTATTTATTATACAATGATTTTTAAATAAGGTTATCTGTTGTAGCAAATTAATTTAATATTTAAAACGTGTTGTTCACTTCAATATGGTTTTGGTTAGATTGCCATTTAAGTGAATTTGAATACTTGTTCGAGTATTATAAAACGAATAAATTAGAAATTATCAGCAGAGATATTGAACTAATTTACACTGTATCTATATCTTGGATTGATTCCTGGAAAGCTTGCTTTTTGGATTAAGATTCTTTGGGTTAGAGGATCAGGTGTTCGAGTGTCCGCCATGAGGTCACACCATATGTGGTTATTTCCATTGATCGCGTTTTGCCCTGAAGTGTGTTGAGGTCAAATACGTTGAAAATACTTTATTCAGGTATTTATGTATATATCCAATTTACATTTTTATAAAAAAAACTTATAATAATTGTTTGTGTCGCAAATGTTTCTATACTAATTGCATTGTGAAGATGCAATGCTTTAATTTATGTTTGAATAAATACGTTCTAAATTTTATCTTGTAAAAACCTCCGGGACATGAGCTCATATCACGACGGTTTATTTTGTTAGCCTTTGCTACACTGTAATTATTTAAAAGAAAAGAAAGAAAATTTACTGAAGTAAAATTTACAGTTTTGTTAAAGTTCTAAGAGAATTAAAATTGGTTAAAGATTAAATTGTTATTGGTTTTACTAAAAATAATTTTGCGGTTTGATTATCTTGTTAGTTCAATTACAATTATTATACGTATTTATATCACATGTTGTTTTGTCTTATTTCAAACTAAATCAGTGAAGTTTTTGTTGGATAAATTATTTCCATGTGTATACTATCGCAGAGATAAAACAAAGAACCCACGGTTTTAGCCCTGATGATAAGGTCTCCCAGAAGATTTAAGTAACAAAGTAAATATCTATTAAGAAAGAAATAATGTTTCAAAATGATTTAGAAGCACGAAAAGGCAGGTTACAAGGTGTCTTAGGAGGGGTTTCGCAATTGGAGATGATTTGGTATTGTTGGAAAGAAAAGATATCCATAGAAGTAGGAGGGATAACAGTGTTTAATAGGAGGAATAAAGTATTTTGGATGGTGGGGTTTTGGAATGATGTGTGCGTTGTTACGATTTGATTTGTAGGGAATTTTACTAACCTGCGATAAGTTTTCCAGGGATTGGCATTGGGGTGGTCAACAATGTTTCGTAAATAATTCTTTTTTGTCTCGTAGATGGAACTTTTGAAGGTTGATCATAATTGTCGGTACTGTGTGATCAATATTGCTATGTGGTTATTGGGAACTGCGAGTCTACATTGTCGTTGCATTTCGTGTCATAGGGCGTTTAGGCGTCGTCTTGTGTCTTGTTATGTAGGACTCCACCAGGGTGTCATGCGAGTAGTATGGTATCTTGTCGGGATGGCAATGGATGCGGTACGGTGGATATTTTGGGCAATGGATTTGCGAGTAGAGTTGAATGGGAAATTTGTGGTAGGGCAGTTTGGGGGTTAGCTATGTGGTTTCTCAAGGATTTCAGGAAGCGGGGCCAGTCTGCTTTATTTGTGTTATAGGGTGACGATTTGTGGAATTGGCGTGGTGGGAGGTTGGGGAGAATGTTGAATGTTATGGGATTGTGATTGCTGAAGGTTATAATATGGAATATATTCCAGGAGTCAATTAAATTACGGGCTGATGGGGTGGCAAAGATAACGTCAATATTGGAGCTGTAGTTTAAGGATTCCCAGGTTGGAGTGTTTCATGGAGTATTTAAGATGGACAAGTTGTATTGTAGGATGAATTCTTCAAGGAGGGTGCCTTTGTCGTCAGTGGTGTCATTGTACCATAACGTAGAGCGTGCGCTAGCGTCTGCACATATAAGTGACAGTTTGTGTGTAAGGGTTTGTAAAGTGTTGTCCAGTTGTTGTAAGTATGTCTGTATGTTTTTGTTATATTAAAAGTAAGCCGAGATAATGTAGATAGTGCCAGTCTTCCAGTGTAGTTTAGCAGTCAGTACTTGTGTGGTAGAGTGGGAGAGGATAAATGGAAAATGCATCTATTTGGGGGGTTGTTGATGATAATGGCTGCTATTAGATTACGGTCTAGTGGATGTGGGTGGATAAGGGATCTAGTATACGGTGGTAGGTTTGGAACTTTGTTGTATATAAGGTAAGGTTCTTGGAGGACAGCTAAGGATATTTTTCGTTCGGTAAGGAGATGGGCAAGTTCAAGTGTTGCGGAGCGGGAGTGTTGGAAGTTGGCATGAATAACTGATATGTAGGGGGGTGTTAGTTGGGGATTATGAGTGGGTGTAGGAAATTGCATGGTGGGATTAGTAACCATAATCAGTACGTAATTTGGATATTTCTGGGAATTGTTTGCACACGAGATAATCAAGGCTGGTTACAGAGTGGTTATGAGGGCGGTTGCAGCGTTGGCAGTTGGAACAGATAGGATGTGAGGATCGGTTAGGACACGATCTTAAGGTGTGTCTTTCAGTACAGTGTTCAGGTGGTTGTTGACCGACGGACCTTGGCTGAATGTCCAAAGCGTTGGCAGTTGTAACATCTTGTGATTGAAACAAAGTCTCGAATTCTGCAGGACTTAAAACCTATGTAAACGTGGGATCTTGAAGTTCGGAGCCTGGGAGAAACGTTAATAGTGTCAGATCTGGGACGGCCTATGACTACGGATGCTTCGGAAGGGAATTCATGTTCGGGGATGAGGTGTTGAAGGAAGTTTTGCTGGTAGAGGAGTGAAAAGGTGTCTGGAGTGGGTATGTCTCGGTCTATGTCAAATATTATCAGTTCGGTTGTCTAGGTTTTGGAACGTGGACAGAACAGATTTGTTGGTTTAGGTTGGAAATTATATTAACGTCAGAAAATTTATGGGTGCGGATAGATACGGCGATTCTGGAAGGGCGGATATTACGGATTGACAGGTCTTATATGGATGGCCGCAGGTTTCGTTTCACAATATTAAGAAATTGGGATGGGGTTGTATCGGAGGATGTCGGTTTTAGAGTGATGACTTTGGGGGGTGGTTTAGTAGGTGGTGCGTGTTGGGAAGTAATGGCTGAAACGTGAACGTATGTAGGTGGTATGTGTGCGTGTGGGGTTGTTATACTGTTACCTGTTGTACTGAAATTGTCTTAATATTCTCTTCTAACTGGTGGAGTCTGGCTTTTTATATCTCGCAGTCCTGAGAGGCGGCAGAGGCTATTAAAACGATATCTTCCAATCTCTGCAGGATATATTGTGAACTATTCCGGTTGATTTTGTTGCCGTCCCTTAAAACATATTCGGTTAAATCTTTCTTACTGGTTGTTGTATTTTTTAAGTTGATAGTTGAAACCGTGACAACATCTTCTCTTGCTCGTTTGGACTTTTGGGTATCGGAGAGGACAGAACTGACTGAAGAGGATCTGGATCGTGATGGCGTTGGCGAACGGGACATTCTAGTCGACTTCTGGAAAGGCATAAGCGATTGAGCAGATGCTGGAAGCGGTGGATATGTGAAGACAGTAGAGGTGCTAGTGGTTGGTGGTGTCCTTGGTATATCGTGTTTGCTCTTATCGGCCATGGCACTTGTTGATGGAAATTTTGTAAACTTGTCAGCACGTGCTGATAATGGTGCTTGTTTGTTTGAAAGTTTGTGTGCAGCTGTCTGATAAGTTTCCAAAGTTGTTGTATTAAATAATTACGTGACCAAGACCTGGCCACGTGTTAATAATTACTAGGGTTCTAACCCTCTAACCCACTTGTAGATTTCTTCAGGGTTTGATGATCTGGTTTGAACTGTTGCAATCCAGGCACTTGATCACCGAAAGCACTCCAAGAGCTCAATTTTGTTTAATAATAATTAAATGACTGTTACCCTCATTTTAAGGGATTAACCAATTATTTGCATTGTAACTTTTAACAATTTTTATTGTGTTGGAAATAATACTGAATAATTTAATTTAAAGAAATATAACTGATATTTAATTTAATATAATTTAAATTAAATAATCACGTCTTGCTCTGACGAAGGTCTAAGCAAGATAAACATTCACCTGTTCAAACTCCCCACTAAAGTCAAATTTATCATTCCAAATCTGCTTCAATCACTCCCCCGCTCAATACACCTCACCATCCCGGTACGACGAATAACCCCGAAGTAAATTATCCATCATCATTTAAACGCAAGCTACATATAGTAAGATGCTTCCTACTCTGTTACGTGGTAAATTGACGATAGTTACCAGATTCAAATTTCCTTTCCTAGAAGGCCTACCAGTACATAATGCACCAGCTACTTTTGAATGATGAAGAGTAAGTTCCGTAAAAGCAACTGCAAATCTTTTCAGAAGTGTTACTTGTAGCACTTCTCTACACCTAGCTGAGAAGGTTTTTGAATTTGCTATCTAATGGAAAACCGTTGAGCGTCAACCCACTTGGTAAATCCTGAATAGCGCCTGCCCGAAAAATAAGTGTTTCGATGGATGATTTACTGGTTTTTGTTGCAGATTGGAGTTTGATAGAGCTCCGCTTAAATCCTCATTACTCCTTTCTCTTAGTCTACATAAATAATAAAATAAAACTGCACTTCTGATACATCTAACCTGTAGTAGCAAACTTAATTATGACAGTAAATAATGAATAGAAAATAAAATAAAACTAAGATCTAGGCCTACTTTGGCCAAATATGCGTGAAACAAAAAAATACAGCAAGAACGTGTTCTTACAGTAACCCGTGCGGACAAGAAAAAAGGTAGTCAAGTAAGCAAAGAAAATCAGACCGCACCGAGTACCGCAACAAAACAAGGGATATCCCAACAATCCCGTACTAGCTAAAACGTCGAAGAGTGGAGTGGGTAACTCAAAGAAAAAGTAAATCTCACAAAAGAAAATTTATTTACAAACCTTTAAAAAATCAACGTGTTATAAAAGAAAAATCAACTCTAATAGAAAACAACATTTATCCAACGTGACCAGGAGGATTTACATAGCGCAAAATCTTCGCAAAATATAATTACTTCCTTAAATTCGCCGACGATTAACTTTAATGACAACTTTTCACATGAACATTAAACAAAAAGAAAAAATTTTAAACAAAAAATAAAATGCACTGCTTTCAGTCGTGCTCAATTTACTATCATTAAATCCTTGATATCAAAATAGTTTAACTGATAGTAGAAAAGAAAGGGTGACATATATTTATAGCAAATTACAGGTAGTCATCTACCGATGGAAATGTATCTATATCAGCAGAAGCAGGTAATAACATTATATCTAACCAGTATAGTATTTCTAAAAAGATCATGTAAGAAAAACTTTTTATAGGTAGTAAGAGTAAATCTTAAAAACTATAGACAATACCAATAACATCGGTCACCATATTGTATTTCGACGATCTGGCGCGAAGTGGATTTCATTTGTAATACCAAAAACTTAAAGAAGAAAAACAACCAACCAAATGTATTGCTAGTGAAGTCATCGACCGCTGTAGAGAATTTAATCACTGGAGATGACGTTTTGTATCCCCTGATCCATGAGGTTACAGCTACCAACACACCAAATTCGAGAACAATACATACCGGATAATAAAAGTGATTATTACGTTTAGTACAGTATTGCCCGAAATAAACAGTACTGAAATTGTAATTGTTTTGTATATTTAAAAAATACATATTATTGACACTTTATTATATGTTCTAAATGTGCACCTCCTCGTTCGAGACAGACTTCATAACGATGTTCTAAGTTTCTGGTCATGTTATTAAATAAGGGTTGTCTCAGGGCTGCGAAGAAGACTCTAACGGCATCCTTTAATTCATCGATGGTTTGTGGTGCCCGTTTGAAAACGGCATTTTTAGCCATGCCCCAAATGTATGCGTCTGGAGGTGTGAGGTCTGGAGAATGTGAAGGATAAGGAAGTCAGTAAATCGTGATATGAATTTGCTTGGAAAATGTTCTTGAAGAAATTGACGAATTGCGGCAGCAGTATGGCAAGTTGCCCCGTCCTGCTGAAAAAATTGGTTTAGAAATGCCAAGTTACGTGCACGACAGAATTGACGTAGATCAGGGATAAATCGTGTTAAAATTTGTCTGTACCTCTGTTGATTAAGTGTGACTTGCCTACCATTCTCTTCGATAAAGTACGGACCAATGATTCCGTGTCCGGAAACAGCACCCAGACACTCACTTTTCACTATGTAAAGGAACCTCTTGAACCTCATCGGGTCTGGCAAAGCCCAGAAATCGATTTGTGCGACGATTCACATAGCCTGACAAGTGAAAATGTGCTTCGTCTGAAAACCAAACATTTTTCAAAAATTCAGGATTTTCATACTGTAACGCGAGAATTCTGGCGCAATATTCCACTCTACTGCGATAATCCCGAGGATGTAGTTGTTGATGTACCTGAATCACATACGAAAATGTACCCAGCTCCTTCAGGATTCTTTGAAAGGAAGTTCTTTTTAAATCAAGTTGTAACGATGTCCTTGCCTGGCTGACTTTCGGATTTTCTAAGATTTGGTCAAAAACACGTTCATGGTTATTGTTGTTGTTAATTGTTCTGGGACGCCCCGAGTTTTCTTTTCGTTGGCACAATACACTACCTGTATTTCTAAACTTTTCAATAACCTTCAAAATTACAGCATTACTTGGAGAACGTTTATTAAACCTTTGTGTGAATTGATCAGACACGTATAGCAAACTTGCACCATTATGTCGGCCGATTCCGTATGAACGAAAATAATGCTCTACCAGAAACACTTTCTCCTCTGTACTTAACACCATTTTTAACAATTAGGCCCTACTAATTACTTGTTTGAGGTTTACTTGACAGGTCTATACTAGCTAACTTGAGTGTGACAGCGCACGCATAAAAACATAAAAACACCGCAAAGTTATCACTAAGTTTTCCATAAAATTATATTCTAAAGAATTAGGCTTCTCATAAGCAAAGAACCGACACAAAAATAAATAGCTTGCACTCGTATTCAAACGCATTATTTACATTGCTTTAGGTCATCGTTTAGACGATAATAACCTCACTTGCCAAAAGTTGGCACCGTAATAATTTTTATTTCCATCGTATCGCCGCTTGTAAACGTGTATAATTAGATAATCAACCACCCGAAGGTCTCGTTTTTTTCCTTTCAAAAACATTTTCTGATTATAAAACAACCACATAGAAGATATTTTCAAAAGATCGCCTGCTGACAAGAGTACAACATAACGAACTGCGCGCGACAAAATGGACGGTTCCCCGTTTACGCCTGCTTTGTACAACCAATCGCAACGCTTGACAAACAACACGTGTTCCAAGTTAAGGAATATCTGTAACCAATCTTGCAGAACCATAAAAATAGGTGTAAAATTAGTGATTTAGCTTTCGTATAAAAGTCATAGACTGTAGAATAAATCCAATTAATAACGTGATGTTAACTAGAGGCCAGAGATAATCTTGAAGAAGCACGTACCTAGTACTCTATAACATTAGAATACATGTTTTGATCAGAAAAACAACACTTTTCAACTTATTAAAATAAACACATGTTGCAAGAATTTTAACCTTTTACTACCAAAACTACGTTTATAAACTTATTTACGAAATGCACATATTGTAAGAATAATTACCACGTTTTAAACTGATTTAGGATATTTCCAAAATAAATGTTTTAATAAATAAATACCAGCTTCCGTTATATCCAAAATAAATTAAAATCTTAGATTCTTACATTATCAAAATAGAACGGATTAAAAATACTTAAATTTATAACTGGATATTTAACAGAGATTCGAGAAGCTGTCGTACAAATAATCGTTTAAATTAGAAAGGAATCGAACTCGCTAATAAACATGAATAATAACTGTGGAAACAGTACTGAATATGAAATTTTAAATTAAATACGAGCTATATTATTTACATACAAGGACGGAACGTAACAATATCGATGAAAGACACTTAACCAAATAAATTTCCAAATACTATTTCTCCTCTACAGTACTGAGCGTTTGTGTATGAAAAATTAAATTTTTACTGTAAGTTTTAATTATTGTGCACCAACGTAATCGCCCTTTTTAATAATAACAAGTTTTAAATATTTTCTTCTAATTACAATCAATCACAATTATTAAATATCAGCAACTAATGTTTATAAAATGGAAAAAAATTTAATAGCATACACTTATATTTACTTATCCTTTGCAACGCTCTTGTCGATTTCCAGTATAGGACATTGTTACAGCGAATAAAGCGGCCCCACGTAATGTGGTATGAAACTTCTCATTGGTTACTTTCACGTTATTAACGCCGGTGTTTTTGTTACCGCGTTATGGCTTACGTTCGGAGACTTGTGCATATACAGTTCCAAATTTTAATATCGGTGTTGATTTACTCGCTTAGCAATTTGATTTCGCCCGGCGACAATTGATGTTACTCTACTCTGCTGAAGATCCTCATATGCGCTGTGATATGATCTCACACCTCCTACTATTATCTGAGGATTTCATACATTAGGTTTCATGGATATTCCACTGTTCGTTTCGTTCTCAGGGACATAGGATTTAAACTGAGTAAAGATCAAGGTCAAAAGTATTTTAATGTGTGCGAACGGTTATAAGTGTTCCCATACTTTTCATTTAATACTGACAGCTGCGTCACTACACTACACCTTAAATTAATACTGTTTATCGGTTTCTCTCCTATGAAGTAATTTACAATGATTTCTGTTTCTTTAAACTCGTGTAAACGTTTACGAATATACTTCCTTAGGCTGGTTGTTTGCCTAAAATCTGTGTGTATTTTCCTAATTTAATATGCCAAACGTAAAGTCGCGATCTTTATTGCAGGTTGTAAAAGAATGTACTAAGTATTTTATTATGTATGTGTTATTTTAGCAGTGTATTGATATAGCTATTTTATTAAATGTAAATTACTTAAGCTACTATAATATTTTTAGAATATTTTCGCACTCTAGGTCATTTAATTAACTTAAATTAATAAATTCTTTTTTACGACCTAATTGTTAGTAATAACGCTAGTGGTAGTGATATCCCACGCGCAGGATACGTCACTGTAGTGACGCGCTTGTGTTACGACTCGCCAGTAGACAGGTGTAGTAGAGTTCCGTCGTGACCGCGATATGCAACAGACGTGCACGCGCTCTGACGCGATGTATAATGTTTTACATTAATAACCATTGTACATGTATAATATTTAAGTTGTACGTTATGTTGAATTATTCCTGTGTTAACTTGAGTTCTGTTTCTTATTAAATCGCTTTATATAAATGCATTTTGCTTACTTTCATAGCGTGTTGAAATGCTCTGTTCTATCACATCCAACAGGTTATGGGCCCAGAACAACTCAAACGAGAATAACAAATAGCAGGTGCAGTAACAAGCGATAAGAAACAAAAAACGACAGGTGTACGTGTCGGCGTTTTCTTTAATAGTGACGGTTACGGTTTTTCCTGTATTAACGTGTTGAGATTGTATATTGTTTTTCAAGATGAATAGTGCGAATGTTTCGCGACTTGAAATGTTAAATAAAGAAAATTTCGATACCTGGAAAATACAGATGGAAGCGCTACTAATAAAGCAAGATGCTTGGGGTTACGCGAACGGAACCTGGGGTAAACCAGATTTGAAGGATGATGACCCACATTCTAAAAGGGAAATTGAAAAATGGCTTAAAGGCGATAGTAAAGCCAAATCCGAAATAATTCTTTCAATTAGTCCTTCTGAATTAAAACAAATTAAAGGCTGTATTACTTCAAGGGATGTTTGGTTAAAACTGGAAAATACGTATCAATCTAAAGGACCGGCTAGAAAAGCAAATTTATTGAAGCAACTAACTTTACAACGTATGGACGAAGGTTCTGATATACGTGAACATATAAACAAGTTTTTTGATGCTGTCGATAAATTAGCCGAAATGGACCTTGAAATAAATCCAGATTTGCTAGCAATTATGTTGTTATATAGCTTACCGTCGAGCTTTGAAAATTTTCGGTGTGCTATAGAATCAAGAGACGAATTGCCATCCCCAGAAACGCTACGAATTAAAATAGTAGAAGAGAGCGATGCTAGAAAAAACGACGATCGAAATACTTCTCAGAATGCTTTGTTTGTAAACAAAAAACCGGGTCAGTGGCGGCGTGAAAACAAGAAACCCGCGAATAATTATAAAACTACCGAAAGTGTACTCGCGAATAAAGGCGGAAATGTGAATCAATATTTTAAATTTCGCTGTCATAAATGCAGAAAAATCGGTCATAAAGCCTCAGAGTGCTACAAACACAAAAATGCTAATGTGCAATCTTCAGCTAGTTGTTCCCAAAGTGCTAGTGAAAATGTGAGTTTTGTTACTTCGCAAGTGTGTCAAATTGACTATCAAAATCAAGATACCAGATGGTGCTTGGATAGCGGAGCTTCTTCACATTTGTGTAGGAATATTGAAAGTTTTCAAAAACTCGAAGAATGCATGCATGGTAGCTTGAATTTAGCCAACAACAGTTCAACAGATGTCGTTGCTAAAGGTATTGTAACATTTACCACGGATATACGAGGTGAGTCCAAAAATATTATTTTAAACGATACTCTTCATGTACCAGATTTGCGTACGAATCTATTGTCAGTTAGTAAAATTACTAAAAATGGTTTTGAAGTCTTATTTAAAAAGGACTGTGCGTTAGTTCTCAGCAGAGATGGGACTGTTAAGTTAATTGCAGATCGCATCGGTGATCTTTATTACGCGCGCAAAAGTCAGAACATTTCGAACGTAGCAATAAATAACGGACCGGTACATATTTCTCAGAAACTTTTACTTTGGCACAAACGTTTAGGACACTTGAATTTTAAGGATCTAATCGATTCTATACGTAAAGGTGTTATAACGGGTATTGATCTTAAACTTGATCTGAAAAATATTGACCTTAATTGTGATATATGTGCAAAATGTAAAATGTCGAGAATGTCGTTCCCAAATAAATCGAACAGGGAATCGAATTTATTAGACATTATTCACACGGACGTTTGTGGTCCTATGCGTGTTCTATCGAACGGAAAGGCAAAATATTTTGTTGAATTCATAGACGATCACTCGCGTTGGTGCGAAGTACGATTTATTAGTCATAAATCGGAAGTTACAAAAATTACGGTGGAATATTTAAACTTAGTTGAAAATCAGAAAGGTAAACGCGTCAAATGCTTTCAATCAGATAATGGCACGGAATATACAAATTTGAACTTTGATACTTTATTAAAGGAACGCGGAATTACTAGGCGTTTAACGGCACCGTACAATCCGGAACAGAACGGAGTAGCCGAGAGGAAAAATCGTACTTTACTCGATTCTGCTCGCTGTCTACTCATGGAATCCGGTTTGCCAGACTCATTTTGGGCCGAAGCCGTTAATACCGCTAATTATATTCGTAATCGTGTGCCTACGAAAAGTCTAAATGGAAATCTCCACATGAAATTTGGACGGGAAGACCACCAGATGTGAGTAATTTTAGGCAATTCGGTTGCAAAGTTTTCTGTTTGAACAGAAATCCGAGCAAAGGAAAATTTGATGAAAGAGCTAAAGAAGGAATATTCTTGGGTTACTCGGAGGAATCAAAGGCATTTAGGGTTTGGTTACCTGAAGAGCGAAAAACCGAAATAACTCGTGATGTAAAGTTTGTTGAATCAAATAACAAGCAAAACTTACAAGAACCGTCTGACGTTTTTTTCTGAAACTACAGAGAATAAATTAGGATCTGAAATCGAGTATGAACCCCCTAATACTCTTATTTGGTCAGAATCCGCCGAAGTCGATAATTTAGAAAATGATGTGTCTGAAGAGATCAGTTTAGTTAAAGGACCGGGAAGACCTAGAATTGTCCGAACCGGGTACCCGGGTCGTCCCGCGAAATTATTTAATATGGTACCAGAAGCAAACATAAACTCTGAAACAGAGGAATATTTATTTATGTCAGAAGTTCCTATGAAACAAGCTTTAAATTCGACTGAAGCTGACGAATGGTATAAAGCTATGGTTGAGGAAATGGTTTCTATATTAAAGAATAAAACTTGGTCTTTAGTTGACAGGCCACATGATAAAGAAATTATCGGAAGCAGAATGGTTTTACGAAATAAACTGAAAAGTGACGGGAGTCTTGATCGAAGAAAAGCAAGATTAGTTGCGCAGGGATACGGTCAGCAGCCTGGCGTACACTTCAATCAAACTTTTGCTCCTGTGGCTCGCTTAAGTTCAGTAAGATTAGTTTCTGCGATAGCAGCGCATTTTGGAATGCATATGCATCAATTAGATGTGACATGTGCTTATTTAAATGGAGAATTGCAAGAGACTATATACATGGAACCTCCAAAACAGTTAGCAAAAATCTTAGAAATTATTTCTCTAAACGATGAATCATATATCGGAAAAGTATCAGATGATATGCTGAAAGATATACAGAGTGGCAACAAAGTTTGTTTGCTGAATAAGGCCTTATATGGTTTAAAGCAAGCTGGACGAAGTTGGTATGCCAAGTTAAACAAAACATTACTAGAATGTGGTGCTAAACCAACAAATTCTGATCCTTGTTTATATCGAATGGGTCAAGGTGATGAATTAACTCTGATAATAATCTACGTTGACGATATATTGATTGCTTCCAGGAATCTCAAAACAATTGACAGTTTAAAATCTAAATTGTTCAAAAAGTTTGAAGTTAAGGATCTCGGTAGCGTTGGATACTGTTTAGGAATTGAATTTTCTCGAAAAGATGATAAAATTATGCTACATCAGAAAGGTTACATAAAGGAAATATTAGACAGATTTGGAATGTCTGAAGCTAAACCAATCAGTACTCCTATCGATCCGGGCACTAAGTTGTCTAAACCAACTGAATCCGCGTCGGATGAAGAAGAAAAATTACCGTACAGAGAACTGATCGGGGCATTGACTTATCTATCAGTCGCAACGCGACCTGACATAAGTTACGCTGTTAGTTATCTTAGCCAGTTTAATAACTGTTACAGGAATTGTCATTGGAGCGCAGCGAAGCGCGTTCTTCGATACCTTAAAGGAAGTATTAATTTAGGGTTGGTGTATTCTCCCACCAAAGATGCTCTAAAGGGGTACGTAGATGCCGATTGGGCTGGATGTACCATCGACAGAAGATCTTTTACAGGATTTTCATTTATGTTGTCTAGTTGTCCAATCTCATGGGAATCTAGAAAGCAGCGTACTGTGGCTCTTTCGTCTACAGAGGCCGAATATATGGGATTGACTGAAATTGCCAAAGAGGCTATTTATCTTCGAAACGCCCTGATAGAACTTGGTTTCGAAAAACTAGCTCAGGTAGTTGTTTATAATGACATGAGTGTATTGAAGTTAGCTGATAATCCAGTGTTTCACGCACGAAGTAAACACATCGATGTGAAGAATCATTTCATACGTGAAGCCCTGAACGACAAGCAGTTTGTTCTACAACAATTACCTTCAGAAGATATGCCTGCGGATGTACTTACGAAAGCTTTGTCTCGTAAAAAGTTCGAAAATTGTGTGAAAATGATGGGTTTGTTCAACTCTACACAGTTAGCCGCGTGTGTATCAAGGGGGAGTGTTAGTAATAACGCTAGTGGTAGTGATATCCCACGCGCAGGATACGTCACTGTAGTGACGCGCTCGTGTTACGACTCGCCAGTAGACAGGTGTAGTAGAGTTCCGTCGTGACCGCGATATGCAACAGACGTGCACGCGCTCTGACGCGATGTATAATGTTTTACATTAATAACCATTGTACATGTATAATATTTAAGTTGTACGTTATGTTGAGTTATTCCTGTGTTAACTTGAGTTCTGTTTCTTATTAAATCGCTTTATATAAATGCATTTTGCTTACTTTCATAGCGTGTTGAAATGCTCTGTTCTATCACATCCAACACTAATATTTGCTCAAACGACATACAAGCGTTATAACTATTAGCCCGAAGCTTACCAAATAACTCCCACCACCTGCTTATACACTCTATTCCACATTCTCCCAATAGAAACCCAGTATCATGCAGTCATTCAAATCTGCAACTTTAAACATAATTTTCTCATCACGCTCCACGACACAACCCCATCTCCTGAAAATTGGTGTCTCCCGAAATAAGAAATTAAAGCACAAATCCATAATTCCTGGCTTCATTGCTGGCAAGACTTATAGTGCTTCTCTAGTACCGGCGCTACGACCATAACATTTTTCCAGACATAACAAATATCCCTATTTACACCACTCTTTCCAGTCCTGTCACAATGCAATTCACAACCGGTCATAAAAACTTCGGAAGCAAACTCCATCAATTAAATTAAGCCCTTCCACATACTGTCTCCGGGACAACATAATCCCAGAAACCCCAATCCATTTAATATATTCCTGTCCCTCACCAGTCCTCTACAAACAACATTAAAATCCGAAACAAACCTAGATCCTTACTCTCACGTAACATACTACTTTATCGCGCACTTTTCTTAGAATTTAGACTAATTCCTGACATTAATCCTCATCAAGAAACCTCTTATCTATAATCTACAACAATAAAGCACTTCAAAGACGAATACCAATTACTTTATTCTTTCACACGCTCAAACTCACATGTACACTTACTCTCATCATCCCTGGGCGCATACATCTTCGGCGTCAACGTGGGGCGCTTTACCTCACATCTGGACCTCTAGAAACCATTAGTTGAAATGCAATTTATTTTGATATATTGATTAAATGATCGAATATATTTTTATTTGAATTGTAATAATGTAGAATGTACAACCAGGATGGGCTATAAGTTTGGGTATGATTAAATAAAATGAATTCTGGGTCTGAGTTTTCTGAGTCTTTAACCTTTGAATCTAAGTGCAACAAACATTTTAGTCATTATCTATGTAGTTGTAAAAAAAAAATGAATATTAAAACAGATTTCAGTTTCATTCAGTTCTCCACCATCTTCGGTGCTTTGTAACTGCCATCACCTTTTAATATATCTTTAAATTTCATTTACATGCTTTAGCCCTTGCCAATCTTTGTCAATTATCCCGTCCGCTGTGTCCCTGTATCACAGCCATAACTTGTTCGTCCAGTCCCATAAATTATTTGCAAAACTACTTTCTTTATTCTGACTTCAAATATTTTTCTATAGCATGAAATCTCTAAACTTTATATTTGCCCAACGTTTGCATTTGGTAAACGTATTGTGCTTCGACGTAGATACTGACTTTTGATAGCTATTTTCTAGTATCTAGGACGTATCCCATACAGCTTGTTTTCTGAATTTTAAAGTATTACTACATAGATGCACACTTTTATGTGTACAGGGTAGTTTTGTAAGTTCTACACAACCTCTTAACGAAATTTATTGTTTTTTGTAGTATCCTCCACGAAGATAAGTGCACTTTTGCGTATGCTTGAAGTAACTCTGGAAGCAGTTATTCGACTAGTTTCTTGGTACAGTCAAAATTGCATTTTTTAAGGCATCGACTGCTTCTTCTGACGGCTGAACTTTTGATCATGCAACCCGTCTTTGCTTTTCGGAAAGTTATAGAAATCTGGGACTTAGGTTGGGACTGTACGCAGTGTGGTCTAACAATTCAACGCATTGTTGCGTTAAAAATTCAATTGTCTTAACAGCTGAGTGAGAACTTGCATTGTCTTGGTGGAAGACGATTCGTTATTTGGGTTTGGTTTTACCGAGCTCCGCGATAACTTGCGACAAACAAATGGTCGTATACCAATGAGCAGTAACAGTTTTTTGATCTTGTAAAGGAATTGGCCTGCTATCGAAATCAATGTTGCGACATTATTTATGGAGACAGTTAAACACAGATGACTTTTGTTGACTTTTCTTAATCTTGGAATATCCAAACAGACGACTAGCGTTTATTTTCTGGTTCGTATTAGTAAATCCAAGATTCATGACCACTGACGATGTTGTACATGTTTTTGGAGTTTCCTGCGTTGAAGCGGTGTAGAGTTTTTTTGACACCAATTCACCCTAGCTACAATCTATCCTTTGATCAACATATGCGGTATCCAACGGAAAAGAAATTTTTTACACACCATTCTATCATGCAAAATTTTTTGATTTGAAGTCTTTGAAATCCTCAACGATGCTTCAATTTCGCGATGTCACATGTCGACCTTCGTTGATGAGCGCACAGCATCGACGTTTTCCTGACTAACTGCTGTTTTTGGTACACCTGCCCTTGGATTGTCGCTAAAACTAATACGTTCACTTCTGGATTCTTCATATGTGGTGCTTCATTGCCGAACACAAAAACCAACTTGACCAGGCTTTTTTGTTGAGAAAATTGTCTTCAAAGATTATAAAAAAATAAATCGGTGAAAATTTTCACGGTTTAATTCCATTTTTCAATTAACTTGTTAACGTTGGCACTTTCTTGTAGCTTCAACACTACACGTATCGCACTGAAACTAAAGATGCAGGTTAATTTGTCATACTGACACTGGATTAATGGCGCTCTCAACGTATGTAAAACATAAAAGACATCCCCGAATTAATAGAAACGTAGGATTATAAAGAAAAGCGTTAAAGAGTTAAATGCGGAGAAAAAGTTTACGTAGAAAAATTACCTCTCTCAGTAATTAACTTATCAAGCACATAAAATTTAATAACCACAATCGTTTTGCAAGTTTAGATTTCAATCGGCGCATTAACATAAGCAATCATTCAGAAACGACTAGTACTTCAATTGTATACGAATTAAAGCTTTCTTAAAGAATAATTTTAAGAATGCAAAACGCAAACTGGTCATATATTATTTTGTGTAAGTTTAAGCGACACAAACACGCCACTATTGTTTGAATTAATTTACAATCTAGACGCACTTATGGTCCGCGTGTAACAACTGCTTCAAGATTCTTGTACTGAAAAGTCGTGTTTCTTAAAGATAAATTGGTAAAATAACACCTAGCTGATCCGCTATATATGCAAATTTAAGCAATCGGTTAGAAAAGCTAGAGACAGCTAATTTTGGCTACTTATACTGCAAAATGTGAAAGCTTCCACAAAAATAAATTTGAAGCCTTAACGATTTTCAATAAATCAAATAAAAAAGACAATTTAAAAATAGACATAACCACAGCATCCCTGGTGCGCATACGTCCTTAAATTGCCGTTATGCTTTTATATTACATATCCAACCAATTTATTTAATTTTAATCACCCCTTGTGTGTACGTTGCTCCTTATATTAGGCACGAGTTGTTATGTAAAAAAAGACGCATAGAGTGTATTGTTTCCTCTAAACTGTTGGTGTAGAAATTGTTTTTATTTGAAATAGTTGTGATTGAATGGCGAAACCTCTAGCGATATACATCTTATTGAGAGGAGTGTTTAAAGAATTACAAAACAGTAATTGCCCAAAATTTAGAGACATCGGGTAGAAAAGTATTGATCATGTACTGTGGTGATGGTTTAATTTATTAATATTTTTGAAACATCTTTTAAAATTATTAAAATTGTCGTATATAAAGAATAATTTATATTGGGTAAAAGTTATCTTTAGCAAAGCAATGTGCTGTTGGTAAATGCATGGTACCGGTGGCTAAGTTTTTGGATCCATTTAAGAGTTTATTTTCTAAAGGAATTTATTTGATAAGTAGAGAAACCTTGGAAGAAGTAAATGAATTCGTCTATCTGAGAATGTTGTTTAGTAAGGATGGAAAATTAAATAACGAGATTGAAAGTAGGGTAAGTGCTTCACGTACATTATTTGGGCTTACGAAAAATAAAGTGATGCCAAAAGAAGCAGAAAATGCAGTATACAGCAGTGTACTTGTTCCGTCTTTACTGTATGAAAGTGAAGCTTGGGTGTGTCAGGACAAACCACAAAAGTCGAATAAATATAATCGATACGAAAATCTTCAGAAATGTATATGATAAGACTAAAGACATCTTTAGCAATTAATAACGACAGTGAAACTAGCAGCCAAAACTAGCGGCCGATTCTAAAAGCAGTGATAGTGAACCAGCCACACTCTATAGTATAGTATACTCTAATGTACAAAGACATAACTTTAAATTGCGATAGCAATTGAGGAGCGCCTAATTATTGTAGTTATAGTAAAATTCTACCAACACAACATGATGTCGCTAAAGACACGCTAAATCATGATTCGTAAAGGCACTACTCGAAAATGTAGCTTGCGTTGTGCGAATTTCAACCAAGTAATATAACGATCCAAATGGTACACAGTATCCATAAATAATAGACCTGCCAAATGCTGAGGCGTATGAATACCGAAAAATGGTCCGACGGTGTAGCTTGCATTGTGCGAATTTCAACCAATTACAATAATTTTCCAAATGGTTGACAGTATCTATAAATAATAAAGCAGCAAAATGCTGAGGCGTAAGAATACCGAAAAATATCGCAAGGATAAAGCTTGCGTTGTGCGAATTTCAACCAAGTACAATAATTTTCCAAATGGTATATAGTATCCATAAATAATAGACCAACCAAATGCTGAGGCGTATGGATACCGAAAAATGACCCGAGGATGTAGCTTACATTGTGCGAATTTCAACCAAGTAAAATAATGATCCAAATGGTACACAGTATCCATAAATAATAGACCAGCCAAATGCTGAGGCGAATGGATACCGAAAAATGGCGCGAGGAAGTAGCTTGCATTGTGCGAATTTCAACCAAGTAAAGTAATGCTCCAAATGGTACACAGTATTCAGAAATAATAGAACAGCCAAATGCTGAGACGTAGGGATACCGAAAAGTGGCCCGAGGTTGTAGCTTGCATTGTGTGAATTTTACCCAAATAAAGTAATGCACCAAATGGTACACTGTACCCATAAATAATAGAACAGCCAAATGTTGAGGCGTAGGGATACCGAAAAATGGCGCGAGGAAGTAGCTTGCATTGTGCGAATTTCAACCAAGGAAAGTAATGCCCCAAATGGTACACTGTACCCATAAATAATAGAACAGCCAAATGTTGAGGCGTAGGGATACCGAAAAATGGCGCGAGGAAGTAGCTTGCATTGTGCGAATTTCAACCAAGTAAAGTAATGCTCCAAATGGTACACAGTATTCAGAAATAATAGAACAGCCAAATGCTGAGGCGTAGGCATACCGAAAAATGGCCCAAGGTTGTAGCTTGCATTGTGTAAATTTCAATCAAGTAAAGTAATGCTCCAAATGGTACACAGTACCCATAAATAATAGAGCAGCCAAATGCTGAGGCGTAGGAATACCGAAAAATATCGCAAGGATGAAGCTTGCGTTGTACGAATTTCAACCAAGTACAATAATTTTCCAAATGGTATATAGTATCCATAAATAATAGACCAGTCAAATACTGAGGCGTATGTATACTGTAAAATGGCCCGAGGATGTAGCTTGCATTGTGCGAATTTCAACCAAGTAAAACAGTGATCCAAATGGTACACAGTATCCATAAATAATAGTCCAGCCAAATGCTGAGGTGTAGAAATACCGAAAAATATCCAGAGGATGTACCTTACATTGTGCGAATTTCAAATAAGTAAAATAAAGTTCCAAATAGTACACAGTATCCATAAATAATAGACCAGCCAAATCCTGAGGCTTTGGGATACCGTAAAATGGCCCGAGGATGTAACTTGCATTGTGCGAATTTAAACCAAGTAAAATAATGTTTCAAATGGTTCACAGTATCCATAAATAATAGAACAACCAAATGCTGAGGCGTAGGGATACCGAAAGATGGTCCGGGGATGTAGCCTGCATTGTGCCAATTTCAGCCAAGTAAAATTGTTCAAAATTGGGTTAGAACGCCACTCTTAATTTCGATTTTATTCATTTTAAAGAGTCAAGATTTTGTTTTGCGTTAAACTAGGCGGTATTATCTATCACTGGTTTTGCTCGGACACTCCTTTCGAAGCATTCGGCACGTGCGGTCATGTATCAAAACATAATATAACACAATATACATTTTGGTGTGTGTTACTGTGCTACTACATAATTTCGTCGGCGGAGATGTTGTTCTGGTTTGGATGCTGCCAACCACTTCCGTAGAAGCCAACAGTATGAACATTAAGGTAAGTGCATGATCGTTGTTGGATTTACCGCTAAGAGTATTTTATCGCAACACCACCCCCAAGTCACAGTCCACTTACTCTAAGGAAATGAACTGGGGTTTTACGCATTGTGTTAATTTTCCCATTTTCTCCAACAAAAATAATGTTCCAAATGGTTCACGGTATCCATAGAAACAACAGCAACCAAATGCTGAGGCGTAGAAATACCTAAAAATGGCCGAGGATGTAGCTTGCAACTTTCTGCAATGCATTTTGAAGATCTTTTAAATTTTCTATTGGGATTGTGTGAACAAATTATCTCAAATATTCCCATCTAAAGAAATTTGATAAGGTTGTTTTTAGGTGACCCTGGAGGTCATTGCTACGGCTATGAATCTTCTTACCATGGTCTGGTTAGCTGCAATCTAAAAATGCCGTACGATTAGAACAAAATGTGGAAAAGCGCTATCACGTATAAAGCCCATTTGCTTTATTACCACAAGAGAAAGATCTTCAAAAAATCCGATAGTTCGTTTTATGAAAATAAAAGTATGTTTCACCGTTCAATCACTGAAAAGAATATTTGATCCAATAAGATAAATGCGCATAATATTAGCCCAACCACTGACAGAAAATGCAATTTTGGAACCGCAAGGCAGATATGTAGCAAGGGTGTTAAGCAGAACATACATTATGAAAATTTTCAATACCATGTTTGAAAAGTAGGCTTTATCAGTAAACGCTATCTTGACAGTAAAATTGTAATTACTTGTCTACATTTCCAAAAAACATTGACATACGAAGAGATAATGATTGCAGGGTAGCAAAGCCTGTGCATGTTAAACGTGGAAATGGTAAAATAAGAATATTCCAAGCGGTTGATTGAAATCCGAACAATGCAAGCTACATCCTTGGACCATTTTTCGGTATACCTACGCTTCAGCATTTGGCTGCTCTATCATTTATGGATACTGTGAATCATTTGGAGCATTACTTTGCTCGGTTGAAATTCACACACTGCAAACTACATACTCGGGCCATTTTTTGGTGTCCTAACGCCTCAGCATTTGGCTGTTCTATTATTTATGAATACTGTGTACCATTTGGAGCATTACTTTACTTGGTTGAAATTCGCACAATGCAAGTTACAGCTTCGGGCCTTTTTTCGGTATCCCTACGCCTCAGCATTTTGTTCTATTATTTATGGATACTGTGTACCATTTGGAACATGACTTTACTTATTTAAAATTCGCACAATGTAAGCTACATCCTCGGAATATTTTTCGGTATCTCCACGCCTCAGCATTTGGCTGGTCTATCATTTATGGATACTGTGAATCATTTGGAGCATTACTTTGCTCGGTTGAAATTCACACACTGCAAACTACATACTCGGGCCATTTTTTGGTGTCCTAACGCCTCAGCATTTGGCTGTTCTATTATTTATGAATACTGTGTACCATTTGGAGCATTACTTTACTTGGTTGAAATTCGCACAATGCAAGCTACAGCTTCGGGCCTTTTTTCGGTATCCCTACGCCTCAGCATTTTGTTCTATTATTTATGGATACTGTGTACCATTTGGAACATGACTTTACTTATTTAAAATTCGCACAATGTAAGCTACATCCTCGGAATATTTTTCGGTATCTCCACGCCTCAGCATTTGGCTGGTCTATTATTTATGAATACTGTGTACCATTTGGAACATTATTTTACTTGGTTAAAATTCGCACAATGCAAGCTACATCCTCGGGCCATTTTTCGGTATCCCCACGCCTCAGCATTTGGCTGTTCTATTATTTATGGATACTGTGTACCATTTTGAGCATTACTTTACTTGATTAAAATTCGCACAATGCAAGCTACTTCCTCGGGCAATTTTTCGCTATACCTACCCCTCAGTATTTGAGTTTTCTATTATTTATGGATACTGTGTACCATTTGGAACATTATTTTATTTGGTTGAAATTTGCACAATGCAAGCTACATCCTCGGACTATTTTTCGGTATCCCTACGCCTCAGCATTTGGCTGCTCTATTATTTATGGATACTGTGACCCATTTGGAACTTTATTCTACTTATTCAAAATTCGCACAAAGTAAGCTACATCCTCGGAATATTTTTCGGTATCTCCACGCCTCAGCATTTGGCTGGTCTATTATTTATGAATACTGTGTACCATTTGGAACATTATTTTACTTGGTTAAAATTCGCACAATGCAAGCTACATCCTTGGGCCATTTTTCGGTATCCCTACGCCTCAGCATTTGGCTGTTCTATTATTTATGGATACTGTGTACCATTTGGAGCATTACTTTACTTGATTAAAATTCGCACAATGCAAGCTACTTCCTCGGGCAATTTTTCGCTATACTTACCCCTCAGTATTTGGCTTTTCTATTATTTATGGATACTGTGTACCATTTGGAACATTATTTTATTTGGTTGAAATTTGCACAATGCAAGCTACATCCTCGGACTATTTTTCGGTATCCCTGCGCCTCAGCATTTGGCTGCTCTATTATTTATGGATACTGTGACCCATTTGGAACTTTATTCTACTTATTCAAAATTCGCACAAAGTAAGCTACATCCTCGGGATATTTGTCGGTATCCCCACGCCTCAGCATTTGGCTGGTCTATTATTTATGAATACTGTGTACCATTTGAAACTTTATTTTTCGTGGTTGAAATTCGCACAATGCAATTTTACTATAACTACAATAATTAGGCGCTTCTCAATTTAGTTTAAAGTTATGTCTTTGTACATTAGAGTATACTATGCTATAGAGCGTAGCTGGTTCACAATCACTGCTTTTAGAATCGGCCGCTAGTTTTGGTTGCTAGTTCCACTGTCGTAGTTAATAAGCAATGAATGTTTGTAGTTTGAAAACCAAACCAACGAATCAGTATGAAAAAAGTGAGTTGCGGTGGTTCTGTCGTGTAGAAAAAATGAGTGACGAACATATAATGAAGAAATTGTAAAGTGGTCATGAATGGTTCGAGAAATTGACTGGACGTTGTGGGCAAAAGTGTGAAAATAAGTTAAGCGACAAATTTGAAGAATAATAGAACCTGTATGAAACCGTTGCAAGAACATTAACGAGGTGAGGGAGGATTGTCATGGTAGAAAGGTATAGAATAAAATTGTTAACAGAGTATGAAGGTTCACAAGAAAATTAAATTTAATATTATAACTAAGTGAAAAAGAATGGTTTTGCATGACCAGTCTTCCTCTTTTAGGAAATGGCATGATAACTACGTAGGTATATATGTAAGTATTTTTGAAACTACAGTCGTCAAAGTTTTCGTTTCGTATATCTCCTTTAGCAGTAACGAAATTCAATCGGGTCGTTTGTTGATCCGGTTTCGTTGCAACTAGAAACAGGATGATTACAAAACGAATCGATTAATTTATTCATACACACGTGTTATAACCCGAGCTATCCCAGGAATACAAACTAACTGATCAATCAACAAACCTAACGCAACAAATTGAATCGGGGTCTTTAAATAGTGATAAGACGATCGTAACATGCGGCAAATTAATTATTTTTGCAGTATTTCATCCTTAGTTCTTCATTCGTAACTTATTCATTTTGCTCAAAAATATCAAACAACCAATGCAAAATTTCGAAATACTCAAAATTGGGTGTTTAATTAGTTTGTGAGTTTTAATGGTGATCAAAATAAGTACTATACATTGCATTGTTTTCGTGAAAATTATGATTTGCAGTTATAGCTTTTGATGGAAAGATTACTTTAAATTGCAGTAAACATCGAATCAGCAGGCAGTAGATGTTGAATAGAACAGAAGTATGTATTCTCAATTGATATCGTTAATACTCGAAATGGATATATTTTTAAAACTGCCCTGTTTGCCAGCTGTTGGCTGAGCCGGTTTTATGGGCAGGCGAGTAAGGCGACCGCCTGGGTCTGCTAAATTTAGTGAGACGCCAATACATTACCAGATTATTATTATTACCATATTGGCCCAAATGCAACGTGGTAAAAATAGTTATTCACTATCATTTAACAAATCCAGGAAATGAGAACAATACTGCAATAAGCAATCTGTGACTAATTACACATTTCCCTTTTTTTTTGACACGATCTATATATGGTTCCTGATAATTTTTTTCTGGACAAAAAACTACCTAAATATAGGCAACAGTGTCCCAGAATAGTTTCTCTAAAGATTCATTGCAATTATCAGCCATAATTAAGTTCTTACAAAACATGTCATAAAACAATACAAAAATAACAATAAATGCATGGTGTGCGGGTCGCGGGATGACTCAGCGACCGGATGTCAGACAGTCAGATTGCCGGTAGCTTTGCCTTCGCGACTTATGTTTTTTCCGTTAGTTATAACCGAGTTTTAGATGAGTAAGGTTGTGTGATCATAATAACAGTAAAATATGCCTTTTGTTAACGATCTTTTGTAGAAAATAATTTGAGGTTCATAACTACGATTTCAAATATTGAAAGTGTAAGTGTTGCAAAGGGAAGCAAAAGTCATTCCGGCACTAAAAAGCGTAAACGCAAGAGAAACGCGGAAGCTTTTATTGCATCTCAGAAAGGTGCGATATTTAAACATTTTAAAAGCAGTGTGAAGGAAGAAGAGGAGTTTCCAGCGACTCCACCTACGGAAAATTATGAAGAAAAGGACGAAACTATTCAACATGAAGGTAAACCATTAATACAGACGCTCCAATCGAACCAGGTACGTGTACAGTTGTCCCAAATCCTGAAATTTTATCGGACTGTAATGATCGTATGTCTGATATCGAAATGTGATCGAAACTTATTGATCAGAATCAGGGTGATTTTTTGGTTGGAATGAGAGTTAACAGAGTTCGTAGTTTTAATTATCCAAAAAACACTGACGAACGGAGATATTTTTCAGATTTCTATTATATTAGACATTTACCAACAAAGAAAAAGTTGATCGGTGTTGGCTAGTATACTCAGTATAAAAAAATCGTGTCTATTGTTTTTGGTGCAAGCTATTTGGATCCCCAATAAACAGAAAAGCGCAGGAAATGATAGAAAAAGAAAAGGTACACTGGCGAAATGTGTTAGAACGGCTTCTGACAATCACAAGATATTTAGCAGAGCATAACCTCGCATTTCGGGGATCTGTTGAAAAGTTAAATCATCCTCATAATGGAAATTTTTTGGGTTTGGTGGAGTTCTTGGCGCAGTTTGATCCAGTCATGTTGGAACATGGGCAGCGAGTAACTAACGAAGAAATTCATGACAATTATTTGGGAAAAAACATTCAAAATGAATTTATACACTTGATCAGCAGCCACACGCTTGAAGAAATAAAAAGGAGAATACTTCGTGTAAAAATATTACTTAGTTATTCTTGACTGTACTCCTGGCATTAGCCACAATGAACAAATAACTATGGTTATTCGGTTTGTTAACATTGCGGACAGTACTGTGAATATTGTAGAGCATTTTCTTGTATTTCTAAAGGTAAACAAGATTCCTGGTGCCGGACTAGCAGAAGCGTTTAAGCAAAAGTTGACTGACCTTGGAATACCCTTTATAGACCGTAGAGGCCAAGGTTATGACAACGGAGCGAATATGAGTGGCTCTAAAAATGGTGTTCAAGCTCAGATATTGAGAGAAAATAATAGAGCATTCTTTTTTCTTTGCGGATGCCATAGTATAAATCTAGTGTTAGGTGATATGGCCAAGTTGTCTCATGAAGAAAGGGCGGTTTTCAGAATTATTCAACAAATTTACGTTTTTTTTGCTGCCTCAACAAATAGATGGAACATTTTGAAAAAATATATAAGTATTTTGACAGTAAATCCATTAGTAGAAACATGCTGGTAATGCCGTGTTGACTGCGTAAAGGTAATTCGGTATCAAGTTGGCGAAATATATGATGCATTAATGGATCTGCACGAAGAGATGGCTGACCCAAAATGTGCAGCCGAAGCAATTTCTCTAGAAAAACAGGTGAAGAATATGAAGTTTTTAGTTATGCTTATAATTTGGTATGACATTCCTGCGCAGATTAATGTAATCAGCAAACTGATGCGTTCAAAATATATTCAATTGGATGTAGCTATGTCAATTTTAAAGAAAATTGAAGAATTCCTTGTGAAGTACAAAGAAAATGAATTTAAATCTGCTATTATAACAGCGGAGGAGCTGGCAATTGATGATCTGGAAATGACTAACGAAGAAGCTGTTTTTCAACATGTTTCATCAATTCGAAAAAGGAAGAAGAAAATACAATTTCCGTACGAGGCAACAGATGAAACATTACAAGATTCTAAAGAAAAACTACGAGTCGAGATTTTTTGTTGCACTAACGGATCAAGCTTGTATGTCGATACGGCAGAGATTTGACCAATTATACAACTTTTTTGCAAAGTTTGGATTTTTGAACGACATGACAGCAGTAAACGGTATGTGTAATGCCGATTTACTCCGACGGTGCAAAGAACTGGAGCATCTGCTTTCTGATGGGGTGCAAAATGGTATTGACGAAACGAGTCTCTGAACCGTACTGAAAACTTTGGCAAAAATATTTCCTGTTCCGAGCGAACAGGAAATGGCGGGACGGCTCTGACAGTTTTGCGTTCGTATGGGCGAACAGGTACGTGGATATTGTGCCCAATGTATACACAGTATTACGGATTTTTCTTATCACTCCTGTGACAGTGGCCAGTGGAGAGCAAAGCTTCTCAAAATTAAAATTGATTAAACCATATTTGCGCTCCACGATGTCGCAAGATAGATTAATTAATCTATCTGTGATTTCCATCGAAAACAGCATTACTCGTACTTTTAACTTTTCCGAAATTATTAACGATTTTGCTACCAAAAAGACTAAAAAAGTTAAATTTTAATACTTTATATTTGACTGTATATCAATATCATTAAGATCGATATTATTTGTAATAGAATAAATTGTTGCTAAATCAAAGTTGCTTCAATTTTACTTTCAAATATATACCGAATACTGTGACAATTCTTTTATATTTCTTATATTTTAATAATTGTTTTTCATTGATACAAGCAGGAGGACCGCAAATGCGTTTTGCGTGGGGCCGCCATTTATCTAAAGGGCCGGCTATGGCTGTTGGGATTGGTTCAGCAGTTGTAAAATAGTTTTGTGTACTTTGTGTGTGTTTTTATTTGTATATTTAATGGGATTTAAATATTATGGCATCTCAGTATTTACGCGTCGCATACCAGGTAAGCACGTCAAAACCTGGTCACTTACTCAACCCGGTAACCACACAGGCAAATTAACGTGCTCAATTTAACTAGTTGAAGTATGTGAAGCAGTATTGTCCAATCAGTTTCGAGACGGAAAACCTAATGACGAAAAAATAAGCGCAGATAAATCTGATGATAATTATATAAACATCTACAGGTGTTGGTTGTGAAATATCTGCAACACATGTTGACTGTGCGAAAAGATATATTGTAAAAATTATTAAATCGGCAAATGTTCAAGTGCTAGAGGAACTTGGCAGCCACAGGCTGCTTACCCCCTTCACGATCACTGGATGTCGGAGAAATAGGCTATATAATTGTAAAACAATAGAAGGGGATCGAACTGCATCTAACAAGAAAGAACAGCGCCTATGATCAAAGACGACAAACACAGAAACAAGAAAAAATTGTTGAAAGCTTATGTGTGGAGCACAGCACAGTATGCTTATGAAATACAGGCAGTAGGAAAAACAGACAAAAAACGGTACCAGTCTTTTGGAATTTTACGCTTCAGATGTATGAGGATGATTGCATGGACAGACCAAATTAATAACAAATACGTTATAGAAATAGTAGGGAAACAAGTATATCTGTGGAAAAAAATAGGAGAAATAGAAGGACAGAATACGTTCTAAGGCATTTTTGGGGAATAGTATGGGATATATTAGAAGCAAAGATAGGAAAAAGGAGGTAGATGTAGACCTAGATCAGATAATGATAGATGCAGACTGCAAATTTCAGTGAAATGTGTAGGTTAGTTCAGAATAGGAAACAATGAGGATACGCGTCTAACTAGTTCCAGGACTGAAGATCTAATGATGATAATCATAAATAGTTTACTATACTTTAAGTTGAGACGCATACATCTAGTACTCGCACGAAATTTTGAGGCTTCAATATTTGCAGAAGTGATGGTATAAATACTACAGGCAGTAAACTTATCATAATTATTCGTGTACTTTTCTTTTTTCTGTATTGGCAGCGACATTTTTCTTAACATAAAAGACAACCAGAATATCGTTTCTTTTTTACGCTAAATTATAATTAAAACCAATTTTAAATGTAGTAAAATAGGATTTTCTTATAACAAGACTGCAACGATCCAGCATTTCAACTGTAGACATGTAATATGCATTGTTACGTGCCAAAAATTTGGCACTAGACTTTTTTTTAGTTTAGTTTTAATATGCGGGAGTTTCGCGCCATAAATTTGAAACACATGGCGCGTGTATTTCCGTCACGCCAGGGTGCGTTTGCGCCAGATCGCGCTGACGCGAGTGGCGGAAGAAAAGTGGGAAAATTTCCGGGAGACGCGTGGACTTTTGCTTTGAACATCAAGAGGAGTGGTCGGGTCTGGCATCGTATCTTTATCTTACTATGTAGATTCCCTGGCCTTTTTGATTATTTGTCCCCTATAAACCTGATCCTGCCGTTCTCTACATATAGGTAAAAGAAGACGAAATTTGGAAACAACCTGGGAGCAGCCCACGCCCGCAGTCGCTAGCCGAAGCAATCTTGATGGAATTCGCAGCCGCCATCTTTAAATTATCCTGAAGAAAGCCACGAGCTGCCATCAGGAAGCGATTCTGTAGGAAGCTGTACCTATTTATGTAAGTACTCCATTGTTTATAATTCATTTCATGCATGTTGCATATTTCGTCATTTACGTGTATTAATTTGCATATTGTGTGACGTCATTGACAGATGGGCGCGCTAATTTCCAGTTTATAGATTAGCGTTACCAACTACCGTTGTGTCGCATATACCTCGTTTGTGGTGACGTAAAAGCATAGAAAGGCTAGAATTGTTGCACATAAAAGTCGTACATTTAAATAAAAACTGAATGGTATATTCTAATGCATAATAATCATAATAATAATAAATTATGAAGTTGTTGAAAAAAAATTGCTAACCTGTTTGTAGTAATGGTGTGAATTTTTGCAAATTTTTTGCAGAATCTAAAGACGTGGTCAAATTTTTCACTTCTTTGTGTTGATAAAATGTTTCTATGTATTCAGTACTGCTTTTATCATAAGGAGTAATGGCTAGAAAAAACAGAAGTTATTAACCCTTTATAGAATATTGTTGTACCCAATAATTTTCAAAAATTCATAATTATTTCACATGATAATTATAGAAACTTCTAAACGAATATTATATTCTAAAACTTTAATTTTTTTACCTCATCTACATTTTTTGGCATATGTAGCAAATTTGTCAATGACTGTGCAGATTCTTGAGTTATGTTGATAAATAATTACTCAAAATTATTGCACTTTAATAACTAGAATTTTTTTTTAATAATTAGAGTAAAGTGGTTTCTTTTAAGAAGTTACTGGCATCACAATCCTGTAGATGTGAGAGTGTTAACGGCTGTCCCAACAATAAGTACATTACAGAAAATTTAAATTCTATTTCATCAGCTCTGGTGTCTTGGAAAATATTGTCAGATAGATGTAACTGAAATGATACGTTATTTTATTCCATCTAATGTTAAGGATTACAAAAACCTAACTGCTCTTCCATTTCTGTTACACTAATCGTTCTTACTAACACGCAAACGTATTTCCTGTTACACTTTTTGGAATGTAAGAAAAGTTAAATGTGTAGATACGTCCAACCTAGAATTCAATATTTCTAGCATGCTCAGAGATACGTTTTTGTGTCACAATACAAAGCTGAGATTGTGACTAAGAAACAAAAAAATCGTAAAATTTGTTGTTACTTTTTTGTGCCTCTATGCCGACAATTAGATCTATGTGATTCTTTACTTTATAAAGAGGGGACTCTCAGAAACCTCTAAATACCACTACAATCCACGCCCATGTAATGATTACAAAATACCTAAAACCACTAATTAAATTAATCTTACCCTTATAAGTTATGTTAGCAAACATTTTTTAAAATAATCAGCTAAATTATTCGTTACATCATAATATACAAATGCCGGAAATTCTTTTCCGATTAAACAAAATTGTTGAATAAAATTCGGAACTAAATAGAATGTTTAAGAAGGTATGTATGGTACGAAAAACGTAAAAAATTACCTACTTGCTTAATTAACTTACTAAGCACATAGAATTTAATAACCGCAATCGTTTTGCAAGTTAAGATTTCAATCTGCGTATTTACATATACAACCTTTCAGAAACGTCGAGTACTGCAGTTGTATACGAATTAAGCTTTCTCGAAGAATAATCTTAAGAATGCAAAACGCAAAATGGTCATATATCGTTTTGTGTAAGTTTACCGACACAAACACGCCACTACTGTTTGAATTAATGTACAATCTAGACGCACTTTCAGCCCCTATGTAACAGCTCCTTCAAGATTTCTTGTAGTGTAAAGTCGTGTTTCTCTAAGATAAATTGGCAAAATAACGACTGAGCTGATCCGCTATGCATGCAAATTTAGGCAATCAGTTAGAAAAGCCAGAGACAGATGCTCTCGGCTCCTTATCATAGTGCAAAATGTGAAAGCTCCTTCCCAAATAAAAGAGATGTCTAACGATTTTATAAAATAAATCAAGTAGGAAAGAACAATTTAATAATAGACGTAACCAGACTAACTTCCCTGGTGTGCATACGTTCTTAAATTGCCATTCTGCTTCTACATTATGTATGCAACCAATTTCAGGATGTGCCAAGTATTTATTTAAATTTAAACACCCCTTGTGTGTACGTTGCTCCTTATTTTAGGCACGAGTTGTTATGTAAATAAAAAAGACGTATAGAGAGAGGGGTATTGTTTCCTCTAAACTGTTAGTGTACAAACTGTTTCTATTTGAAAATGTTGTGATTCAATTGGGAAACCCTTAGTAATTTGCATTTTATTGGGAAGGGTGTTTAATGTATTTACATGGACAGTAATTGCCCAAATAGTATAGATGCAAGCGTAAGAAACGCATTGATCAAATTCCGAAGATATGGTTTAATTTGTAAATTAACTTTAAACGTTTTCTAAACTCATCAATATGAGCAGTAGGGTATAAATAACACAGCCTGCATAAAAATATCCGTTTCAAATTAATTGGTTTTGTTGATTTTGTATATAACCTTCACCGCCGATTTTAGGAATGTTATTAGGTTTTTTCATCACATCATCACCATTAGGCGCGTACCCTCATTGCTGCCTATTCTGACTAACTTAAACATTTTCCTGAAATTTGTACAGTTTGCATCTCTCACTATCTGATCTAGGTCTACATCTACCTCCTTTTTTCTACATGTGCTTGTAATATATCCCATAATATTCCTCAAAAATGCCTTAGAGCGTATTCTGCCCTTCTATTTCTCTTATTTTTTACACATATATCTTTCTTCCCATACCATTTCTAGTACCTCATTGTTCTCAACTATCTCTGTCCATGATAGCTTCCTCGTACGCCCACAGCACCACATTTCAAAGGCTTCTTTCTACGTTTTCCTAGTCCGCTTCTCCTACTGTCCAGGCTTCACAGCCGTACAGTGCTGTGCTCCACACATATAGCTTACAAGTTGGAAGAGACGTTCTATTACTGCTTGTCCAGCGGCTTTTAGAGTTTCTGCTTGCACCTTATCTGTACCCGGCGCCTTACCATTTTTCAGACTCTTTAATGCTAACTCAAACTCATCTCTAAGTATAGGATATCCCAACTCATAATTTTCAATGTCTGATTCCTTATATAATGCAATTAGTTTCTCTCCTGCATATAAATTCCCTATGTATTTTTGCCATCTATCCATTTTTTCTACATTTTCTATAATGACGTTTCCTCCAGCGTCTTTTATGTTTTTGCTATATGGTTTTGTATCCCTAAAATTGATTCTAATTAGTTTGTATGTTTCATCTGCCTTTCCTATTTCCATCTTAGTTTGTACCTCTTTGCACTTTTCATTAATCCACTGTTCTTTAGCTTCTCTGCATTTGCGAATAATTTCCCATTCTATGGCTTTGTATCTGTTTTCCTGTATCGTCTGATTTATTTTTGTATTTTCGTCTTTCTTCTATTAAATTCAGAATATCCTTTGTTATCCAGGGTTTCTTATTTTCTTTTTGTGTATACCCAAGAATATCTCTGGCCGTTATGTCTAGGCTTGATTTAATGTTATTCCATTGTGTTTCTACTTTCTTAGTATCAGATACTTTCCCGATATCTTTCAGCAATTCATTTGACTTTTTCGAATCTTTCTTGAATATCTTTATCTTTTAGTTTCTCAAAGTCAAAGTGCCTTTTGCCGTTTCGTTTTTACAGAATTTTAAATTTAAGTGCGGCCGTCATAATTACGATGTTATGGTCAGTGTCTATATCTGCTTCTGGGTAGCTTCTACAGTCTTTTAGTTAATTTCTAAATCGTTGCCTAACAAGAATGTAATTTACTTGATGTCTTCCTATATCTCCTGGTATCTTCCGCATATATCATCTTCAAGCATAATGTCGCAATAATGCGTTTGTGATGATTAATTTGCTCTTGTCGCAAAATTTGTTACGTTAATTTTTCAACATAAATTAAATTCTCCTTTTTCCTCCTGGTTAAGTCATTACGCGCTCGAATAAATTCCATTTCTATTCTTCAATTTTCCAACAATACCCTATATAGTGTACTTGTTCAGTATAAGCCCGCTTAACATAATTTTAACTCAAATCCACCATGCTTTTAAAACGAAAATTTATTCGATAAAATAAATTGTCGATACCTTGTTTTAGGTATCCGTTAATTTGTTAAACATTCCGATAACGTATAATTGCTTTCTCTTGTGTTTCCCATCTAAAGACATGCCAAAATAATAAATCCTACTATTAGTTGATAGCGTGTTTTCCAGTTTGTTAATCGCGCTTTGAAAACGCGAGGATTGCAGTTCGAACTCGTGTTATTTGAGCCAATTTTTAATTTGATTCTGCCGCTTGTACGTTGAAATATTTTCTACATTATTCGTCCCGGTACTCAAGAACCATGCACGTTTTTTTGTTCGACAAGTAGGAGGTATCTTGCGTGTATAGGTGAGTTTTTCCGCGTTTACCCATCCTAATCAGATTCTCTTTTTAGCTCTAAACTGGAGACCAAATTGGTTCTTTCTTTATGTAGGCCCAACTGTTCTTGGCCGTAGGCCAACTGCTGTTGTCTGTAGACCGCTGCTGCAATTACGGTGGCAGGGTGAATGGATCTTGACTACCGTGGCGTTGCTGTGCTGACGCTCTCCCGACGGCTTGCAAAATAAACATCCCGACGCATAGAGGTATGTGATTCGTTTTCTTTTGTGCACATCGAGGATTATTGTTTATCAGCGGTTGATGTTGTGAAACCAGTTCATCGTACATGTTTAACAACTAGCTACGCTAGTGCTTCTGGTTATATTTCTTTACTTCTTACTACAACTTGGTCTACATTTAATACTTTAATTTAACACACTTTCTATTGAGAAAATCTAAGCATTACTTTTGTTTTCAATGAGTTTTATTACATAATAGCTACGAAATGCGCACTTCGTGGATTCATTATAAAATTTGCCATTTACAATATAACTTAAATTCAATACTTTTCTTTGTCCATGTAAATCAAGAAATTTTAATTTATTTTTATTGCTAATAGATAATCGTGGACGACGTGCTTTTTTTTTGTTTTCTTGGTAGCAAATTCTACCAGCCTATTTCTCTTGTCGTTTCTCGTGCTTAAACCAAATAAACGTGCTACCGCTCCTTCCCTCCCCTCCCCTTCCACTGCATTAAAATCCCCCGTAATTATTAAATTTTCATATCCTTTTACGTATCTTAATATGTCTTCGAGATTTTTGTAGATCGCTTCTACCTCTTCGTCACTGTAGCTAGAGGTGGCCATATATACTTGTATTATAACTGTGTTTACCGGTTTAGATTCTAATCTAATCATGAGTACTTTTTCGTTCTTTTGTAATTAGTTTTCTACACGTCGTCCTATCCTTTTTCGCATAACTATCCCCACACCCGAATTTCCTTCCTCTGTTTCTGTATGAATTACTCTGAAGTCTCCACTCCAAAAGTTCCCCGCCTCTAGCCACCGAACTTCGCTGATTTCTACTATGTCTAGTACTAGCCTATTCATTTCTATTTCTAGGTTCTCTAACTTACCTACTTGCTTCATACTTCTAACATTCCATGCTCCGACTCGCTGAATGTTCCCGACTCTTATTCCCCAAAGTAGTCCCCTCCCGGAGATCTGAATGGGGAACTAATTTAGCTCCGGAATCTTTTACCTCAAAAATGCCACCATGTTTACTACAATTTCAGTACGCTATGTACTTGGGAGGTAATGTGGTGGTTTCCTGTTACCTTCCGCATCGCGGTGGTGTGTCTTAGACTGTCATTCCGACCAATATGGTGTCTGCCAATCTAAGTACCGAAAGAGCCGCTGCCCTCTTTCGGGGACCTGTCTTAGTTTGGTTCCTCAGTAAACGACCCTACTACTTTGGTTGGATCTGTAGTTTGGCTCTTTAGCTCATTAGAACACGCAAGCCATTTCACCTGTTCTAGTAATCTAGAACTTCGACAAGGTGCAGGTCCATTTGAAATGGTTTTCATCACATATAGTTATAAAAAAGTATTCCTTTAGATAAAATTGAATGCAGCACAAATTTTTACCATTTTCCTATTATGTATACATCGTATTAACTTCATGAAAAAACAGATCAATTCAGCACATGGGTGAGAAATATGTATTACTGCACGGATATAGTCTTAATAATAAAGCTATCGTTTCCCACTAAAGTTACTTTGACAACCTTTTTGTCCTGAACTTGTTGTGAGATGACCGTCTTTATATCATACAACAATATGTTACGGGTAAAATGAACTTGAAATTAATAAACTTTGATTTGCCCTGAAGCGACGAGAACCCCGTAACAATACAAGGGTGCGTCGGCTAACTACGGTGGTGCGGTAGTGGATTCTTATGGAAAAATTATAGAAAAGAATTAAGAAATTTAAAATAAAGATACCCAATAAAGAAATAAAAATAATAAATGAAAGGGCTTAAATACAAAAAACTACGATACACTATCACTTACCTTGGAGGTGTCAATTCTACAGGTCCTAACCCCTTTTGAATGGGCACGACAACAATAACTCCACGAATTCGTTAATTGATAGTACCTTACCCGAGCAAGTTAAGTTCAAATAAATTTAGTCGCACGCCCCATTAAGGGATCTTGTGTAACTACATTATTGATTTACGAATGTAGGGATCACTTTTAAATTGCTATAAATCATGCATTTGGGGTCAGCAAAGTCTATTGCCCGACTATTCAAAATTTCCATAAGGTTTTCTCAAATAAACTGAATGTACGACAAGCACAAAAATATATCTTCTGCAATTGTATAAAGGTACTACGTTCACATGATCTAAAAAAAGTCGCAAATCGTAGTTATGTGCCTAGTTATTAATTGCGTTGTATATTATAGAAATATAAACTCTCAGGCAAGGGTTTCGTATGAAATACCAATCGGTTCAATGCTAAAATAGTTATTCAATGCCTTTAAGAGGAGGGCACCTTAAAAAGATTATGATTGTTCCGTTTATAGTGTAAATATTTAAAGCTGAATTGATTTTCTATTGAGTTTGCTGATTATTTACGTTCGCCTCGGTCTATTTAAATTAGTTAGTAAAATTTTTATGGTTTACTGGAAGCACGCGCAAACAAGTTCCGCGAGTGATAATCGTTACTCCGCATGTGCAAGAACACAGTGTATCGACTGAAAAATCCACGAATCAAGAAAGAATCGATTTGGCGTTCGAACAGTCCGCATCGCTGGTTTACATGTGTACGTAGAGCTTCTAATTGGAAGAACGGCTTTTCTTCAGAACCGCTATTGATAGAAATGTGCTTCGCTATACCCGCAAAAACAGAATAGATGTTACATCGTTTTTTCGTTGGCACTGCTTCATAAATACCAAGTGAGTGCTTTTAATAAACGCTTGAACTGATTAAAAACATTAATTATATGTTGTTTGTTCAATTATCACTTAATTTTATATACAGTCCACTTTTCTCTCCTAATTAGCTATCGTAGTTTTGCTTCAATATTTTACAATGATTGTCGAATTAAAATATTGTTCCTGTAAAGATATAGGAATTTTCGAAAACTCTTATTAAAAAAAAAGTTAAAAAGAGAGCATCACTGCATTTTTTAAATGTACTAAATAAAAATAACATATTCTAAAGAAGAATGTAGAAATCATATAAGAATATGATATCCACAACTTATTAGAATAATAAATTAGATATATTACACCTTACCTTCTAAGATCTGTTCAGACTTAAACATTAAATTGAAAACTCGTAGGATTTCATATATAAGATAACTATAAAAAACACAATGCAGACACTATAAATTTACTATCTAACTCAATAAGTACAACATAACATCCTTATATTGTATATAACTTGTGTTAGCCATTACTACAAATTGTCATTAATTAAACCACATCCCATAAAGGATAACTAAATGTTTTTTATAACTTAAAATTACTTACAAGAAATACAAAGTATTTACCAGAATTCAGAAGTTATTCATAAATACCACAACGCGTGTTGTGGGTTAAGTGATTTATCCCGTAACACGTTTTATAACTTATTGGATAACCAGTTTCCAGTCATTGAAATTTACTGTGTCTTGTCGAAAAAGTTAAAGGAATCCAATTTGTTTCCTAAATTCGATTTTGCTCAGTTGAAGTTTCATATAATTTATTTTATATTTTAACTCATCAAAAATTTAGTGAATAATTTCGTTCTAAATGGAAGTTTTACATATTATTAATTAGATTTACAAGCATTAAATTCTATATATTTTCCATTTAACAAACAAAACATTAATCTTGATATAACGTCGCGTATTATCGCGTTGACGTGTCTGTATGTGAAACAAACGAGTCTTTCTGCAATAGCCATCCAGTTTGGTTCGTTTCTAAACGCGCTCTCAGTGGTCGTATTCCTTATTATCCGTTAGGATGCAGGCTTCTCGAGTTATGTTAGGATTGTAGCTTTACATAATTGACTTCAGTTATGCCAAGTAAAGTTTGGCAGTGCACTGTAGAGTTCGCGCTGCTCTTTACAATCTCTGCTGTTTCTTTCTTATAAAAGTTTACTGATTGACATCAAACGGGGCGATTGGTGTTGCTAATAATTTTTACTCTTTCTAATCGCAAATGCGTTTCTGGAAATATATAACTAACAAATCTCTCGCGGTATAATAAATATCGTACAATAATAATTCTTAAAACCATTAAATTATTAATAAGACCCTTGTTGTTATCTCATATCATAACCACGTGTGTTTGTTTCCTTCAGTGTGTTTATTAGTGCTAATCGAATGAACGTTCTCCATTGGCGTGTCAATACGTTAGTGAACTTTAAATAGTCTAAAGGTTATTGTAATTAAAATATTATTGTACATTTGAATAGTGTTCCGATTCGCATAGCGGGTGGTATAAAATTTGCACATCTTTAACGAACTACAGTGATATTACTAATTGTAATACAGAATTTATTGATTAGTTATTCATGTCTTCACCAGTGCTGTTTCTTTCTTGGTCCTTCAAATTTCTCACTAGTGCCTTCGTACTCCCTAGCATTCCAGTTCAATACTTACTCTTGGAAAGCTTTGGTACGTATGTGCCCCATCTCATCCCATGATCACTTTCGACACGAAAGTCTCCGTACTCTTTGCCCGTTCTTGCCCAATTACATTGCAGGTTTATAATGATTAAATAAATGTATATATGCTAAACTAGTCTAGAGGATTTTTTTTTTGCATTCGGGAGAATGATGTAGAACTTTATTGTACCTCAAACTTACATACCAAATATCAACCAAGACGGTTATGTTTTGTTGGGATGCCATTATCGTGAGTGAGTCGATGCAGTGACCTAGTTATCATCTCCACCTCATTACCTTATCCTTTTAGGGCACTGCTGGAATAAAAAGATGTATGTGACGAAAATTTCATAAGAACTCAAACCATGATTCCCTGAAAATTCAACGAAAGTGTAAGTAAGAACATGTTATCACCTTGGCATAAAATTTGCATGGCTAAATCATAAAATTTATTATGTAAGAATTAAGAGGTTATGTAAGTTGTAGCAATTGACGCCTTAATCCAGAACGTAATAATTAGCGCCTTAATTTTTGGGGAGATTTTTTATGACGTAATATCGTTAACCAATTAGAAAATGTTAAAAGTTCGGTTTCTTCCTTTCTCTGTATTATTTAAAAAAAAAAGCAAAACCATTTTTACCGATTCCATGTAACTTTGTCATTGAGTTCAATGTTACTTTGCATTGGTGTTCGAAATACTATGCTACTGAACCGCAAAATATCTTTCAAATTCCAATTTAAATAGTATCGTTCCTTGTAAAGTTTCTACAGGATTTGATACCCTACAATATATTGTTAATGACTTCCAATGGTTTACTGGAACACTAGGTTGCCTAACTTACTACGTAATATCTTAAAATGATAGGACGTATTAATTCTTTCGTATTTGAACACATTTTTCGAAGTAATAATTAATGTTCAAGTTATAATGAAGTTAAGGGATTTAAATTGTAGTTTTTGTCAATCTAAGGTTTATGTAAAAATAAAAACTTTAAAAATGTGTACTCAATAACGCTTGCACAAAGCGTAATTTACAGGTAACCTATAAACAATTAATTTTTGTAATTAGTTCTGTATAAAGTGATTTATTTTGAAACACCGCTGTATTCATGTCAGCATTTTTTTGTATAAATGACTTGAGCTTATCTCAAATTGCTTTTGCCAAATAAAAAAATATTTATATTACATTATAGTTCTCATCTATGTATACTTTTCGTAACGTAAATATATTTATACTCGTAATTTTTAATGAGTCATTAAAAATATAGACATCAGAGTGATTTTTACTAATTCATTTAAGATTTCAACGTTTGAAAATTTTTCTTGTCACCCTGACAGCTAAAAATTTTATTTAAATTTGTAAAAAAAATTTCTTTGTCGAATATTTCCCGTAGTTATTTACTAAATTAATCTAGCTTTTCATAATTTTTGTTCGCCAAGTTGCAGGTAGAATGTCGTAAATAGATTTTTTAGAGACCTTTTTGGTATATTAAATAAAAATTTTTAGAATAAATTATTTACACTTAAAATCTATAGAAATATGCTTTGAACTTAAAAAGTTTCCTGTTAAAGTTACTTTCGAAGTTTGTCTTACGTACAGGTAACGAGTTGTTAATCCACTTATCTGCAAACTTGAAGATCTGATGGCAAGCCACAAGAAATAGCATATAAAAGACCTAAAACCTTTTGCAGATAGCACTTCTGCACAATAATAAATAGATCGTATCTACCATTTTATATATATCTCATATTATTAAATATTTGTACCCTACAATGTCTGCGGCATTTACTTTTCACTTATTTTTGCTCTTTATCTAATGCGGAAAACCCATTCCACCTTCTATATTTATATACGTAAAACTCTTCAATTTTTGTAAATTTCTTTATTCTTTTGATAATGTGCTTTAAATTTTTTTCATTCTTATAACGTTGATTTTCATTTGTACAGTACGCCTTTAAGTTTTTCATTTTTTACTTGCTAAATATTCAAAGTATCATTAGCAATTTTTTTAATATTTTCTCGGTTGCTACTTTTCTAACACCGCTACCCTCTTACCAATCATGATTGATATATCTTTGGCATGAATATCGCAATAAATCTTTACAGTAGGGGTTTTGGCCGACCCTAGACAAATCCACATTCCTCCCGATCCATCCGAACCTCCCGATTCATATCTAAACTAGGTTTTTACATGTAAATTGGCACTATAAACTCTTATTTGAAGGGATTTACTCCTTCTGGGAGATATTTCCTCCTTGCTCCTTCTTGTGGAGGTGAAATTTCCTCCTTGCGGAGGGGATTTTCTTCTTGCTTCATTTTTACCCCCATCATCCTTAACCTAAGAAATCGATAATCTAAACCCTAAAATTTTCGAGATACATCTCGGTGCCTATTGACACCGCATGACCTTTGTATTCCCACCTTTTTAATTTTCATCTTAACATCAATCCTTATTGAGTTACAACCCCCTATTTTATAACTGCGCCCGCAAAATGAGAAACTAATAGTTACATTTAATAACACTAAGCATGTACTTTCGCTTGGTGATTCATTTAGAAAATATGCAAGCCTGCGATTTCCAAAAATATTACGTAGAATTTATTTAATGATTTTATTTGTAACTATCTTGTAGACGGTAGCATGATATACTTTTAGTAAACGTTTAAAGTTTTCCTTCAAAAGGTTTAAATTGATTTACAAAACCTGGTGACCGAAAAGAATTTAGAGATCGAGTTAAAATTAAATAAACAAAAATGAGTTAAAATTAAATAAACAAAAAATTTAAAGGTACGAGACTTTAACAGGGTGTAACTTTGTAAGGGGTAGTCCGATTTTAAAAATTCAAACTGGGTTAGATTGCCCAGGAAATTAGAGATCAGGTCCAATTAACAGATCGCCCTTTTAACACGGAAAATATGGTTATAACATCTTCTAGTAATCTAGAAAATATGTATGAGTTCTTAAACGAAACCATGAGAACAAAATCAAAGGATTTTCAAACATGAGACGGGTTGGTCTTTGGAAAAAGTGCTCTATTTAGAAATAATTATTAATAAGTATAAGTCGATGTGAGGGTCTAGTGAAATGAAGAAACGAACCCTGCAATACCAAAATGAAAATTTAAATTTTATACCTAAATTACGTCAGAAAACTTCTGTCTGTAAAAATATATATGTATGAAAATAAATGTTAAGTGTCCACTGTATATTTATAATTAAATAAAATTGTTTTAAAGGAATGTGTACTACTTTTTTGCTTACACCAATTTTTAATCAATTCCGATAAAAATTAATTCGGACTTAAGAAAATTAAATCTGTATGACCATGCACGATTAGAAACTGTTTATAAATAAAAAAGTTCTAAAATTGGGGGTTGTAACTCGATAAGGGTTGATGTAAAGATGAAAATTAAAAAGGTGGGAACATAAAGGTCGTGCGGTAACGATAGGCACCGATAGGTATCTCGAAAATTTTTTAGGGGTTAGGTTATCGATTTTTTAGTGTAGGGATGATGGGGGTAAAAATAAAGCAAGAAGGAAATCCCTCCTCCACAAGGAGGAAATTTCACTCTTACAAGGAAGAGCAAGAAGGAAATCTTTCTCACAAGGAGGAAATCCCTTTAAAATAAGACTTTATAGTGCGAATTTACATGTAAAAACCGAGTTTCGATATGAATCGAGAGGATCGGATGGATCGGGAAGAATGTAGATCTGTTCCAAGGTCTGCCAAAACCTCTACTTTTTAGGACTTGTTGAGTTAGTTGATGCTTTTCACATGGTGTTCGATAATCCTGCCTATGCTGGAAAAAGTCAATATTCGCAGTTGTAGAGATGGGAATTCAATTTCTTGTGTTTTCATTCTGGAGTTTTTACTCATTATCCAATTCCGTCTTCCTTCCCTAATAATTTTTTCTTGTAACCTGGAAATCTTATTGCATTTACTATTTTTTTGTCTAACCTATGTTTGACGCGCTGTCGCTTTAATATATATACCTCTATTGATTATGGTGGTGTGCACTTAACGTATATATCTTACTCTTATCGATTTTTGATGTTTTTGTGTTGCGTATATCCACTTTTGAGAACAGTAATGTGTGATAATGTTGTTGACTCTTGTGCTAAGCAGGATGCCCTTTCGGACATTTCTTTTCAGTCGTCGGAAGCGTGTCCAAAAATGTTTGATATCTTTGGATCGAGCATATCTACTTTTGAGAAGAGCAGGACGTGTGTTTTGTTTTTGTATCTTGTTTTTCTTATTTGGGGACATTTCTCTCTCTCTCTCTCTCACCCCTATATGACGCTTGTCCAAAAAGTGAATTTTTACACCCCGCTCTTTTTTTTCACTTACTCTTCCTCCGATGGACATGTTTTAAGTCCCAAAGACTACTGCGTGTCACATAAGAGTATTGCTTCCCACTTCGGGTTACTGACTACGTTTTGGTGACATAAGTAGTGCTTTTGATTAACCTCGTCTACTACCGTTTGCTTATTGTAAGTCTTTCTTCTTCTCTCTTTGTTCGAGCTACTACGACATCCAACTGATTTCAACCTCCTCGTTTAATGTCTTTTCGTGTTCTATCTACCTTTTGTTTCTAATAGTCGCTGTATGGTCTGGGGACCAGACAACTCACGGCACTGGGCCATGTTGTGCGGATCTCGTTTTTGGCCATGCATCGCCACTGTCCTTGTCTTAAGCGGTATCAATGTTTTCGTTAATTCATTTGCTTTGGCATATCTTTACGATTCCACAACTGGAATATGGGCGATTCTGTACCCATGCTAGGTTGGTCCTTGTGCATATAACAGAAATGGTATCGCTTCTCGAACCATTGGGCACAAGAAAACTTTCATTTGAATGGTTCTACAGGACCACTCTCTGAATTTAGGGTAAAGTATATCTATGTCTTTATCTTATAATATTCTCTTATCTTAGAACTTTAGCTCTATCTTGAGGTTATTTTTAAATATTATCTTGGATTTACCTTTGGGTATTTTCTTGGGATGATTCCTTTATCTTGTGACTACCTTTAGATATTATCTTTGGGATTTTACCGCTATGTTAAGCTTATCTTGGGATAATCTTTGGGAATTATCTTGGGATATTATCTTTATCTTGGGACCATCTTTGAAATTATCTTGGGAGCATCTTTGAAACTATCCTGGAATTTTACCGCTATCATGAGCTTGGGAAGAATACCTTTGTCCATATAATTGACAAAATTTTCAGAAAAACTTTAAATAATTAATATTTTGAAATCAAGATTTATATAAGTTGGGTAAAAAATATAAGTTGAAAGAAATAACTTACTTGGCTTAAGCTTATAATTTGTTAGGGCAGTTAGGGACAACTCTTAGAAAATTTGCTTAATTCATATGCTAACTAACTAGGCAGTGTAAGATTTGAATACTTATCTGTATTTTTATAAATATTATATTCAACGTTTTATATATTAAAATATATTTTGATGAAAAATTAAAGAAGAAATGCTCTATTCAGTAGCGAATCCGTGTTCATAGTTAAAAAATCTCATTCGTAATAAAAATTTCTAACATTTAAAATAAATCAATTAATTTATGTAGCTCAAAGTTACAAAGTGTATGAATCTAATTAGTCTGTAAAAACATTACATCAAGAGCACCAACCATTCGAATTATAGTGATGTATTTCGTGAAAGTGTATCGGTGACATTGATAACTACGGAAAACATTGAGTATATATTCGAAACCTTTGGCTTGAATTTGCCTTTTAAATAAAATTTTGTTAACTTTTGGTTTAAAAAAACCCTAAACCAAATGTTTTTAAATTTTTTAAAAAAAATTTTTCCCGAATTTTGGGAAAAAAATTTTTTCCTTTAAAAAATTTAAAATTTTTTAAAAATTTATTTTTTTAAATTTAAAATTTTATTAAAACAAAAAATTTTAAAATTTATTTAAATAAATTTGGGTTTTTTTAAAATTTTTAACTTTGACCTTTAAAAATTTTTTGGGTTGGGTTTTTAATTTTAAAATTTAATTTTTTAATCTTTATCTTTCCCCAAAACTTTCCCTTTTAAAAAACCAATTTTGGAAAAAGATTTTGGGAATTTAAATTTTCAAAAAATTTTTAATTAAATTTTTAAATTTAATAAATTTTTTTAAAAAAGTTAAAAAAATTAAATTTTCATTTTTAAAAAGAAAGGGAATTTTAAATTTTTAATTAAGAAAAAATTTTAAATTTTGAAAAAAATTTTAAAATTTAATCCGTTTTTTAAAAAATTTTTTATAATTAAGGAAAACCCATAAAAACCCTCATTTTAAAATTTTGAAAAATTTTAAAAAAATTTTTTTTCCAAAAATTTTTTATTTGAAAAAATACAAAAGAAAATTTAAATTTATAAATGGATTTCCCCAAATATTACTTTTTTTAAAAAAAATTGTTTATAAAATAAATTAAAATTATTTTTTTTAAAATTTTAAAATTTTCTTTAAAGTAAAATTAAAATTAAAAATTTAAAACAAAAAAATTTCTTTTAAACAAAAATTTTTTAAACAAAAAAAGAATTTTAAAAAAATTTTTTTTTTTTAAAAATTTCGGGCCCAAATTTTGAATTTAAAAAAATTTTAAGAAAATTAATGGTTTTTTTTAAATTTTAAAATTAAAAACAAAATAATTAGGAAACATTTAATTTTTTTAAATTCTAAAACTTAATTTTTGGAAATTTAAACAATAAATTTAAATTTTAAGGACTAAAAAATTAAAAATGTAAATTTATAAAAAATTGAATTTTTTTTGGGTTTAAGGGCCCATTTAAAAGTTTAAATAAATTAAATTAAAATTCATTAAAACAATTTAAAAGTATTTCAAAAGAGGTAAATTTTTGTTACTCACGAAATTTATAAAGTTTTGTATAAAAAAAAATATGGTTTTAATAGTTAAAGATTTTTCTTAAAATTTTAAAAAAAATTTTTTAAAAATGCCAATTACTTGGGGTTTGGGTAAAAGACAAAACTTAGCTCTCATTTATAAATAGTGCTCAAAAGTGTATATTATTTAATTATATAGATTTTAGTGCACCAACCAATCAGTGTTATTACTAAAGTGTATGAAATGGCAATTTTTAATCCTTGAAAAATGATTCATTAAACAATTTAATACGTTATAAAACATTAGTATTATTTAAAGATAAATCAACTTGATAATTAACTAACATTAAACATTCATAATTTTATATAAAGGTAAGCTGTTATGAAATTATTTGATTAAAAATTACTTTCTAAGTAAACATGTAGTAATTTAAAACAAATTGTCTCTTATGTTATATCAATATAGTCTAATAAAGTCTGAAATATGAAATTGAACAGCGTAAGCTTCATCAAATGTTTCTATTCTGAACTCCTACAGTTTTACCTGAAATTTGCACGTTGCAACTATCACTAATCTGTATTAGGTTACATCACCTCATTTTCTATTCTTGCTTGTACTATATCCCATGCTTTTCCCAAATATATGCTTTAGAACTATTGCTTATCATATTTCTGCTTTTCAAAGATACCGTGCAACTATTTCAACAAGTATATTTAGTTATTATCTTTGTATAGATTAAATGCTATCGTCATAAAATCTAGAAGTTCATTATGAAAGGGTACGTTTATATTATGCTTTAGAATGCGTATTTCTAGGTAATATTCTGTGCTCACATACTTCGCTTTAACAATTTTCTTCTTGTTCTATGCTGTTGTAATTTCCTCATAGAGTGTTATTTCTTTGTTATGACGATTTTGGTGCACCTCTATTGTTTTACTAGTTTTATACCATTTCTCACCTCAGTGTTGTGAAGGAGTCGATATATCAATTAGTAAGTATATCTACGTGATTTCAAGTCTCACGGTTGAAATCCGACACCAACTCTTGTAAAATGGTGGCATTTTACAATATTATTAGCTTCGTTCTGGATGATGTAGGTAATTTAGTCTGTAGTGTTCTCAGCAGTTAAAGATCCTACTTGATGGAACGGCATTGGGTTTCTATTCTAATATCCAGATTTACAAAAATGCACTCTGCAATTATCACTTCGTGAGCATTTGGTTAATGTAAATATTATCGGTTTTGAAGGATACCGATGGATCAATGTATAGCTAAACTACGGATTCCGTCGTACAACCCCGAACGGCCACTTCTTGAAAAATCAGTACTTTTTCACAAAATTACCCTGTTCGGATAGAGGTTAAATGATCCTGTGTTATGTTGTCCCAGTTAAAACCCTATTTTCCTGGAACCAAGGGTTGGAAAATTCTAAATTCCAAGGCAACAAAAACTTCGCCTCCTGGCCAATTGTATTACGGGGAAGCATTGGAAATTAAATGAATTGTAAATAGCACCTTGGCTGAATTATAACATTAACCATTTACCGATTTAATATATTTAATATATTTTCGTACAGTCAACATTACCCTTTTTAAAATCATCAGTTATCGGTTATTTCATTACGCTTTCCGTCTCAAAACTGGTTGGACACGTTCCTGAATTATTCTAATTCTGATTTAACAGCATTGATACAGTGTTCCCTTCTATTTTTATTCCTATTCATTTGAAGGGTTAAGTGGGTCTCTTTTAAAAAATGTAAATATTATTTTACTGGCTTATATTTAGCCATATTTTTAAATTATAGTACATGTAGAGAAGGAAGCAGTATAGAATTAAATACATATACTATATTAATCAAGTGTTTAAATTATAAAACCAAATTACATAAATTCAAACTTATAAGTTAATTAATATTAAATCTACATATTTATACGCCGCACAAAATTATTTACACCTAAAAATTTGATACAGTAAAAACCTATGAGCTAGCAGACATTCCAAATCAAATTCAAAATTTTGTTTTTCTTGCATGTTTTGCTGCAAACGCGTTTATTGTATCCTCTATATTCATATTTTTGGCAGTGTCATGTTCTACTGCTAAGAGGATAAATCGTCTAATCTATCTTGTGAAGTGCGGTTCCTAAGATAATTTTAATAATTTTTAATTTTGAGAAAGATCTCTCCGCACTTGCAACGCTAACGGGTAAAGTTAGGTATAACATTAAGGCTGTTATGGTGTTTGGAAAACTGCTAGAACCTGTAGATTTGGAAAGTACTAGATATTCTAAAAATTGTAAGATACCGTTAACATTTTTAATTCATCACAAATAAGTCTATTATTTTTGAGTGTAGTAAGTTCTATACCTATAGCATCATTTAAATCTTTGTAGTAAAATTTTTGCAATTGTTTTGCCTTAGATAAAATATCGTCTGCAGTTAAATTCAAAAATACATTAGGTTCTAAGAAATTAAACTTTTCGTTTACATGAAAAAGCGATTTAAAACGATTCGACAGCTGTGAAATTATAATATCCATTACGCGATAAAATACATTTATTTTAAATTTAAATTCTTCATCATTAAATCGATAATCATTGGATAATTCATCGTAATGCTTTTTTATTTTTGGTTGCCTTTTTTATAAATTCCGGTTTAATATTCCATTGCCCTGCAACTTTCGCTGCTTCCTCCTTGATGTTGGAATAGTTATTTCTTGTTTCCTTGAAAAATTTTAAAGTTTTTGAAATAAGAGAGTTATCTGATTAATATTCGCCTTTTCACTCTGAGCAGTTTGTGAGAGCTTGTTAAGCTCTTCTAGAATTTGACTTAAAAACACTTAAAAAATAAAATTAAAATTATCCATGCTAGTTAATATTTGCTTTGCGTCATTTCGTTCATCTGTTTTTTTGATATCATAATAATTTTATTAGGAGACATTACTATATCTTTATACCGAATTCTTATGGCAGCTAAAGATTTTACTCGATCCGCCCAACGTGTCGGATTTAAGCGTTTCAATTGTGTGAAATTTTCTTTAAAACAGAAAGCCAATTCCATCTTACTATACTATTAGCAAAAATGTATATAAGTTTTCTAAAAGTAGAAAAACGATTCTATTTCTTTTATACCTTTAACGGCATCATTTATGACTAGATTTAAGTTATGGGCACTACAGTGCATATAAGGCTCAGGCTCTATGTTTAAAATTCTCTTTGCACGCCAGAATACGTACCGCTCATAACGTTAGCTCCATCGTAGCCTGCCCTCTACATTTATTTATATCTAATTGCATGTTGGTTAAATTGCTTAATATAGTATTACATAGTCCTTCAGCAGATTGGGACTCTACTTTTGTAAAACCCACAAAAGTTTCACAAATATCTATTTTGGTTACCTCTCCCAAGCTGTCTTTTTAAAATCAATATATCTTACAATTTTACTTAATTGATCAATCTTAGTTATATCCTGTGTAGTGTCTATTATGATTGAGAAAAAGAGCGGATCTAATTTTATTTAATAAAATATTTTTAAGTGTGCGCTTAAAGTATTAATAATATCGTTTTGAATTTTTGGGAAAGATATTTAATTGAACCTTTGGGTCGTTCAAGCACTTTTTGTAATATAGGATCATAGTTACTAATTAAATGAACTAAACTTAAGAAATTACCGTTGTAACTGTCTTTTGAATCAGAAAACTTTCTCTATGTCCTCGAAATGACAGCATGCGCTGGGATAGTGTTAAAGTAACATTGAAAAGTCTGTGTAAAACATTTTCCAAAATTCAGTTTCTTGTTTTAATAGTAGATATCTTTCTTATCTATGGTATAATTTTTCCACATATCGTAAATAAAACAAAGTTAAATGAGATTGAGCAAGCAAATGCTCTTTAATTTATGATAAACCCTGCCAATCATTAATTCCGGTCGTCCAACTTGACCTTACTGAAGCAAACAGCCAACATGGTTGACAATAAACACAATTTTTAATTTAGAATAACACAACCACCCATTTGAATTCGTGGTAAGTTTAACGTATTGCTTTTATTTTCGCTTGCAGTTATTAAGTAATAATAGTGAACTGAAACTTCTATTTAATTATCTTTAGGAAACGCACCATCTGGTCTACACAATCCGTAATTAATTATTTCTTTTCTTAAATTGTCATGTTGTAAAACATTGATTTTTAAAAATGTGCAAAATCGGTTGGATATTCTTTCGTCAGATCCATAGATAGTTCATTAAGTGAAAAGTACTACTCACATTTACCTCTGTAATTGTAGTGGTATCTAGTTCCAAATTTCTATCGCGGCCGTCATTATGTGATGTACTTGCGCCCTGGGTGAGAGTTTTAAAATTGTTGACGACTGCTGTTCGTCTGTAGCGGAACTAGTAGATGCTACTGTCGAAAGCCCAATTTCTTTCATAGATTGTTCTTGTTTTCGGACTCTTTAGAAGTAAAAAGGAACTTATTTTTGGAATCTTGCTCTTTGATTCTTCCAATAGTTTCCTTTTTCGTTTTTGCAGCGCCGCTTGTAGTGCTCATTGTATATTATTTCCTGCAATTTTGAATGAAATTAATTATAATGTAATTAGATAAGTAATAATTATTTAAAAGCCTTTTGAAATTACAAATAACATACATACTTTGCTTTAAATGCTTTAATTAACAAAATATAAATGATTTTTATTGAATGCTTAAAGATTTATTTATATGTATTTCTCAGCGCGACTTCAACTATGATCAAATCAATAGTAGTTTAATAAAAATAGATATAAATACTTACGTTTAAATATGAAAGACCTCCTGTAATACGAACACAACACTATTGAGTAAAACGTACTGGAATGCTTTTTATTCCTTTCCGTTATATATAATGCAGCTAATGCAAATACGTTGCAACCAGCTGACTAGAAACCACAAAATGAATTTCTTTCTAGTATTATATTTCTAGAAAGCGAAGGTTACTAAGCTACCTGCCATCCTGTGAATCTGTACTGTACAGACAATAGCCCTTTTATTCCTATTTAAAATCCCACAAACCAAACTAACCCTACTATACGTCGTTTAATAATGCTTTACCACTTTATACAACTTATCACTTAAGAATAATATAGACATCTTTGTTATTAAAGTTTACAGTCTCTTTCATCTGTTTATTAACCCTTACAAAATAGGACAGAACGGATAGAAAGAAGAAAGGATGCAGGCTGCAGGTGGTGTTCAGTATTTATCTTAATTATTATTTCTTGTATTTCAGCAGTTCCTAGTAGTAACATCAAGAAAACGTTCGTTAACCTGCGGTTTCTGAATTATCTGCAATATTTTCTTGACCGTTTCTTACCTGCCAAATACGTTGAAGATGAATAAGTTGAGTTTATTATCGTTTGGGCCTTCTTGCTTTGGCCCTGCATAGCGGGGCTGGCAGCTGTAGTTACGCCACTGAACCTGTGGCTACCAAGATCCCTTGACTTATACATTTGCCGAAATAATGGTTTTCCAGTAAATCCTTACACACAATTAACATTATTAGAGAATATTGCCCAACCCATACTTTAGTTGCTTATAATAATCACCATGTTTAAGTACAGTTACTTTTTCGTCATTAGTTTATCCATCTTGGGACTGGTTGGATGCATACCTCCATTGATTTCTAATCTGAGCTAGCCTACACATTTCCTGAAATTCCTACAGCCTACATCTTTCACTATCTGTGTGCAGTAGTATAACCTAGGTTTTCCTCTACTTCTCTTTTTCCTATATCTGCTTCTAATATATTCCGCACTATTCCCTCATGCCGTAATATGTGGCCTATCATCTTGTCTCGCCTAATGTTTACCGTTTTCCACATATTTCTTTCTTCCCCTACCATTTTTAGTACATCTTCGTTCCTAACTTTGTCTGTCCATGATCTCATCATAAGTCAGTAGCTTCACATTTCAAAGGCTTCTACCTTTTTCTTGTCCGCTTCTCCTACTGCCCAGGTTTCACAGCCGTACAGTACTGTGCTTCACACATATGTTTTAAGCAATATTTTCCTTGTTTCTATGTTTGTTGTCTTTGAGCACAGTAATTGCTTTTTCTTGTTAATGCAGCACGTGCTAATCTTTGTTTTATACCTTCTGCGCTTTTCCTATTTTGCGTTATTGGCTTTCTAGGTAGCAGAAATCCTTAACTTTTGTAAGTTATTGTTACCTATTTGTACTCTTGTTTTTGATTTATTTTCCCCTCCTTTGCATACTAGTACTTTGATTTTATTTTTGTTAATTTTCATACCACATCCCTCTGTTAGAACCGTTTTCATTTCATTAAGAGCAGCTTCTAACTCTTCTTTGCTAGATGCTGAAACCGCTATATCATCTGCAAAGCTAAGCATATCAATTTTTTGTCCTTGCATAGTAATTCCAAATGTCTTCCTGCATTTGACAGTATTCATTGCCCCTTCAATGTGCAAGTAAAAAATTAATGGGGATAGGGCACATCTCTGACTCACCTCTTTCCTAATGTTTACTTATCTACGTTCCTGCTCTAATTCTATTACTGCTGTTTGCTCTTTGTATAAGCTTTCCTCTTTCTCCATTGCACTATTCGTCTAACCCTTTAACTCATTCCTATCTTTTTAAGTATTTCGAACATTTTTTCCTATTTTACATTGTCGAATGCTTTTTCCAGATTTACAAACCCTTTACACACGCTTTCCCTTTTTTCTATTGTTTTCTCCATTATCACTCTCAAAGCTAAGATAGCCTCCCGTGTTCCTCTGTTTCGCCTAAACCCAAATTGATCTTCTCCTATCTCTTCTGCTCGTTTTTCCATTCGTCTTTGTACAATTCTAGTTACTATTTTTGACACGTGTGCTGTCAAACTTCTTGTTCGAAAATTTTTACATCTAACCCCACCTTTCCTTTTTGGTATAGTTACTATGACGTTACGTTTGAAATCTTTGGGTATCTCGCCTGTCTTATACATATAGCTTACAAGTTGGAAGAGAGGTTCTGTTACTGCTTGTCCAGCGGCTTTTAGAGTTTCTGCTTGCACCTTACCTGTACCCGGCGCCATGCCATTTTTCAGACCCTTTAATGCTAATTCAAACTCACTTCCAAGTATAGGATATCCCAAGTCATCATTTTCAATGTCTGATTCCCGTTCTAGTGATGTCAATTCCTCTCCTGCATATAAATTCCCTATATATTCTTTCCATCTACCTACGATCTCTACATTTTCTATAATGACGTTTCCTTCTGCGTCCTTTATATTTTTGCTATATGGTTTTATAAACCCAAAATTGATTCTAATTAGTTTGTATGCTTCATCTGTCTTTCCCACTTCCATCTTAGTTTGTATCTCTTTGTACTTTTCATCAATCCATTGTTCTGTAGCTTTCCTGCATTTGCGAATAATTTCCCATTTTATGGCTTTGTATCTGTGTTTTCCTGTTTCGTCTGATTTATTTTTGTATTTTCGTCTTTCTTCTATTAAATTCAGGCTATCCTTTGATATTCATGGTTTCTTAGGTTCTGTTTGTGTATACCCCAGAATATCTCTGGCCGCCATGTTTAGGCTGGATTTAATGTTATTCCATTCTGTTTCTACTTCCTTAGTATCAGACATTTTCCCGATATTTTTCAGCAATCCATTTGACTTTTTTCCATATCTTTCTTGAATATCTTTATCTTTTAGTTTCTCAAACTCAAATTGTCTTTTTCCGTTTCGTTTTTTCAGATTTTTAAATTTAAGTGCGGCCTTCATAATTACGATGTTGTGGTCAGTATCTATATCTGCTTCTGGGTAGCTTCTACAGTCTTTTACTTGATTCCTAAACCGTTGTCTGACAAGAATGTAATCTATTTGATATCTTCCAATATCTCCTGGCATCTTCCACGTATATTATTAATAGTATGATGTTGAAATAATGTGTGTGTTATGATTAAATTGTTCTTGTCGCAAAATTCTACAAGCCTATTTCCGCTGTCGTTTCTCGTGCCTAAACCAAATAAGCCTACTACCGCTCCTTCCCTACTCTCACTTACCACTGCATTAAAATCCCCCGTAATTATTAAATTTTCATGTCCTTTTACGTCTCTTAATATGTTTTAGATATCTTTGTAGATCGCTTCTACCTCTTCGTCACTGTAGCTAGAGGTGGGCATGTATACTTGTATTATTACTGTGTTTACCGGTTTAGATTCTAATCTAACCATGAGTACTTTTTCGTTCTTTTGTAAGTAGTTTTCTACACAGCATCCTATATTTTTTCGCATAACTATCCTTACACCCAAATTTCCTTCCTCTGCTCTTGAAGTCTCCACTCCAAAAATCGCCCGTCTCTGGTCACCGAACTTTGCTGATCCCTACTACTTCTAGTGCTAACCTATTCATTTTCATTTTTAAGTTCTCTAGCTTACCTACTTGCTTCATATTTCTAACATTCCACGATTCGACTCGCAAAATATTCCCGACTCTTATTCTGGACTTTGCGATCGCATCCTCCGAAGTAGTCCCCTCCCGGAGATCCGAATTGGAGACTATTTTAACTCTGAAATCTTTTATACCAGAGAATGCCATCATTTTATTATAATTCAGATACGCTGTGTACATAAGAGGTAATGTGGTAGTTTCCCGTTGCCTTCAACATCGCGGTAGTGTGTCTTAATCCCGACACGGCCGACTGCTTGAAAAATGGCAGGTGAGCATTTTTCACAAAAATTACGCCCTCATTCGGATGAGAGGTTAAATGGAGGTCCCGTGTGTGAGTGTTGTCACGCACGTTAAAGATCCCTACCTTGCCTGGAACGACAAGGGTTCGGCAAAATTCTAAATTTCCAGGCAACAAAAAACTCGCCTCCTGGCCAATGTAGTACCTTCAGGTGGAGCATTGGGAATGTAAATGAACGGTAGTGTGTCTTAGACTGCCATAGCAACCCCTATAGTATCTGCCAATGTAATTACCGAAAGAGCCGCCGCCCTCTTTCGGGGACCTGTCTTAGTCTGGTTTCCTCACTAACGACCCTACTAGTTTGGTTTAACCTGTAGTTTGGCTCTTTAGCTCATTAGAACACACAGGCCATTTCACCTGTTCTAGTAATCTAGAACTTCGGCAAGGTGCAGGTCCATTCGAAATGGTTATTATATTAAAACAAACTTTAATTTACAGTTCTTTATTTGCTCTAATATGGGTTGCAGCATTCACAATTATTTACAGAGAATCCTAATATACTCAATTACAACTACAGAGATCACTGCTAATAGTTATTACAATATTTACTATGCGAATTATTTTTTTAACACGACGATCACACTATATTTCTTACTAATTTATCCATTCTAATTATAAGCGAATTTATTTTAACCACTTTAATGACAGTTTATTTCGTATCACTTGTGATTAATCTAACTAATCTAACTAATGATTAATCTAGAAATTTGTAGAATTTTCTAGTCTTCGTGTGGACCCTTGTAGCTGCCACTCATGTTTGCTTAATGTGTTAATCTCTGTCGATTGTAGACTCTTTGGCGTAATTGATAATTTATTATCCATCTAAGCCTACAATGATATTGACACGAACATCAGATCTTTTAATATTTATACAAGCCAAGACAAGGTAAAAATGCATAATCACTTGCACAAGCATTGCGCGTACATTCTCAAAAGACCGACAGAAATATCTTTTCCGCTAAACTGTAAGACAGAAATCTAAAGAGAAATAAAATAAATTATTACGGACCATTAAAATGAAAACAATTAAATTAAGAATTTCAAATTACTGCAAGTGAGTTCTTTCTTAAATATCAGGAGCTTTCATGTTAAACGATCCGACCACAGAATTGTAATTACTGAAATGATTATTGCAACGTTCCCTGATTAAATTTACTGAAGTTAGTTTTCTTCCATACTTTAAAACGTAGCGAATTCTGTTTCATTGCTTAAAGCGGCAGAATAAACCTTTATACCTAGTAATTATTGAGGGTTTCATGATAAATGAGATTTTCCAACAGCCCTCCAGTGAGAAAGATTAGGATTAGGAAACTTTCAAGACTTTAAGAAACTTTACCGGTTAGAACTGTTCGTGGATTATTAATATATCTACAATGGCGGGATATGATAACCGTTTTACTTTTGAAAAGTTTCAGATATTTTATTTCAACTACAGAAGTTGAGCCCTAAATTTTGCGAGAAAAATATGTTAGTCGCTTTAAATCCGAGATCCAGGTTGAATTACGACGCAAATCCCCTTTATTCTAGCAATCCCATACCTTTTTCTTGTTCACGCGCCAATCAGATAGCTTAATTTCATCTGCCTTTCAGGAGCTTTACTTTCCTGTCGTTTTCACCGCGCATTTGTATGTTAATGCGGTAGGGCAGGGAGCATGTAGAAACAAGCTTTGTAAATATATTAGTAAAACATTTACTTAGTAACGCGAGGCGAGATTTCTTCTTTACACAATTTAAATTAAGATATTTTGATATACAGGGTGGACTAACAAAAGGGACGTAAAACCCGTATAATAAACTGTGTCATCATTTTATACAAATGCACAGACCCTTCAATTTATAGTTAACTGGACCCCTTTGAGGAGGTATTGCTGACAACGCCAGTTTAACACCAAATATAGTAGTAAAATTAATCCCAAAAATATTAAAGAAACAATCTATACATCTTTATGCAAATAAACAAATCATCAAACATATTTTGCATTTGGAAACGGAACACTGAAAATTCCATTTCTAAACGCCAATATAGTATCATCTGGTGTTGACAACCATGTAAATTTCTAGTCTTTGGAAATGTATAGATGGTATTAGGACTTGGGACAGGACAATTCCCTATTTTCTGTGTCATATGAGAACTTGTATTTAGAATGAAGCAATTCTTTCCTATTTCTTTTGCGTATTTTAGAGAGCATTTGATATAAACAAATGAATGTATTCATCCTGCATTCACAGTTCTATGATCTTCCAAGGGAATATTATCTACAAGTACTGATTTTCGGACAAAACAAGAAGCCATTCTCTTGGAAAACGAGTATCTAAAGTTTCACCTTGAAACCTTCGCACATTTAATTGCTTTTCGTTTAGGTTCATGTGCACATAAGCAACTTTATTAAGTACCACTGACGATGTTATATACCGAATGTGATGCGTTTAAGTAGAATCGTTTAAGCATTTTGTACCACTATTTAACACCGGTTTCTTCTTGGCCTTGTATTAATTTTCGGGATATTCAACGTAGGATTGTGTTTTGACAGTTAAGAAACATTTGATTATTTTTTTTATCTGCTCAAATATGACTCAATTTCTTTATACAATACATGCTGATCGGTCATTATCGTTCTTAAAGGTCTTAATGTTTTACGTCGTTGTCGTTGCCATTGATCGACTTTCGCCAAATTTAAATTTCTGGTACGTACAGTCGAAAATAGAACAAAACCATTGCTTTCTGGAAATATTATTAAGTTTAAAATAATAATGCACTCAAACTAGTGCCGTGCGGTGTACTTTGTCAGTATGATGCAAGTCTTCGAAATGCCGCCTCTATACTTGTGATTAAATAAAACTACGGAAAAATGTGAAAAGAATATATTTATATAATATATTTTCAAACGTTATAATTTTCTATAAATAAATATAAACTCGTATCAACTTGAACATAAACATACATAGACTATAATTTCACTCTAAATTTTTGCAAATTCCTGAATAAGGAATATATGGACAAGAGAAGCAGCTAATGTACATTCAATAGAAGTTCATGCCAGATTTGTAGACTTTGACTGACTTATGGAATTACTTAAATAGTTTTTTATTAATTTTAATTTGGAAAAACCTATTTCTCCACTTGCTACAGAGACAGGGAGTCTTAATAGAATTCTTAGTGCTATACAGGTGTTAGGATTCAATGTGTTTAAATTATTTTGGTACAAATAGTTAATGACATCGAGTGGTTTTATTGAATGTGCTAATATGCAAGATAGATCACGTAATTTCTCTTGAAGATCATTCCCATTTACATCTGACTCATTGTCGTCCAAAAGAATTGACTGGAGGCTACAGCAATGATTTTCAAGTATTTCATAGTTTCGTCCCCAAGTTGGAAGATGTCGTATACAAATTGAACATTTTTGCTGTGGGTTTCCAAAAGGATAAATCGTTCATTTAAGGAATTAAGTGTTATATCCGAAATAAAATTGAAAAGTTTATCCTAAATTTATCTTCCTCCGTTAAGGGTTTGTCCGCAGCTTTTTCGTCAAATTGACGCTTTTTCTTTCTAGCTCTAGCTCACTTTCGGTCTGTAAATCAGTGCTACACTCAAAATTTTCAGCAATTTGTTACATGCCGAAAATCGGCTATGTATCATATTTAGTTTAAGTCTAAATTTGTGTGTAAATTCATGCCATTATTTTAAATAGACTCGTGCATTTCCGTCATTTCGGACAGTTGCGTTTGTGCAAAAGGAATGCGTAGACGCGGAGTGATGGCGCAAGTGTGCGGTGTGTGACACGACATTATTAGCCAACGAGACGTCGAACAGTGACGTTTGCCGGTGTCGTTTTCTATCTTTTCTTTTTTAGGATGTAGGTTTCCCTTTATCTCTTGCCCTATCGTACCTCTACCTGTATCCTATTGTACCGCTACAGACAGAATAGGGAAGACGATAAATCTGTATTCAACGAGGGCATAATGTAACCCACCCCCAACCCACGCCCAAACGAGATTCATGGAAATCAGCATGGTCCCTGCGCAAGGATGACCGCAAAATCGTGAAGTGTTCTACATTTTTAAGTGAGTACGTTTTATCTTTTTCTTTAAGGTGCAACTTGTCTCACTGTAAACATATTTGGCATGTGATACAAATTGACACGAAATTATGTCGTAATATCTTTGTTATGCAATAATGTGAACGTGGATAATATCAGTGTTGCCAACTGCAGAAGTGGCTCTGAACACGCGGGCGCGGAGTTATAACAAATTCCAATAGAAGCAATTCTCATCTGTTCAAATTCGAGTTGCCTGTAACTTTTCACTTTTTCTATTGTTTCAGCTAGCATCCTTGTGCAATCCGAAATATTCATAGTTCCAGACGGCAATAGCTTCCAGACTAAATTAATTGCAAATAAAACTTCATGCCAAAGAATTACACCGCATATAAACTTGTATTTTTTTATACTTGTTGGCAACACTCTTGCTTTAACTCTAGTTTCTGCGTGTTTTCGAATAATGCATCATATATTTCACAAAATTGATACCAGAAAGGTTTTAGTGCATCTATTCTGATTGCTTACCTAGTAGCACTCAGTAGTTTGAGAGTTAAATGTGAAACATGTTTTTTCAGCATCTCTCAGCGCTTTGAAGTACCAGAAAAGAAATTATATAGTTCTTGAATAACAGAAAAGAATGTTGTTGCTTCTGTAGAAGAAGTCGCTGCATCATTCACAACTAGGTTTAAAGATTCTTCTTAATCTTCTTTGGGAATTAAACCACTCATAGTTTTTAAAATCATCTTTATTTACGTTTCGATCCATGACCTAGGATCGTTGCCAAAATTTTAATTCCCAAAGAAGATTAAGAAGAATGCTAAACAAATCACAACAAACATACAGGGAGTATTTAGGTTTAAAGAGTGACATGCATAAGGAACATACAACGCCAGCGAATACTTTTTAAGGATTCTGTTTTGTACATCCTTTCTGGCTTTTTTCATATTAGCTCAATTGTCGTAACCTTGCCCTCTAGGCCATTTCCACTCAAAACCGATTTTTTCAAAAAAGACAAAATCAATTTTGTTAAACCCTCTCCTGTTGAATTAGTTGCTTCAAAAAACCCAATAAAGAATTCGTCAATTTTGTACTCATTTTCAATTGGGTTGCATGTGATAACTCTTATTGTTAATGATAACTGTTCAATACGACTTATATCTGGGGTACAATCAGCAATTATGGAATAATATTTAGCTTTTTTTGTTATTTTTACAATTTTATGTAAAATTTCATTTCCCAAATTTGTACATTATTGCTTAGATAAGTCACAGACCATTTGTCAGACCCTCGTTGAACTCTTCTGACATGTTCTTTCATAACTGGATCAAGCTCGGCAATCAATTGAACTTACTTTAGAAAATTTTCGTTAATAAGTTGAAACAAATGTTCACTTGTTCCTCGAAAGGCTAAGCATTGTAAAGCCAGTTGTCTAATTATCGCAATAATTCTTTTTAGAACTCCTCTCCAGTGCTGAATTTTCAAATCCCTAAATTTTTGATATTTGTCATTAATATATTTTTTTAATCGAGTGTCAAATTCTTTCCATTGTCTAAAAGAGTTTCTGTGATTTTCAGACTTTTTGTGCATTGTGAGCGCACGTACAAGATTTCCCCAGTCAGAATACCCTTTTTTAGATCAATCATGGGAAGACGAATTATCAGATAATATGCAGCAAAAGCAAAAAATTGTATCAGTTGTAACTGAGTAAATCAACTAATTTTTCTCAACAATTGCACCAATGCTTAATACTTTGTAATAATGAAAAGGTGAAAATTTGCGCCTTTCTGTGTTGATAGGAAATTCCAGTTCTTTAATTTGATGTGGACCTCTCTCAACCAGTATCTGACGAGTTTTGGATGACATGCAGAAAATATTCTATAGTGCAGGGGATTGTCAGAGATCTTGTCTATTTACTGGAACTCACTGCTATTGCCATCCTGCTCTTGAAAATCTTCTGAGGGGTGTGATTTCTTGGTTTTCTTCAACAACTTCTTTAGGAGGTGGTTTAGACAGCGCTGATGCGTCCACCACATCCGAAGAGGTTGATGTAGATGTAGATGGTTCTGACCGAGGCTTTGGCGGTCAAAAATTCTTTCACGACATGGTTTAGTTTTCTTCCCTTTTCATCTTTCTTTAAGCGTTTCTTTCTATATTGGCTTCTAAACAGTCTTTTCCTTTTTTGATCCATGCTGTTATAGGTATACCAATTACCTACTACGTACCTTATAATATGTATAATAAATTAAGGTTAAACTTGATTTAAAAATCAAATGGAATTTCGCAATTAAAAAGTTATAATTCAATTCGCTGACGTTTTTAGACTTTTTAAGACACAGGCAAATAACAACGCACCACAACACAAACTAACACTTGTTAAAGAGTCTGCTGTTGGAGACCACCTAACATGAAAATCAAATAACACCATGTCAAAGAATAAGTAAAAACACTTAACAGATGCAATTGTCTTTTGTTATACATGCCGTCTACCGCCAAGCTCTTATTAAGAGTGGCCGCGGTATCGAATGCGGTATATCACAAACACTTTGCGCCCTCAGATAAAAAATCTAACGACGCCGAACGTTTACCTTTGCAAACGGTACCGATAATAATAATAAGCGCAGATGAATAATATACATAGGAATGAAATCCATGCATTTCAATTTTTTGTTAAATGTAGTCCAGTGATTTTGCCGCCCCCCTAAAAGTGCCGCCTGATGCGGTTGCCTCTTTGCATCATAGCACCGCACGGCGCTGACTCAAACTATTCAATACTTCTCAGCTTAGTCGAACCTAGACCTCTCAAGTCCAACTTCCTTTTACAGCATTAACCAATTGATTTTGGCTGTCTCATTGGTGACTGATTTTACTGCTTTATAAGTCTTTGATTCTCTGCTCGCAGAGGGTGTGAAATCGTTTCTTCGCGCCTGTCTTGCTGGTGGGAAGATTTGTGTGCTTGGTGTATGTGTTTACGGCTCAGCCATCTAATATGCTTCTGGATGTTTTCTTGCGTTTGTGTGGGTTTCAGTCCAGCGGAGGTGCAATATGTTGAATGTGTTCGATATCTGAGTTGTCGATTTTCTTGTATATATTTGACGTAGTAGTAGAATGTTTATTTATTGCAATGTCAAAAATTTAACCTATTATAGAAAAATTATTAAATAATTACACGGGGATATGGCCGATATTTATTTAATTATACTGAACGTTTAAAATGGAATGTAAATCTTACCAAACACGTATATTCTAATAGCTTTTTTAATTGTCGTTAAATACGTCAATATACGGATGTAATTAGAATGGCTGTACCCCAGAATAAGTACAATAGCAATGTTAATCATGAGAATTTTACTCAAACGGTTTTTATATTTAATCTAGAAGTAGACGCACTTTTATGCTAATGTTCAAAAATAAATTAAATTGTTTATGTGCTCGTACTGCATTACTAAGAGAGTGAATGTACTTATATCGACCAACTCTGTGGCCTAGTGGTTAGAGTACTTGCTTTGCATTTAGGCGGCCTGAGTTCGAATCACGCTTCAGTCAACCTTTTTCTTCTGCAAGAGCTGTGTAGCTGTGACGTTAGCGGAGGGAAAGGGGTAACTGTGAAATTAATAATAAAATCCATTATATAACAATCAATTATTGATTATTGATTAATATCGATAATTACCCCAAAATATTTTTAGCAGGGGGTTTGCGTGGACCACAACCGGAAGTCGGTAAACATCACAGGACTACGCCCCTTGAAAGAATTTTCCCACGGTATCGAAATTTCTCCCCAAAATATTTTTGGCAGGGGGCCGTGTGGACCACACCTGGAAGTCGGCAAACATCAAAGGACCACGCCCTTCAAAGGAATTTTCGCACAGTATCGAAATTTCCCCCGAAATATTTTCGGCAGGGGGTCCATGTGGACCATACCCGGAAGTTGGCAAACATTAAAGGACCACGCCCTTCAAAAGAATTTTCCCACGGTCCTCAACATTTTCCCAGACTCAAGTGACCCCATACCTACTATTCAATCATCCAAGCATCGAGTTCACACTATCGCTCAGGAGAAGATTGCTCTAAGCCCGCACGATGATAAACGCCACTTGCTTCCTGGTTCATATGCAACACTACCTGTTGGACATTATTCAATTATGGAGCAAGAGAAGATATAATACTTATTACAAATGTAAAATATTGATTGTAAATATATTATCTTCAATAAAATTTTATATAATTTATATTAGTGTTATCCTATTCTTAAACACTGAATGTAATAAACTCCTCCGTCGAGGGTGTTGGTTAAAAAGTAACCTGAATTGACCCTCAATTCCTCCTTATGGAGATTTCAATGGTTGGTACAAAAATGACCAGAATGGACCTTAGATTTTTCCATAAGAAAAAACATGGAAAAATTGCACTTTTTGCGCTAGAAGTAACCTTGCATATTTACTTAGGTAGCCTTTGATTTTTCTTGTTTTCTTAAGTGTCTCGTCTAGGTGTTTCTGAAAGCAGAGGTTTCTGTCGATATTGATTCCCAGGTATTGGATAGTGTTCTTCCACGGGAGTTGCTGCCCTTCAAACGCTGGCGGAGGGTGTCGGTGCAGTTTGTATCGTGAGAATGGCTTCAGTTTTGTCCACATTGATTTTAATTCTCCATATTCCCAACCAGTCGGGGAGGGTGTCCAGTTGGCGTTATAGTCTTTGTCTTGCTAGTCTGGGGTAATGTGCAGTAGTTATGAATATAGCGTCGTCGGCGTATAGTCTGCATTTAACGTTGTAGTTGTATGGTATGTCTTGTATGTAGGCGTTGAACAGAGCCGCTGAGAGACATCCTTCTTGCGGAACTCCAGCCATGATAGGTACTGTGTGTAATAGTTGTTCGTCTATTAGTACTTGTAGTTTTCGGTCTGTGAGGTAGCTATCTAGTAGCTGTATGTATTGTAGTGGTACTTGGTGTATGGTCGCTAGTTTGTACAGGAGTCCTCTGTACTATACCTTGTCGAATGCGTTTTATATGTCCAGAGAATCTGCTGTCGTGACGTGTGCTTTGTTGTAGTTTAGCGCAATGTAGTCTAAGACGTGTACTATCTGTAGTGTGGTTGAGTGATTTTCTCTAAACCAAATTGCTTTTGTCGGTCTCGTAGGTGATGTCTCAGTTTTTGTAATAGTAGTCTTTTGAATATCTTTCATAACGCGCTGAGAAGCGATATCGGTCGTTAGTGTGACGGCTTTGGGCTTGTTTTTCCTGTTTTGTGTATCATGATTGTAATTGTTGTCTTCCATGCTGTGACGTAAAGTCGTTGTAGGAGTATGCCGTTGAATAGTCTCGTGATGTATGCTACTGTACATTTTGTAATATACTTGAGTGCTTGATATGTGACGTTGTCTTTCCCAGGTGCTTTTCTGTTTCTGTTGCTGATGATTGTTTCTTTTGTGTCTTTTGGTGTTATAAGTGGTATGTGTTCTTCTGGATGTGTTTGTAGTCGTTCTTCCATAGTTTCGTTTACTTGTGTTTCATGTTACTGGTGTGTTGTTGGGTTCGGTGAGTAGCTTTCTTGTAGTGTTGTGGCGAATATGTCTGTCCTTTCACGGACGTTGTAGATTTTTTGTCTGGTCCGTCTAGTGGTGTGTTGGTTAGTTGATGTTTCGTTCTGAGTCCTCTGTTAAGTTGGTGTAAGTTCCCTTCAGCCTTAAGAACATTGTTGATATGTTCCGTCCACTGTTGCGTATTGTGTTTGTCTAGTAAAGTTTTGAGTGCAGCTTGTGTTTTGTTTAGTTGGGTTTTAATGGCTGGGTCCTTCGTTATCCGCCATCTCTGGACTAACTTCCTTTTCTGTTTGATGATGTCGCGAAAGTAGTCAGGTAGTCGTGGTCTGTTAGTTTTGCGGACTTTTGTCGTAGTTCTGTGGTTTAGTGCTTTTTGTAATGTATTGGTGATGTATTCTGTGGCTGTATCAATTTGTGCGTGTGTATCAACGGTCGGGTTTCCAGTTGTTATTTTGTGTTGTAGGTACTCGTTGAACTTCCTCCAGTTTGTCGATGTCGCGGTGTTAGTCGTCTCTTGTGTATGTGGCGCTATGTGAATCGTAGTTACTATTGGTAGATGGTCGGAGCTCGTCTTCTATAACTTCTCTTGTAAAGGCATGTTTTTGACTAGTATGATGTCCAGTAAGTCCGGATTTGGAGGTATTTTTGTTGGTGTGTCTTGTCCAGTGATGTCGGAATCTTTTCCCACTGACTGAGTGTATAACGTCAGTCCGTAGTAATTGTTTATTCTGGAACCCCATGTAGTGTATTTGGCGTTTAAGTCAGCTATGATTATTGTAGCGGTGTCTCCTAGTGTTAGGTTGTCAACGTCATGTGTAGATAGAGTTCTGCTTGGGCTGCGGTATACAGAGATGATTCTCAGTAGTCCTTCGCCTGTGTTGATTTCCATGCCCAAGGTCCCGGGTTCGAATCCCGACACGGTCCGCTTGAAAAATGTTAGGCGAGCATTTTTCACAAAAATACACCCTCGTTCGGATGAGAGGTAAAATGGAGGTCCCGTGTGTGAGTGTTGTCACGCACGTTAAAGATCCCTACCTTGCTTGGAACAGCAAGGGTTCGGCAAAATTCCAAATTTTCCAGGTAAAAAAAAACTCGCTTCCTGGCCAATGTAGTACCTTCGGGTGGAGCATTGGAAAATCACATGTAATGTGTTGATTGCCACGCCTGCCGCATCGAGCTGTGTGTATGTGGAAGGACTAGTGTGTGATGTATAATTCGTCTGTGAATAAGTAGGCTACACCTCCTCTTGGTGGATGTACTGGTTCGATAATCATGTTTTTCTGTGAGTTGTGTAGTTGGCGATCTTAAATGCGTAGTGTGATTTAATTTAGTTTCTCCGAGTAGTGCAATCTCAATGTCGAATTCGGTGAGAAGGTGTCGTAGTTCAGTTAGTTTATTTTTAATTCCGTTGGCATTCCAAAAGAGTAGTCGCAGCTGTCATTGTGTTTCCTGTTTATCCATTAAGCGTCCTGAAGATGTCGCACACTGCCTTTAGTAGAAGCGGTATAACAGGTTCCCCAGCCATGTAGGTCAATATGTGTGTTTGTGTCCATTGTAGTGCCTTGTTAAAGTAGTCTGTTAATTCTGCTTTCTTGTTTGGTGTTTGTAGGGAATGTGACTCCTTTAGGTGCTGAAGCTGCTGGAGTAACCCTTTCGATGATGTGTGGTTTTGTTGTAGAGATTTTGGTGGTTGTCGGTGTCATCTTTCTTGTCGGCTTGTTAGTATTGGACCCTTTGCTCCTTTTTTTATCTCGTTTTTTAGGAGCGAAGTCCATGCTTACGTCGGTGGAGCTGTCGGTTTTTGGTGGACGTTGCGTGTTGGAAGTGGTTGCAATAACCGCTGCTGTCGGATTTGTCGGTACTTCTTGTGGAGTCTTGCGTGATTGTATTTTTATTGTTCCGGTTGACTCTGGTCCAGCCATACTCTTTGACTGTGTCGGAGTTTCAGATGTATTCTGTGCCAGTATTGGTGCTGGTGGTTGGCATGTCTTGTTCTTCTGTTCCAGTAGTTGTTGGTAAACAGGACAGTTTCTATAGTTTGTGGGGTGCGGTCCTCTACAGTTTGCACATGTCGGTGTTGTTTCTCGTTTCTTGATGCGTTCAGAGGCCTGATGTTCCTTGCCGCACTTAATACAACGCGGTCAGTATTCACAGTTTAAACTTGAGTGTCCGTAGCGTTGACATTCGAAGCATTATGGTATTACCAACCTCGATTAAAATGCAGCAACCATAACGCCGTGACAGTATAGGAATTCACGTATATCGTAGATGGTCTGTGCTATCGGTTCATTCTCCAGTATCACTAAGAATGTGTTGCTGTATTGTTTGTCAGTAGGGTATAATTGGGAATACTGGACCCTCATTTCCTCCAGAATCCCTCATTTCCTCACTCATTTACATGTAAATTCCCATAAGGAGGAAATGAGGAGGAGTGACTCTCGCCTTGTGGACCGCCTTGTGGAAACGAGGAGAATCCCTCATTTCCTCTCACATCTGGACCAAATAGTTTTCTTCGACTAGCCATTTTTTTATCTTTCATCTGAACCAAATAATTTTCTTTGTCTAGCCATTGCATCTTTTGAGATAAACCTATCTTGTTTGGTATCAATTAATATTAGAATTTTCTTAGCTACCCGAATTTCTAGGAATTTTCTAGATTGCACCATCCCCCAGGAAACTACCCCAATTTTAAGATTTCTTACCTGTAGCGACTTTTGAGCGTTCTTATAAATTTTTTTAGTCATGCGATACATCTTGTTAGTCTAGAATTTTACGCAGAATTCGAATCTGTAAACAAATTTGAAATCGGACCACGCCCTGCAAAGTTATACCCCTTTAAAATCCGGAACCTCTAAATTTTGCTCTTTGCTCTATAAGCAAACCTAACAAATAGTTTTCTTCGTCTAGCCATTGCATCTTTCGAGATAATCCTACCTTGTTTGGTATCAATTAATATTAGAATTTTCTCAGCTACCCGAATCTTTAGGAATTTTTTAGATTGCATCACCCCCAAGAGAGCTACCCCAATTTTAAGATTTTTTACCTGTAGCGACTTTTGAGCGTTCTTATAAATTTTTTTATACATGCGATACATCTTTTAGTCTAGAATTTTACGCAAAATTCGAATCTGCAAACCGATTTGAAATCGGACCACGCCCTGCAAAATTACACACATACCCTCTGCGAGATAAATCTTTCTCCACATTTCCACACACGAGATAAACCTACCTTGTTTGGTATCAATTAATATTAGAATTTTCTCAGCTACACAAATCTCTTTAAATTTTTAGATAGCGCCATCCCCGAGAGCTACCCTGATTTTAAGTTTTCTTACCTGTAGCGACCTTTGAGCGTCCTTATAAATTTTTTATACATGTAGCACATCTTGTTAGTCTAGAATTTTATGTAGAATCTGTAAATAGATTTAAAATCGAACCACCCCTTACCATTTTACATACACCCTCTAAATTATAAATTTCCTGCAGCTTATACCTAAAGAAAATCTAAAACCATTCTTAAAACTTTTATTACAAACAATTTTTACTAATACAGTTTAAATTTTGTAAACCACATTTCTAAATACATATTCACAATTTTTTATTTTGAACCTAGAACTTCTCATATCGGCTCATACTTATTAATATTTATTTCTAAATAGAGCACCTTTTCCAAAGACCAAACGGACCCACATGTTTCAAATTCCTCTGATTTTGTTCTTATGGTCTCGCTTAAGACCTCGTACATATTTTCCAGATTACTAGAAGACGTTATAACCACATTTTTTGTGTTAAAGGATTTCACATCGGTAGTCTCTTCCCCCATTTTGGTGTAAACGCCGTAGAGTTCGCAATAGACTTTTACTGCTGTATGTTGTATTCTTTTTTCATTTATTAATCGAATAAATCGCTCTTTCTGCTTCCAAAGAAACTCGCGCACTCCATCGTCGACACTGGCGTTCTTTATGCGATAGCTAGCCATACGGTTGTTAAACGCTGTACTAACCATTTCTACACCATCGTCGCTAGTAGCGGTAACTGATGCATTTTTATGTCTGTTGCTTCTCAAGTGTGCGGCATACGTAGTTTTTTCCATTTCGAAATCGCATACTTTACACATAATTCGTGGTTGTTTCGTACAAGGCCCTTTAACAGCTGGCGGGGCTGAACGTTTACGGCTTAATGACATACCGTGCTGTTTTTCCTTGTGTCGCTGTAAGTTGCCTATTCTCGTAAAAGCGATACCGCAAGTCCCACAGTTAAAGTACTTTGCTGTAGACGGATGTATAAGCTTAACCTTGGACGATGTTACACCACAACATTTGTTCTGGTGCCGTTTGAGAGCATTTTTCCAGGTATAGGAAGCACCGCAAGAGTTGCACTTAAAAACGTTTCCAGATACCAATTTAGTACAAAACAAAATCCGCACTATAAGACTTGACTTGTAAGCGAACTAACTTATAACTAAAGAGTTTACTCTTGCGCACCTGCTTTATGTACCCTATAGAATGCAAACCGAAGGTTTACGAAGACACCCGAACGAAGTTGAGGATTCAGCGGGGAACTAAATGACGTCATAATTCTTGCTTCTGCTTGTCCAATACATTTAGCGCCAATGCATGCACCTAGTTCGCTTCGTCGATGGTGCGAATGCAGTTAGTAGAAACCCCGGAAAACGTCTTCCATGTTATACGGATCGCGTGCATATTAAAAATCCAAAAGGGCGGTAGCACACGCACACAAGTTGTCTGCAAGTCGTGCTGTAGAAGATGCAGTGCTACTATAACCAAAAACACTTTAAACCATTACTAAGGAAATACCAACTTGTTGCCTACAGGATACTTACTAATAAAGTAATTTAATTTTAAATAGCTTCTACGTCATATTTTAGGAAATGGTGGGCTTGAATATTTTCTAAATGAATCACCGAGCGAAAGTATATGCTTAGCAGTATTAAAATTAACCATTAATTTCCCATTTTTACGACCGTGGTTAATTATAGATTAAAATTTAATTTGTGCACGTTCGAGCTACGCGTAAACTAACATATTTTATAGTAACAATGCGCTGTATAATACATGCATACCCCTTCGCCGCGCTACTGCCATTCTTGTAATTGCTAGAAAAAGTCACTCTCCTTTTTACGGGTAGGGCCGCTAAAAGCACCATTCCATACTTTCTTTATAAGTGTAGCACATCGCGCACTTTTTGTCGGATAATTAAATTTTTTTATGTAGGCCTTTACACTTTCGCTTATTTAAACATCTAATACGATCGATTAACCACTTTCGATTATTCTAACGGGGAACCACCATACATTCCGCCACACCGTTCTTTTTGGATCCAACGATCCTATGGGCTTCCACGCACTAACACCTGACGTATCTTTCCTACTATTTGTTAAACAAAAACTACCGGCATCGCCATGTTCGTATACGAACGTAAGCAGATGTTTGTGGATGTGTACGAGAGTATGTAACCAGATACATTAACCAGTCTAAGCTATTTTATTTAGTCCACGAAAACTACTATTTTTCTAAACCACAATTAATAATCGTCTTTATAGGTTCCACATTTCGACCATTACCCAATGGCTGGTGATACGTACATGGAAACTTTAATTTCTTATTCGAGAGAATTCTTATTCTCCCGCGCACTGCTGCGTAGTTGCATGCCTACCCCTTTTGGGGGTATATGCTCGTTATAGGTTGTAGCACCCGAGGATTTACTTAACTACAATTCGTGAGACCCCTTTAATCTTTTTAATCGTATCTTTCTCGCCTACAGTACAGTAGTACTTAGCCCTACTACCAACAAATTCTAATACTGGACCCACATTAAATTCGTTTTTGAATTTCTCTACAATTTTTTGTTAACATGCGGTGTATTGTGTTTATTATTTGCGGTGTAGTCACTCTTTTAAGATAAATATATTTTGCTAGGTATCAACTAATATTAAATTTTTCTAGGGACCCCAAACCTGTAAATGGATTTTAAATAGAACCACCTCTTACAAAGTTATGCCTTTTAAAGACTAATTTTTACCCATCTTTATTTAACACCATTTTTTAAAACCTTTTTCGCTAACCAAGACATATGCCTTAGCCAACCATCTCCCGATAAATCTAAAACCGCCGTGTCCCGCGAATACCACGTGGAGATAACACGTATACTCTGTCAACCAGGATAGAAGCCGGAAGGATTTGGAAGGTGGGAGAAGAACTTAAAAATTATGGAATCTTAAAACTAATATATACAAATATAAACAACTATCTTATATCTTTACGCCCCCATACGTAGATTGTTGTACTATTAGGAATGATATACCTTTTGTCATCTTCGCTCGATAAACTAACTTTATTAATTATTTGCGTGTACAAATCGTGTTTTTACTCCGGATACATACACCGGCAAGTACTCCACACCAAATAAAGAATTAGATGCTTGGTAACTGTTAACATCCGCTTCCCTCGTGTACGCCAAAACACATCCCAGCCCGTGTGCACCCCTGCCCATGCGCACCCCTGCGCATGCACAGCCCTGCCCATGCGCACCCCTGCGCGTACGCACCCTTGCCCATGCGCACCCCTGCGCGTGCGCACCCCTGCCCATGCGCGCTGCCCATGCGCACCCCTCTCTGTGCGACTGCTATTTCGGGGTAACGTCACAGCCTTTTATAAATAAAGAACAATGTTATATACTATTATAAAATGTTTATTTTGACATTATACATAACAAATTTAAAAATATTTAATGCCAAGCATGGGGTCATTTAAACTTAATTTTAATACAAAGTTATACACAGAAGACAGTCCTTTCTTTATGTTTGTTTGGAGTGGCTTTAATTTTATCTAATTTTATTCGCAGCTTAAAATTTAAATCGACACCCAAGTCTTCTATCTCCTTTTCTAACCAATAGTTTGATACATAAAGACCGTCTAGGTTTTCGAATTGTAAAATGTACCGAAGTTTGCCTCTATATTTAAAGTCTTTGATTCCGCCGACAACCAGACCCATTCCTTCGTGTAATTCTTGCAGCTTGTGACAATCTTTTAATCGCAGCTTTCCCACTATATCCTGCATACGTATCTTGTTAGCTTGATCGACTTCTTCTTGTCGGTATTGGAGGAAATCCTTATTCTCCCACAGACTGTTGCGTAGTTGCATGTCCACCACTTTTGGGAATATATGGTTGTTATAGGTTGTAAGACCCTCGGTTTTAAATGATCCAAAAGGTTCTTTACTAGGCAAATATACAATGTTTAACGGACCCCCTTTGCGTGTGGTGTACGCAAAGATTACGAAACCCGCATTCCTTAGTTCGTCTTTGTTATCTGCCATTTTGATAAATACGTTTTAGAATAACCTTTTAAAAATATACGGATTTAGTACCATCCTTTTCCGCAAGGACGCCTACATAACTAAAAGAGTCTTTTTTACTAACCACAAATGCATACAACTTGTAGAAACCAGATGTATCTAAGTCAGTCCATCGGCACATAAAATAATCTTTTAATTCTTCCTCATTTTCTTAATAAGATGTTCTTTGTCTAACACATCTTTGTATTGATCGCGTATTGTCGCAGTGTTTTCCATGTAGTCCAATTTTCGCCTTTTTGCATCCATTTCCTCTAATTCCGGTTATCTTTTCCTTCCACTCACAGCGTATGGTATACATAATGGGGCAATTTCCTTTAGCGTAAACGGATAGAGTTTACTACCAATATTTACGCGTTGTCGTACAACCTCTGGACGAATGTTAGGCGTATCTATCAATCCCAAGTCCGAAATTACTATTTCTTTTGGAATTGTAGAATATGGTGTGGCAGATTGTGTAAAATATGTACTACCTGCTTTAATGTAGCACTTGTGTAAGATTTTTATTTTATCTTGGACATCTTCCTCTACTATCTCTAAATAATTTACAGGTAAATAGTTAAAACTAAAAGCCGAAAGCACATACTTTATCAATTTTTCCTTTTCCTCTGGTTTTTTGGACAACTTAATTTGCAAGCCTGTCAATTTCTTTGTATTGCCATTCCCCCAATACATGTACTGTAGCAGGTTATTATACACTAAACAGCAGCTATTTTGTAGCTTGTCCGATAGCTTACTCCACATTTTGGTAAGTGGCACCGAGTACATTGGCGCCTTTAGGAAGTATAACTTACTATCTTCCAATAAGGTTAAACAGTCTTTTAAGGGTTTATACACCCGTTCCGCACTGACATAGCTTCCAATTGCACAGTTGTATATTGTCGCTTCCAATCGCGTAATACCATGTTCTTTGGCCAAAGTAGACGCAAATGTTTCCCTTAAACGTACATCTGGACAACGTAAAAAATCTAGTATATGATTGCCAAGTTGTTTATTAACACCAGGACTTGTTATCTGGCACACAAATTTGTTGTAAATCTTAATTCTTGCATTGGTTGTTAGCCATGTTAAACAATCAATCCCCGCAGTTTTATCGTTGTCAACTATAATATTACACTTTTCTTCGTATTCGCCCTTATAGCAAAAGTTATGCTTTGTAGTTAAATAATTACACATCTCCATCTTGCTAAATATGCCTGCAAAATCTTGGGTTACATCCATGTCAAAAAGATAGAAATAATCTTTTTCGACTTCGTCTAATATATCTGGTAGTTCCTCCAATAAAGTTTCCAACTTAACATCTGCTAGTTCCACTTTGTATGGAACACATATAGGATTTTGGAATTTTTTATTAATGCATTCGAGGTCTTCTTTTCCGATAATTTCTTTTACTCTCTGGCCCATCTTGTTAGTGCTTTCCAGAGAAAACGGAAGCTTAGCTTTAACACCATGCCTAGCGGAAACAAATCGGTTGAACTTTCTTCGTAGATAGCTGTTAAATGCACCACAAATTTCTTTTTTAGGATAAACATCTTTTTGTTTGCAGATGCTTGTTCGGTGTCAGAAAGGTCGCAAATTTTAACCAACATTATATTGTCACAAAATGGTTCTGTAATTGGTGTGTGTAGTCCAACAGTCAGCATCTGTTCGCCTTCGACATAACAAATATTACCAATATCTTTTACCAGATTATTGTTGCACATATTTTCTGTCAACAGCCATAATCCAAATCGCTCAAAATTAATAGGTTAGGTCAGCGCCGCGGCGCTGACATAACCTATTAATTTTTCCTTTTATCTAACCTAGGTCCACACTTGTTTTTTAATGGAAAAAACTCATTAAAATGCAATTAGTGCTAAATGGGTTTTTAATGAGAAAACTCATTAAAAAGCAATTAGGTCATATGGTCATGTGGTCATATGGTAATGTGGTCATGTGGTCATGTGGTCATATGGTCATATTGTCATGTGGTCATGTGGTCATATGGTCATGTGGTCATATGGTCATGTGGTCATGTGGTCATATGGTCATGTGGTCATATGGCCATGTGGTCATGTGGGGGTAATTTCACCCTATGGGGCAATTTCACCATAACTTAACATCCTACATATATCCGGATATATGTCGATGCGCATCCCTGTCGGCTTAGGTTGGATAACAACATATTCTACTATCTTCGGCAATATACGTCCTCACTCTGTAGAATACGTAAGAGAACAATTTTTTCGTATTCAATTTAGTATTCGATAGTAGCTAGAACGGTAAACATGAGCGTCTCCAAGGTGATTAACGTTTCTCAACTTCTTGGGAATAAAGTGAAACCGACAAATGAGCGATTTGGATTATGGCTGTTGACAGAAAATATGTGCAACAATAATCTGGTAAAAGATATTGGTAATATTTGTTATGTCGAAGGCGAACAGATGCTGACTGTTGGACTACACACACCAATTACAGAACCATTTTGTGACAATATAATGTTGGTTAAATTTTGCGACCTTTCTGACACCGAACAAGCATCTGCAAACAAAAAGATGTTTATTCTAAAAAAGAAATTTGTGGTGCATTTAACAGCTATCTACGAATCAAGTTCAACCGATTTGTTTCCGCTAGGCATGGTGTTAAAGCTAAGCTTCCGTTTTCTCTGGAAAGCACTAACAAGATGGGCCAGAGAGTAAAAGAAATTATCGGAAAAGAAGACCTCGAATGCATTAATAAAAAATTCCAAAATCCTATATGTGTTCCATACAAAGTGGAACTAGCAGATGTTAAGTTGGAAACTTTATTGGAGGAACTACCAGATATATTAGACGAAGTCGAAAAATTATTTCTATCTTTTGACATGGATGTAACCCAAGATTTTGCAGGCATATTTAGCAAGATGGAGATGTGTAATTATTTAACTACAAAGCATAACTTTGCTATAAGGGCGAATACGAAGAAAAGTGTAATATTATAGTTGACAACGATAAAACTGCGGGGATTGATTGTTTAACATGGCTAACAACCAATGCAAGAATTAAGATTTACAACAAATTTGTGTGCCAGATAACAAGTCCTGGTGTTAATAAACAACTTGGCAATCATATACTAGATTTTTACGTTGTCCAGATGTACGTTTAAGGGAAACATTTGCGTCTACTTTGGTCAAAGAACATGGTATTACGCGATTGGAAGCGACAATATACAACTGTGCAATTGGAAGCTATGTCAGTGCGGAACGGGTGTATAAACCCTTAAAAGACTGTATAACCTTATTGGAAGATAGTAGTTATACTTCCTAAAGGCGCCAATGTACTCGGTGCCACTTACCAAAATGTGGAGTAAGCTATCGGACAAGCTACAAAATAGCTGCTGTTTAGTGTATAATAACCTGCTACAGTACATGTATTGGGGAATGGCAATACAAAGAAATTGACAGGCTTGCAAATTGTTGTCCAAAACCAGAGGAAAAGGAAAATTGATAAAGTATGTGCTTCGGCTTTAGTTTTAACTATTTACCTGTAAATTATTTGGAGATAGTAGAGGAAGATGTCCAAGATAAAATAAAAATCTTACACAAGTGCTACATTAAAGCAGGTAGTACATATTTTACACAATCTGCCACACCATATTCTACAATTCCAAAAGAAATAGTAATTTCGGACTTGGGATTGATAGATACGCCTAACATTCGTCCAGAGGTTGTACGACAACGCGTAAATATTGGTAGTAAACTCTATCCGTTTACGCTAAAGGAAATTGCCCCATTATGTATACCATACGCTGTGAGTGGAAGGAAAAGACAACCGGAATTAGAGGAAATGGATGCAAAAAGGCGAAAATTGGACTACATGGAAAACACTGCGACAATACGCGATCAATACAAAGATGTGTTAGACAAAGAACATCTTATTAGAGAAAATGAGGAAGAATTAAAAGATTATTTTATGTGCCGATGGACTGACTTAGATACATCTGGTTTCTACAAGTTGTATGCATTTGTGGTTAGTAAAAAGACTCTTTAGTTATGTAGGCGTCCTTGCGGAAAAGGATGGTACTAAATCCGTATATTTTTAAAAGGTTATTCTAAAACGTATTTATCAAAATGGCAGATAACAAAGACGAACTAAGGAATGCGGGTTTCGTAATCTTTGCGTACACCACACGCAAAGGGGTCCGTTAAACATTGTATATTTGCCTAGTAAAGAACCTTTTGGATCATTTAAAACCGAGGGTCTTACAACCTATAACAACCATATATTCCCAAAAGTGGTGGACATGCAACTACGCAACAGTCTGTGGGAGAATAAGGATTTCCTCCAATACCGACAAGAAGAAGTCGATCAAGCTAACAAGATACGTATGCAGGATATAGTGGAAAGCTGCGATTAAAAGATTGTCACAAGCTGCAAGAATTACACGAAGGAATGGTCTGGTTGTCGGCGGAATCAAAGACTTTAAATATAGAGGCAGACTTCGGTACATTTTACAATTCGAAAACCTAGACGGTCTTTATGTATCAAACTATTGGTTAGAAAAGGAGATAGAAGACTTGGGTGTCGATTTAAATTTTAAGCTGCGAATAAAATTAGATAAAATTAAAGCCACTCCAAACAAACATAAAGAAAGGACTGTCTTCTGTGTATAACTTTGTATTAAAATTAAGTTTAAATGACCCCATGCTTGGCATTAAATATTTTAAATTTGTTATGTATAATGTCAAAATAAACATTTTATAATAGTATATAACATTGTTCTTTATTTATAAAAGGCTGTGACGTTACCCGAAATAGCAGTCGCACAGAGAGGTGCGCATGGGCAGCGCGCATGGGCAGGGTGACGCGCAGGTGCGCATGGGGTGCGCGCAGGTGGCGCAGGTGTGTCGCATGCGCAGGGCGTGCACAGGGCTGGGATGTGTTTGGCGTACACGAGGGAAGCGGATGTTAACAGTTACCAAGCATCTAATTCTTTATTTGGTGTGAGTACTTGCCGTGTATGTATCCGGAGTAAAACACGATTTGTACACGCATAATTAATAAAGTTAGTTTATCGAGCGAAGATGACAAAAGGTATATCATTCCTAATAGTACAACAATCTACGTATGGGGCGTAAAGATATAAGATAGTTGTTTATATTTGTATATATTAGTTTTAAGATTCCATAATTTTTAAGTTCTTCTCCCACCTTCCAAATCCTTCCGGCTTCTATCCTGGTTGACAGAGTATACGTGTTATCTCCACGTGGTATTCGCGGGACACGGCGGTTTTAGATTTATCGGGAGATGGTTGGCTAAGGCATATGTCTTGGTTAGCGAAAAAGGTTTTAAAAAATGGTGTTAAATAAAGATGGGTAAAAATTAGTCTTTAAAAGGCATAACTTTGTAAGAGGTGGTTCTATTTAAAATCCATTTACAGGTTTGGGGTCCCTAGAAAAATTTAATATTAGTTGATACCTAGCAAAATATATTTATCTTAAAAGAGTGACTACACCGCAAATAATAAACACAATACACCGCATGTTAACAAAATTGTAGAGAAATTCAAAACGAATTTAATGTGGGTCCAGTATTAGAATTTGTTGGTAGTAGGCTAAGTACTACTGTACTGTAGGCGAGAAAGATACGATTAAAAAGATTAAAGGGTCTCACGAATTGTAGTTAAGTAAACCGGTGCTACAACCTATAACGAGCATATACCTCAAAAGGGGTAGGCATGCAACTACGCAGCAGTGCGCGGAGAATAAGAATTCTCTCGAATAAGAAATTAAAGTTTCCATGTACGTATCACCAGCCATTGGGTAATGGTCGAAATGTGGAACCTATAAAGACGATTATTAATTGTGGTTTAGAAAATAGTAGTTTTCGTGGACCAAATAAAATAGCTTAGACTGGTTAATGTATATGGTTACATACTCGAACATCCACAAACATCTGCTTACGTTCGTATAAGAACATGGCGATGCCGGTAGTTTTGTTTAACAAATAGTAGGAAAGATACGTCAGGTGTTAGTGCGTGAAGCCCATAGGATCGTTGGATCCAAAAGAACGGTGTGGCGGAATGTATGGTGGTTCCCGTTAGAATAATCGAAAGTGGTTAATCGATCGTATTAGATGTTTAAATAAGCGAAAGTGTAAAGGCCTACATAAAAAATTTAATTATCCGACAAAAAGTGCGCGATGTGCTACACTTATAAAGAAAGTATGGAATGGTGCTTTAGCGGCCCTACGTAAAAAGGAGAGTGACTTTTCTAGCAATTACAAGAATGGCAGTAGCGCGGCGAAGGGGTATGCATGTATTATACAGCGCATTGTTACTATAAAATATGTTAGTTTACGCGTAAGCTCGAACGTGCACAAATTAAATTTTAATCTATAATTAACCACGGTCGTAAAATGGGAAATTAATGGTTAATTTTAATACTGCTACATATACTTTCGCTCGGTGATTCATTTAGAAAATATTCAAGCCCACCATTTCCTAAAATATGACGTAGAAGTATTTAAAATTAAATTACTTTATTAGTAAGTATCCTGTAGGCAACAAGTTGGTATTTCCTTAGTAATGGTTTAAAGTGTTTTTGGTTATAGTAGCACTGCATCTTCTACAGCACGACTTGCAGACAACTTGTGTGCGTGTGCTACCGCCCTTTGGATTTTTAATATGCACGCGATCCGTATAACATGGAAGACGTTTTCCGGGTTTCTACTAACTGCATTCGCACCATCGACGAAGCGAACTAGGTGCATGCATTGGCGCTAAATGTATTGGACAGCAGAAGCAAGAATTATGACGTCATTTAGTTCCCGCTGAATCCTCAACTTCGTTCGGTGTCTTCGAAACCTTCGGTTTGCATTCTATAGGGTACATAAAGCAGGTGCGCAAGAGTAAACTCTTTAGTTATAAGTTAGTTCGCTTACAAGTCAAGTCTTATAGTGCGGATTTTGTTTTGTACCAAATTGGTATCTGAAACGTTTTTAAGTGCAACTCTTGCGGTGCTTCCTATACCTGGAAAAATGTCTCAAACGGCACCAGAACAAATGTTGTGGTGTAACATCGTCCAAGGTTGCTTATACATCCGTCTACAGCAAAGTACTTTAACTGTGGGACTTGCGGTATCGCTTTTACGAGAATAGGCAACTTACAGCGACACAAGGAAAACAGCACGGTATGTCATTAAGCCGTAAACGTTCAGCCCGCCAGCTGTTAAAGGGCCTTGTACGAAACAACCACGAATTATGTGTAAAGTATGCGATTTCGAAATGGAAAACTACGTATGCCGCACACTTGAGAAGCAACAGACATAAAATGCATCAGTTACCGCTACTAGCGACGATGGTGTAGAAATGGTTAGTACAGCGTTTAACAACCGTATGGCTAGCTATCGCATAAAGAACGCCAGTGTCGACGATGGAGTGCGAGTTTCTTTGAAGCAGAAAGAGCGATTTATTCGATTAATAAATGAAAAAGAATACAACATACAGCAGTAAAAGTCTATTATGAACTCTACGGCGTTTACACCAAAATGGGGAAGAGACTACCGATGTGAAATCCTTTAACACAAAAATGTGGTTATAACGTCTTCTAGTAATCTGGAAAATATGTACGAGGTCTTAAGCGAGACCATAAGAACAAAATCAGAGGAATTTGAAACATGTGGGTCCGTTTGGTCTTTGGAAAAGGTGCTCTATTTAGAAATAAATATTAATAAGTATGAGCCGATATGAGAAGTTCTAGGTTCAAAATAAAAATTGTGAATATGTATTTAGAAATGTGGTTTACAAAATTTAAACTGTATTAGTAAAATTGTTTGTAATAAAAAGTTTTAAGAATGGTTTTAGATTTTCTTTAGGTATAAGCTGCAGGAAATTTATAATTTAGAGGGTGTGTGTAAAATGGTAAGGGGTGGTTCGATTTTAAATCTATTTACAGATTCTACATAAAATTCTAGACTAACAAGATGTGCTACATGTATAAAAAATTTATAAGGACGCTCAAAGGTCGCTACAGGTAAGAAAACTTAAAATCAGGGTAGCTCTCGGGGGATGGCGCTATCTAAAAAATTTAAAGAGATTTGTGTAGCTGAGAAAATTCTAATATTAATTGATACCAAACAAGGTAGGTTTATCTCGTGTGTGGAAATGTGGAGAAAGATTTATCTCGCAGAGGGTATGTGTGTAATTTTGCAGGGCGTGGTCCGATTTCAAATCTGTTTGCAGATTCGAATTTTGCGTAAAATTCTAGACTAAAAAGATGTATCGCATGTATAAAAAAATTTATAAGAACGCTCAAAAGTCGCTACAGGTAAAAAATCTTAAAATTGGGGTAGCTCTCTTGGGGGTGATGCAATCTAAAAAATTCCTAAAGATTCGGGTAGCTGAGAAAATTCTAATTTTAATTGATACCAAACAAGGTAGGATTATCTCGAAAGATGCAATGGCTAGACGAAGAAAACTATTTGTTAGGTTTGCTTATAGAGCAAAGAGCAAAATTTAGAGGTTCCGAATTTTAAAGGGGTATAACTTTGCAGGGCGTGGTCCGATTTCAAATTTGTTTACAGATTCGAATTCTGCGTAAAATTCTAGACTAACAAGATGTATCGCATGACTAAAAAAATTTATAAGAACGCTCAAAAGTCGCTACAGGTAAGAAATCTTAAAATTGGGGTAGTTTCCTGGGGGATGGTGCAATCTAAGAAATTCCTAGAAATTCGGGTAGCTAAGAAAATTCTAATATTAATTGATACCAAACAAGATAGGTTTATCTCAAAAGATGCAATGGCTAGACAAAGAAAATTATTTGGTTCAGATGAAAGATAAAAAATGGCTAGTCGAAGAAAACTATTTGGTCCAGATGTGAGAGGAAATGAGGGATTCTCCTCGTTTCCACAAGGCGGTCCACAAGGCGAGAGTCACTCCTCCTCATTTCCTCCTTATGGAAATTTACATGTAAATGAGTGAGGAAATGAGGGATTCTGGAGGAAATGAGGGTCCAGTATTCCCAATTATACCCTACTTTTGTCCTTTGATTCTAATCTGGTTACGTGTTCTATCTAGTAGTTCCTGTCCAGTAGTTCGTTTGTGACGTCCTTCGGTGTGATGTTTGCCGCCAGTCCTTTAATTGCACCTTCAGTTGTCGTTCATATTTAAATCCATACGTGTAAAATTCGATTGCATGTCTTTTCAGGTGATCCTGTACAAATCTGACAGCCGCGGCTACTCCATGAGGGCTTAAAGGCTAGAGCCCCTCCAGGTTATTTAAAAGAATAGGTACCGTAAATAAACTTTTCGGCATAAATTAATTCATCGTAAAATGATTACTCAAAACTAGAGATCGAATGCATAAATGCTTTCAGCCCGGCATTTTTAAGTGGTCTCAGTAAATAAATTGTAAATGCAACGTCTATAGTTTACAATGATGTATGGTGCCGGAAACAGATATAAAGTGTAAACATATCCCGCCGTCGTCCTTTCGTAAGCAACCATATAACCGTTTTAATGAAAATTAACAACAAAATGCATATAATTCTTTTAAGATTTGAGGTTCAAATGATCAAATGTAACACTAATATCAATATTTTAAAATTATTTAAAACAATTACGTTTCTCACTATATTCATTTTACAGCCAACATTTAAGCAAAAATAAATAAATACCTGTCCTAGACATTTTGACAGCTCCTTGATTCTTTTTAGTACATCGGTGTAAGCGAGGGCTCCAGTCTATTGAGCCCAGCTTCAATGTAAATCTTCTAGGAAATCGAACGACGACAAATTCTGTCGAACGCAAATAATAACAGCTTCGGATAGCTTTAACAGGGCTCTCGTCATTAGAGCCCTAAGCGGCAGTATCTGTTGGTATTTCAAGGCGTGTCTGTGTTGTCCGGTACTAATTTGCGTCAGTGTAGAGATTATTTCACTTGTTTTTGTTGAAAATAAAGACCGTGTCTTGTTTTGTGACTGTAGTCGTAGTGTATAATTTTGATTATTATTTTGAATTATTTAAGATGACTGAAAATAATATTCGTAATATAGTCGAAATTAAATTTAAAACTCTTCCATTAGCAAAAAAGGTGAAAATTAAGAACCTAGGGCGTCCGACACCGGATTTAAATCTGAAACAGGTAGATGAGGTTGGAAATCGTAGTTTCACAAGGCATTTTTCAAAAGAAATTTATAAAAAAATACAGTGGATTTCCGGATGCTCTCAATCGAATGCTCTATTTTGTATTCCTTGCCATTTATTTAATTGTGACGGAATGGACAAAACATGGTCGGAAAAAGGCTTTACAGATTTGAAGCATATAAACGATAAAATAAAAAAGCATGAAATTAGCAAGTACCATATAAAGTCTTGCACGGATTTGGCTATGCTAGGTTCCGTGAACATTGTGGTTCGATTAGATTCCGCATATAGGCAGAACATTATGAAGTATAATGAGCAGGTGACTAAAAATAGATATACTTTTTAAAAAATTATCAAATGTGTTAAATTTTGGAAAGTTGGAATTGGCATTGAGAGGGCACAATGAAAAAGAAGATTCCGAAAAGTCGTGGAATTTTGTTAGAATAAATTGATTTTACTTCAGAATTGGATGTAATTTTAAAAGAACATTTACACAAAGCGAGTGTATTTAAAGGTACATCTAAAACTATGCAAAACAAGATTTTAGAAAGCATGCTTGCAGTGTGTCGTCAAGATGTTCAAGATCAAATTAAAGGTAGTGAATTTTTGGCAATTTTGTGCGATGAGACGACTGACATTTCAAATCAATGCCAAATGGTAATTTTAGTTAGATATTTCTACAGTGGAAATATTTATGAGAGATTTTAGACATTTCTACGAGTAATAGATAAAACAGCTAACGGTTTAACGGAGTGTATTGAGCAGGAATTAGATAAATTAATATTAAACTCGTCATCTAAACTAATCGCTCAACTTATGACGGTACAAATGTTATGAGTGGTTCTGCTAGTGGAGTTCAGTCAAAAATAAAAATGCCCATTTTGTTCACTGTTATGCCCATCAATTAAATTTAATTATGCAGAAAGCAACTAGTCAAAATGCTAAAGTTAAAATTTTTTTCTAATTTATCCGCAATTCCTGCTTTTTTTCTCATTCTACTCACAGGTGTAATGTGCTAAAAGTAATAGTAAAGCAAAAATTGCCCACTGTTGCTGCCAAACGTTGGAATTATAATATTCGTATTGTGAACGTCGTATATGAGAATAAAGAAAAACTAATCGAATGCTTTGAGGAATTAGAAAAAAAATACAATAAAACTATTACCTGCAGGGAAGCATATGGTTTGCGTAGGATTCTGGAAGATCCTGATTTTGTGTTTATTCTCAATTTATTTCATACAATTTTTCAACATGTTAACATATTATTTAATTAATTTCAAGATAGAGATACAGACAGTGTTGCACTGAAGAGAAAAATGGAAGACTTTGAAAAGATAATAGCATCTGCTAGAAATTCAACTGATGAGATAGAAAAAAATATAATCTGTAATAATACTAAACGAAGAAAAATTAGTAACGTGGAAAATCGAAATTTGATTGCTAAAGAAATGTGCGATACAATAGTTGTTCAGAGGAAGGACAGGCTCTCATACCGAACTTATTTAGAAGCCGCATTTTTAGTAGACGTAACTAATTTTGATACTTACTCAAAAAAATTTCCAACATCGCATTTCCAATCGATTGTTAAGTGCTATCCGATGTTACAGCCAGACAAATTGAAGACTAAATTGGAAGTGATGTACCCAAGAACGGATTTTAGAAATATTTTAGGCGGCCTAAATATGCTTTCCTGGTTGACCCAAAATGGGTTAAACGAAACATTTGGCGAAACAACAAAATTATTAAAAATTATAGTCACAACCGCAATGTACACTGCCGAATTTGAAATACGTTTTTCAACTCTTAATAGGATTAAAACTTATCTAAGGAACACAATGACCGAAGAACGTCTTAATGCCTTAGCAATGATGTCAGTCAACAAAAACTTAATACATAACATCAACAATTTTGACGAAAAAGTTATAGACCATTTTATTGCTCAGAAAGTCAGAAGGCTTGATTTCATATTCAAGCAGTAAAATTATTATTACGTGACAATTAGAGTACAGTGTGTGACTTTTTGTACATAAACTTATAAACAAGTATACAAAAATTAATGGGTTTGTGAGAGTGACTAGGCTGAATACACCAAACCACTGAAGATGAGTGTTGCTTATGTTTTTTTGAATTATATTCATGTCATGCGCAGTTAGAGCCCCTCAAATAAAATCACCACGAGCCGCCACTGAAATCTGAACTCATCTGCGTTGTCTTATATTCTTGCACCTTGTCCTGATGCTCGAATGTTAATGTCCCTTTTCGTGATTCATTTCTTCTCTTTGGCATGTCTATCGCCCTGAGAAGAGCAATGTTAGTTCTTATAAATTTTGTACTAAAAAGTACAAATATTCGTCTCTTAGTTTAAGCTAAGGTGCAATTTGAGGAGAGCTCGTAGATCGATGCGTTCTGTTCAAATTACAGCAGGTGAATACCGCCACCTGATACCTTAATAAACAAACCACTTAATTTATACTAAAACTAAACTGCTTGAGCGGAATTAAAGTTAATCATGCGTTTCCATTGGTTGTTATGCCAATAGGGAAAACAATCTAGATGACGTTATTGGACCCTTATCAGTATTTAAGGGGGTTCCTTTATGTTTAACTCCTTTAATTGATTCACACGCATTTAGGAAGAATACGTCAGTTGGACATTATCTAGTTTAACCGGGTGAATGATTTCAAAATGTGTTTGGTGACTTGAGCTCTTTCATATTTATCGTATTGAAAATAAGCAATGTGCTCTTTAAATCTAGTTGTAACATTTCTCTTGGTCTGACTAATATATTTTTGAGAACAACCTCGTCGAACAGATAATCTCATAAATCCCCGACTTTTGCAACCTGTCCACTTTGTCTTTTAGGTTACCTAACAGATCTTTAATTTTATTGGTATTATTATAAACAATTTTAAAATTGAATTAAGTATTTTACTAAGACCCTTAGTGGTGCTGTGAAAAGGAAGATTGACATATTTGACTACTTCATTAGTGGTACTAGGTTGCAAAGTCGTAGATTTGCGGATGTTTCTTCTATTCTTATACTTTCTTTGAATATGGCCTACAATAAGCGTAGAGAAACCATTGTGAATCACTAATTGTTTAATATGTGCAAGCTCCTTATTAAACCTGTAGTATGTTTACTATAAAATTGAAAACCCCCAGTTTACGTTGTAAACTGGGGTTGCAGGAGGATAAAATAAAACGATTTGTTATAATTTGTGCGTAACGCGAATACGCGTCCACCGGCACAAGCCTTAGAATTTTCATGTCTGATGCTAATAACGCGAATTAGCATTCTTTTACCAAATTTTGATTTTATTAAAAGGGTTTGTTCAGAGTATGATTTTTTTAGTCACTATTAACAATTCTTGATCAAATTTAGCGAAAAACGCTTCTTACTCTTAATAAATATACCTTATCGGTTACGTGTTGAGAACAATGAGGTACTAGAAATGGTAGGGGAAAAGAGAAATATGCGGAAAGTAGTAAAAGAAGACGAGATATAGGATGGCAGGACATTGTTAGGCTTGAGGGAATAGTACGGCATATATTAGAAGCAGAGAAAAGAAAAACAAGAAGTAAAGTTTGTAGGTTAGCTCAGAATAGAAAACAGTGAAGATACGCGTCCAACCATTTCCAGGCCTGAAAACTTAATGATGATGAAATGCCAAAGTCTACAATAATAAAAATTAACAATGCGGCTTAATAATAATTGTAAATTTCCTTTTCTTTCTTATATGAACCTTGTTCAAATATTAGGAAGCAACAAAATTGCTTTCTGAAAATTTCTTAGACTTTTAATTTAGTGATACGCAAAAGAATTTGATATTGTCAAAAATTGTCTACACTACAACTTGAAAACCATTGCATATTTAGTATATGTTGTATAACTAGAAAAAATATGCCAATCGCTGCCCAATTAAACCCGTTTCAGTCACTACAAGCAAACGCATGCTTTTGTGTGGCAGGAAATGAATTGGCAAAGTTTATGACTAATAGATGTTCGCTTAAATTCAAAAGCTCCGACTTTGTAGCTTCTGTCACAATTTTATTACGTTGTTATTCTTCTTTTTAACAACGTTACGATATTACTAGCATTATTATCGAGCAACTACCTATAAAGTAGTCCTCACTTTATCGTTAACGTATTGATTTGCTACAAATCCTACACATTCCTACTTTCATTATTCGGATAAAACCGATTTACTAGAACTACGTGAGACGATTAATGCCAAGCTGCGTTTCAGATTTTCTCAATTCTTAAATCCTAAATCTAATGCATTATTTAAAATTTTATAGCCAGTTCAATAATCGATGGAGACACTAAGACGTGTTTTGTTTGCAAAATTACCCTTTAGACTGCAGAGAACCTTTAAGAAAGCTGCCATTATCCAAAAAGCTGCTATAAAGTAAATGTCGCCGGTTATATTGAGTCATCCGTAAATATAACAAAAAACAGCGTTACTTTATGCATCGTTTCGATTTTGCAGTTTACTTTAAAAATTGAAGACTTTTAGAGAAATTTACATTCGCATTCAGAGCTCACTTAAAAATGTAACTTATTCACAGACGTTGCATACTTAATACAGCTCGTAATAGTAAAAGGATAAATATGTACATATTTATTATGGTAGATACCTTTAGTAGGATGTAAAGTGGAGGTAGAGATAAACCGAGTACGATTAATCTTGTCGGAGATGTTGCATACTTCGTCTAATTAGTTGAAGATAGGTACAGAAACACGCTAGTTTGTTGTTGCTTATAGTAAATTAAAAATGCCCGTGTCGTTCTCAAGCTAGAACAAAATCACTTGACAATACTGCATATTGCATTTCACTACTCGTCGTGATTAATGTCAATCTACAGCAAAACTCTCGACGTTTTAGTCAGTAATCGTAAACCCTTTATACTGCAGATTTATTTGATTGGTTTAAATCGATAGGTATCAAAATCAACAAAAAACAAGCGTTATGTTGTAGGTTCGAAATAAGCAAAGGTATTCATTTACATTTTAACCCTGAATTTTATCTACATAACACTTTCCTATACAGGGCTTTTCACGACGACCGTGCATTAGACATTTTTCAGAAAGTACAAGAGATAGAAGTATGAAATTTTATATGTAGTGATTGTTCGACATGCCGAGTTGATCTAAAATATTTTCGTTTTGATAGCACTTCCGATTGTACCGGAAGTTGATATTATCTTTGTTATTTTAAATGGAACACCCTGTATATTTTTGCATTTTTAGATTCCACACACAATTTTAACTTAAATTCCTTTAATAAGTAATATCTCAATATTTTACCGTTTTCGAGATATTTAGCTTTTTATGTTTTTTTTTGTAAAAAACTGATATACTTTCTTGACAATAATGTACATTTAAATTTACAGTTTAGAAACCAATTATTCGCAGATATAGTATTCAAATGTTTGATAAACATTGAAATGTATTTGTTTCCATTCAACACCATACGAGGTGTCCGACATTTTTACTTAAAGTTTCTTGCATAAAAAATCTGAAAAGTCAATTTTTCTAAATGGAACACCCCGTATATTTTGATATTTTCAAATTGTTCAATCATTTTTAAGGTAACTTTATGTAACAAGTCCTATTCTGAAGTTCAACTGTCTTTAAGTTATTTGATTTTAATGACATTAAGTGGTTCTACTACGATAATAAAATAAATATCAGCATTATGTTCGTACGACGCTTTGGCAAATAATCGAACGGTGATACAGAATTAACAAACTGTCTTATTACTTTATTAGATTACGTGTTAGATTGTGTGTGTTATAAAATAATAAAATGTCAAGATTAGATTATAGTAATGAAGGTTTCTTAAATTTAATAATTACTTACGGTGAATGTAATACAATAAATAGTCGAACTTGTCGATTATTTGCAGATAGATACCCGCATCTCCAAAACCCAATAAGAATACAGTTAATCGTCTACTTCAAAACTGTAGAACGAATGGAGCATTTCTTCCACACATTAAACGCAGAAAGCCGCAAGTTGAAAATGAAGACAATGAAATCACTGTTTTAGGATTTTCTCTGTTACCCAACTGCTTCATTACACGAAGCCGAAAGAGAAATAGGTATACCGTATGTGACCATTTATCGTATACTTAATAAACACAAATGGCGCCCATATAAATTTTACTGCATCCAACATTTAAAATACACTGATTTGCCTCGGAGAGTTCAGTTTTTGAGTGGTTGCTAACTAAAAGTCAAGAGGACAAAAACTTTTAAAAACATTATTTGGACAGGCGAAGCAAAGTTTACCAAAATGGAGTCTTTAATATGCACAACAGCAATTATTGGGCTCCGCAAAATTCACACGTAGTCCGTGAAAAAATGTTCAAGACAAATGGAAATTTAATGTATTTTGTGCCATTAATTGCGATTCAATCTTTTATCTGGAATTTTACGATGAAAATTTAACTGGAGAAAGGTATGTTCATATGTTAAGAAATGGAGTGCCGACAATAATACAAAACCATGCACAAAGAGATTACTTATGGTATCAAATGGATGGTGCTCCATGTCACAATTACCGACTGGTTGGCGATTTTTTAACAGGAATTTTTCAAGACCGATGGATTGCAAATAATGGTCCATTTCGATAGCCCCCGAGAACTCTAGATGGTAATCCACTAGATTTTTCTTTTGGGGTCACTTAAAGAACATCGTCTATTCAGATCCTATCACAACCAAAGCCAATATGAAAGATAGAGTTAGTGCTGCTATAAATTCATTAACACCACAAGCAATAAGAAAAGCAACACACGATAACCTTATTAAAAGAATAAATGCATGTTTGGAAAGAAATGGTCACATTTTCGAGCATATGTTATAGTATAAAGATTAATTATTCTTTTATTCTTTTCAACCTTTATTAAAGTCTCCTGCGGACATAATGCTGATATTTATTTTTATTATCGTAGTAGAACCACTTAATGTCATTAAAATCAAATAACTTAAAGACAGTTGAACTTCAGAATAGGCCTTGTTACATAAGGTTACCTTAAAATGATTGAACAATTTGAAAATATCAAAATATACGGGTATTCCATTTAGAAAAATTGACTTTTCAGATTTTTTATGCAAGAAACTTTAAGTAAAATGTCGGACACCTCGTATGGTGTTGAATGGAAACAAATACATTTCAATGTTTATCAAACATTTGAATAGTATATCTGCTAATAATTGGTTTCTAAACTGTAAATTTAAATGTACATTATTATCAAGAAAGTATATCAGTTTTTTACAAAAAAAAACATAAAAGCTAAATATCTCGAAAACGGTAAAATATTGAGATATTATTTATTAAAGGAATTTAACTTAAAATTTTGTGTAGAATCTAAAAATGCAAAAATATACAGGGTGTTCCATTTAGAAAAATTAACTTTTCAGATTTTTTATGTAAGAAACTTTAAGTAAAAATGGCGGACACCTCGTAAGGTGTTGAATGGAAACAAATACATTTAAATGTGTATCAAACATTTGAATAGTATATCTGCTAATAATTGGTTTATAAACTGTAAGTTTAAATGTACATTATTGTCAAGAAAGTATATCAGTTTTTTACAAAAAAAACATAAAAAGCTAAATATCTCGAAAACGGTAAAATATTGACATATTACTTATTAAAGGAATTTAAGTTAAAATTGTGTGTGGAATCTAAAAATGCAAAAATATACAGGGTGTTCCATTTAAAATAACAAAGATAATATCAACTTCCGGTACAACCGGAAGTGCTATCAAAACGAAAATATTTTAGATCAACTCGGCATGTCGAACAATCACTACATATAAAATTTCATACTTCTATCTCTTGTACTTTCTGAGAAATGTCTAATGCACGGTCGTCGTGAAAAGCCCTGTATATTCTCAGCATTCCTTCACTCAGTGGCGTAAGTGTATCTCCGCCAACCATCTCGATGCCCGTAGGAGTTGGGGTTGGGTGGAAGGAAGCCCAAATAATAAGAAATTCAAATAAAAATTGTTAACGGTATTTTGCGTGCTTATATTTAGTACTTTATATGTCTATAGCTTTCCAAACACCTTTAATGTTGTACATAACGTTACCTATCATCACTGCAAGTGCGAAGATTGATGCAGATAAATTCACTTGCGTATTTTATGTATGAAGAATGAACGAAATATTAAACTTTTTGCTTTGTGCATAATGTAACTAATCAATATTATAATATTAATTTAAAAAAAACCTTTTACGTTAGGATATAAAAGGAGATATAATGACTAGTACAAAAACGAGTTTGTATCATTCTACTCCATCCACGGGGCACTTAGATACATTGGGTGAGACACCTTAATACAAAGCATAAAGTGTATGAAAAGTAGGAGGAATACAGGCATTCTGCCGTCTCATTTACTTTCAAATCCCACATTTCCTCCCACATTTACATGTAAATCCCCATAAGGAGGAAATGTGGTGGAGGGACTCCTAGGAGGAAATGCGGAGATATAAATTCCCATAAGGAGGAAATGCGGAGATTCATCTCAACATTTCCACAAGCATCCACATTTCCACCCACATCTGGAGCAAATAGTTTTCTTCGACTAGCCATTTTTTCATCTTACGAGCTAAATGTACCTTGTTTGGTATCAATTAATATTATAATTTCTTCAGCTACTCGAATCTCTAGGAATTTTTTACATATCACCATCTCCCAGAGAGCTACCCCAATTTTAAGAATTTTTACCATCAGCGATTCTTGACCGTCCGCATAAATTTTTTTATACATGCGGCACATCAAGTTAGTCTAGAATTTTCGCAGAATTCGAATCTGTAAACAGATTTAAAATAGGACCATGCCTTACAAAATTACACACATACCTTTTAGCGAGCATACCGCGACCGTACCACTACTCGCTTATAATGTCATACCATACTTTCTATTTTGTTTAGCACATCTTTCGAGATAAATGTACCTTGTTTAGGATCAATTAATATTAGAATTTTCTCAGCTACCCAAATCTCTTTAAAATTTTTAGATTTCATCACCCCCCAGGGAGCTACCCTCATTTTAAGATTTTTTGCTGGTAACGATTTTTGACCGTCCTTATAAAGTTTTTTGTCATGCAATACATCAAATTAGTCTAGAATTTTATGCAGAATTCGAATCTGTAAACAGATTTAAACTAGAACCACCCCTTACCATTTTACACACACCCTCTGAATTATAAATTTCCTACAGCTCATACCTAAAAGAAAATCTAAGAACCATTCTTAAAACTTTTTATTACAGACAATTTTTACTAATACAGTTTAAATTTTGTAGACCACGTTTCTAAATACATATTCACAATTTTTATTCTTAACCTAGAACTTCTCATATCGGCTTATCCTTATTAATATTTATTTCTAAATAGAGCACCTTTTCCAAACACCAACCGGACCCACATGTTTCAAATTCTTCTGATTTTGTTCTCATGGTTTCGCTTAAAACCTCCTACATATTTTTCAGATTATTAGAAGACGTTATAACCATATTTTTTGTGTTAAAAGATTTCACATCGGTAGTCTCTTCTCCCATTTTGGTGTATACGCCGTAGAGTTTGCAATAGACTTTTATTGCTGTATGTTGTATTCTTTTTTCATTAAGTAATCGAATAAACCGCTCTTTCTGCTTCCAAAGAAACTCGGAGACTCCATCGTCGGCACTGGCGTTTTTTATGTCATAGCTAGCCATACGGTTGTTAAACGCTGTGCCAACCATTTCTACGCCATCTTCGCCAGTAGCAGTAACTGTGGCATTTTTATGTCTGTTGCTTCTCAAGTGTGTGGCATAAGTAGTCTTTTCCATTTCCAAATTGCATACTTTACACATAATTCGTGGTTGTTTCGTACAAGACCCTTTAACAGCTGGCGGAGTTGAACGTTTACGGCTTAATGACATACCGTGCTGTTTTTCCTTGTGTCGCTGTAAGTTGTCATTCTCGTAAAAGCGATACCACAAGACATACAGTTAAAGTACTTTGCTGCTGACGGATGTATAAGCTTAACCGCGGACGATGTTATACCACGACATTTGTTCTGGTGCCGTTTAAGAGCATTTTTCCAGGTATAGGAAGCACCGCAAGAGTTGCATTTAAAAACGTTTGCAGGTACCATTTTAGTACAAAACAAAATCCACACTATAGGACTTTGGCGAAACTTGTAAGCGAACTAACTTATAACTAAAGGGTTTACTCTTGCGTAACTGCTTTATGCTCTCTACAGAATGCAAACCGAAGATTCCCGAAAACAGCCGAACGGTATTAAGGATTCAGCGGGGAACTATATGACGTCATCTTTTGCCATTTCTTGCTGCTCGTCCAGTACATTTAGCACCGATGCATATAAATAAAAACTTAATAAAACGCTTTAAACCTTTACTAAGGAAATACCAAACTTGTTGTCTGCAGGATAGTTTCTAATAAAGCAATTTAATTTTAAACAACTTCTACGTCATATTTTCGAAAATGGCAGGCTTGAATATTTTCTTTGAAAACAATCGAAGATTGCCAAAGACGCTCGAAGAGTACACAAGCGCGGCCACTAAACCAATTAGCAATAATACCTAGTATTCCGTACTTTCGTAAGTTGCTAATTTCCTAGAACCAAATCTTGCGCATAGCGGTTAGTAGCACGTAAATATTTCTAGAACCGGTAAGTACTCGATATCGCCTAAATAGAGAATTAGGTGCTTAATGTCTGTCAACTTTCGATTCCCTCGTAAAAGGTAGAAAAAACTCGGTCAATCATCTATTATACTTCGACCCCCCTCCCCCCGTTCTGATAATTTCCAAACATTTTTTAAACGACAAGGGTCTCAGAATTTTTAAACCTCCGAGAAATCTATAAGTCGTGATCAATTACACGTTCGAGCTACTCGTAAAGTAACATATTTTATAGTATCAGTACGCTGTATAATACATGCATACCCCTTCTCCGCGTTATTGCTATTCTTGTAGTTAGTGAAAAAGTCAGTCGCCTTTTTTACTGTTAAGACCGCTGCAAAGCACCATTCTATACTTTCTTTAAAGGTATAGCACATCGCGCACTTTTTGCCTGATAATTAAATTTTGCTTATGTAGGCTTTTACACTTTCGCATATTTAAAACATCTAATACAATCGATTAACCACTTTCGATTATTCTAACGGGAACCACCATACATTCCGCCGCACCGTTCTTTTTAAACCCAACGATCCGATGAGCTTCCACACACTAACACCTATCGTATCTTTCCTACTATTTGTTAAACAAAAACTACCGGAATCGCCATGTTCGTATACGGACGTAAGTAGATGTTTGTGGATGTGTAGGAGAATATGTAACCATATACATTAATCAGTCTAAGCTATTTTATTTAGTCCACGAAAAGTACTATTTTTATAAACCACAATTAATAATCGCCTTTATAGGTTTAACATTTCTACCATTTCCCAATGACTGGTGCTACATACATAGAAACTTTAATTTCTTATTGGAGAGAATCCTTATTCCCCCACGCACTGTTGCGTAGTTGTATGCCCATCCCTTTTGGGAATATATGCTTGTTATAAGTTGTAGCACCTGCGGTTTTATTTAACTACACTTCGTAAGACCCCTTTAATCTTTTTAATCGCGTCTTTTTCGCTTACAATACAGTAGGACTTAGCCCTACTACCAACAAATTATAATACTGGGCCCACATTAAATTCGTCTTTGAATTTTCCTACAACTTTTTTGTCGACAAGTGGTATATTGTGTTTATTATCTGCGGGGTATTCACTCTTTTAAGATAACTATATTTTGTTTGGTATCAACTAATATTAAATTTTTCTAGGGACCACAAATCTGTAAATAGATTTTAAATAGGACCACCCCATACAAAGTTATGCCTCTTAAAGACTAATTTTTACCCATCTTTATTTAACTCCATCTTTAAAACCCTTTTTTTCGCTACCCAAGGCATATGCTTTAACCAACCATTTCCCTAGAAATCTAAAACCGCTGTGTCCCGCGAACAGCACGTGGAGGTAACACGTATACTCTGTCAACCAGGATTGAAGTAGGAAAGATTTGGAAAAAGGGCAAGGACTTAAAAATTATGGAATTTAAAAACTAATATATACAAAAGATTTACAAAATCTATACAAATATATACAACTATCTTATATCTTTACGCCCCCATGCGTAGGTTGCTGTACTATTAGAAATGATGTACCTTTTGTCATCTTTGCTCGATAAACTAATTTTATTAATTATCTGCGTGTAGAAATCGTGTTTTTTACTCCGGATACATAAACCGGCAAGTACTCCTGACCACCCAAATAAAGAAGTAGATGTTTGGTGACTGTTAACTTCCGCTTCCCTCGTGTACGCCCAGACACATCCTAGCCCATGCGCACCCCTGACCATGCGCACCCCTGCCCGTGCGCACCCCTGCCCATGCGCATTCCAGTCCATATACACTGTCCATGCGCACCCCACTCTCTTAGACTCTTACTTCGTCATAGCTTTTTATCAATAAAGAGCAATGTAACACTATTCTAAAATTTATATTTTGACAATATACATTACAAAATTTAAAAATATTTAATACCAAGCATGGAGCCATTTTAACTTAATTTTAATACAAAGTTATACACAGAAGACAGTCCTTTCTTTATGTATGTTTGGAGCGGTTTTAATTTTATCTAATTTTATTCGCAGCTTAAAATTTAAATCGACACCCAAATCCTCTATCTCCTTTTCTAGCCAATAGTTTGATACATAGAGACCGTCTAGATTTTCGAATTGTAAAATGTAGCGAAGTTTGCCTCTATATATAAAGGCTTTGATTCCACCAACAACCAGATCCATTCCTTCGTGTAATTCTTGCAGCTTGTGACAATCTTTTAATCGCGACTCTCCCACTATATCTTGCATACGTATCTTGTTAGCTTGATCGACTTCTTCTTGTCGGTATTGGAGGAAATCCTTATTATTCCACTCACTGTTGCATAGTTGCATGTCCACCACATCTGGAAATATATGGTTGTTATGGGTTGTAAGACCCTCGGTTATAAATGATCCGAAAGGTTCTTTACTAGACAAATATACAATGTTTAACGGACCCCCTTTGCGTGTGGTGTACGCAAAGGTTACAAAACCCGCATTCCTTAGGTCGTCTATGTTATCCGCCATTTCGATAAATACGTTTTTAGAATAACCTTTTTAAAAATATACGAATTTAGTACCATCCTTTCCCACAAGAACGCCTACATAACTAAAAGGGTCTTTTTTACTAACCACAAATGCATACAACTTGTAGAAACCAGATGTATCTAAGTCAGTCCATCGGCACATAAAATAATCTTTTAATTCTTCCTCATTTTCTCTAATAAGATGTTCTTTGTATAACACATCTTTGTATTGTTCGCGTATTGTAGCCGTGTTTTCCATGTAGTCCAGCTTTCACTTTTTTGCATCCATTTCCTCTAATTCCAGTTGTCTTTTTCTTCCACTTAAAGCGTATGACGTGCATAATGGGGCAATTTCCTTTAGCGTAAGCGGATAGAGTTTACTGCCAATATTTACGCGTTGTCGTACAACCTCTGGACGAATGTTAGGCGTATTTATCAACCCCAATTCCGAAATGACTATTTCTTTTGGAATTGTAGAATATGGTGTTGCAGATTGTGTAAAATATGTACTACCTGCTTTAATGTAGCACTAGTGTTTGATTTTTATTTTATTTTGGCTATCCTCCTTCTTTACTATATCCAAATAATTTACAGGTAAATAGTTAAAACTAAAAGCCGAAAGTACATACTTTGTCAATTTTTCTCTTTCCTCTGGTTTTTCGGACAACTTATAGCCTTTTACTTTATTTTGGGATTTTATTTAACGAGAATTTCCAATAATCGTATAGAGCCCACGGCAAGTTCTGATGGAAAATGGCCCAAAGTTGTGGAAATCTCAAAGGCAAAGCGGTTAGTCGAACTATATGCTCTGGGTGGAACATGAGCTGTGGGTCGGGGTTGGATTGTGACCAAAAACATGAAGAATAAGGCGCCACCGTATTTTTCTATACAGAGAAGACCTTACTCAAGTCCCTTGTACAAGGCGAATGCGGAAACCTTTATTCTATAACCGCTATACTGTTTATTAAAGACAACATAATCCCTGAAGTTTCTTACCTTATGGCTCGACCTTGATCTTAGTAATTCACTGCTACACCTGTGAACAAATTAAACAAAGAATAGCACTGTTTGTGCATTTATACTCAAAAAATTTTTAAATTCAAATGGAATCAACATTCATTCATCCTAATTAAAAAGAATAGTCTTGTTCGTAAATAAAAATCTATTCCTCTAGTATTCAATTATGTGCTTTTTTACAAAATATCTTTTTTTCTTTATATTGTGATTAATTTAGTTTGTGAAAATTATTTACAAAGGCACTGGATAAAATCAGTACCAATCAAATTAAATGTGGTTTTATTAACAAATAGATAAAGCATAAAGTTGCTTTCTAAACTGTTGCTTATTGATAACAAAAGTGTTAGTTTTGGTAGATCTACCTTAACCTTACAATGGATAATTCCAAATAGTTTTTAATGAAATATCAAACATAGAAGTTTAATTTCTAAGTTCTCATAAATAAAAGAATTTACTTTCTATAACACGTAATGACATCTACCGTAGTTTCATTGAATTAATAAAAGAATTAGATATGTAAAATTTACAGATTCCTATTATTTAATATTGAAAAATGTAATTGTGGTCTGTCCTTGACCTATTTAGAAGTTTAAATAACTTGATTAAACAAAAAATAATCTGATTACAATGTCCATAGTTCAGCTAAAATACGAAAACAATTTTCTACATACCAGAACTCCGTCTGTCTGAAAAATACCATAAAGGAAGCTTACGTCAGCATTGAAATACGGAAATCTCCAATTTAGAACGAATAATTGTACTGCATGCTGAAATTGCACATTACTCGGCGTCCATTTTGAGTAATTAAATTTCGCCAGATCCACACCATGAACAAAGCGTAAAAACCTATATTTTCTTCTTGCTTTTAATCAAAAATAACGTAAACCAGTCTCCTGATTACCAATCTGCATGTTAATTTAAAGTTGCTTTATATGTAAATTAAACCACGAAAATTATCAAATGATGCATGATAATTTAACTTGAATACTATATGTACAATTTCATGTTATATATAAATAAAGTTGCATGTAATTTAGATTGAATACTTTATGTAAAATTTCATATTATACCTAAATAAAGTTGCACTGAAAATTTTTACTTAATATGGTTACAGAATCAAATTTTACTTACTGTTACCACGGACTTTCACAAAAATTTCACGTCATCTACGAGCCGTTCCAACAAATGGACCATCAAAAATGCCTCTCGGAGATGACATTCTCCTAACAGAACTTAATCCGCACGTGCTTCCAACACGAAAAACAGCAAAAAACCATTGTTTCTAAGAACAAATCGACCTGCTTTCACCACAGCTGTATCGGAAGTGTCGGGGTCAAGCGAGTTGCTGCCCGGCAACAACGTTACTTCACAAATTCTTAATAGATGGTGCTCTAGGAATGATACTAAATGGAAACTTTTATTTTGTCACCGTGGAAATTAAATTTTAATTGAATGCTAATACTTTATTGGGCAATAGGTAATATTTAATTAGTGGATTGAATAACATTATTATGCATTATATTGTTTATTATTAAATAAAGGGATTAATTATATGAACATATCTAGGTAGAAAATAAAATTGCTACAAACTTAATTTGCAAACCACTTAATTTCTTTGTATTGTTATTCCCCCCCAATACACGCACTGTAGCAGATTATTATACACTAAACAGCAGCTATTTTGTAGCTTGTCCGATAGCTTACTCCACATTTTGGCAAATGGTACTGAGTACATTGGCGCTTTTAGGAAGTATAACTTACTATCTTCCAATAAGGATAAACAGTCTTTTAAAGATTTATACTCCCGTTCCGCACGGACACAGCTTCCAATTGTACAGTTGTATATTGTCGCTTCCAATCGCGTAATACCATGTTCTTTGGCTAAAGTAGACGCAAAAGTTTCTCTTAAACGTACATCTGGGCAACGTAAAAATCTATTATGTGTTCGCCAAGTTGTTTATTAACACCAGGACTTGTTACCTGACACACAAATTTGTTGCGTATCTTGATTCTTGCATTGGTTGTTAGCCATGTTAAACAATCAATTCCCTTAGTTTTATCGTTGTCAACTATAATATTCCACTGTTCTTCGTATTCTCCCTTGTAGCAAAAGTTATGCATTGTAGTTAAATAATTACACATCTCCATCTTGCTAAAAATGCCTGCAAAATCTGGGGTCACATCCATGTCAAAAAGATAGAAATAATCTTTTTCGAGTTCGTCTAATATATCTGGTAGTTCCTCCAACAAAGTTTCCAACTTAACATCTGCTAGTTCCACTTTGTATGGAACACATATAGGATTTTGGAATTTTTTATTAATGCATTCGAGGTCTTTTTTTCCGATAATTTCTTTTACTCTCTGGTCCATCTTGTTAGTGCTTCTCAGAGAAAACGGAAGCTTAGCTTTAACACCATGCCTAGCGGAAACAAATCGGTCGAACTTTCTTCGTAGGCAGCTGTTAAATGCACCACAAATTTCTTTTTTTAGGATAAACATCCTTTTATTTGCAGATGTTTGTTCGGAGTCAGAAATGTCGCAAATTTTAACTAACATTATATTGTTACAAAATGGTTCTGTAATTGGTGTGTGTAGTCCGCCAGTCAGCATCTGTTCGCCTTCGACATAACAAATATTACCAATATCTGTCGCCAGATTATTGTTGCACATATTTTCTGCCAACAGCCATAATCCAAATCGCTCATTTGTCGGTTTCACTTTATTCCCAAGAAGTTGAGAAACGTTAATCGCCTTGGAGACGCTCATGTTTAGCGTTCTAGCTACTGTCGAATACAAAATTGAATACGAAAAAATTGTTCTCTTAGGTATGCTACAGAGTGGGGGCGTATATTGACGTATATTTCCTAAGGTATGACACCTGATAATCGGTCATATTATATTTAGAAATGACATTGGCCACGTGGTAAACAACAGTTTCTTTTTTCAAATTTAACGAGTAAGAAATCTCCAATATTTATATTTTCCTGATTCGGAACATCAAAACTAATATCCTCATCATCTGAATCCTATACAAAGTCAAAATCTTCATCGTCATCATCGCTCAAGTTCACAGATTCATTAGAACTGGTTTTAGAGGCAGATTGTAAACGTTGGGTTGTTTCTTTTTATTTGTTTTAGTTTCCGTTAAACCCAATAAAATTGTTGCCGTTTTCAACTCTTTTGCTCTCTTGCTTATCATTTGAACCTGCTGTTTTATTTCCTATGCTTCGTACAAATTCTGTAACATATTCTTTTCGGGCGTATCAGTGAATACTATCGATTTCCCTTTCTCTCTTGATTTTTTCGATGAGGAAGCATTTTTACCAATTACCATTGTAGGATATGATCTAACTACGGTAGCGGATCATACTGGTGTAGTGCTTGGCGGAACGACATTAGGAGATAATGATTTATCCTCTTCCAACCGATTCATAAAGGGACCGACTTCAATTTTGTCTTTTTTGCGGTTTTCGACAACCTCATCATTTTGACTAATATCCGTGCTTACAAAATTTAGTCCTTGTGCATTATTTTCATTTGTTACACTCGTATCGTCAGCAATATCTTGAGAACTCGAATCAAAGATTTGAATTGGTGCAAATCGCCATCTCTAAATGCAAGTCTATTAAATAGCCAAATGCCTGGTTTTGAAAACCCACTTGTAATACTTTTGCGGTGAAGGATTCCGAAATAGCTGATTTTGTTAGTTTGGCAATTTTTATATAGACAAAGTCTCTCCTACATATCGAACGTGCTAATCATTAGAAGCAATTTTGAGTTTGCCTTTAAACGGCCCAAAAAAGTAGACGATCAAGGGTTGTAACTTGTGTGACGTGTGTGGTGGAAGAGACAGATAGACAATGCCATTGCTACAGCAATAGTTGACTGCTTCGATTGAAATATGAGACACGTGGTTGTCACATATGATTAGAATTGAATTGTCCTTGGTGCACAAAATATGGCGCTGAACATGTCTTAAAGCTTGAATGTGCAATTTTGAAGTCATCCAACGGCTTCTGTTTGCTAAACCTAGACTTCTTTCCGGAGCACCATTTAAAAAGTATTTTTTGAAATGGACACGTGGGAAGACATACGCAGGAGGAAGAGAGGCACATGTTGCAGTAACTATTCCACAGAACGTAACCGGTTCTCCTCGTTCACCTGATGCTATTTATCTTACTTGCCTGTTTTTTTCAGCCAAAACTTTAGGTGTAGGTAACTCCAGTTTTGTCACGATTTATTATACGATCAGGGGTAAATTTGTAACGCGTCAGTGCACGTTCATAATTGTCAAGAAGGACAGATTGCGGTTTTATTTAAAGCAAAACTGCGTGCTGCGCTCGTATTTTCTGGATTTCTGAGGCTTAGATCACGATTCCTCTTTCGAAACCCTGCCGCCCAATATTTAGCAGCACATCTATTTGCTTTCCCGGATATTAACATTTCAAGTATTCTGCATATTCATAAGCCAAAACCAACGCTTGGTGCAAAGACAGTCCGTAATGCATTTTACTGGAATTCAATAAATACTCGGTGAGCGCTTTCTCTTGTTCAAATGAGAAAACCTGTGCAACAGTGTACTTGGAATTATACATATTAGAAGATGACGCTTCAATTTCTTCAACAGTTTTTCTAAACTTTTCAATGCAGTGTTGCAAAGTTACTGCTTTTATCCCGTATTTGTCGGCTGCCCTCCGTATAGACAATCGTTTTGAAATAACTTCAGCTACAGCAGTCTTTACATTAACCTTATCAATACTTGCTCTATCACTCTTAGGCTTGTACGTTCGCACCATTTTCTGACCAACAGAATAACTAGTTTAGAGATTTTATGTAAAATTGTCTGTTGGAGACCAATTGTACACTAGCGGGGTACTTTTATACATATCAATGTGCCCCGTGCATTTGTGTAACAAAGTACCCCAACGGACATTTAAAATTTTTTTTAAATTATTTATAAAAATACCAGAATTTATTTCAAAACACGTGTAATCCTAATTAGTAAATCAAATAACTAACCTTTGGTACTTTTAAACCTTAACCAAACCATATAATACAGTGTTGAAACACTTTTATTTCTCACGTAATTTTTTAGTCTGCGGCGCTATAAACACACTTATTCTGGTCAAGGACCAATGGCTAACTGATGAGCGGTGGAGTCGCCACTGTTATACTCACTCGTGTGGTTACTAGTTTTAATGACGTCACTGCACAAATAACGTTTCTTGATATTGAAATACTGTTGGTGTATCTTTGTGCCCCTTGCGTCAATGTGCCCCACTTCTCCCCAATCATTAAAATTAAGGAATCGCACCCCACGAGATAGATTAGATGGTTTACACCTCTTAACAGCAGAACATGATACTGTCAGAAACATGAATATTGATGATGCAATAACTGAGTTTGAAGCAAAACGGGCAAGAAAACATTAATTTTAAATTAAAATTGGAGGGGACCTCTTGGTTCTCAAACAGGTACGGATATGGCAACCACAAAGTACTCGAGATCAGCTGTACGTTATCCCACCTTTATCTTCCATCAACACACATCTTATCAAACCAATCCCTTCCTCTCCCTCCTTTTAAGCCCATCGAATTTCTATCTCCTTTTAGATTAGCCAGGCTGTTAAGCAATCCGTGGCGAAGGCTGCATGGCACTGGAGGACAGAACGGTTTCATAAGCGAATATCTATAAGTTGTACCAGGCGACACCCTATAGTAATTTACCTTGGCAATGCGAATCTGCTCAGGCAAACTATTATTATCACGGTACTCGTAGAATGCGATGAAAATAAATTAAAAAACCACACGACACCAAGGTCAGGGATGTCGTACAAGAAACACAAATGGCCAAAAACACACACCAGTCACAAAAATAATTGAAAATCTAAATAGAGGTGTTTTGCAGCATATGTTGCCCGCAGCCACACCAGGAGGAGTACAAAGACAGCGAACGAGATAGTCAAAGGAAATCAACCAACACCTCATTCTGTGTTATTACCAAACAATTATCTGAAATAAACCTAACAAGTTATAAATCTCTACTGCTCCAAGCATTCACAAACAAATACCCGGAACTATAATCCATCAAAGAACAAAGACCCTCGGACCAAATACGAGCGATAACCAGAAACAACAGAATACCAAAACCAGAATTAGATTACAGAAACAAACGACTACAAGTACAACAAAAACTACAACACAACAGCCAAACAGAAACATACACCAAAAAGCAAACAGATAAAGGAACGAAACACAAGAAAGCAAAAAACAATAATAAGCAGAAAAAAACACAAATAGACATACAACTGCCACATGTGAATCTTAAATATAAATTGCAAATGTTTTGTATCGATGTGGTGGGAAATTAACAGAACATAAAAATTATTACTTTGTTGGACTATGGAATAGCAACTGAACTCGTTTCGTTTTACGTTTGGGTGTAATAGTATCAGGACATGAAGTTTGATCATTACTAAGAATTAGAAAATAGGTGTGTATTAATTTTAAAGTATTTTTAATGGAAAATTGAATGACGAAAAGTAAAAGTTGGTATTGCACTGTTTTCTGCCTATTGTTATATATCGTATTTTCAAAAATGAAACTTAGAATGACATGCATGTCAATATTGAAAATTACAACAATTTGTGTGTTAATATTAACAATTGGTTTTACTTTCCTTTTAAGGTTTTCTTCTCTTTTAGTAATACCCAGTTGAGGTTTTTTCCAGGAAGGTATTTGTATTCTTATGCTATTTATTTAATGCTAATAGAAGTTAAGGTTGAATTTAGATTAGACTTATTTATGAACTAAGCAAAAATAGACACATTTGTGAAAGAATATCCAGTTACCCTAGAGAAGGAGTCGTATACAGGAGAGGTTTTGATTTCGAGAATTTTTTTTAATTTGACAAAAATGTAATAAGTATTTTTAAGGTAGTGGAAAGAAAGGTATAATATAATAAAATTTAAGAAAACCGACGCAAGGAAATATGCGGATTGTAAAATTCTTACAGTGTACATGCAGTTTTAAGTAATGTCGATTGCTATTATTTCTACTGTAAAAAATTCAAATTCAGTCGAATACTGTTTCAATTTATTCCTAATCAAGTATCTTATTTAAATTGAGTTTTGCTTGTAATCTTACAATTAAATCGGATTCATGTTTGCATATTCAACAGCTTATGGATAAATCAAATGCGCTTTACCATCTCACCTCAGATATAATTAGCTGACAGACAGCTTCAGCAATTGTAAATAAATTCACCACTCTCTAGATATTACGCATTTATCCAGACGCTCAAGTTTAGTTTTATAGTGCAGCAACCGGTTTAGTAAAATAATTTGATTCTTAATGTAAAGGTTAATACTCCAATACAGATGCGATCGTATCTAAAATAACCTGTATAGCACATTTGCTGTTGCATTTTTACGTTCAAGGTTATGGTTACACCTGATTGTAATTTCATTTTCATTATTCTGCACATATTATAACAAGCGATATGCAATTATAATAATTGCTCGATTACTTATATTATATATGTTCAGTTCGTGTTTTCTGATAAATTAAGTGTTAAGTCTAAAATAAGTAGTCGTTCAAACCACTTTGATTAAAGACGCATTAATCTTTAGGTAGATATTAGTTTTCAAAGGAAAATGGATTTATAGCAATTTATTTTCATTATCAGCGAAACGGGTTTTAAAAAGTATCGATCGTACCTTATTCCCAGGTAGTGTAAGAAATAATATAAAACGGCACCATTCAATCGCATAAAATTTTTCAAATACAGCACAACATAAGCAAACAAACAAATGGAGTAACTAAGAAGAGTATCTCCAACATGCACAACTGCGTGGTTGGCGGTTAGAATCAACTCCACATATAGCAGTACATAAAGTAGGAAAGGGTTTACGCATCAATGGTATTCCTGGGCTACGTCAACGTTGAAGCATAGAAGAGTAGAATCAAATCTAGTCGACACTTGGGTGAAGGTAGAAGTCATTGAAGAATGCCACGGGGAGACCTACATGTCACTGTACTTATGCTTAATCATCAACGAACTTTTTGAAGCGGCTACTAGGTTTCTGCATATAAAAACCCACAGGTGCTGACAAATTCTATGTGTATAGTATTTGCCAAATTTGTGAGTTTAATACGCAAACAAGTAAAGTTGACATTCACACTAATAAAGGGGGTGGCATAAGGCGACAGGTCTCAAAGTAAAACCACTGAAGACGGAGATTGTATTTTTTACTCAAAGAATGAACATCAGAGGATTCGGAGTTTCACTCTTTTTAAAAAGAAGGGTAAGTACTTGTGCACGATCATTTGCAACGCTAAACTGGTGTAAACACGCTGATGAGTAAAGAAGGTTATAGCTACTCTAAGTTACGTAGAGTTGTCGATGAGAGCGCTAAGATCTATATAGGCCATCAGCGGCAGTTGCTATACCCAGGGTGCAATAATGCTCAACAATGTGGTAGACTGGGAATCGATTAACTTGTAACAGTCGCCCGCAGGTTGCGTAAAACTCAAAACATGTTAGGAGCAATGAGAACAGCAACAATTACGGCATTAGATATTATGCTAGGGATCACAACTCCTTTCATTAGAACCAAGAGTGATGCCCTGACGACGAATTTCAAAATTCGAAATTTAAACACGATGAAGTTGCTACCGTAATAGTAAAGAATTTTCTTATTTCTGCTACTAAAGTGAGAGAAACGGAAGACAAATTAACATTGCAGAGGCTACTTACGCTCACAATCACCTCAAAGATAAGGTTGAAGTAAAATGAAGTTACCTTCACTCAGAACCTACTTGGTGTAATATCCAGACGGTTCACGAACAACGGCTACATGATTGTTTCGGAAAAAGAGATGGAGTATTGCATCTATCTCTTAAACCAATATACTATGATCGTTTTGCTACAGGTATATGCAATATTGAAGGTAACCCTGTAACGAATACAATTTCGTTTCTAGCTAATTTGTGCCTTTTTATAATTATTAATTTACAATTATCCTTTACTGTATTGAAAGCGTAAATTTCTATTCCATTAATATAATATTTATTCGTTATCATGTAGAACTCCATCTGTGTTAATAAATTTAATGTAGCATTTCGGTTTTCCTGATATTCGATAACGTGTTGATGTAAGAATTCGGTCCATTGCGCTTGCTCGCGTAGAAAAACACTTTATTGCTTTAGTCTATTTTAATGTGAGGGTGTAATTAGATAGACAGGTTCTCGACGCGTGGTTGAGTAGAGTTGTTTGAAAGATGGATTCCAACAGGTACGTGGCCTGGAGAAGGAGGATTCCCTTCGATTTTGAAGTAGAAATCATCACTAAGGTAGACGCTAGACAGTCTAGAAGAAATTTTTGTTTGGTATTTTTCTTTTGATTAGCCGACCCTTAGGATGATTTATAGAATGTGGATGTAACATTATTATGGTATGTAATTGTTTTCATTTTGAATTTAAATTAATGCTTCTTGATTTTTATAGTGCACGTTTTAGTTAGTAATAAGTATTGCAAAGTTTTTGGTTATTAAGTATTTCAAGTTGAAATGTCGTGAACAACAAAAATGTAAGCGTTTATTTTGGTATGGAAATCAAGTTTGTAATCCGAGGCACATGTGAAGAACTCGCAGCTGTTGTTAGATTTGTACACGAAAATTGATGTACGATGGTACAAAGTTTATATTCAAATATATTGGTAAATATTTGCTACCGGAATTATATGGATGTCATGCAAACTTCTGTGGTGAGTGATTTCTTTATTCAGTTGTCGGTAAACTAAGAAACTACAGAAAATGTAGTGGTTGTTTTCTTGTAAATTTATACAGTAATTTAAATTGGTGTAAATAATTTTTTTGTTCAATATTTAACAGTTTGAGTTGTATACATGTTCGTATGAACGTTGAAAATTTAAAGATATGTTTCGGAAAATTGTAAAGGTTAAACAAGAGTTTGTTTGTAACTTAACAGGCGACATGTTAGCGCTTGTTTGTCACATTTTATGATCCAGTTTTTTTACTTGAAAGTATAATAATACACAGATTATTTTATACCATAAGGCTATTTGTTTTTCCTTCAAAGTATAATTTTTTATATATATCTAAATTCAATCTTACATAAAATCAGTTCAAATCATTTGTCATAATTGTTTGTAAACCAAAACAGGATGCTTTTTCGGTAATAATTAAATAGTTGTTACTTATTATTGAAAAACACAATATCGTCTTTAAATAACTTTAATAAATAATTAAGATCCTTGAAATGCACTTAAGTAATGAGAGATTCCGTATAATTACTTTGATAGCTTGATTACAAAAAACAATAGTGTATATAAAGTTGTATAAAATATGTATATATGTTTCATTAACCAAATAGAAAATGGATTATGTTATTCTAAATCTTATTTTTAATGAAGTTGATAAGAGTTTCTCATAGTTGGTACAAACTAATTTGCAAAATTCATGAATATAGAGAGAAAGGCCATCAGCATTCTATTAGTAAGACATTTTAGAGTTATATTTTTGAATTCTAAAATTTCTAAAATTTTTTGTGATAATTTGACTAGACTCTAGGGAAGCCCTAATTCTATTATTTTTCTTGAGGTGGTTATATTTTCAGGCAGTACGAGGTCATCGTTCCAATTCAAGCTTTCAGTGTTAAAAGTAAGTGAGTATTATGTTTATACGTTTTGGTTGTTCCGAAGACGTTTTTCTTCTTTTCGAAGATTTTCGTATCTTATCTTCGCATTGTTAGACCTTACAGTTATTATTAAGATACGGTGGGTTCCATATTATTCTTTTTTTATCGTATACCAACCCACGATCCCTGCTCATAGCTCTGCTCTAAGTTGAAGAAACTTAGCTGGCTGAAAGATCTTATTTGAAAGTCCTTTTATACAAAAAACCGCTTACCATACGTTTAACCCTGGGCTTGAATTTTAAACAGGAACTCCTTCTAGTTTCTAATGACTCTGCCGCCTATAAGGTGAAGTATTTACATACAAAAAAATTAGGTGTAACAACCCAAATCCTGGAAATAAGAGGGGAAGAAGATCGCAACGTAATCATTTTCTGAGCACTCTAGACAATTTGCTCTTCAAGGGACAAAAGTGGCCATTAGTTCAAGTGTGTGGAAATGCGTCGGAGGAATTAGCTACTCAAACATAGATATAGCACTTCCGAGTTGCAGGACACTGCGGTGTGCAGACACATCAGAAAGTAGACAAATTACCTATTCAGGATGCATATTCACTTTCCTATGGTTTAAGCCACGCACAGGTTTAACGAAGAAGCTAAATTCGTCCGAATTAAAATTATGGGTGCCAAAAAATGAAGAATGGTTGCTGAAATTTAAAAAAAGCTGCATGTAGTCAAGAGTAATGATAGCCCTACTAGAAGAATTAAGGACGGCACAGTTACTAAATGAAGACAGGAAAACGCTTAATGCATTTGTGAGTATCGTTGCGTCATTGCAGGAACATTAACAACTTAATCTTCTGGAAATGGAAACAGATTTCTAATACGCCAACTGCAAAAGGCAGGAAGAAGCCGGTGCCCATTATACGAGGGTGATCCGATAAGTACTTAGCTTACAAAAGAAAAACGAAAATGTTGGAAAAGTGGCAATTTATTTCTCAACATAGTCTCCTTTTAGCTCGATTCACTTAACCCAGCGTGCTCCAACTTCTTTAACCCGTCTGAAAAATACATGTTCTCGAGATATGCAAAGTAGCTTCTCGTAGCGGCGATGACCTCCTCATTCGACTCAAATTTCTGCCCGGCGAATGCCTTTTTCAAGTTTGGAAACAAAAAGAAGTCGCACTGGGCCAAATCAGGAGAATACGGTGGATGGGGCAGCAGCTCGTAGCCCAATTTGACCAATTTGGCCGTTGCAAGGGTGGTTACGCTTGTTGTCCGGAGTGAGCAAACGTGGCACCCATCCATCCGACAGCTTTCACATGCCCAAAATTTTATGCAGGATATTACCCACGCGGTCTTTTGAGAAGCCTAGTGTCTCAGCTATCTCGCGCATCTTCACTCGGCGGTCTGCCAGTACGAGATCGTGGATTTTTGTCATGTTATATATTCTCCGTTGGTGCCGTTTTTGGGGCACCTGGCCGTGTCTCATCAAAAACCGACGTGCGACCACGTTGAAACTCGTTAAACCAATTTTTGACGGTCGCCATCGAAGTAGAAAAGTCACCATACACCGCATCCAAGTGCTCCTTGATTTCGCTGCACGATTTCCCTTCCAGAAACAAGAATCGAATCACCGACCGATATTGCTCTTTTTCCATTTTTCTAAAATCCGTGGACACTCCCGCTTCCACACGCGATCAAAACAAAACTACGAGTCCGATTTGGCTGAAATTTCGACAGTAGCCGTCTATTAGAATGTACTACTCGAGAGTAAATTTGTCTTGCGATAGTGGCGCCATCGGGCGGTGAGGCTAACTACTAATCGGAGCGTCCTGGTATAAGATAATATGAGGTTAAGCCAAAGGTATCGTGCGAATTTAACCATCAAACATAACGTCGAATTTGAAGTGATCAATAGAAGCAAAGAGGCAACAGCCGTATTTTTTTTTACTTTATTTTACCCATAAATTCCTGTTTTTATATTCACTAGAATTTGTTTCCATGAAAGTATTTTTTTGAATTCTTTTATATAAATCATTACAGCCTATGATTAAAGCAATATTTATATCATTTGATATAACATTACACTTATAGTTTAAAGAGTATATTTATCAAAAACTGCAACGGAATCTGTAATCCCTAAGAAATCTTCTATGGATTCCGCTGTCAAGAACATTTACTTTAGGTGGATCCGCGGCGTAGTTGGTATGCGTGTGAATACTATGACGCGGTTAACGCTTTAGTCCATATTTTTGTAGTGGAGCTCGCCGTTTATCTACAACAAAAACAGTAACATAAGATGGATGTGCGATAAAGAACGTCGACTAAGAAACAACAGGTACAACTCCACTACATTGTCTATATGCACGCCCGCACAAAAAGTTATAGATAAAAAAGTTACATCAAGAATCAAAATCGTGGCGGGCTTCCAACAACCTGAAAACCATCACCTCTTTTCGACTGCCGTTCTGATTGGTTTGGGAAACGACATATATTTATTAAGAACCGTGAGAACCTTTTTTACCATAAAGTTGAGGGATAATAAATGTTATTTCTCATAAACGTTGCCGGTGAACACCCTACATTTGATGTTTTTTCAAGGCTCCACCCAAATGTACTACATTGGCCAGGAAGCTAGTTTTTTTTACCTGGAAAATTTTCTACTTTGCCAAACCTTTGCTGTTCCAAGCAAGGTAGGGATCTTTAACGTGCGTTTACCTCTCATCCGAACGCGGGCGTATTTCTGTGAAAAATGCACGCCTAACATTTTTCAAACGGATCGTGTCGGACTTTGAACGCGGGACCTTGGGTATAGTAGTCACATGCATACCAACTACACCAAGGAGCCGCCTTGTCGGGGAACACCAAAACCACACTTAAAATGCGTAATACCGTAAATAATATTAAACAGAATTTCCCTAAAATTTATTATTTACTAAAATAGCTTGTGGAGCGCTTTTTAACGTGTAACAATCACGACAACGTTCCAAAAGGAGAAAAATCACTTTATTCAAGACTGCATATACACAGAAATCTTAAATTCTAGTAATATCTGTAGGCCCCACCTGGTTTTTAAAGGTAACAATCTTTGCGATGCCAGGAAACGGAATAAGTAGGCACACTGCCAAGCGGCTACGTTATCTATGGGCTCAGACGTCTTGTTTGCAGCCACATCAACCGCACAAAATTAGTCGGGGTATGAGAGTTGATACTTAAAAAACTAACGCTTAATTTGCACCATAAAAACCTATATACAAAATTAATTTTGTCATATTGCACATAAATCCATCCAAATTGTTCATAGTTCCTTCAAGATCTTGTTTTAATCCAATCATATTAAAGGCATTGGTATACTACCAAAGGTAAAGCAAAATATGTTGCAGCAACAAAAACTTTACTTCAACAAATTAACTAGTGGTGCTACGTTATCGACAGGTTTCTTATTGCTACCCTACCAAAATACAAAGCTAAAAAACATTTTCATCTACACTTAACCTCTATCTTTGACCATAAACACCAAAAGTTTGGATAACAACTAGTTAAAATAATCTCTCAAAGATATTTTTAAAGAGAAAGATACACGAATAATTTACAATTAAATAACGTAAAATTCTAAAGATAATTTCAAAGAGAAAGATAAATGTATAACTATTTATGACTTAATGTATCAATTAGATAAGGTAAAATCTTAAAAACGATATCAGAAACAAGGATATTAAATAACAACTTTTGATTCGGAAACCCCATTCTTAACAAGGCACGCCTACCCTCAAATAAAAGATAAAAAAGACAGACTCTCAAGGGTGTAGAGAGAGAGAGATCTTAGAAAATCTTGAAATGCGATTTTTTCGCATGCCCTCCAGAAGGAGGGACTCTGTGAAGGCGCACTCATTTATGAGAACAGCACCAGGAACTAGGGAGGAATGTGGATGCAGATTCTGCTCCCCTGAGTTGATTAAGAGAAGAAATTCTCTACATTTGACTTTCCAATGCTCCCATCCGAGGGTACTACATTAGTCAGAACCCGTGTTCTTTACCCGGAAATTCTAAATTTCGCCGAACCTTTGCTATTTTAAACAAGGTGGAGCTCCTTACTGTACGTTACAATACCCACACACGGGACCTACATTATACCTCTCATCCGAACGAGGGTGCACTTTTGTGATAAATGCTCGCCTAAAAATTTTAAAGCGCTTCGTGTCGGAATCGAAATCGGAACCTTGGGATCTGCAGTCATACGCAAAGCTGTCTAATCTACGCAGTCGTCAGGCAAGGTATGTCCCTGCACGGAATTTCTTTGATATTACAACGCTTCGCGCAAAGGTACTGCATTTGCCAGGAAGCGAGTTGTTTTTCTACCTGAAAATCAATAATTTTGCCAAAGCTACGCTATTCCAAACAGAATAGGGATCGCAAACGTGCACGACAACACTTACATACGGGACCTATATTTTACCTCTCATTCGAACGAGGACGCCTTTTTCTGAAAGATGCTTGCCTAACATTTTTCAAGCCTTTTGTGTCGGGAATCGAACCCGGGATCAGCAGTCGCAAGCGAATTTGCCTAATCAATGGAGCCGCTTACAGAAGATATGCTCTTACAGTTGATTTGTCCTATGCTCCACCAGAAGATAATACACTGGCCAGGAAGCTAATTTTTTTCATGAATCTATCTAACTTACGAAACCGCCAGAGGATAAGGCCCTACATTTGACGTAATAATGCTCTACCCAAAGGTACTAGATTGTCCAGAAAGCGATTTTTTAACTGGAAATTTTATATTTTGCCGAACCCTTGCTTTTCTAAGCTTTAACCTGCATGGCAATACTCACATGCGGGACCTACATTTTACCTCTCATCCGAACGAGCGCGTATTTCTAGGAGAAATGTACACCAAACATTTTTTAAGCGGTCTGTGTCGGGAATTGATCCCGCTCAATAATAATTTTTACACTTAATAATAGTATTTACAAAAAACTTAGCAATGGAAATATATTATAAAGTGAGTTGCTTTCGTTACCTTCAATTTCCCTACTAACATAATTACAGCAGTCTATAAAAGCCGGTGATAGTTAGAAGCGCTCCTCTCTCAGCCGCTGAAACAAAAATATTATTAGACAAAATAAAACCGATACACCTATACAACGGCGCATCATGAATTTATATTTGCAAATTCAGAAGAAGCAAGAGTGCGTAGAGCAACTCGTTACCTTATCCGTTAGTCGGCAACACCTCGTTACCTGACCTGGAATGTAGGTCCATACATAACGTGCATTTACATTTCCAATGCTCTACCCGAAGGTACTACATTGGCCAGGAGGTGAGTTTTTTGTTGCCTGGAAATTTAGAATGTTGCTGAACCCTTGCCGTTCCAGACAAGGTAAGGATCTTTAACGTGCGTGACAACACTCACACACGGGACCTCCATTTAACCTCTCATCCGAACGAGAGCGTAATTTTAGTAGAAAAATGCTCACCTTCCATTTTTCAAGCAGTCGGCCGTGTCGGGATTTGTTACGTGCCGAAAATCGGCAATAGACATTTTTAAATAAGTGCGGGAATTTGGCGTCTTAAATTTAAAAAGACTTGTTGCGCGTATTTTCGTCACTACAGAGTGCGTTTGCGCCAGATCGCGCCGACGCGTGTGGGAGAAAAGGAGTGGAAAGTTTGCGCAAGACGCGGGGATTTGCCTTTGAAACATCCAGAAGAGTGGTTGGGTTTTGGTATCGTATCGTATCTTTATCTTTTATTATGTAGATTTCTTCTGCCTTTTGATTGTCGTCTCTATAAACCTGTTCCTGCCGTACCTCTACATACAGGAAGAAGATTTAAATCTGGATACATTACATGTGATTTTCCAATGCTCCACCCGAAGGTACTACATTGGCCAGGAAGCGAGTTTTTGTTACCTGGAAAATTTTGAATTTTGCCGAACCCTTGCTGTTCCAAGCAAGGTGGGGATCTTTAACGTGCGTGACAAAACTCACACACGGGACCTCCATTTTACCTCTCATCCGAACGAGGGTCTATTTTTGTGAAAAATGCTCGCCTAACATTTTTCAAGCGGACCGTGTCGGGATTCGAACCCGGGACCTTGGGCGCAGTAGTCACACACATACCACTACGCCACGGAGCCGCCTTGTAATCTGGATACAACCTGGTAGCAGTCCTCGCCCTGAGAACCATGCTTAAATAATCCCGAAGAACGCCCGGAGAACCATCTTTAAATATTCCTGAAGGGAGCCCCGTAATCGCTAGCTGGAGCAACCCTGATGGACGTCCGCAGCCGTCATCTTTAAATTATCCTGAAGGAAGCCACGAGCTGCCATCAGGAAGTGATTCTGTAGGAAGCTTTACCTATTTATGTGAGTACTCCGTTTTTTATAATATCTTTAATGAATTTGGCACATTTCGTCATTTACGTGTAATAATTTGCATATTGTGTGACGTTATTGACAGATGGGCGCGCTAATTTCCACATCATGCATTAGCGTTACCAACTGCTGTTGTGTCGCATATACCGCGTCAACGGTGCTATAAGAGATTCGAACCCAGGACCTTGGAATTCGCAGTCTTACGCTTACTACATTGATCCACGGCGACACCTGTCCATACATACCACGCAGAGATGGATTGAATAATCCAAACTAAGTAGCATCGATTTGCAGTAATTAATTAGTAACGGGGAAACTCCATATGTCAATGAACATCTTTTACTAAACCATTAGTCAAAAGTGAATCAACACCAGTACCAGATTGAAGGTTTATAACTAAATAATCATCATATTTAATCCATGAACTGACTGAACGTACCTACAGTACGTCTGTGTCTAGATTAAGCTGTTATTTAAGTAGATTTGCCATACATATAATTGTAAATTGTTGCTTAAGACTGTATGATGTATTTGTATTGAAAACTGAAGTGTGCTATATTGTTAGAAACAAGTCGTGTATAATTGTATAAAGACATAATTCGATTTTTTATATTATTGTAGGGCTATAGTTACAGGATTGCTGTAATAAATTGTTTTGTGCATACCTAGAAGCGTATTTAAGTATTCAAATCATTTAACACTTGCTTTTAGGAACCTTCTTTGCAGTTAACAGTCTTAAATGAGTCAATATGTCTTTAGGATTTATTTTTGTTTTAGGATTAAAGTAATTTTGTTTTAATGAATTTTCAGGTATACTTTTAAGCCAGAATCACTTTCCTGATATCAGATTGTAGCACTCTCTTGTTATTCTTTTTAGGGCTTTTCCCTAGCAACTCTGCGAAATTAGGTGGCGTCCAAGGTATTTCCGGATCAAACCACATTTTATACTAGATAGCATGCTGGAATCCTCTTCAAACACTTACACCACCTGTCTTACTGAGTTAGTCGGCAACTTATTTTGTTATTACAGTCGAGGTTTTCGGTATTTTACCGAAACAGGAATTCTAGCAGCCAACTTCTCCAAATTTACTGTAAATTACAGGTTAGATATTCTGGTGGTCAAAACTGTGCGTAACAAATGGTTAAGTTTAAGGTTATAAGAAAACAAAGGTATCTACCGTTAAATTGTAACCAGATAAAACAAAAGTAACTTTATTACAATATAATTAAATCACCTAGATACAAACTGTGTCACCAAATATAATAATAACATAACATAAAATGTTTTCAATATAAGAACTTTGAGACTGCTGAAGCCATTAAATAACAATCTTGGGATTGTAACATGATCAAAACATAGGGTATCACACATTTTTTACATAATCTAATTTAAGCTCGATATCGATGACCGCATACAGTAGCATACCATTCGAAGCCACTGAAAATGGGAGGATAATGAAAGCTAAGCAGTTGACAGAGTATAACTATTTTTTCTACTGGAGGGGGTTATTTTTATATCCCCAAATGTGATCAGTAACCTTTAAGGAAGGATTCTCTTAAAATGATGAAACGCAATTATCTTCCGACTATGCTAGGGGTCTATTCCTTGGGCAGAGCTTATGAGGATTGGTCGTGGTTCTATTTACAAAGTATTATTTTAATACTAGGGCTAGATTCTCGACAAAACAGGGGTTTAAACAGGGCGCCACCAAGTCTGTAGTTTTAAACACAGAGTTTCCTTAATGGGGACTTGGGCGTCCTTAACGAGGAATACGTATTAACTGCTGACGCTTATTCGCATTATTTTATAAAATTTAATAACTGTAATTGTATTGAACTAATATTGTCAACAAAAATTTACTAAGGTCCCTTTTTAATATGCGAAATGGATTTGTCAAAATAGATAGTTACAAAAATATTTTCTGAAGCAGCCTGGTATTAAAGATCGCCAAATGTGGACATGATGCAAGAATAATTTAATCTTTTACCTTGGCTCTGCAGGTGTTCTTTACATGTTGTCTTCACAACACGTTTGGGCAAGTGTTTATACATACATTTTCAGAAAACAAGTGACGTCAAATCCACATGTTCCAGCAAACACGAACAGCAGCGTAACGCTTGGACTGGACTATGCTAACTTCCATGCGTTTTTGTTATACGCACGAACTGGACCAACAACATTCCAATACTTTCAAAAGCGTCTTCGGATTTAATTTGTAAACCATAAAAATTTCTACCTACTTTGTAGAACGTTTCTTTTACATTCCAACATATTGCCTTTCCATAATATAACACAAAATCCAACTATCTATCGTACGGTTGAAGGACGTTCATATTTACATTCACAGATGTAAAAGTAAAATTTTATCTTTCATTAAACCAGCCTGCTCGCTCCTTTAGTTTTGTAAAACCAGATAATACAAAACGACTTCTTAAAGTTGTTAATTATAATATAAAAATCTAGTTGACGAATTCTACGAAGCGTTGCAAAACATATCTTATCGTACTTTTACGAAATCATAAAAAGAATTGTTTTCTGTGTTATTTATACAAATGTCCAAAGAATTATTAAATGAGTTTATCTCAGTAATTATCGAAAGGAAGTTATTTATTAGAAGTCATTTCAAATCGACTTTTAAACGGAACGTTATAACAAAAATATTGAAGATTATTAAAAATAAAATTACGAAGAGTGTAATCATGACAAGGAAAATTTATCAAACGAACATCTTCTATAAGTTATATTATCAAAGGAGCAATTACCAAAAGACAAGGTATGATAAAATAAAATAAAATAAGACAAGAGCACTACAACAAATTATTTAGTTGATCTAATTAATTATTATTTTAATTATTACCATTGTTAAAATCACAAAGCTAGTGTTTTAGCGCACTAGGGCTGTACTCCGCACAAAAACTAGGCGTAAGTTACACGCCAGAACCTTTAGTGGTTCCATTATTTTCTCTACGAGAGCTCTGGCAAAAGTGGGTGCAAATGTGCTATGCACTAAACAGGAAAGGTGTTTGGCCTTGAAAATAGTTGTATTAACTTTCTGCGCCTGATGTTAGCAACCAAACCAACATCTCTGTATGGCGGTTAGCACATACAATATCGATACTTGTTTGTATTAAAAATGGTTCGCATAATTTAATGACTTTACTTGAATTATTAGAACTAAAATTCGTTGATATAGTGTAGCGGTCAAAAAAAAATGTTACAAGAGAAAGAAAATTAATTACTCGTAAACCGGTGAGCAGGATGTATGTTGGGGGGTAATCCATTTCTGGGAGTTGTAAAGGACACAGATTTGTCTATAGCTTAGGTCAAACGTTTTCAGCATGGTGAAATCTGCAACTTCATTGAAGATGACTCCAAAAAAGAAAAATGGGTGGAATTGTATTGTTTTCAATGTCGGAGCTAGAATTCCATAACCCTGCACCTTGCGTACTTAAGCATGGTTTATAGAGGTCTTTCTGTAATAGGGAAGCAAAAGCTCAAGAACTGTTAGTTTTTATATTAGCCTTTTGCATTATGGTGGCATTGGTGAATTGATTTGGCTATGATAGACAGTGATGAAATTATAAAACATCTAATATCCTTGTAAGGTACAGTGTTTACTCGATTAGATATTTAAAATTGGATAGTAAAATTTGATTTAAAAAGTTGCAGACGTGATTAAATTACTGTGGATGGATAGTTAACGTTATGACAAATCTAAATTGAGTTGATCTATGTAATTTAAAATTTTGTGTGTGTGTGTAACTGCATACAGGGATAATGATGTAAGGATTGTATAAAAATAGAAATAGGTGACGCAGTGAGACGAAAGTGTTTGTTTTCTTTGTTTAGAATACAGCTTAATTGTAAAAAACACCATTCCACCAAAAAGCCAACATAGTTATAGCCTAGGAAAACTCGTCTTCCATAAGATAGGACCCCCAAACCAGACGAAATGGCACTCGTTAATTAAGAGAGTACAAAAAAAGCATTTCAGGATAAGTATTTATGGCAGCGTAGTTCAATCATTTTGCTTTTTAATTTTTTCAATTTGTTTATGTAAACCCACTCCCGCATTACTCTAGTTAGCCGGTGCACTCTTAATTTGTTACAGGATTCCCGTCCCTTTAAAGAATTTTAAAATTTAGCAGTCGAACAATTCTTTTACCCGCAACAAATCCACATTTCATTCTGTTTACTAAATTCTAAAAGTTTATTTTATCCCCAAGCAGATTTCGTCTGATGCATTTCAATCTAAGAAAATATAGTTTGTTTAAAGGTTTTGAGAAAAAATCGCTTCCAAGAGTCAATTCTATTGCATATAGTATATATAAAAAATAATAAATTTACTAACACCTTATGCTGTATTTATACTACGAGCAGAATTTCAATAAAATCCGCAATATAAAATCAGAGGCGTTTTAATTAACAACGTGTACTCAAGTATAAAACATCGTAACCGTGAGCAAGTCTTGCGCAACAACGTGTGTTAACTTCACCCCGAGGATAAGTAAACTTTTACAAATACCATATACGTTCTAGTTAGCGTAATTGGAGTCGTTAATTAGTGGGAATTTAAGTTTTCTTAAATGTTAACAAGTGTTTGTTAACCTGCATTGTGTATAAGCATCTTGGACGACTTTAAACTGTACATAAAGGAAGATATTTGCCAATTAAATGAATATGCGTCTTCATGATAGCCCTAATTTAACGAATAATGGTGATAATTAAATTAAATGGAATGTACCAAAAAAATAAACCGTTAGTATTGTGTATTGTAGTCCTGGCAAATAATCAAAAAATATCAAAAGTTTTAGAAAATTTGTGGCAAGCTTTTTGCAGGCAACATGATGCTTGAGTACTTAATAATACGCGAGACTTACCGATTTGTCAACAGCTTGGTTAATTACAAGGGGTTCGTCGCAAAAAACGCATGATGGCAAAAACTTGAAGATTTATGAATGGTTTGGCATTCATGGATCTTGATAAAGCAAATGATGCAAAACAAATTATGGTGTGAAAGGTGTTCAGCCAGTACAATGTAGATAAGTTGCTGGTGACACGATTGAGTACTTGTATGACTAACGTAAAGTATGTTGAGTATGTTTTCGTGGATACTTAATGTTTTTATTGCTAAATATACGGGCGATGCATATATGAATACCGCTTCTAGAGGGTGCTGTGATGTATATCTATGTATGTACGTAGGGGTGACTAGACTTGGTTATTACAGGGGCTGATTGGTAAAGTAAATTTTAATTGTACGATTTTACAATTTGTTGATTCTGAAACCGTTCTGAACGGACCAACACCTTGTAGAAGTTTTAGACTACCAGAACGGGTAGAATGGCCTGTGTGTTTCAGTGAGCTAAAAAGCCGTACTATAGATTTAACTAAATTAGTGGGCTCTTTAGCGAGGAACCACACTAAGACCGGTTCTCGGAAGAAGGCGGCAGCTCTTTCAGTACTTAGAGTGGCAGAGACCATAGGGGTTGGTATGGCATTCTAAGCCACACTACTGCGATGTCGAAGGCAACGAGAAAACACTACATGAACTCCCAAGTACACAACGTAGCAAAATCGTTTTAAAAATGATGATATTCTCTGAGGGTAAAAAACTCTGAAATTAAAATAGTCCCCCATTCGAATCCCGGGGGGGGGGACTACTTGGGAGGACGTAATCGGGATGTTCAATAAAAAGAACCGGGAATATCTTGCGAGTCGGGGCGTAGAATGTTAGAAGCCGGCGGCTCTGTGACTCAGTTGGTTCGCGGATGGTTACTAGGTCCGAGGTCTTAAGTTCGATTTCCGACATGGACTGCTTGAAAAAAGTTAAGCGAGCATTTTTTAAAGAATAAGCTCTCGTTGAAATCAGGCTAAAATGCAGGTCCTGTATGAGTGTTGTCACGCACGTTAAAGATCCCTACCTTGCTTGAAATAGCAAGGCTTTGGCCAAAATTTCCAGGTAATAAAAACTTGCTTTCTTTCCAATGTAGTACTTTTGAATGGAGCACTGGAAACCTAAATGTAGGCGAATGTTAGAAGAATGAAGCAAATAGACAAGCTAAAGGGTTTGAAAATTGAAATGAATACGCTAGCATTTGATATAGTAGGGTTTACCGAAGTTTGGTTGTCATAGGCGGGAGATTTGTAGAGCGAAATCATACACGATCAGAGGAAAAAAAATCAGATGTGGGAATAGTTATGCGGAAAAAATAGAATACTATCTAGAAAACTATTTACAAAAGAGCGAAAGAGTGCTCGTGGATAAAATGTGATCTAAACACAGTACTAATACAAGTATACATACCCCCCTCTAGGGACACTACATTTTATTTTCCAAGATATTACATTGACACGAAAACAATTCTTTTGTCAGCTACAAAATTTTGAATTTTGCCGACCCTTGCTGTTTCAAGCAAGTTAGGTATCCCTAACGTGCGTAACAATACACACACGGCACCTCCATTTTACCACCATCCGACGTGGGCGTATATTTGTGAAAAATGCTCACCTAACATTATTCAAGCGCACAATGTCAGGATTCGAACCCGGGACCTTAAGCATAGTAGTCACACATATACCAACTACGCCACGGAGCCGCTTACCTCTAGGTACAGTGAGAAAGAAGTAAATTCTACCTAGAAAAGTACCTTATATGTAATTTTTCCAATGCTCCATTCGAAGGTACTACATTGGTCAGGAAGCGAGTTTTTTTACCTGGAAAATTTGGAATTTTTTCGAACCCTTGCTGTTCCAAGCAAGGTAGGGATCTTTAACGTGCGTGACAACGCTTACACACGGGACCTCCATTCTGCCTCACATCCGAACGAGGGTGTATATTTGTGAAAAATGCTCGCCTAACATTTTTCAAGCGGACCGTGTCGGAATTCGAACCTGGAACCTTGAGCGTAGTAGTCACACACATATAAACTACGCCACGGAGCCGCCTTCTACAAAGATACCGAAGACTTACTAAGATTTGTAAATGGACTTGAAGATTTAGTAATTACAGAAGCTATTAATGTAGTGGTAGGTGATGGTAGGGAAGTAGCGGTAGAAGGTTTATTTGGTTTAGGCACCAGAAATAACGATGGAAATAGAATAGTAGAAATTTGCGACAAGAACATTTAGTCCGTTACGAACACATTATTTCAGTATCTTGCAAAAAAGCGATACACGTGGAAGATGGCAGGAGACATCAAATACATTACACTCTTGTTCGCCAACGGTTAATGAATAATGTAAAACACTGTAGAAACTACGCAGAAGCAGATATAAACACTACCCACAACATAGTAAATATGAAAGCCGTGCATAAAATCAAAAAATTTGAGGAAAATCGACCTTTAAGAGACACTTTGGCTTTGAGAAACTGAATAATAAAGATATCCTCAAAAGATTTGAGAAAAAGTCAAATAAATTGCGGAAAATATCGGAAAAATCTCTAATACTAAGAAATTAGATACAGAATGAGATAATATTAAATTCAGCTTAGACATTACGACTAGAGATATTCTGGGGTATAAACAAAAATAAATTAAGAAACCATAGGTAACAAATAATATTCTGAATTTAGTAGTAGATAGGCGAAACCACAAGAGCAGTCCAGGCGAAACAGGAAAACGGAGATATAAAACCATAAAAAGAGAAATTATTAGAAAATTCAGGAACGCTAAGGAACAATGTAGTGATCAAAAGTGCAAACCAGTACAAAGTAAGATGGAAATAGAAATTATAAACGAAGCATACAAACTAATTAGAATGAATTTCAGGCATACAAAACGGTATAGCACAAATATATAGGGCGGAAGAAAAGACTTCATTATAAAAAAAATATAGAGAAAGTGGTTAGATGGCAAGCACATACAGCCAACTTTGAAAAATTGATTTCATGCAATTTTTATTCTTTTCAATCACTCATAGTTGTGTCATTAATTAGTACATGTATTTACAACTCTAGTCATTAGTAATTGTGTAAGTAGATTAGTTATACCTTGATATGATATTGTAATCACTAACTTCATCAATTTTCAGTATAAGGCATAAAAGTCATGCCAAAACGTCAGAGCATAAATTAGAATTTGGCAAGATAGTTGTTATTTTACGAACAAGTGTATCCCAAAAAAAACATAACAATATACACTCTGGTTATCAATCACTAAGAATTGTTTATTGTTATGTATAAGTGGTTCAACTAAATAAAAGGGTATTTTAAAATTATACACAAATCGAGTGAGTTAAACGGAGACGTAAGTTAGCTACAAATATAAGATGTGGAAGAAAAATATATATGACAACCTTTCCTCTAAATCAGCTGCTACTCCAAAGTAGAAACTATCGCATCAAATACGTTCTCAAATTTCAAATGTAATTAGATAACTTAATACAATAATTCAATTATTACCTCTATTAGTTCTATAAAAATCGTCAAGTAAACTCTTTTACAGGCTTCTGTGTAAACAGATGTACCGGATGCTGATCACACTTTAAAAAATTTGTATATTGGGAGAAATGACAAGTACTAAAACACCCGACTAAAAGGAATTAATTAATTATTCGCGAGGAGTTAATTGGAAAACGTCAAAGTGTAATAATACAAACAAGTGCTGGGGGGGTTAGAAGTAAACAAAACAGCTTTAAGGAAATGAATGTGATTGGATTTCCTTGAGGAAAAATACGTGACGTGTGACAAAGTTGAAATACGCTTGCATGTGCAGGGGTGGTTCACGAGCTTGGGAGGGAGGGGACGTGGATATAATGTTGTGACAACCGAGAGTAAAAGGGGTTAGTACCTGGAGAGTTTGTGCCTTTATTAATTTGGAGTTTTGTGTTGTGTTGAGTTAAGGAAGCTGTGGTAGTTAAAAGGAGACAACTCCGTGGTTCAGATGGTTTGCGTGTGACTACTAAGCCCAATGTTTCGGGTTCGATTTCCGACACAGGTCGCTTAAAAAATGTTAGGCGAGCAGTTTTCACAGAAACACGGATGAGAGAAAAAATGTAGGACTCGTGTGTGAATGTTGTCGCGTGAGTTAAAGATCCCTACCTTGCTTGGAACAGCAAGGTTCGCTAAAATTCAATATTTTCAGGTAACAACAAATCTCATCCTAGCCAAAGTAGCACCTTCGGAAGGAGCATTGAAAAATCAAATGTAGGATAGTTAGAAAGAAAACCTTGTTAGCTCAATTTTTTTAGTGATACCTAGTCAGAATGAGGTTGCGAAATTAGGTTTCTTTAAGGAGAATATGTTGGTAATTTATTTAAATTGTTTAATGTCAAAAGAGGTTAGGTATAGGTTAAATTTTATTTGAATTTAACTAAGAACTAATAGTAATTAGGTCATTGTGAGAGGATAAATAGGTCACACCAGTAATGCAATCGTATTTGGAAGAGGCACTTTATTCTTGAATTTTAGTTAATTTGACAAAAGTTAATCCGAAGTTTAAAATAGTTTACAAATGAGTATAGTATAACGTGATTAATTTAGGAAACCGGGGCAAAGGAGACCTATGCGGAATAACCGTATTCCGTGCAGAGATAGAATTGAAGGGATTACTGAGACAGACGGCTTGGCGCCCCTTAATCATGACTGCAGAAAAACCTTTCAGGGTAATCAAATGTATCGTAGGTTGCATTCCGGCCACATTTATGTATTTTTTGTATTTTATTATTATTTCTCCCATAGGAACGCACTCTCATAATACTGTAGTTAGCTGAAACATCCTTATATTGTTACGGGGCCTCCGCAACTTCAGGCTAAATCAAAGTTTATAACTTAACGTTCATTTTACCCGTAGCCAAAAGAGGAATTTCTAAAAATTGGTTTCATGGAATGCAAAAGTGAATAGTGTTAATGTTGGAGTGGGTGGCGTCTAAAAGTATGTAGACTTAGCACTGTTATTTTTAATGTTCACAAGCAAAAGAAAATAAAAAAAGTTTATAAGTACACAAATATACAAGTAAAAAGTCAAAATGAACAGTTTATGCACTTTTAAGCACTTCGGAAGTCTTCGGCAATCTTCGGTAATCTTCGGAAGGCTTTGTGGTTGCTCGTGGAACCAAGTAGGAACGTAAATACTAAGTAAACAGATATATACAGAGTTTGGAGAGGTCCAAAGGTTTTTGGTAGTCTTCGGATTTCTTCCGAAGGCTTCGTGGTTGCTCGTGAAATCAAGTAGGAACTTAAATACTAAGTAAACAGATATATACAAAGTTCGAAAAGCTCCAAAGGTCTTCGGTTGTCTTCGGACTTCTTCGGAAGGCCTCGGGATTTCTTGGTGAGGCCGAGTGAGAGGTTGAATAACGAAAGTAAGGAAGTATTTATTATTTGACGAGGTCCAGACGTCTTCAGAAGTCTTCGGTACCCTTTGGAAGTCTTCGTGGTTCACTTGTGGAACAACGCGTAGTTATAAAGAATGATATATATACAAAAACTATACATTGACTATATACACAATATTGAGGGGTTCGGAAGTCTTTGGAAATCCTCGGGTTTTTACTCGTGAGGCCGAGTAAGAGCTTGGATGACGAAAATAAGGAAGTATTTATTGTTTGAAGAGGTCCAGACGTCTTTGGAGGTCTTCGGGACTTTTCGGAAGTCGCGGTTCACTTGTGGAACAATGTGAAGTACTAAAGAATTAATGCGGCGTGCCCCAGGTGTGACGACGGGCAGCGTAACTGAGCAGATATTAAGCAGACTATGAGCAGCACTGCTATTACGTGGTTTACTTGTGCCAAACTATGGCGACGTGCCCCAGGTGCGGCGACGGGCAGAGTAACAGGTCGAAATTAAGCAGACTGTGAAGAGCACTGCGTGCTGAACTATGGCGACGTGCCGCAGGTACGGCGCCGGGCATCAGGTATTGAGCAGGCTATGGAGAGCACTACTATACGAGCTCCAGGTACGGCGTCGGGCAGCGTAGCGGGTCAGAATTTTAAGTAGGCTATGTTGAGCACTGCGGTACGTCCCCAGATGTGGCGGCGGGCAGCGTGACTAGTCGGATTCTTAAGCAGGATATGAGGAGTACTGCGGGTTGAAGTAGTTCACAGGCTATGGTGAGCACTGTAGTTGAGTCTCATGCTGTGGTGAGCACTAAGGGTACTAAATTTTGCACTACAGAAGCTTGACGCGACGCTCTCAGCATCGTTAAAAATGCCTCATAACTGGAGTTTTTCGCTTGATGATGTTTTGTTTCTTGAATTTCTTGAGTTGTTGTCGTGTTACTGACAGTTGATGTTCTTAAATAAATAAATATTATGTTGGACTGGATTCCAAAAGCCTGCTCCTGGAATCCTCTTGATTTTCTGCAGTGGGCAGTTTCCCGGATCTTCCCCTTAGTTGTCTCCCAACTACACAGTATTCCGGATCTTGGGTCCACTGGCCTGTGGTTTTCGCCTAACAGGACTGGCTACTTGCCACAGGCCGTTCCATCGTCAGGTAGTTCGTCTAAACAGGACTAACGGATGTGCATCCCCGACGACTTCACTTGTGTACCCATTCCTCTGCACTCGCATAGCTGGAGAACTCTCTCAGGACGTCACCGTTCCGCTGCCCACCTTTGATCGCCCGAAGGCGGTGGTCGGAATACGCGAGCTGCTACCTCATCGGCGTCTGGGCAGCCACTTGAATTTTGCAGGATTTGCAATCGTATTTATATGCTTTCTTCCTATATGCAAGTTATGTTGAAAAAAGGTTAGTGGAATGGGCGTCCAATAGATTCGCTACTTTTAGGGTAGCACAAAAAATAAGTTGAAGATCCCGATTTTCTAGGCCCTTGTTCTATGTTCGGCACATGTACTTTGATATAGGGTAACAATACCTATAGAATGTCAAATTATGGGAGGCAAATAAACGGTTTACTTAACGTGATACAATTTTTTTTAATATTTTCAGCAAATTTTCAGTGACCCTCGTAGAATACAAGCAAAATATGTTTAAGACTTTTACTTCAATGAGCATTGACCGTTCGATTTAGTTGCGTGTATATCAAGAATCTATATAACAAATTTGCATTAAACCACCTGAAATAGAAAATTTAACTTACTCGAATAATTTGAAAACTTCAGTTACTATTTATACGTTTCGATTAAAAAAATCATAGTAATTTGAATACTGAAAGCGTCGTTTGTTAGTCATTAGCAGCTTGAAGTCGATATACAACGACCTTCTTACAGCCTTTTAACATAAATGATGTTAGTTTATGAGCAAAGTCGATTTAACGATATCCAAGATTAGTTGCCTTGATTCATTCCGCAATATTCCTGCTGCGGACATGCACATTGTATATCTCAAATGGCGGTCTTTCTGCGATTCAACAACGTAACCGGTTACATAGCGGTCGATTGTGTTCACCTGTCTGTCTGCCAGCCTCACATGTAGCTACTTAATCTCAACAAATCAACCTACAGAGACCAACATTTGCTTAGCTAAATGATTTTTTCGAAAGCTGTCATAACTGTGCGTACGAAATATATTGCAGATAATAAATACTCACGATAAGATCGTTAAATTTTTCTCGGATCGCGGCCTTCCAGTAGTGCTAACTAGTGTTCATGCGTGGATGACAAACAAGACAAGAACCAGACTGGTATTTCCTTTTATTCATTTTTCCCAGAGAGCTTTTTTCATCAAATACAAAGGCACATCCTATTTCGAATGCGAAATGCGTCGTAAATTATGATGTAAATGCAAAACTGATGCAATATTCATGTTAAAAGAGATTAAAGAAACGATACAATGCTGGTGTAATTATCTCCATTGCCGGGCTTAAAAATTAATTTAGAAACTAGGCGACCCGAGCATGTGGGTTATGTTTACTATGTATAATAGATGTACACGTGCCAAACTGTAGCAGGGATAGAATCACGACAATATAACGTGTGTCATGTGCTCGTGTCCCGTAATCCAATGCTTGCAATGGCAACCCTCTCAAATTGAATGTCTAACACACCTGTGTCCTCTAAACTGATTTTATACTAAACAAGTAATTTAATGGTGTATTTTGAAATTACAGAGCTTTATTATACAGCTGAAAGGTTTTGTTAAAAATAATATCGATGCTTTTACACTTTCTGAAATCAAATTATTATTATTTTTTTGGTATCGTGAGCGACGAACGGTTTGAAATATTGAATACAAATATTATTTTTTATAGGAAATAGTAACTATTGACCGAAACCCGTTTAAGGCTTAGCAGTTATAGGGTAACTGTAATTAGTTGCAGCGTCCCTTAAGTTAAATAAATATATAACATAGGAAATAATACAATCTGTTACACAAATTAAAAAATTCATTATTTATTTATACGAATTACAATAACATAATGTGTTTACACCATTCTGAATGGACCTGCACCTTCAAGAAGTTTTAGATTACTAGAACGGATATAATGGCGTGCGAGTTCTTGTGATCTAAAAAGCCAAAATACAGGTTTAACCTAATTAGTGGGGTTTTTGGTGAGGAACCAGACTAAGCCATGTCCCAAAAGAGGGCAGCAGCTCTTTCGGAAAAACGAGCTGAAGAAATACTGGGTTTAGGCGAAACAGGGGAACACGAGAGGCTGTTTTAGCTCTGAGAGTGATAATGGAGAAAGTAATTAAAAAAAGAGAAAGCGTGTGTATAGGGTTTGTAGATCTGGAAAAAGCATTCGACAATGTAAAATAGAAAAAAATGTGCGAAATACGCAAAAAGATTAGAATGAGCTATAGAGATAGAAGGATAGTACATAGCTTACACAAAGAGTAAAAGGCGGTAATAGAATTAGAGCAGGAACGTAGAGAAGTAAACATTTGAAAAGGGGTGAGACAGGATTTCGCCTTATCCACGTTAATTTTTAATTTGTACATCGAAAAGACAATGAATACGTCAAATTCAAGAAAAAATTTGGAATTATTATGCAGGGACAAAAGATTGATATGCTTAGATTTGAAGATGATATAGCGGTATTAGTATCTATCAAGGAAGAGTTACAAGCAGCTCTTAATAAAATGGAAACAACACTAACAGAGAGATACGGTATGAAAGTTAACAAAAATAAAACTAAAATATTAGTATGTAAAGCAGGCAAAATAAATCAAAAACTAGCATACAAATAGCAAACGAGAATTTACAAGAGGTTAATGATTCTTGCTACGTAAGAAGCCAAATAACGCAAGATAGAAAAAGTGCAATAGATATAAAACAAAGATTAGCTCAAGGTCAAGCTATATTTTACAAGAGCAAGCAACTACTATGTTCAAAAACAACAAACATAGAAACAAGAAATAGATTGCTTAAACTATATGTGTAGAGCACAGCACTGTACGACTGTGAAACCTAAAAAGTAGGAGAAGCGGACAGGAAAAAGATAGAAGCTTTTGAAATGTAGTGCTACAAACGTATAATAAAGATATCGTGGACAGACAAAGTTAAGAACATAGAGGTTCTAGGAATTGTTTGAAAAGAACGAAATATGTGGAAAACGGTTAAAAGTTAGGAGATATAGAATGACAATGCAGATACTAAGGCACGAGAGAATAGTGCGAAATATACTAGAAGCAGACAAAGGAAAAATCACTAATATTAAACTGTAATTCTGCCTAACACTAAATAGTAATATAGAAATAAAACAATCTAAAACTTCGTCCGTGTGTTGTTTACCATAATTAAGATTTTAACCACGTTAATGCGCCAGTGTGATTTAAATATTTACCTACCGCGTGAGGGTATCCAATCAACAATAAATAATAAATGGCAGGACCTTTAGCACTATCGTACCCTCACGTTTCGGGACGTTGCCTCGCAAGCTACAGCAGTCGGTGAGAGGGAGGGTTCATTAAACAAACACACTGAGACAAAATTCCGATTGTTTTATTAAATGGGCTACTAACTAAAACTTCAACTAATTACATATGCATAACAAAAATATACAGTAAATAACATTATTTACAATAGGGCGCCACAATGGGAATTAAACGGCCCATGGACCAATCGCGGTAATAGCTCTCGTCGCACTTTGTTCGTGGGCGATGAACCAAGATTGCAGGATAGAAAATAAATCACTTCACAGGGGCTAATCTTTTAAAGTCTCCGGCTAGCACAAACACAACTTAACTAAACTAAACTAAGATCCTTATTTTATGAATATTAATAACAGTTCTGGGTGAAACCACCCCAATACAATAATTAATTAATTCTACCGTAGTCTACTTAACTTGCTTATGGCGACGACCCTCCGTTAAACACGGGGTCATCAACACCAGGAAAATTACGACCTTCTCAAGGGTCAAATAGTACAGTAACGTGACTCCTGACCTGAGCTTTGCATACATCAGGTAGTCTCGTGGCTTAGTGATTAACGGCCTCTGACACCGTCGTAACACAATATAATAGTAGACCCTTCTAAAACGATGCGGTCTCCAAAACAATAATCTAACGGATCAATTTACTTGAACTGAGCTTTAATCCGGAGTTGTATTTTATGGAAGTCGACAAATACTGTATTTAAACAAATAACTGACTTATGCTGCATAACACAGCCTCGAGTTTATGGTAATACCACATATACTAATTACTTACTCAGAGAAATAATTAACTTAGAACATAACGGCACGCACTTGACTTCAGAGAAATAAAACACTTTACTCAATCTGGCAAATAACAACCAGCATTAACCTCTAACGCGTCTGGAAATAAACAACCCCGATTACCACCGGCTGGCATCCTTATATACATTTAAGTTAATTGAAAAATAACCCCTTTCTTGGCTCTCATACTCGACTTAGGATACGCCGGTCGTAAATCTTTAAGATTAATTAAACTGCCAATTGCACTAAGATAGCCACACCAGTAGATCTCGGAACTAATTTTAGTTGAGTACACCGCTAATTGAAAAATTGCTTCCGACCACCCTGACATAAATAGGATCCTAAAACATGATTGACATCTAATCATAGATAGCAACTAATCTGACATATTTAGTGCCTTTGAAGTAAAGTGCCTTTAGAAAAATTAATTAACTCTTGGATTATATCTTCCTGGAACTTCGCTAGGAGCTCTTGGGTGATCTTGCAGCCGCTTACAATTGCAGACATATTTATGCTACAAGACCTTCATTCTAATAATTAGAATGCTAAAATTAAACTAGAAAATAACTATTTTGAAAAATAATAGAACTATTGGAGCGTATTAAAACAGTATGTTACAGAGCAAGACCTAGGTCATACTATTGCATACAGATGGTCAAGGAAGTAGGCTGTGGGAGTTTCAAGCAGATGTGTAGGCTAGCTCAGAATAGAAATCAGTGGATGTACGCGTCCGTGTGGTTCCAAGACGGAAGACCTAAAATGGCGAAAAAATAATTGTACTTAAACCTGATGATTATTATAAGCAACTACAGGTGTTGGTTTTGTAATATTCTCAACTAATGATGATTGTGCTAAAGGATTTACAGGAAAACTATCGATTCTGCAAATGTTCAAGTGTTGGAAGATCTTGGTAGCCGCAGGTTGCTTAACTTCCTTTACATATCACTGAGTATCGCTGAAATAGGGTATATATTTATGAAACAATAGAAGAGGATCCAAGCTGTATGTAACAAGAAAGAACAGCAGCTAAAGTCGAAGACAATAAACATTGGAAAAAGTTGTTGAAAGCATATGTGTGGAGTACAGCACTGTACGGCTATGAAATAGGCACTGTAGGAGAAGGAGCTAGGAAAAGGGTAAAAGCCTTGTGGAACGTTGCGTTTCAGAAGTATGATGTCGATAGCATGGATAGACAAAGTTAATAACAAAAAGGTTCTAGAAATAGTAAGAGAAAACGATATCTGTACAAAACAAAAGAAATTAGAAAAAATAGAAGGACAGGGCACATTCTTATACATTTCTGGGGAATAGTTCGGGATATATTACAAGTTGAGATAGTAAAATAGAGAGGTAAGACTTACATCAAACTATTGCACGCAGATAATGAAAGATGCAGACTGTTGGTACTTCAGGCAAATGTATAGGTTGGTTCAAAAACTTCTAAGTCTATTCTTAGATCCTTACTATTTTGGAAATGTTCAATCACATTGAAATTTGGAATATTTTTCACAATCTTCATTAGGTATTCAGTCCTAGAACTGGTTGGACGCGTAGCTTTATTGTTTTCTATTCTGGGCTAACCTACACATTTTCCCGAGTCTTATAAAATATTTAATATTTCCTTTTATTCACATTTGATAACATTTACAAATTACATGTTATAGATTTAGTTGGGATTTTTAAAATCCATCTGGACTAACAGCCATGTAGCAGAAGCACTAGGAAACATTATGGCTCAACAGATTCCATATCTTCCTACTACAGGTCCAATTAGTCCAATGCTTCACCACCGCTCACCAGACGGTAGGACATTCGTATCTACAAAGCAAATTCCTGGCGGTGGTGTATTGTGTTACATGGCTGTTAGTCCAGATGGATTTTAAAAATCCCAACTAAATCTATAACAGTCTTATAAAAAATGGCTATCGTAACTCAGATATCGGCAGAGTAATAAACCGGCATTTGCATCCTACACGAACCTCCAAACCACGCTGTAATCCCGATACACGATCTTTAGCAATCCTTCCATATATACACAGAGTAATAGACCGAATTGGCAAAATTCTACGTAAACACAACATCAAAACAATCTATAAACCCCCAATAAAATTTCACAAATATTACCAACCCCAAAAGATTCCGAAAATAGTCTTAATGCCCCAGGAGTATATAGTATACCTTGCAGTTGCTGTTTAGTATACATAGGAGAAACAGGACGGTCAGTACAGACTAGACTAAACGAGAATATGCGATGCTAAAAAACAAGCCAGCACAATCGCTCAGCGGTAGCCGAACACCAACATGAAACAGGCCATACCATTAACTTTGACAAGACGAAACTAATTGCCAGAATTCTATTTTTTTACAATAGAAAAATTGGAGAATCCATAGAAATTAATAAAAATTCTAATAACCTAAACAAATACGATGGCTACTACCTTTCCCAATTGGGAATACAAGCCTATGTTTACAACAGCGGAACCGTGACGTTCACTGATCCGTTACGACACTCCTCTCTATTCATGATCGCTCATGTATCAAGTTCTCGCCCTATATAAACTACCAATTTCGCTACTTTCACCAGTTACTTCGCCACAAGACACCTTTTGACTTTGAATGGGCTAGTGAGTCTGCTAGTTCAAGAGTAACTTTTCTCTTTACACTTTAACTTGTCTGCTTAATATTATCATTTTTATTTTATTTTACTACTTATTTCTTTACTTGTCCTGATGAAGCCCCTTACAAAAGTAGGCAAAACGTCGACATTAGCCCCCATGTTGGGAGAACTTAATTATACTGCTACCTGAGGTTACTTAGAACAAGTGGTGGTTCATGGTCAATGCCACAGAGGGATCAATTTTGGACAACTATTTGAAAACTTAAACATTGTAGTACTAAAGGTAGAAATTAATTTGCAAAACTGAACAAAGAAATAAAACAGAACTGCATATATGTATAGCTATAGCGTATTACCTGCTATGTAGATTTCCAGTGACTAATCCGTCAATGTGAATTCACAATGAATGGATAAGATACGGAATACTTCTAACACAATCACTAACACCTATTTACTTAGAAGTCTTAAATAAACACTAAGACTTTTTAAAATTATCTCTTGACTTTCGAGTTCCTAAACCTATTTATACGGTCTTAAACTTCTAAGTATATTCTTAGATGCTTACTATTTTGGACATGTTCAATCACATTAAAATTGGGAATATTTTTCACAATCTTCATGAGGTATTCAGTCCTAGAACTGGTTGGACGCGTAGCTTTATTGTTTTCTATTCTGAGCTAACCTACACATTTCCACGAAATTCGCACAGCCTACATCTTTTACTACCTGTGTGCAATACTCTAATCTAAGTCTACCTTTTCCCCTCTTTTTTCTTTTCACTGCTTTAATATATTACGCAGTATTCCCTCATGCCTTAGTATGTGTCCTATCGTCCTATCTCTCCTACTTTTTACTGTTTTCCACCTATTTATTTCTTTCCTTACCAGTTCGAGAACCTCTTTGTTGTTAACTTTGTTTGTCCATGATATCCTCATCATACGTCGGTAGCACAACATGTCAAAGGATTACCTTTTTCCTGTCCGCTTCTCTTACTGTCCGCGTTTCACAGCCGTACAGTGCTGTGCTCCACACTTATGTTTTCAGCAATCTTTTTCTTGTTTCTATATTTGTTGTCTTTACATATAGTGGTTGTTTTTTCTTGTTAAATGCAGCACGGCCTTGTGCTAAACTTTGTTTTGTATATTTTGCACTTTTCCTATCTTGTATTATTTGACTTCCTAGGACGCAGAAATCTGTAGCCTCTTGTAAGTTCTCGTTTCCTATTTCTATTCTTATTTTCGACCTATTTACCTCTTCTTTACATACTAATACTTTAGTTTTACCTTTGTTAATTTTCATTCCGTGTCTCTCTGTTAGTACTGATTCCCTTTTATAAAAATCTGCTTCTAACTCTTTCTAGCTAGATGCTAATACCGCTATATCGTCTGTAAATCTGAACATATCAATCGTTTGTGCCTGCATAAAAATTCCAAATGTCTCTCTGCATTTGATAATATTCATTGCTTTTCGATGTATGAGTTAAAAATTAACGGGGATAGGGCACATCCGTGTCTCTACGTTCCTGCTCTAATTCTATTACCGCTGATTGCTCTTTGTATAAGCTATATACTATTTGTCTGTCTTTATAACTCACTCCAATCTTTTTGTGTATTTCGAACAGTTTCTTTCATTTTACTTGTCGATTGCTTTTTGTCAGATCTACAATCGCTATATACACGCTTTCTGCTTTTTCTATTGTTTTTCCCATTAACACTCTTAAAGCTAAAATGGCCTCCCGTGTTCCCCGGTTTTGCCTAAACCCAAATTGATCTTCTCCAGTCTTTTTCAGTCCGTTTTTCCATCCATCTTTTTAGAAATCTAGTTTATATTTTTGACACGTGTGCTGTCAAACTTATTATTCGAAAGCTTTCACATCTATCCGCTTCTTTCTTTTTTGGTATAGCGATTATGGTGTTACGTTTGAAATCTGTGGGTATTTCGCCTGCTTCATACACATATCCTACAAGTTAGAAGGGACGTTCTGTTACTGTTAGTCCAGCGGATTTTAGAGTTTCTGCGTGCATTTTATCTATACCCGACGCCTTGTTATTTTTCGTACCCTTGAATGCTAATTCAAACTCATCTCCAAGTGTAGGATATCCCAAGTCATCCTTTTCAATGTCTGATTTCTGTTCTAGTGCTTCTACTTCCTGTCCTGCATAAAAATTCCCTATATATTCTTGCCATTTAACCAGTTTCTCAACATTTTCTATAATGATGTTTCCTTCAACGCCTTTTAGGTTTTTGATATATGGTTTTATATTCCCAAAATTCATTCTAAATAGTTTGTATGCTTCGTCTGTTTTTTTTATTTTCATCTCTACACTTTTTATCAATTTATTGTACTATAGCTTTCCTGCATTTGTGATTAATTTCTCATTTTTTCCCATTTTATGGCTTTGAATCTCTGTTTTCCAGCTTCGGGTCGATCTGTTTTTGTACTTTTGTCTTTCTTCTATTAAATTCAGGATTTCCTTTGTTGTCCATGGTTTATTATGATGGCAGGGAAGTAAGTGATAACGAAGGAAATAGGAGAGTTAATGAGGACAACGGGAACAGAGACATGCGTAGTCTGGAGGGGTCATCATGAAATCCGAATCTAGTGGAAATAGAGGCAGTTGCCACAGTTTTTCAGTGGGACCCAGAAAGTGATTGAATGTAACACCCCGAAGTAGTAGATGTGGGGCAGGTATCGTTGTCGTGCGTTAATCTTGAGATATAAAGTGTAAAGATTAGAACATTGGTCGATTCAAAGAGTCCGTTTAATTGTATGGCAGAGCAAGTATTCAAAGAGGCGTGTAGCAGAGACCTAAAGATACCCATTCTTGCTGTAAATGGTATCAGTGTTAGTTGGGCGTTAGGTATAAAGAGACTAAGATCAAGCTGCAGACATTATTTAGTGTAAAATTTGATTCTATTTAGAGTGAAGTACAGTACATTATTATTCTAGGATTAGCGAGGAAAATGATTATAGGTTGCGAATGGTTAGAGAAGCAGCATTTGAAATTGGATTTTGAGATATGCGAAATAACTGTTGCATGAAAATAATTGCTTTAAATTAAATTTTGAAGAGGTGTCGAGTAATCTGTGTAACATTTAGTGTACTTTGAAAGTCGAATTGACCAAGGATAGCCGGAAATAATTAAACAAAAAGAATTTTTACTGAGGTAATATAAAAAAGAATGTAATAAAAGCTACTTGTTTTACAGAAACCGGAAAAAAGGCATAGTTTGAAGTGCTAAACACTTATGCAAAGGTATTTTCGGATCAACCAAGGTTGATTATGGGACACGAGTACATCATCGTGGTCAATGATAAGAAGCCGTTTTGTATGAAAGGTTATCCAATTCCAATAGTGAACAGATAATCTGCGCGGGAGCTAATGAAAGAAATGCGGGAATGGGGGTTATTTATCCAGCTTGTACCAAATACATTAGCCCGTTAGTGGTAGTAATAAAAAAGGATGAGGATGCTAGGAGATCGCATTGCGCCACCCAATCAGGATGACAGTTTGGTAGCGGAAAAACCAGGGAAGCTAGTATGGATCGATTTCATTGGCCCTTTGCCCAATTCTCGAAGTGCAGCTACTCAGTTGGCGGTAATAATAGATGCTTTTCTGAAGTGATACGCCTATATTCGTTATATCGTGCTACGATTCGAGCATTATTCAATAAATTAAAAAATGATTATTTTGAAAACATGGGAAACCAGATGCCATTCTGACCGATAATGTTACACAATTTTGGAAAGCGTGGGAACAACTTCTAGTAAACGAGAATATTAAAATGGTACATACTTTTTTATATTACCCTTAGCGTAATGGTACCGAAAGGGTGAATAAGGAATTTGTGAGGTTATTGAGGACAATCTGCAATCATTCCCATGCTAAGTGGGCACAGGTTGTTAAGCAAATAAAACGATGATTAAATAAAATTGTCAATGAGAGTATCGGAGCGACTCATAGCAAGGTACATTTCAGAAAAGGTTGGCGGAGCCCATTCTTTAAAAATTAAATCAATTCGATGAAGCGTCGCCAGATCATAAAGGAATAATTAGAATGGTACAGAGACATTGATGAGGCGGAAAAGCGTAAGTTACGGTATTGTAAGAAGCAACACAAAATAACCGGGTTTAATATAAGGGATTGGGTACATGTTATGACTAAACCTAAACTTCCAAGGGATAAAACATTGTAAAAAAATTGCATTTGGTTTATGACGGGCTATATGTGGTGACGCGAATTGCCAGTTCTAGCTAATATGAGGCTAAGTGTGAAGGAGAGGGTGTTGCAGGCATACAGAAAAACTACAAATTTAAAAAAAATTGTTCATCCTTAGGAGGGTCCTCGGGGATCTCTGGGTAATTATTACTGGTGTAGTTATTATTATTTGGTTATTGAGTGAAATCTCATCCTACTCTTCTCGCAAACCTAAATCTTAAGGGGAGTAATGTGATGCGCGTATTTTTATCTATGCACTATGTGATGTAATAATTGGGAAGTTTTCACCATGGGTAGCTCTTGATGTACATATTTCTGTCTGATGAGTACTTAATAGTTAATTAAAGGCGTTGTAAATTATTAGTTATTGATATTTTATGTGAACTTTTTATAACAATAGAGATATAGATTATTCATAAAAATTCGTAGAAACACCCGTCGTTTAGAAGAGGCAATAAAGTAACCCTTTTTGTTAGGTTTAGTTAAGGTATCTGGTTAGTTCTGGGGTGACGGGGATAATAGAGGCAAGTCAGTCGTCGGGTGGCAACTTGTAAGTACGTTGCAAGTCAGCATGCTATATGTCACGAGAGCATAAAAGGATTTAATTTTAATAATTACGATCTGCGACTGCACCGTAATTGGTAATAGAAGAACGAGTTCCTTTATTGTGCGAGTATTTTAAGGGTTTACGGTCGTCACTGTAAACCCCATTATAGTTATTGTAATTCGTGATTGTGTGATAAAATTAATGCTATGACAATTATTAAGTGATGATTTCTTTGTTATTACTTGCACTTCTAACATGTGCAGTAATTTTCTTCTGTAAGAGCTCTACGAAGGTATTCAAGTTTACATCGCTGTCCACCGACACAGCTGTCTACAAGGAATAATTCCGGATATACGTAATTCGGCCGGGTGATACAGTATTGCGAAAATTCAATCGTGAATACATTGAATGAGAGATTAATCAGATTATGTATTTAGCGGACAACTACCTTTTAATATTTAATGTCACCAACCTTATATCGTGACAATGTATATCTTTATAGACGGGGCACGCGGTTACAACATCTGCGATGACCACAACCCCAACATAAAATCGAGCACGCTGATTGGCTGCAGGTCGCCACACCATCCTCAAGAATAAGTATAAAACAAGCTGCATTTCGACCAGACGGTCACTGGATTCAATCATCTAGCACTTCTCCTAGTCTAGTAGAGAAACAGTAGAGATCTTAACGCTTCTCCTAGCCTGAGGAACCACCGAAAGACCCTGGCGCTTCTCCTAGCCCGAGGTATCATCGAAAAAGACCTCGGCTCTTCACTGATCCTGATGCAGCACGACGGCACCGACGCTTTGTCGCTTTCCCCAGCGCAGAGCCGTCCGACACCGACGCCACAGCGCTGCAAGAAGAACAGACGACGACGGCAACGACGCCGAGAGAAGCACCTGCGGCGACAGCAAGGAGGGAACAAACAACGACGATAGCGATTACGAGACCGATACCTACTCCACCAGTTCCTAACCCGACCGTCTTTCCCACCACGACCAGTATCACCGCTACCGCCATCACAATGCCAGGCCATCCCTTTTGAAATCCCGTACAACGGCGCAGAACCAACACTCGTCCACCCGGACGACCACAGGAGGTTCGCTGTGAGGAAGGCGTACCAAGACGCCGCGCACCGACGAAGATCAAACAACACCTTGTAGACTTTTGTATGTATTTCATCCTTGTATATACGTTATTTCTTAGATTGTAATTGCTGTATATATGTTCTAATGAATTCGAAACTGATGAATAAAAGTCAAACCTAGTTGTTTTTACAAAAATTGTTGCGCAATATTTTAGTCGAGGAAAACCCAGCCGGATATCAACAAGAGCACCAAAAATTTCACTTTCAGAGATTGGTAAACGTTTTCTTTAATAATATTTTGCTTGTTTATATATTAATAGATGCGCAAGTTTGTATTATAATTTTGTTTTGATTGCAATATCTACCACCTCTTTGATTTAAAGTTAGTGAGGCAACACATAACGCGATGAAATATATTACTTTTATATCTGTCTAATTGACGAGTAATAAAGTATGGTGTAAACAATCTGACAATTGCCAACCCTATTGGTTTTTCATTCGAGCAATCACGTGTTTCACAATTTTTTTTTACAACTGCATTAGTTACATATCCCCCAAATTTATATATATGTATATTAAAATGAAATAGATTGTTACATTGTATAATTGAAGGACACATTATAAATGGTTGATGGAAGTTCATTAATCAAACGTGAAAAAGGAGCAACTACTTTGTATTCTAGACGTAACATGATACTGCAGGTGCAGGTCACAATAGACTATAAGAAACCAATTGTTAGAATTAAGATTATTAAAAAGTAATACATTGTATTGTATCAAAAAATAGCAGACAGAGATCTGCATTTCGCACAAGTGATGTAAGAGCAGGGATTGTATAAATACCCCGAGGAGCCCATAATGGCCAGTCAGTCTCGAGCTTCACAACTTTAACATTGTTGGTTGTTCAAGCTACTCACCGTAATTTTAATTATTAACATTTAACTTTGATTATTTTTGAAACTAAGACGTTAATGAATATAACGTACAATTGTAATTACTGTTTAAATAAATTTGATAGAAGTTTTTTTGGAAGAAGTCTTTTTTAAAAAGAAGCTCCAAGAGACTCAAAACCTATCTCGTTTCCTAGAAAAAAACGTTGTTGGTGATTTTTCACTACTTTTCACTTAGAAAAACAGAACATTTTGAACGGGGCATTACAGATGGAAAAAAAGGGTAGCCTGGCCGTTCCAGTTATTCGACAGAAAATCCCTACGACTATATTACTCCAGTCTCGGTAATGCGCATTTTTTTCACCTAACTTCTATTGCTGCTTCACTAGCAATGCCAACTATCGGTTTATAAATGATAAAAGCACACTCAATATATCAGTTGTATCTTAATTGAAACCCCATATTACAAAAGAATGTTCAGCAACTATTCTCATAACTATACTAAATCGATTCTCAAAAGCTTCAATTTATTTTCTTCGATATGACTTTCCAGAAAAGTACCTTAGTTCTTACTTAAATCAAAAGAAATTAGAACGTGTCATGTAGATTTTTCAGGAAACATGAAAAGGATGCAAATGCAAAACCATGCTTTAAAGGATTTATGTGTCGCAACGCCCTAATTTGAGGTATTGAAAGTCATTCTTTTAATATGTTAATGTAGTAACAATTCATAATTTTGCATCGCATCTTCTTGTGTGGGTGAAAATCATTTCGATGTTATACACTTTAGAAACACGACTCAGGTGCGGTCATTTACTTATATGTTTAGCCCGAGGAATACTTTCTGTTCACGACCACATACTATACAGGAAGTTAATGCAGTCCAGACTAGATATATTGAAGAGATTTCTGTAACGATTTTGAGGTTAGATTACGATTATTGTTTAGAAACTTATTTACATCTTCTTCTAGAATGTTAAAATAATAATAGATTATTAAATTATAGAGCGTTTGTGGTGTTAGGAATATTGCTTAAAGTAATTTGTTTTAATGAACATATATCTTGTTTTCAGATTATAAGTTGGTCATGCAACGAACTATTGGGTTTGAAATTATAAACCTCAAAGAAATAGTTCCCTTACACGATTCTGTACAAGAATAATTTGTATTTTTGTACCTCTTAACAAGTTAATTAATTAATGCACCGCAATATTTGTAAATGTGTTTTTTAAAAGTTACTTTACATTTGACGACTAGTGACTTCTATCACGAAAGGTAGTAGGTACTGCGGAGCTATACTTGGTTTTATTTCTATTTCTTTAAATCCGGTCCGCGGACCAAATCCAGCCCGCCAGTGTCATTAATCTGGCCCGCGACAGCTGATGGCATACTGTTGTTGTGATAAGTTGGATAAAAAGACAGAATAATGATAACTTGGTTTTATTTACTCGTTAAGTAAAGCTTAGTGACAAGTATACTACGCAGAAAATTTAACTTAAGCATAATAACTAACAAATAATTGAAATGAATCCCACTAACATTATAAACATTATTACATAAAAGACGGGCTACTACTACCGCGTTCCACTAATTTAAAACAAGTAATAACAAGAGTCTTTATCACTCACTGTTCACAAGTCTAATTAACAGTATATGCCTTATATATAGATGTTTTCAGTCCACTTAATAATGAAGCACTATTACACTAATGAATTTACAAGCACTAATATCTTCTTAAACTAACTTCTTAACCATAGGTCCATTAACAACACTAACACAACTATTTATTTATTACACTTTTGTCTATTGATGTATTCTACTAGCTGCATGTACTGAAAACTAAATATTCCTTCGTGAATATCAGATAGCAAATTGGACCTCCATATACCATAAAGGCCTACCTTACCTGATATCACAAGGTCGAGAATTTCTTGATAATGAGGGAAGCCCAAGGTAAAGTTGGATGGAAAACGGCTTGAGGAAGAGAAAAATTCATTAGAGATAAACGGCTAGTAGAGTGTTAGCTCTGGGTGGATCATGAGCTTAGGTCATGGGTTGACAAATGACCAAAAATATAGATAAAGAGCGCCAGCGTATTTTTCAATACAACATCATACAAAGATACATGTAATTGTATTAGGGGAATGCGGAAACCTGAAGTCTACCCCGCTTATGTAGCCACAAAACCAAAATGTCACTTACCAGATGTATTACAGATGTCTCTGCATATCCTGTGAACAAACAAATGCACAACACTGACACCGTTTGTGATCTTAAAAATATTCTCCAATAAATAACATATTTGATTTTAAGTTCCAAAAATATATACACTCAGGGTACTTGTTATCATTAGACAGAGTTAATCTTTTGCTTATTAAGAACCAAGAAATTTTTTTTGAATTTTTAATAATAAAAGAATTAAGCAAAAAAAATTCTATTTAATTAAATTGATTTAGCTTGTTTCAACATTAATATGTACAATAAAAATTTACATGGAAAAAAACTAGTATTGTTCTATCTTCAAAAACACGAACATCTTTAAACTCAATATTTCAACATATCTCTACTGTAAGGTATTTGCTTTCTTAATAATTCAAATCTCAAATTTAATTATAGCCTTCAGTAGTACTACAGTCGACTTTACAAGTGAGAAACAAGATTATTTTACGCGATTCTAAAATGTAGCATTCAAACAAAGAATAAGCTTTAACTTTTTATCCTTCAAAAATTTATCATGTCTTAAAATTAAATTGCATGACTTCAAAATAATTAAAAATATTATTAATGTTACATAGAATAGCATGTGGTAATTATATTGATTAACTAGATATTTTTGACATCAAATGTCAATAACAATTTATTTAGTGAAGCTAAAAATGTCTGTTTGTGGAACAAATATAGTAGGCAACAATGAAGCCATCTTTAAAATTTTGTAAAGTTACGAAAATAAAAGGGGATGTTTCTTACAACATGAATTTCAAAATAACTAAATCAAAATAGAATATCAACCTTTGATCATACGTAACACATTTAAATAAATACAAATTAAATTAAGGTTAAAAATCACTTACGTGCTTGAAGTACAGTTCAATCAAAAAAACTTGAACGTTCTTACCAGAACCAAATAACATCAGATGTCGACAAATCTAAGCACATCTGCGATGCACGCAATATGAATAAACATACAATTATGCTAAATTTCACACCGGAATTTTTAAAAACCTTCAGAACAAAATATTATCCAACCAAATGAAATCTCCGTTACATATGACCAATAATTTTCATGTTTTCTAAATTTTAAACTAAAGCTTTATTTCTGTCGTATTGCATGTTTTAATGATGGGATTATTCCAATATTCTTCGCATCTGCAGGAATCAACCGACTTTACCGATGGTGAAATACAAAATAAAATCTTCACCAAAAGTTGTCAGGAATCACATCGTGGCACGAAGGTATTTGTTTATCAACCTCTCTTACGAACGCGGCACTAGGTCATGTGCTTGAATACCATGTTGACTTTTCTATACTCCGAAGAGCAACTTACTTCTTCAAGCGTTAATCGAAACGTGAAGCCGAAATGACAGACAAACGATTAGTGTTGTAACTTAGACATCGAAAAGGGAAGGAGCGCATAATCCATTATACACCTTATAAACTAATTTTTGTGATCAGACCATTACAAATGATGTTTTTATATTATCGAAACATGATATTAGATTTATAAAGAATGTGCAACTACCTTAAAAAAATACGTTACAGTACATTAGACGCGTGCACATAACATTTATGTTTACTCTTGGACTTCCAAAAGCTCAACTATTTAACTTTACACGATATACTTTATGTTTGACATTCTGATATAGACTAACTTTGTACTTCATCATCGGTTTTATTTATACCGTGAATTAAAAATGATGACTCATCCTCCAGTAATTGCCAGAAGCTTCTCGGTCCATGAAGGATGTACAGTGCCTTCGGCGCTTGTGTGTTTGACGGGTTGCCTAATAGCAGCTCGCAACAATATAAACATTATAACATATAACATACTAATGAGATTTATGTAATTGTGATTTTTCAATCACAATAGTTTGTATTTGTGAAGCAATTATATTTGTACCAAATGCTAAAAGAGATTTAATATGCCCATAGGTTACCTTAGATCTGTAAACATTCTTTGTGTACTTCATTTTGGAGAATGTTTTCTTACACAAGTTGGTAGTACTACCAAATACAGAAAACAGCCCACGAGCAAATTTATGAAAATCATAAAATTGTACCAGTAGAAGACTCATAAAATTCCAACAAAGACGAGTTTTGATATTTGTTCTTAATTATATCGCAGCACTGTAAATCGATAATATACTGTATTGCTCGCCCCTACTTATTTTGCGATTTATATTTTCATTTAATTTCACGAACCTACGATTTTTTTTAGTTTATAAATCTCGTCTGTCAACTTTGACCTTCGTCTTTTATTTTTAGTAGTTTTGGTTCGCGCTCTCTTGCTATTTTCCAACTACGCCTACCTCCTATGAGTGTATTCTTATTTTAGGACTCTGACTTAGGCCCCCGCTTCTACTTTGGGGTGCCGAGGGGTTCAGTACTACAACCAAGAACTAATCTTTGTAATTAAGCCATAAGATACCGAATCAAAATCACCGAGCTTAATCGGCTCGATCCCAATAAACAAATTCCGACAATACTTATTCAATCTTGACAGATACCCTGTCACCTTAACTTTTGACTTACAATGTGCGGTTAGGTATCATTTTTCCATTCTATCAATAAATCTCACCCTCAATACCGAGGCCTGTAACCTTCCGACTATCTTTCTGCAACGAAATCAACCAAAACAAATTTTTCAGGTCAAGCTTACTAAATACTCTCATTTCACTAAGTTTACTTAACAAATTATCTATCGATTGTGGCTGCTCATGCTGCGGCCTCATAATTGAATTTAACTTCCTGGCATCCTAACATATTCTTAGATCTATCTTATCCGCCTTCGGTACAATAACTGTTGAATTAATATTGAGTTTTCCCGGTTCTATTATCTTGTCCCTAAGCATCTTTTCTACTTGAGTTTTTACTCTACCTCTCCAACAGGAATCGGATACACCTTTGTGTAAAATCCACTCTCATCTATAACCTCTAATTTTGTCGCAATTCACGGCTCATCATTAAATAACTCTACATGTTCATCAAATAAATTACATAAACATCGTAGTATTTCCCTATTTCCAGTGCCATCAAATAACCTCTCAAATAATCCGCACAACCATATAACCTCACCAATCTCATTACTCGTCTTAATATCCATTCCATTATTCATATTATATTCATTATTATCGTCAACCATCTGCCTATTAGGAACCACCCAATCACATTTCCAATCAAACAATTCCATTCGTTTATCCTTTCTATTAATCTACATTTGAAATTGTTCTATTATATCAATCCCCAGAATAAAATCTAAGTACAACCCTTATACTATCAAAAACTCTACATTGCCGAGTCGTTTTTTTCCCCTGTACATATTTGTTAACACATTGGCTTATTAATCGTTGATAACTTTTTCCTCATCGCTGCCTACAAATTAACCTGTTTAATGTTACGTATATGTTAAATTAACCTACCTTGATGCTTAAAAACAATTTCTTCTTTAACCAATGACAATTCGCAACCGCTGTCAACTAATGCTAAATATAACCTATCTTCCAGTTTCAAATATACAAATGGTAACTGACGTTTATTTACAAATGTATTTTCATCTAAAATTTCAACTGATTACAACTACTGTCTACTGTACCTAAGGCTACTTCAATATTTACAAGATCGGAGTTTTTTTTCTGCGAGCTCCGCATGAATCTCCGCTGCTTCAATCCAATCTTCTTTTCGCCGTCTGTCTTCCGCTGTCATGTGTTGTGTTCTGATGTTTCTTGGCTGTTCTTTAACACCACGTCCTACGTCTTGTGTTAACTGCATTCTATAATTATTATTCTCTACACGTGGAGCATAATCCTGGCGTCTATCATGTCCCCTGAAATCTCTGTCATATCTGTTATTCCCATTCGTGCCTGGTCTGTCGTTGTAACTAAAATCACGCCTGTTAACATCAAAATGTCCCAGCCTGAATTTCCCCTGTGGTGGTCCATACCTGTTCCCTTCGTCTCAGTGCCAATTCTAATTTTTACCCCTCGAGTCAGTTCCTACGTTTACGTATGCCTTCCTGTGTATGTTGTTGTAGTTACATGTCCTAGTGTCCCGTCGAAAATCCTAAGATCGGGCTATGTCGTAGTTACGTAGTATGTCCAAGAAATCACGTAACGTCTTTATATTTTGTATCGCTACCGCGCGTGTTATCTCGTTTTCAAAATGTCTAGCCAGAATCTGTATAATTTCGTCTTCGCGAAGTCTAGGTGTCAAGTGTTGCGCCATGTTCAACTTGTCTATGACGTAGTCCTCCCGCGACCCACTGTGCGTAGAGAACGTCTCCGATGTCAAGTCTAACCTTACACTCGTCTGTTGGGCGTTTCCTCAGTAGTGTTGTGTAAAAACAGTCTTAAATTCGTCGTAAGTTCTGTAATACTGTGCCACTTTTGGGCGTTTTCCACAAGTGCCATGTTCTGGAGCTGTAACTTAGTTCTCTCTGTCTCCCTGTCGGTAATCTCATCAAGTTTGTCTAAAAATAACATCGCTTGTCGTCAGTACGTCCTGCAAATTTAGGTAACGTGTCTTTACATAAATTAAATGTAGAACCATGATCACTTCTCACATTTCTAATTCTTTCCAAGCTCTCAA